>SMMW01000636.1:1265000-2010000 GCA_004794655.1 Marisa cornuarietis
TTAGAGTGTGTTGACTTCAAAACAATCACATTATAATAATTAATTATTATATTCCAGGCTGCCCCTCATCCCTCATTCAGAGACTCCAGAAAGTACAGAACTCCGCTGCACGTCTGGTGCTTAGAGCCACGAAAAGGGACCATGTTACTCCTCTCCTTCGTTTTCTACACTGGGTACCCGTCTGTTCTCGCATCCAGTACAAACTGTCTGTGCTGTGTTTTAATTTCTTTGCAGGCTCCTGTCCTGATTATTTCTCTGAACTCCTAATCCCTTACATCCCAGCCAGACATCTCCGCTCTTCGTCTGATGACCGTATCCTAACTGTTCCTGTCACCAGAACAACAACATATGGTCACAGGACTTTTGGCTACTGTGTAGCAAAACAATGGAACTCTCTCCCCTTCCATATTCGCCACCTTCCTACAACTGAATCCTTCAAATCTGCACTGAAAACGCACCTTTTCCTTGAGCATTACTCCTAACACAGTCCACACAATGCTCCTCCTTCTTACCCTCCCCACTTCTGCTCTTTTTAGTTGTCTACCCATCTTTCTCTGCAGAATCAGTATTGTCTCTGTTCTTGTTACTAGGTGCCTTTTTGTGTTTTCTATCTTTGTTTTCTGTTTGTCGTCAGTACTGTCATTTATTCTTCTGTAAATCGTGTTCTATCCATTTATTCCACGTCTCTTCCCCGTTTTAAGCGCTAAGAGCATGCTCTCTATGAGTGTGAATATGCGCTAAAAAAATCTTCATTATTAGTAGTAGTAGTAGTAATTATACCGTCTACGAGCTTCAGACTATATATTTCATCTGGTGAACGTGCGAATTGCATTAAAGTGTTTTGACTAAAAAAACACATTAAGTCCCTCAACCCTAGTTCTATAAATTAATTATAAATTTCTATAGTTAAAAAACTGATTCTGCAAAACAGATACAGATAGCTTATTCTTACTGGTGTTGCAGACGATGCCAACGTCATTTAAGTGGCTACATCTGAGCCTGTAAAGCCCTCTACGTTTACATTGATCCAAACTGGTCTCTCCACCTGTACTCAGCAGGTCATTAAGGACAACTGGACCTGAACCTTCCCCATACAAGAATGACGATACAGCCAAAGCTTGAGACCTGTTGGATAGTAATAATGCTTTCGTGTTTATGAAAAAGAAGTATTCTCCAAAAATAGGATTCATAAAAATGTGCTGTATAGAACTATTCGCCATCTAACCGTAATCAGTTTAAAATCGATTTAAAGATGTGTACCTATAACGTGAGCTGAAAAAATTCAAGAAAGCCGACAGAAAGGTATTCAAATGATTTTTTTTTACATCATCTTAATTTAATAAAGGCAAAAGCAGTTAATATATTTCTCAGTCATTCTATACATAATCTTCCTCTTACTCATGTTTGATTATTTGAAAAGCTCCTTTAAGTCCTTCGTAGTTTTTGCTCTTTGGCAGTGCTTGCAGTGCTTACTAGCCAGCGCAAATGCAGACACTCCCCCAACAGCCCCCCACACACCCCACACACCCCATACCCCACAACTCACACCCACTCCCCCTCCCACACACACAATCAGGAAATCAGCTAGCGAAAAAATTTCTGCAAATGAATGGATGAACCACTTTACTGAAGTTTTTAAATCGAATACTGTGAGCTCTCCCAGATTAAACCTCTCTGATGCTGACCAATTATCCGGAGTAGACGCATTAGATGAAACTATAAGCAAAGACGAGGTGCGCTCAGCAATCAGGGGCCTGAACTCTGGGAAGGCATGTGGTGTAGATAACATTTTGGCAGAAATGTTAAAAGTTGCCGAAGAACACGTATTGGGCTTTCTGACTAAATACTTCAATAATATGTTTGTAAACGGGAAATGTCCCGACCTATGGAAAGAAGCTATCATTGTACCAGTCTTCAAAAAAGGAGACCGAGAGTCCCCCAGTAACTATAGAGGAATCACGCTACTGAGTGTGATTGGTAAATGTTATACTTCAATCCTAAACACTAGGCTGTATGAATGGCTGGAAGAAAACAAGATTATCCCAGAATCACAAGCAGGATTTAGAAAGGGGTACTCTACAACTGACCACATATTCTCGTTATATGCTATTGTCCAGAAATACCTTAGTAGACCAGCTAAACTTTACACATGCTTTGTGGATTTAAAGATGGCCTACGACTCAGTCCAACACGAAACCCCATTGAGAGCATTAATTAAATGCGGAGTATCCGGACTTTTCACCAGAGCAATAATGGCAATGTATGACTCCCTGAAGGCACGCATACGGACAAAAACGGAACTTACTGAGTCCTTTCACTGTCCCCGCGGCCTTCGACAGGGGTGTGTAGCTAGCCCAACCCTTTTTTCTATTATTATAAATGAAATAGCCGATGCGTTGTCTACCGAAGGTAAACACCGTATTCAGCTTTGCCCCGGTCTAGTTGAACTGTTCATTCTGATGTTTGCAGACGACTTGGTACTCTTATCAAGCACACCATCTGGTCTTCAAAACCAGCTAAACTGCCTCGCTAAGTCATGCCAGAAGCTAGGACTAGAAATTAACAGTAGCAAAACTAAGGTAATGGTCTTTAGGAAGGGGGGTTTCTTGGGAAGACGGGAAAAGTGGTCCATAGGAGAAACAGCCCTAGAAGTAGTTAACAGCTACGTGTACCTAGGCTTTACTTTTACAACAACCATGAGCTCGTTCCAAGGGGCTAAGCAGTTAGCGATAAAAGGGAAAAATGCTACGTTTGACATAGTTAGAGCCTTAAAAAACATGGACAACATGAGTTCGACTTTTTTTAAACTCTTCGACGCAGTAGTACAACCAACCCTTCTATATGCATCTGAAGTATGGGGACTTCTCCATGACAATAGTCCTGTGGAAAAGGTACACCTTTACGCATGTAAGAAGTTTTTGAATGTCCCCATACTTACTCCATCAGAGATGATATATGACGAACTTGGAAGGTATCCGCTCATCGTCAGTTGCTATCTGAGAACAATTAAATTCTGGCTCCGAGTGACAAAAATGCCCATGAACCGCTTACCCAAACAAGCATACCAATTACTATTTAATATAGAAGCAAAAGGCAAAACAAACTGGGTAACAAAAGTGAGAGTAGCCCTAGGATCTATGGGCTTTAATCTGGTATGGGTAAACCAAGGAGTAGGAGACGATAAAATGTTTCTCGCTACTTTCAAACGTAGAGTGATAGATGTCACCCAGCAAACGTGGGTGGCAAACATGAGGAATAGTGAACGGTATCAGTTATACAGATCGCACAAATCCACTCTCGTACCAGAGCTATACTTTGACTATGTAAACATTAAAATTTTCAGGGATGTTTTAGTACGCTTTCGGCTAGGTGTGAGCGAGATAAATACCCATAAAAATCGTTTTATACAACAAAGGACAGAAAACACAAACAAATGCCCTTTCTGTACAAATTATATAGAGGATGAAACCCATGCCCTTTTTCAATGTCCCAGATATGTAGACCTTCGACCCAAATATCTCCAGCAAGTCTCACAACACAATCAAAAACAATATCTTGTGCAGATACTATCATCCGAGAACGCAGGAAGAATACGACAATTGGCATGGTATATTCATAAATGTTTTAGGAGAAGAAGGGAGATAAGTGAAGTTGATATATGTGAAGTCTGTTTGATACCCTCTGTATATGGATGCTCTCTGCTCGAAAAATACCCTTTTTGATTCATAATATTGACATCTGAAAGTTGCCATAATGTATGTGTACATACGATGTGTCTATGTAGGGTAGGGATGAGAGGGTATAAAGGAAGAGGTGCTAGGATGAGTGGGTGTGTGAGAGGGCTACTGTACAGTGCATGTCTTTAAAGTGTACGACGGGATTGGTATGAATAGATAGGTGACTGTATGTATGAGAGGATGAACCCTATATGCTCACCTTGAGTGACAATGGCTGAAATGGCCCTAAGTCAATAAAATGTTCGAGTTCGAGTTGGAGTCCTCCCACACACACACACCCCATATACGCAGACGCACACACACACACACACACACACAACACACAGAAGGCACTACATCCCACGCCACACACACACACACACACACACACACACACAGACCGTTTGGAATCTTGGCGTTACCAACGATGTACCTTGAATGTCAATAAATGCAATCTGTAAGCTTATCTTCCTCGAGCTAACAAATTCTAGTATTACCAACACAATTTTACACACGTGTTGAAGCCAAGCATCCTGCAGGTCACAATGGCTTCTTCTTTCCCAAAACCATCGCCGCAGATTGTGCTCCATGCTACGTTGTACAATATTTCCAGACGACCATCCCACGGTGAAGTTCCGTTAACCAGCCGTGCTTGGAGCTGTGCACCTGATCAGTTATTTAACTTTAATTTTTGAGGAGGTAGAGTAAATTTTAATACCTTGATTTTAAAAAAAATACTCCTGTGAGGCACCACTATAATGTGTGAAATCTTAAACAAAGCTGTGGTAGAAACTAATCGTAATAAAGAAAAATTCTTTAGTGATCAATAAGAAATAGTACAAATCACATCAGATGTTAAGGGCAGAGAATTAAAGTCTTCAAACTACTTTTTCTGTTCTGCTAATCGCTATGTCATAGCAACATACCACAAACGATAAGAAAACCTTACCAAAGCACGGGATCAAAAGAAAAAAAGCTGAATAAAAAATAGGGGATTGGGGATGTCACACCTATCCCATCTGGCAGTACAAGGAGGAATGCTGGTCGTCGTGGTCAACGTCTGTAAACATATGTGCATGAGTCTTGGGGAGTAAAAAAAACGAAAAACATTCAGGACCCCTGATTTTGTTTGTGAGTGGCATGTGCACTAACACCAGTTACTTTTTCGTTCTAATATTAACAAATAATTTTTTTTTATCTACATTTAAGCACCTAAACTGCTCGAGGTTCAAACCATTTCTAGGGCCGAACACATCTACGGGCATATCACAACGTTTGAAAAACAATCAGATTATGAAAACTTGTGTCTATTTTGGTAATTTATGGTACCAGTTTATTGTTAATTAGACATAATAGGCCTCCCGAACGACGGCCTTGACTACTATAATTAAAAATAGCCGGTTTGTGGACACAGAAATAATCTGAAAAGATTGCAGAAGTAAAGTTTTCCATAAATGTTTCGACAAGGCAAATTAAGTCAAATGACATTATGAATGATAGGAAGTCGTTGTTCGTTGGTTTAGCTTGCAGTCCACATACATGCCAATGCAAAAAAGCAAGCCTGTTCTGTATGCCTGGACTTTGTTCGCCCCTGTATCCATTTCTATAATCAGGGGGTGTAACTCGCATTTTCTTTTGTCTATGTTCATTGGGGTTAGTGTCCTTGGACTTGTAAACACTGTCACACGACCTGTCAGGTAAACTCGGTGGACACTCTTCTATTTTATCAATGGAAGTGAAATAATTCGCAGGGCGCCCAAAACTCTATCTTACTTCGGTAAGGGCACCGTTGACATCAGCATAGAATTTCTTCCCATCAATATATAAGTGATCGAAAACCAAACCGTCCGGCCAAAAATGTATGCTTACGGTATATCATGATCATCCTAAAAATCTCTCTACTCATACTCACTCATTCACAGACACACAAGCAAGCTTGCATCCACACACACACCAATCAATCAGCCGATTGTAGAGGCGTAGCACTATCAAGCGTTGTAAGTAAAATCTAGGAAGTATTGTGTGTCACCTGTCAATATAATTTGTGTCAAGGACTTGAGCAGGAGGTCGTTGCCAAGCGAGTGCGCACCGATCTTGAACCAGCGCAATAATATCTTTGCACACATCAGCGCTTTGACGAAGATTCCCTTTCTACACACCCCACTCCCTCACCCAAGAAAAAGGTAGGTGGTATGGCAGGTGCCCAAGGCACAAGTGCTAATGTACTTCCTCTTCACCCGCTCCGCCAGTCGTAAAATAGGGTTTAGTCACCTTAGTTAGTGACAGGCGGGTGTTCTGGTTTGGATCCCCCCGCTGACAACCGTCTTTTTAATGTTATATTTCTCCACAGGGCTGACCCTGTGTGTGTGTGTGTGTGTGTGTGTGTGTAAATATATATATATATATATGTGTAGATCTAAAAGAAGAATGTTTTAAATGTGTATGTATCACATATATCAACATGTGTGTATATGTGCGTGCGTTTGTGTGCAGACCCTGTACTGCAATGACCAATAACGTGCGCGTTAACATTTTTACCCCAGTAATAAGCTTGGATATCAGCATTACTCCTAACACAGTCCACACAATGCTCGTCCTTCTTACCCTCCCCCTTCTGCTCTTGCTAATTTTCTACCATCTTTCTCTGCAGAATCCCTATATTTTCTATTTTCTGTTACTTTGTGTCTTTTTGTGTTTTCTATCTTTGTTTTCTGTTTGTCGTCAGTACTGTCGTTTATTCTTACGTCCCTCGTGTTCTATCCATTTAGTCCATGTCTCTTCCTTGTTTTTAAGCGCTAAGAGCATGCTCTCTATGAGAGTGAATATGCGCTATACAAATCTTCATTTATTATTATTAAAAGAACTCTTAAGAATTAAGGTCAGGTACATTTCACCTAACGGGTAGCGCTCTACTGCTCAAAAGACTGTCAGACAAGAAATCGCGAGAAAACTATGGGGAATCCCCTTTCTTGAATGGTTTAACATCCTACTGCTTTGTAATCAATCCCTGCAGTCACTTTTTTATATTTGTGAAACTCATGCTGGATTTTCTCATGAACAGCATGTAGAATGAGTTCGTTACCTAATACAGGACGCAAACTGATACAAATGTTTCCCTTATTGTAAACAGTGTCAAATCAATAATATCAGCTTTATGTTCTGGACAAAAACCTTTGTCCTGCGTCATTAAATAAACCAGAGAAAACAAGAACTGCTGGAGCAATATATGTCTCTCTCTGTTTTCCGTTATGGATTGATATCACAAACCTGTTGTTGTTTTTTTTTAACTGAAAAAGGGATGGGAAATGGGGAAGGAGGGGGAAGGTGCGGAAGGCTAGTGATCGGTGTGTGTGTGTCGGCGTGCGAGTCCTGTGATGGCTGACAGTTTAATTAAGGGCTGTTGAAAAGGATGGGGAGGAAAGAATCGAGAAGAATGAAAAGAGCGTTTTGTGTACTTTGTCTTTAGTCGTGTGCTGGTCTCCTCCTTGACGGAGGCGGGGAACGTGACGGTCTCCTCAGTGTGTGTAACAAGTCCTGACCCGACTTGGTTTGTGTAACAAGTCCTGACCAGACTTCAAGTCCTGACCCGACTTCGCTTATTTAATAAGTCACTTTCGAGTGCACGTGACAATTGATGTGAGGCGGTATTCTTTTTTTCACAACCATAAAAGAAATAGCTCCGAAGAGAATCTCATATTCCCTGTCACTCAGTGTCAGAGCTAAGGACCGCCGTCTGATGTTTTTGGTATTAACCAGCCTGCTGGTGACTTGTTCATGTTACATGGCGACAAACCTGATCTCCAGGCTTTCATCTCTTTCAACGGCGATGTAAAGAGAATAAAGAATGAGTCCTGTGTGCGTCAGATTTGTGGGTTTTTCTTCTTGGGAGCCAGTCGTATTCAAAATGTATACAAATATTTATGTATCCTTACATTCTTTCCGACCAGCATTGTTTATGAGGTAATTAAAAAAGATTTAGGTTATTATTGTGATAGAATTCCACAAAAAATTACACGCGCGAGCTGACTCTCTCTGCGCGCGCGTTCGTGTAAACATAAGAAAAGAACAGGATTTTACATGATTTTTCGTGTTTCTGTGTGCATGCTTACTTGCAAACTCTTGTAAGGTCACACGGATCCTATACATTCATTCCTTAGTTATTACAAGTCAATTACAAGTACGTGCACGATAATGTCCAATAAAAATTTATTTTTTAAAAACTACTATACACATGCAGTATGCTAAGAAAAAGGCCACTCATAAACAAACAGCAAAATAACCAGAACAAAGGACTTGGCCCTTGCGAACAAGAGGCGGAAGGATGGTAATTATTACATCTGACAATTGAAAAATAAAAATAAAACTTTTTAGAGCACTCCTACAAACCGGCACAAACAGAAGCGAACAAAATTCGTAATGTTGATAAACAATACCTTCTTTTGTTTCTCTGGAACTTTTCCATTTATTTCTGTTTAATTCTTGCAGAAATTTACGATAGTGCTACTAATGTTTTAAAAATAAACTCGCCTTAAAGCTACCGAGAAGAAGATTTTCTTACTTAAAACTTATATAACATTATTACAATTTTATTTCGAGTCTGCAGCAAAAAACTGTTCTTCGTCAAATTTGAAAACTATATACAACTTTGCGCATACAAGAGGAAAAAAAAGCAAAATATACAAAAGTTAATACCAAGTATGAAACTGCCCTTTAAGCTGAAAACAAATTGATTTCGCGAATCTTCTTAAGAGGCACTGTACATTAGTTTCAGAAACTGCTGGTCAAATCTTCTTTAATATCAAATGCTTCAGGTGGTCTGATCTCAGAATTGCGATTTACACTATTTTGGACAACACGTTTAAATTAACAAGAACGAAACCAATGGAGTAGCATTTTCTTTGAAATCCTCTAAGTGGCAATATCGTGAGCACCTGTAGCCACTTTAACATTATTGCCCCTTCAGTACAGTTCAATATTCTATTGACCACTGAAATTAAATTACTTCCTGATTGTTTTTCTCCGATACAATAAGCACTGAATAGTAGACTGATAAGAAACTAATAACTGATAATGGGATCAACAGTTACAATAACCTGCAAAATTATAATTTTATTTCCTCATCAAACGAGAACTTACTTAAGACAAGAAGAATTTTAAATGTCTACTGAGGTAACTAGCCACATGCAGTTGAATGTTTTCATGTCCTTTTGTTGTTGTTGTTGTTGTTGTTGTTGTTGTTGTTCTTGCCCTTATCCTTAAGGGAAAGAAAACAAACCGTGAATAAAACACGCTTCGTCTCTCAGCTATTCTGGTAGTTTACACACTAGTAATACAAGGTAATACTAGAACATGTCTCTTTTAAATTCTGGAACACGTTCATGGTATATTTTTCTCTCCTTTCCAAAAAAATAGACGTAGGCGTGTTAAACAAAATGGGGGGCAAGACAGCGGGCTAGAGGAAAAGGAAAATGAAAAAGCGAAAATATTCAGAACAGGAGTTGGATCAGAAGGCTAAACACTTTGAGTTCTTTCAACCTACATATGTAAGCCTAGCACTGACAGACAGAAATATGACAATGAGAGAAGTACTGACAGAGCTCGAGACATTATAATGAAATTAGAACGTGACACCTACCTATATCGCCTCGACCGCAGTGGTGCTTCGAAACCATCTTCTTTTCTTGGCTACAACTTAAGAAACAGTCAATCAGAGATCAATGTCTACAATTCCTCGATGAAGACATATCAAAGTTTCACACTTTTTTATGTGAACGCACAAAAATTGCTATTTTGACCCGCCTGTTATTTATCTGTAAACATATGTCAAGCTACTTTTTCGAGACTTCCATTCATTTTTTAATATTTAATATGCAGAGATGTTTGTGAGCGCATAAGAACCCTGGGTCCCCAGGCGGACAAGTACAGACACAGACAAAAATATACGAAACTTTTTGTAATTAGTTAAAATCTATCTGAGAAGTACATGAGTCAAAACAAAGTACTATTAATTAAAACTGCATAACAATAACAAACAAATACAGCTATATATTATTTACATGTTCTCATAGCAAAAAAATTAAACATAATAATTATTCTTAGGAATCACCTACCTACAGTTCCAATAATAATAATAACAAAACTCCCCGCTGAAATACCACCTATGCAGCCATCCTTGCAAGAACCCTCGCTGTCTGAAAACAAAGTCATTTTACAAAAAAAGAGTTACTTCAGTCTTGTCACTCGTGGTTCTATTGTCTTACTTTTCCGACATCTATCCCCCCCCCCGCCTCCTTCTCCCCTTCGGTACACTGGTGTAGCGGCTAGTGACGTGGTCCGTGACAAACAGAATAAAATAAGAATGCACTGAATTGACTTTATTAGTAAAATAAACAATTATTAGAATATATGAAAAACATATTAGAGGTTATAGATTGAACACTACATCCTAACATTTTTTTTATTTTGTGTATAATTTAGCATAAATGATAAAAAGCAGTGAGAAACATTAAAAAAGAAAGTTGTAAAAGGCACAGTTTCGCACATACTATCTCTCGTTGGACACAAAAACGTTACTGAATGTTTTTCATTTCTTTAAAAAAATTTACCTGACTGTTACCATATTTTTTTCGTACTTTCACACCCTCTTTAAAACCATAGGTTGTGCGAAAAATATGACATACGGCATTGTCAATCTCTTCAGATCTTCTCAGAGATCCGTTTCAGCTTCTTCAAAACGTTTTAGAAAATGGATAGTTCTGGACCGCATAAATAAATTTATTATTTATAAACTAAAGCTTTACAACAACTTTATCATTAATAAATCATTATAAATGTGAAGAAGCACAGTAGTGAGTATGTAAGCCTACTTATAAAATTGATGTAAGAGATATACTTCTATTTGATATTACCAAACTTTAGGGGCCCACAGGATTCACTGCTGGCAGTTGACAGAGTCTGTGTACAACTTATGCTGCAGGTCAGTTCTCCTCCTTCGTGATATGTCCGATTTCCTCGGAAGTTCAGCTGAAATGTGGTTTTCCCACTAATGGAGTTCACCTTGCCGCAGTTCATAGCACCAAACACATCAACAGAGACTGCTTCGGAATAAGACGTTTGGCACAGACGACTGTTTACTGATGCTTTCGAAAAGACGAATTCAACAGTAGCTGACTGTGAGCAGCCAGACTGTACAGAGTTCGTGCTGTCAATCAAGCACTTCACGCTTGTATCAGAGCCATTGGTGAATGTCGTCGGGCACGATATTGAAATGGTTTGACACACACCATCTGTAACAGAGAGAACAAAATCAGTTACCATACATTTTGTTTTCTTCTGAGCAGTATTAGCTCTGTCACTAATGCGATCGACCAAGCAATAATCAGTCAGTCAATCGATCGATCGATCAATCAATTAATCAATCATGAGTCAGTGCAGACAGTGTAATTTAAAATCCAATCAAAGGAAATTTGTGAACCAATCACCAATAGAAACTCATGCAATTTAACATGATAAAGTATAAAAGTCACGATGAGCTGAGCTTGCAAATCTTTCGACGTAGAAACAGTTTAGTTACTGGAACTGAAGCTGAACAACATCAGCAGTCCAAGGTATGACTTGGCATTTTGACTCTGAATCGCCATGACTTCTTGTTGTTCACACCCGAGTTTTCTCTACCAGCTCTCTAAAGCAGCTAGCAATGATTTATATTCATCTGCCTGTAAGGGGAGGGCGAAACAAATTTGGACGAAGAACAAGCTAAACAGAGAGCAACACCCACTTACACCTCCATGATCCAGGAAGCAGATTAGGTTTCTTGAACTGTTATTGAGAAATAAAGACCCGTTTTTTTCTTATGCAATTTCCATGCACTACACAAACGCATAAAAAACAGTATGCTTTTTGAATTTCTTTAAATTATTTAAATTTATTAATTTTTATTTATAACAAATTTAGTTTTGTTTGTATTGAACAAAAGAAATCACTGAAGCTGAAACAGCAACTGATTGCATCTCTGCAAGAAAAATAAACTCAGCTTTGGTTTACGTACAAATGCTCACTGCAAAAACAAACAAACGATGTGTGTGTGGGGGGGGGTGCGTGCGTGCGTGCTTGGGTGCGTGGGTGCGTTTGTGCATTTTGTTGCCTTTAGTTCAATCATATTTACTACTGATTTCACCCCCAATTCTGAAAAACAAATTTCTATGCTTGATTACGTGATGCTGTTGCAAACTTTTTCTACATATAAAATGACTTTAACGATTTGGTGTTTGATTTCTATAACTATCTAGTGTCTCATATGATTGTTTGTATATCATTATATGGAGAGAGAGAGTAGAGAGAAATAAATGAGGTCAGTGGGAGAAGAATCAAACACATACCAGTACCACACAAACCAAGTTACACGCATACGATCCTACAGCTGTCATTCTTCGTCAGTCCTGCCTTTGTCAAGCCCCTCCCTACCTAGGTCAGGACAAAAGCTTGAGGGAGAACATGTTCAGTTCTCGTGATTGGTTGTTGGGGGTACGGGGTATTGTGCTGGAGGCTTGCAGGCACTTGGGGGCCTGAAGTTAATATTAAAGAGGACGTAGTTATTAAAGAGGAAGTAGCTTTGCGGGTGTGTGCACACCCGTTTTCTGTGCCAACAGGGAGTACATGCTAAGCAGTTGAGGATATCGTCGTTAACGAGAAAAATGTTGGGGAAGATAGGGTTATGGGGTGAGGGCACACAATCAATTAAACTAGGAACATATTGCACTCGGCTAGATGACTAGCTGCGCAAGAAGAAACGCCAGCCCTTACAGCAGAAATAGAATAAAACAGTATTTAAAAAATCGTATGTGAAAATTCAAGGTTGAGTTGCTGTGGGGTGGGTCCCGTTACTTAAGCCAAATGTAAGAAACAACAGAATGTTTAAAGGCTGCACGTTATGGTATTCATCTTAAAAAAGACAAAATGAAGAGTGCCAATCAGCCAAGTTTGTAGCTTTGCAACGTGAGTGAGAGTCGGTGATAACTTTTTTGTGTATTTGGTTTTCATAAACGACCCACAAATTCAGAGAATCTGGTGAGTTTTTTCACTTCCCGAAGAGACACGCCAGTTGCCACGACAAAATCTATATTCTGAGTATAGTAGGATAAAGGAATTGTTTAAAGGCATCCATTTTTCGAAAACATCTTTTAAAGATGTAGTTGGATTATCTTTTAAGAAAGAAAAGCAATAAAAGCGCTAGTTAATACTCGATATCCGTATACGGCCTGCGAAATCATATGATCTGGACCACCAAGGTGATTGCAGATCTCAGTAAATGTACTAAATCTAGTAAATCTACCAGTATCCAACATTATTCTTTCATGGATTTTCAGAGGAGAAACAAATGCAATTGCGGTAATTGCATATCAGGTCAGGACCTGTACCCCCATGTTTACATACATACACACACTACTGTGTTCCCATCACTGACTGAGCAACTGGCCTGATGGGAGACCGGGCCTGTACGTTGCAAACAGAAGTTTTCAAAACTCATACTTTATGTACTTCTTTCAATAAAATTTATTGAAGGAAAACAAGAGAAAAATGGATCGTGAAGAATCAAACATTTTCATTTGAATAGCATTTTTCTATATTTACTTGAAAAGCAAGTATCTTTATTTACATAAATAGTGAGCTTCTGGATTATACAAAACTAGTTTTAGGGACCTTTTTGAGACGGTCATTTGCTCTAGATTTTTCGTGTCAATCATATGGTTCAAAACACCTGAACACACGAAAAACACAAAGAAAAAAAAATAAAGGAAAGAATGAAATACTTGGCTAAGCTGAGCGAGAAAACTAAACGGAAGAAATGAATGCAGGAGTGTATTCCCTTATTTGACAGTACAAGCTGTCTTTAAAGCAGTTGTTCAAAACGAAAGAGATATAATTAAAGATAGCTGTCTTCATCTATAACGGTACCAGCTGTCTTTATAGCAGTTGTTAAGTATGAGGGAGAAAGAGAGATATTAGAAAATAGGCGTTCCCATGTCAGCTGTCTTTATAGCAGTTGTTTAGCGTGAGAGAAAGAAAGATGTATGAAGATAGGCTGTTTTGTATGTAATGGCACCAGCAGTTATTCAAAATAACAGACAGGCAGACAGACGGACAGACAAACAGACAGACATGAAGATAATCGTTTCCTTTTTAATGGTACCAGCTGTTAAAATAAGAGAGAGGCAAAGAAAAAAAGTTCAATGTCTGTACTACGGTATTTTAAAGGAAAGGAAAGAAAAATGACAAGAATTTTAGAAAGAATCCTTACAATTCAATTCTAACTGTAGCTTTGTATTGTCCATATGTGTGTTGCTGTGTTTTGAAGCAAGAGTGTGTGTGTGTGTGTGTGTGTGTGTGTGTGTGTGTGTGTGTGTGTGTGTGTGTGTGTGTGTGTGTGTGTGTGCTGTTATTTCAAACCTTCACCCTATCAGTTTTCCGTATTATGGTCTGGTAATGTTAAGTACGGAGACCCTAACCACGCGCTAGGATTCCGCGGTATACAAAACATCCTGATTATTATCTTCTTTATTTTCCATACCACCAGCTGTCTTTCTAACAATACTTCACAGTACGGCTTCCATAATAAATCTCTCACTTGATATTACTTATGATATTTATGATTTCTTTTTCCAGATGGCGCCTGATTAAATATTTAGCGATAAAATGAGGGCATGACCGGACAAACACATATGCTTCTTGTGGCTTGACTGTTGAGAGTAGAAATTCCTGGTGTGCTACGTGTGTGGCAATCTTGTCAGTGCCTGCTAACAGATTTGTGTTGTCTGCAAAACGTAGGTTGCAGATCCGCCTTCAGTAAGGTAAGTATGATGGTCGTAGAGTGTTTCACGCATGATGTTCTAAGTAAGGATAATAAACAGCACCAGTGATAGTGGACATCCTTGACATACGTCTGCTGTGTAAGCTCCTATTTGGTTATTCGGCAATACTGTTCTCGTTGAGCCAATATATAGCGCTTCGGCGACTTGAACAAGGCCTTTTTGATGTTCAGTTTTCCATAGCCCCTCTTGCCAGACTCTGTCGAATGCCTTTTAAATTCGATAAAGTGATAGAGGTCCCGCTGGTTCTGAAAATGTTTCTATATAAGGATGGAACAGTTGAACATCTACTGAACTGGGGTTTTATGTGGTCATACGCCAGGCTGTCATTCAGCTAGCAGTTCCTCTGCGTCGGTGCTGATGCGTTTCTGTATGATGTTCAGCATGACTCTGGGTGACTAATATGGTTATGTAGTTCTGGCACTGTTTGCTGTTTCTTTTTTTCTGGGAGGGGTATGACTAATGACTGTGTAATTTTGTGGCCCATTCTTTGCGCTCTCATACCCTTTGACACGAAGCAGTAAGGGCCTTTGTAGTTTCTTCCCTTAAGCAGCCCTTCAGACTGGTTACAGTACTTTTGCCTTCTTGCCGTAGGACTCGTAGGTTTGCAGATTCACTAGGGGGAAGCGGATGGCCGAGTGGCTAGAGCGCTGGCGTCCGAACCGAGAGCGCGCTAGTTCAATTCCCGATAAGCGCAGCATACTTCCCCAGTCGACCCAGCTGACGGAAATGGGTACCTGCCTCCATAGAGGGCTGGGGAAGGTAAGGCAGAGAGAGAGGAGATTGGCACCACCCTCATGTAAAAGCTGGCCCCGAGAAAAGTGGGGTCTCTAACACCTCGCTCCCCAACGACCTGAAAGGTTATGGGATGACTTTTTTTAACCTAGATTCACTGTTTCGGGGGGGCTTGGGCGTCGGTTTTCAGCTGGAAGTTGTACAGGTCCTTAAAGCATTTAGTCCTTCGGGTTAAGTACAGCATTGCTTTCTTTGAGAAGGTGACGATTGATGTCTTCGATGACTGATCTGTCTTAGTCTTTAAATCTGGCATTCTGACAGTTTATTGTAGAACAAGATTGTCCATTATGCCTCACATTATTACTTTTGAGGGCTTTGACCATGATCTGTTTCTTAACATCAAGCTAGGAAAGAGTTGATCCTTTTTGCTCTAACCGTCGAGTTTGCCATTTGGTTGCAAGTGAAGTCTCTTCTTATTTATGATCTCTGCCATCGAGGCAGCCATGGAGTTGTATGTCTCAGCGACATTGATTTTGGTGTCAGGGCTTCGGATCTTCATCACCAGAGTGGCACGTGACACTACACCATATGGCCAGTCTGTTTTCTATTTCAGCCTCGATGTGTGCGCACGTAAGCGATTGTGTTACCGCAAGCTGACAAAGACGTGAGTTTGTTGAGTTGTCCCAGTCCGGGGGTAGATGTAAACTGCGTACGTGGGGATAATCGTGGCAAGTAGACACACGCCTCCCTCATGAGAGAAAAGATGATTAGAGCAAGAAGGACAAGAAGGCAATTGTTTCATTTGTCTTGAAGTCTTGCCCATAGCTTTGTTAAAAATGACATCTTGCGATTGCAAACAAGTACATTAAAACTTATCTGTTGTTCGTTCAGATGTAAATAGTGTATGTCTATGGACAACTCGGTGATAGATAAACCAACGTCATCAGAGATTTACTGTAAGACGAGGGTGGAGTGTCAAGAGCTGATCCAAGTGTGGCGGTAATTATTTGTCAGAATTAAACATCTTTTCTCCTTAATCGTCTCAAATTCTTCATAATTCATCGGACGTTAGCTCGATGTGGAATATCGCAACAGCTCGACATCAGATTCCTAGATTCGTGAAGCACACTTTTGCATGGAAGACGCATGGACACTCGCAATATTATGTTCTCATCCTTCCCATTGGCTGCAAATTCCAAAACGTCATTATCCCACACACATATAATTAGGTGCTCCGTTAGTCAACGTGTCAATTTCTTACACTGGGAGGAACTGTGAGCTAACAGATCTTAAAATATGCGTAGCTTTCAGCACACATTAGTGTGTGTTCTTATTGTTTGTGCATATGACAAGAAACGACTAAGGCCGACAAGCAGCACAAAACTGAGTTTGTGTCTCTCGCCTTATGATTTACTTGCTGCCTCAGCGGGCGGATCAAATGCACGAGAAAGTTTGTTGTCTTTGCAAATGCATGCAATTAATCTTTGTCCATTTTGAGTAGACTAAACCATACCTAAATGGAAAAGGACAAGCTTCAAGTTTTGCAGACCGATCTCTCTGACGGTAAGAGGACAGATTGCCATGGCAGCAGCGAGAGCGTCGTGTGTGGAGCTGGTTCCTGTCAGCCTTCTTTCCTGCAGGTAGGGTAATCATGATTAAGACTTTATTTAAATACATTATTTTGATACCTACTCTCAGTGCGATAAATATATTTTTCATGCTAACCCTCTTAAATAAAACTTCCTCTAAAGATATTGACTTAGTCTTACCCTTCTGCCTTCAATCCGATGCTTAAGATACGGCAACTAAAATAGACAATACAATAATTTATATACAATAGAAATACGTGAGACAAGGTTGAAATGAATATAGTTTTAGAGGGGGGTACTTCTTGTTAACATTTTTGGCGACATTATCGCTCAATGACATTTAGTATTATTTAGTCATCTGAGTCTGGTATGGCGAGCACATCAGTATCGCAAAATCCACTATTGAAACAATATTATATCCGGTGGTTAAGAGTGTTTTGAGTCCAGTATACGTATTATTTATTGTGGTTAAATGGGTGGAGATGGGTGGGTCTGTACAGTCGGTTATAGGTTATGGATGAAAGAAAACAAAGGTTTGTGTATTATGGGGATTGTAACTACTCTAATTGTGTGAACTGAGGCTCATCAACGGGTTATAACCGTTTGTGAGGACGACGGGAGGCACTGAAAAGTGACCACGTGTACTATATCCAATATGTGTATGAATTACCTACATAAAATAAGAATTTTACATTTGTAAAGATAATAATGTTGCATATGTAAAAATATTTAATTGAGAAATAGAAATAATACTTATGTCAAATACACATGTTGTTTATGCTGTATACGAATGAATATGTATATTACGGATGGTGAATATGGAAAAAATACGAATACTGTATATGTAAAATATGATAAATAAATATGTTACTTAAAATAAGAACGATGCTCATTGATACTGAACAAAAATATGTTATATGTTTAATATAAATGTTATGTATGAAAAATACGAATGCTATAGAGGATACATACAAATGTTGTATATAGAAATGAAAGAATGTATGAATCAATAAAACGCATTTTTAATGAATGGATTCACAGATGAAAATATAGATCGCATTTTAACCTTGTTAGCGTTGGGCAAGGATCGGGTGTTTCACCGTTATGGTCAGCCTGACGACTTTGATGACGTCCACGCTGAGCGCCTACATCAACTCGCAGGTCACCACGCTCGAGCGACAGTTCGGCCTCAGCAGCTCCATCAGTGGTATGCTCGTGAGCTGCAACGACCTGGGTTACCTGCTGACCATTCTGCCCTTCTCATACCTGGCACGGCGGCTACACATTCCCCGGACTCTCGCCGCCACTACGATGCTGTTTGGTTTTTCCGGCCTCGTGTGTACCATCCCCTTCTTTGTCTCCAGAAACGGTCTCTTAGCTGTCACGTGGTCGCTCAAGGAGCTGAACGAGTCCCGGAGCGATGCTTCTCAAAGCTACAGCGTGCCTCTGTGTGCTCACGACAGGTTTGATCACTCGCTCCCTAACAATATCTCCCTCACGACCAACATGCCAAATGAGATAAAAACCTGTGCAACGGATGATCAGAAAAAGAAAGCGGCCGTTTCCGAAGAGTGGAAGGGCCTGGCAATTGCGTTGCTGGCAATTGGGATGATATTTCAAGGTTGTAACAAGTCTCCTCGTCAGGCGTTCGTAGGTCTGTACATTGATGACAACGTTCCCAAAACTGAGACCACACTCCATCTTGGTGAGTACTGACAGACGACCTCGGCAAAGCAGCATGCCTTAGCTTTAATAGTAAACGGCTATCCTTTCCTAGGAGGTGCCCCGAGACGCTGGTTTCGGTTTTGATCACCTCTCACTATAGGACATTTATTCACAGCGCTGGCCCTCTTCATTAATCCTAGATACGCAGAGTGACAGCTTCTTTCTAAGATAAGGCAAGCGGTGCACCATAGCAAATCAAACAAATTTCACACAAACACACGCACGAACAATATCATCTAAAAATAATCAAATGAACAGGTGAATCAACTGAGGTGTGAGTTGGGTGCCAAGTTGTACCTTTATCATAATTTTATTTGTTAAATCATTGACAAATAGAATATGACAGGACTGCACATTTCCCCCTGTCTTCATCTTTTTGGGGGAGTTAAAGCAATAGGTCAGATATCCAGCAACCTTTACTCTGGATTTCATAACCTCATACATACTTTTGATATCTAAACATTTTGGAATGGATACCGTTTTTCTGTAATGCACATCAGAGCTTTTCTCTAGTCGTTGTATCGAAAGCTGTCTGGAAGTCAATGAAGGCTACATACAGCATTTTTGTGTTGAACTTGCTGCTTCAGAATAAGTGTCACCAAGGTAAATATTTGATCTAGTGTTATATGATCCTTCTTAACTCCTGCTTGTTTTCACCGAGTATTTTTTGTTAGATTCGTTTGTTTATTCTTGTATTAAGTTTAGAACTGTAAGTTTTACTACAGATATTAATGAGAGATATGCCTCTAACGTTCTCTTGCTTATTAATATCGCACGTTTTATGTAAAGTTTGAATGGTAGCTTCAAACAAAGCATCGGGAAACAAACCGTTTTCAAAAAGGTAGTTTAAAAACCTAACAGGAAAGGAGTAATGGATGCTTAAGAACGTTTGAACCCGTTGGGACTCGCTGGTTTATTGTTTTGAAACAACAGCCCATTCTACTTCCTCAGCAGTGGATTAGTCAATGGATGAAGAAAGTTAAAGACATGGTAAGAAGAGGAATCCCACGCTGTACAGGCAAGCTGTCCTGTTCACAGACAATCGACACACAAAACTGACTATAGAGAAAAAAACTATCACTTGTTATGTATATTTTCAATGTCTACCCGTACAGGAATCATCACAAGTGTCAGTGTTCTCGGGCCTGTTCTTGCCTTTGTACTGGGTGGAGTTTTTACAACAATATACGTAACACTGCAAGGTGAGAGTTTCTATTTTACATTGTTTTTATACAATCAGTTTTAACTTAGCTTTGGTGAATCTCTGATTTTTTGTTTGAAGCCGAGATTTTGAAATGAAACAAATACACTCACGTACACATGTACACACATGTCAATGCATGCACATACAAAACGCTTACACACACTTAGTGACACATGCAGCACATCGACACCACACAGAAGAGATGATAGAATAATCTGTGAAGGAAAAAAATTTCCAAAGGATTCTTTTTTGCATTGACAAGCTTAGTCATTTTTGCATATCTGCGTGTATGTCTATGACTGTATGTGTTTATTTGTCTTTCTGTATGTCTGTTTATGCATTTAGAAGTGTACGTGTGTATATGTATATGGATATGTGTTCCTCTGTGTGTGTATATATATATATATCAGTGTATGTCTATAGGTCAATGTGAATATATTTGTGTATCCTTGTGTCCAGAAACTGGTTTGTCTCCCCAAGACCCTCGCTGGATAGGAGCCTGGTGGCTCGGGTTTTTCGTCTTCGGCATCACAAGCCTCGTCATCGCTCTTCCCCTCGTGTTCTTTCCGCGACGACTTCGACCACAGCCCCACCTGGCGGCTCTGAAAGAAAAGCGGAAGCGTGCTGCCAAAGGCAGAAAATGCTCTTATGACACCAAAGGTAATGTATCACCTAAGCATCAAAAATGGGTTTCATTTGATCTTTGGGCCTGACACTCTTTATAGTAGGTCGTCTAGCAAATATTTATTTTCCTCTGTGACTATAACATTACGAAAATTACGGAAATTAACACAAACTTTAAGAACCAAACGTGTGCTTCTTTAACTTTGGTACAATATTTTCAGCGCGAATAGCCAGTTCGGTCTGACAAAATGGCAAAACCTCTGTCACCCTCATCATAGTTACATCATGTGTCCGTGCGGCTCCTCTGTCTGGCGTGTATAAAATATTTTATAGCATCTTGCACACTGGAAGCTAAAAATATAATTACATTCTTGAATAGACTACTCTTACCATTGCAGAATTTCTACGAAGTGTTGTGCGCGTGGTTTTGACTCCTATCTACACGCTTGTGGTGCTTGGAAACTGTTGTCTGGTGCTGGGAGCCACCGGGCTGTTTGCCTTTCTGCCCAAGTACATCGAGACCCAGTTCTTTGTGCCCTCGTGGAAGGCCAACGTTATGATCGGTAACATTTAATTACTTACCGTGCCTGCTGCATGACAATCATCATCATCATCATCATCATCATCATCATCATCATCATCATCATCATCATCATCATCATCATCATCATCTTGTTTTCTACTCATTGTTTGCGAGCAATATGTCCGTGTTACGGTATGTGACTAAAAGCGTTCTGTTAGTTCTCTCTCCACGAAGTAACACCTGTCTCTACTGGCCAGGCCTCGTCAACGTGATGGCGGTGTCACTCGGCACGTTGATTGGGGGCTACGTCACGTCGCGATTCAATTTTCCACCACAGAAATGCTTGAAGTTCTTGCTGATCTCAAATGCAGTGTGCACTTGCATATCTGTAAGCGGCTTTGTTCTTGGTTGTGAACAGCCACACCTTGACATGGGCATGACGTCACAAAGGTACATAATGCGTACAGCCATTAGCCCCCTTGCATGTACTATTTTTCACCAAGTAAGGGTAGAGCACTGCAGCAGGCTGCAGGAACCCAATTTCACCTTTTTAAGTAGAGATTTCTTCTCCCTATTGTCTTTTTTTAATTTGACATCATGATACTTGCCTTGTGCCTCCTAACCAAAATGAAAATCAAGCTCTAACAAATATTTAACATCTTTATAAGACTTTCAAACTTGTTGTTACCTTAGTCAAGCTAAGTAACTAGGTGCACTGCATGCAACTTTATTAAGGAATATGGAAATGAATATCAAAAATTGACTGCTGTCTGTTGTAGTAAATGATTTGTACTATTGTTATTCAGAAGGTATTCCAGGTAGTGACAGAAATGTTTTGTGTCAGTGTCACGAACACGTCACAGCGGTGTCAGTCAGCCTGTCAGTGTGATAACTCACATTACTTCCCTACGTGCGGTGCAGATGGCGTGACCTACTTCTCGCCATGTCACGCGGGATGCTCCGAGAACAGAGGGGCTGTAAGTGCTACGATGTCATAGACATCAGCGTCTAGTTAGGGCTCATCTGTCAATTAGACAAGTTTGTTAGTTTGTTTTATAATTCCGTCCTTTTATATGAATTTTTTTTTGTCGTCGGTACTATTTTATTTTTGTGTTGTATTTTTGTTGCTTTTTTCCTTGTTTTATCAATGTTGTGTCTTGTAATAAGTCATTATTGTGTTTTGTTACATTATTCGTGACAATGAATAAAGAAAATATAAAATCTTCTTTCTTTTGTTTATATAAACTATTTTCTCGCTGCAAACATACAAGTCCCAAGAGTATAAGAAAAAAACTTGTTGACATGTTTTGAAACATGCACTTGTTGATTTCTTTACAAACCTCTGTCGACGTGCTAATAATTTAAACAGTATTTCTGGTGGCTCGGTATGTCTGCCATTGGTCATTTGTGTGAATTTACATTAACACAATTGCTGTTGAAAGTCACTTGATCGAGATGTCTAGTTGTTCTCCTCATTGCCATTTCTCTCCTTCTTGTATATGTTGCTCTTGCGTAAAGAGAGGACGCTATGCAATCTATTTAATGAGTTAAAGTATTTATCCCTTCAGCTTATATATTTTCGGGAAAGAAAACATAGATTTTACATGTTTGCAGTTTTACAGCAACTGCTCATGCATAAAAGTGCCCAGCAACACACATCCTGTCCCAGAGGCTGTTCCTGGACTGTGCGCCCAGAACTGCAGCTCGTTCTATCCCTACGTCGCTGTTAGCTTTTGCTCAGATCTGTTATCAATGATGGGTCTGATGCCAAGTTTCATCGTTATAGTTAGGTAATTTTTCACAAATGGTTCAACGTTTTCTCAATTTTTTTCACACAGTACATGCTTTTCAAATTTTTGTCAGTACAATTATGCATTTATTGTCCATTTTTACCTCGGTCTGAGAACACTTTATGGAAAGACACTTTTTAAAATCTGTTTTCTTGTGTTTCCTTTTATCATACATACATAGATATTTTCTTATTTTATAGAAGTGTTGCGGAGATTGACAAGCCGCTTGCCATTGGACTTAGCGCCTTCTCATACACTCTGCTTGGTGAGTTCTGATCCTGCTTTATTTTCAAAGATTCTTCTCCAGTCCAGTTTTCTAGCTTCGTGGGAAGGCTTGATCAAAAGATGGTTCTAGACATGTTAATTCATTTATTAACCCTGATATTTAATTGATCATTTTTATTACCCCTTCATACTGACCAGGTTCTTTATGATTTTTCTTTTTCCGGTTTGCATACCACATGCATTGTATTGTATTGTCAATTTAAATGCTGTATAAGAGTTTACGATCCGACAGAACTTTTGTAAAAAAACAAACATGTCTTTCTTCGTTTGATGTAGTTTACTGTCGTCATTCTATTTACCACTTTGCTACTTAGATTATTCCACTATAAGAAACGAGGAACGATTTGCATAGGTCTGGTTTAGTGTAACCTGTAACTATACCATGGACTACACTATTCTAAGGTACAACATAGAGAAAAACTTTGTATAAGCTGATTTTCTTCCCTTGGACGTTTTTTTTTTTTTTTTTTTTTGTTTGTTTGTTTGTTTTGTTTTGTTTTTTTGTTTGTTTTTTTTGAACGTGCCATGTGTTTTTCTGCCTTTGTTTAGGCTGGTTTCCTGCCCCTGTCCTGTTCGGCCAAGTTGTGGATACCACGTGTCTGCTGTGGAGTTCTGGGTGCGCAGGTAGCGGTTCGTGCTCCATGTATGACCTACCCGCCTTCAGACATCGCATTTTTGCCACAGTCTTCACCACGCGCGTCGCTAATCTCGTCTTCCTCGTCATCGCCTTTGTCGTTGCATCTCGGATAAAGAGACCTTTCCTCGCTCATTGCGACGCTGAACCTGTAGTTTCCACAGTTCCGAAAGAACAAAAAGCAATGCTTCCAAAGAACATGATCTATACAAAAGTCTTTGCTATTGATGAAATGCTGACTCCGTGACAGGCACACCACTAACCTCCGTCGTTTTGTATAGAAAAGGAGAACACACACACACAGGGATAAAAACACACAAATCAGAGACATACACAAAGAAAAAAACATATATGAACTGTCGGGCACTATTACAGCTGTACTTGAAAACATGTCCACCTCAATCTGTGAGTGCTTTGAATTTTGCGAGTTTGCATTCGTGTTTAGCCTTTTTCTATGAGGTTCTAATATGAGGTTAAAATCAGTAAAATCTATTCGTAGTTAGTTAATTGTTGAGGTGTGATGGAAAGATTTGCTTTGTTTTCTCTTGTTTTTTATTTGTTTATTTATTTATTTATCTTGCTTTGTTTTGGTTTCCTACTTAAACTGTTGCGCTGTATCATGGTGGGGCTTCAAAAGGGGCGGCAGCCGGGAAAAGTCTGACGAGCAGCTGCTAAAGACTTTCTGTAATGGGGAATCTATTGCTTAAACCATCTTGATGTGCACATATAATAAACTTCATATTTTATCATTTGATATATTTATTTCTTAGTTAATATTTTGTCGTCCCTCTGTCTCCTCAAAAATCAACCGCAGAGTGTGTTTGACACAATATCCTACACACGTACAGAAAATTACCCGATAAAGCAGTAGCAACAGTAACAACTGGTGATTTAGTATTAATGAGCACAATTTGGCTCCGAAAATTAAAAAAATTTAAGTAATTTTTAAACTCTTGTCAGCGAAATTTAGAAAAGAGGCTTGCAATCCTCTCTGTTAGAATCATGTTGACAACCACCAATGCACTCAGGGAGACAGCTCTGGACAACTCAGAAAGGAAGCTGCAGCTGTAGTCATCTCCCCTGCAGACGCCCACTCGTGATCTCGTCGCGTTTCTCATGAGCTGGAATCCAATGTCACAATGATTTATTATTTATCCACATTTCCAGGAATTATTTCGTGTGTACAAGACTATGATAAGAAATATTTTCAGGGTTTGTAAGTGGTGGTAACGTCCTTCAGACAATCTTCAAAATATTTTTAAAGGAAAATCGCCAAAACATAGCTTTCTCAACAACAAAAAATGTTACGCTTCCTTTTTATCAGTGTTTTAAAAGTTTATATCAATTACAGTGATGATTATTTATAATCATTAATTTTATGTGTGTGTGTGTGTGTGTGTGTGTGTGTGTGTGTGTGTGTGTGTGTGTGTGTGTGTGTGTTGTAGACTTAAATAATAGTTTCTATTGATTTAATCTCATAATCTAAGATAATCTTTTTTGTTAATCTCATTATCCTGTTTAAATCTTTTTTTCACATTTTAAATGATTCATATGATTTGGTCTATGATTTGTATCACGATACAATGTCTGATATGATTGTTTCATGATTTACTTGAACGTCATGTCTTAGAAGATGATGATGTAAGCCACTCATGAAGCATATCTAAACGCATAGAAAATATACACAGTAGCTTCCAAGTGTCTGAAGGAATATAACATTATAAAGAGAGACTGAGAAGGTCTTGTGTTCGTACATGTGTGTATGTGTGTGTGGGTGTCACGGATCGTTCGTGACAGTTAGTAATGTAAGAATTGAAGTTAGTTCCCTTTATGTACTAAGACACAGGGCTAGTCCCCCTTTAACAAAAGTACGAGAAATGCAGGAATGTGAGAACGGTTTAGGAGAGAGCCTGTGCCTGAGTAAAGTAGTAACGGTAGCACCTGTAAGTCAGGTGAACTGATTAATTCATTCCCCGACCAAACGTTCTAGTGGAAGGACATAGCAGTACGTTCTGTGTGAAAGAGACAGGGGAGAAAATCTGATTCCTTGACTAGTCAAGGTATGGAATGTTTTTTATTATTGGATCTTGGTAATAGTCATTTTCTTTACTGTTTGGTCTTTGTAATAGGCCTGGAGATAATGACGAGCGCTTATGATATTTGATGGTTCTTAGAAAGAAGTGTGATAGTGTGAAGGTATAATATAATGTGGTAGTGCAGTTGGTGTGAGTATTCATGGAGGCACAAGTATTTTCAGGAATTAGTTGGGGGTCAAGAAGACTGTAAAGAAGATATCGTGGACAAGGAGTATATTGTCGTCAACGTGCTGCGTGCACTCCGATCTTCAAGTAACTAGTCGTCAATGTGCTGTTGCATTACGACCAGGGAGTATATTGTCTTCAAAGTGCTGATTCATGCTCGATAGTTGACATACATTGTTTTTGGCTTGATTACTGAAGTATATTGATTCATGCTTGTGAAAATCACGTATGTTATTGAAAGGCTATATGTAGACCTTAATTTGTTGCGAGATATGTTTGATGGGAAACTGTTTGAAATTCTGTGAACATGGAAAAAGTAAATGGAAATTTTGAAGTGGGCAACCACCCTCTTACTTATTAGTAGAACTCCCCTAATTATAGGATAGTAGGAATTCACGGACAGATCTTTGTGTTTTGTTGAACGATGAGCACGTAAGGAACGCCGTGTGGTCAGTGTGTGTTGTATGTGACCTGTCTGCACGTTGCGTGGCCTTAAAAGTGGGGAGGGGGGCGTGAACGATAATATATTTCTTTCTTGTCATTGAATTTATTTAATAGTTCTAATGCTTTAGCGGATTATATTTGGTGACAATAAAGAATTTTTTTTAACTGAACTCGTCTAGCAAATTGACAGCTGTGGCTTCAGAGCGACCTGACGAGAAAAGGCTTAGGATTAGAGGGGACGTAATTAAACAGGGTTTGCAAGCACCATTAAACACTTGACAATGGAAAGATGTAATTAATTTTATAGCCTTAAGCCTTGGCAAATATTTGTAAAATTAAAAGTAAGGGCAGTGGGGGTGGGAGAAATAAAAAACAAAACAACAAAATCAAAAACAAAGTCACACGCATACGATCCTACAGCTGTCGTCGCTCATGAATCCTTGCCCTGCTCCACCTCTCACGATAAACCCTAGTCACCCCCCGTTCCTACCTAGGTCAGGACAAAAGCCTGACTGAGAACTTGCTCAGAGCTCGCGAGTGGAGAATTGGTTGAATGGAGGGGATGTTTCGCTGGTGTGGTCTGCGTGACCAGGGAGGATACTCGAAGCAGTTCGATCTGGGTACCGTCGCTGACGTCACGAAAGAGAAAAATGATGGGAAAGAGCACAAAAACAGTTAAGCTACGGAACATATTGCGATCGCCTGGATGGATCGCTGCGCAAGAAGAAACGCAGGCCTGACAAGCTCCAATGCCACAAAGATAAGAAGAGGCGGGAAAAAAGTACTGGACTAAGCTGGTGGCTAACTAGGGGAAGAAAGAACCCCGTGTTCAGAGAACAAGATGGCTACCAGGCAACGCCATGACATCAGGCGTCTCGACTGTGCATGTTCAAATCGCTTCCTTTACTATCATGAAACCACCTTAGGAACGACCAAGAAAGTCTGTGTGAGTGTGTGTGTGTGTGTGTGTGTGTGTGTGTGTGTGTGTGTGTGTGTGTGTTAATGAGAAAGAGGGATAAAGAGAGAGTGTGTGTGCACCTGCTGATGCATTTATGTAGTCAACAAAAGAATCCCGCGTTGACGAGAATTAAGAAGAACGCCCACATTAGAGCAGAAATTTGTCATCACAGAACAATCACACAGGTGTGTTCAAGTAATCAATTCAGCATGCTTTTCTGATCACATCTGTGCACAAGCTTCAAAAAAACAGATTTTAATAAAAGTCGTTTCTAAAAATTTAAAGGCTGAGTTGCTGTTGGGTGGGTCGCGTATCTCCAAATCTATAAAAAAAAGTACAGAATGTTTACAGGATGGAAATTTTGTGTATTATCCTTAAGGCATGTAAAATTAAGCGTGCCATCCAGTCAAGTCTGTAGCGTGAGTGAGAAAACTGAGTGGCTTTTTGTCTTTTTCTCATTTTTAGTTTAAAAGTACAGAAATTTCCACTAGGAATGTAGCGAGGCCCATAAAATCAAAGAACTTTGATTTTTCAAAGATTTTTTTTACTTTCCAACGAGACACACTAACTGCCACTCCAAGAACGGTCTTCCAAGTAAGGACGGTCTTTGTAATTTTATAAGCATCTTTTCTTATTTATATATATATATATAGAGAGAGAGAGAGAGGAGAAAGGGAGAGACACGGCCTGCAGACCTAGATCTAATTCGTCCTTGTGTTGAATAAAAGTTTAATGTCCGACTGTGGCTGTGACTAGATGGAAGTCCGTGAGAGGGAGTGATGGTGGATAACGGACACTTCCTTCCCTCTTAAGAGAAAAGATGAATGAAAGTAAGAAGGACTAAAAGAATATTGCGCTATATACTTGAAAAACAATGGTATGATACGCAGTCCAGCAGTGCCCTTAATCAAAACTAGCTATTGTTTGTTCATATGAAAGAACCGTATGTCTCTTGACAGTTCAGTAATACATATACTACAATCATCTGACAGTTCCTGTAAGAAGAGGGAGCAGATTCGAGAGCTGATTCAACTGTTTCTGTAATATTTGTTACAATAAACATATGCTGTCCTTAATCCTCTCAAAACCCTCATAATTAAACGCTTATAAGCTCTCTGAAGAATATCACAACAGCTGGACATAAGGATCATAGATTACAATATACACGTCTACACCGTCTCCCTTATATGGGCAAAACATGGACGAGCCATATGTTTTTATCTTTCCCATTGGCTGCTAAATCTATGTCAACATCCCACACTTACATATAATAAGGGGGTCCGTCAATCTACTTGTCAATTCCTGACAGTGTGAGGAACTGAGAACTATATCATTCTAAATGTGTAGCTTACAAACATACATTAGTGTCTGTATTTATTGTTGTGCATCTGGCAAGAAACTGGTTGGAGTCACTGGCTTCGTGATTTCTTTCTGCGTAAGTAGTCTGATAAAATGTACGAGTACGTTTGTTGATTGCGGCAATAAGAGTTAATAACAGAACCACTCAAGTGTACATTTTTTCAAACAAAGAGTGTATTATAAAGTCGTTTCAACACCTGCCTATCGTCTAGCTCTTACTATGGAGGAGTTGAAGGTTGGAAAACGATATGAGACTTTCCATGTTTGGTCTTCTAAAATGCTGTATGTTTTATGAACGAATATTTACTATCCTTGATATCTTGTACATCGAACTTTTTTGATTAGAGGAGCATCTGTGGGACGTAATGTAATAAAGAGTACTACCTGAGCTTCCGGGAGACATAATGGCAAGTGTTAGCTACTCTGCGCATCACATGAAATAAAAGATAAAAAGTAAGTAGTCCTATAACTGTTAGTGACCAAAGGTACCTTGGGACCACCGTTTTTGGTGAAAGAATATTCAACTCCTTGACATCGTTACCTTACTTTACCTTACCTTACCGGTTGTATAAGGATTAAAACCACAACTCGGAGAAGTTTGCTGTGGAACACGGGTATCAAGTCAGGTATCGTGCGCACCTTGAATGCCGGTGCTCTTTAAAACACTCAAACATCCTCTTCTTCCTCACGTGAGGGCAACAATTTCTCTACATAGCATACAACTGTGGATAATACAAAATGAAAAAAATTTAGTAAAGATATTTCAAGAAATAGTATTAGAACACTTAATTTGTTCTGAAATGATATTCAGATTGAAATATAATAAATAATCTTTGCCCATGTTATCAGACTAAACCTGGCCAAAATGGAAAAGGACAAGCTTCGAGTTTTGCAGACCGATCACTCTGACGGTAATATGACAAATGATTACCATGGCAACGACGAGAAGGTAGTGTGTGGGGCCGGTTACTGCCATCCTTCTTTCATGCAGGTGTGATAGCCATGATTAATACGTTATTTTTAAACATTCTTTTCATCCCACTCTCTACGCTACAAATTTATCTTTCCTAGCTAACCCTTTTGAAACTTGCATAAAGCTCTTCACTTGGTCTTTTACTTGTTTTTTCATTCGGGTACTTAAGACCCGACAAGTCAACTAGACAATTCCAGAAAACATGGCAGGCAAGGTTAAGATGAATACAAACCTAGTAGGGTGGTTCTTCTTATCACTTTCCAACCATATCGCTCACTAACAGTCATCACTTAGACTGGTAAAGTTACCACATCAGTATTGCAAAATCCACGATTTAAACAATGTTATAGATAAGAGTATCTGGGTTTAGTAGAATGTATTATGGACTGGGTAAGTGAGTGTAAATGAGTGGGTCTCTAGAGTAGGTTACAGTCTATGGATAAAAGGTGATATTGGTGTGTTGGTTAAGTGGGTTTTAACTGTTAAGTTCTTGGACTGAGATATATGAAGTGTGGCTTACAACCGTTGGTAAATAGGGGCTAGCGAGGCGCTGAAGGCTCAATATCTAATACCACATGTGATATAATAAAAATAATAAACGCAACATATGTCAGATACACCGACTGATATACCATATATCTCACATGTGTATGATATACCTACATAAAATACAAATGTAAATGTAAAACATATTTAAAAATGCATTAAAAAAATGTAAAGAAATCGAACGGTTGTTCAAGTCAAAGGCAAAAACTATTTATTTTAAATACAAAATGTTGAATATGTAAATCATTAATATAAAAATGCGCGTACTGTATCTGCAAAATACGATGTATATATATATATATATGTATGGTAAATAAGAATTTCGCTTATATTAAATAAAAATATTTTATTTCTTTAATACGAATGTAACGCATGTAAAAAAACGACTGCTCTAGATGTTTAATACGAATATTGTGTATGTTAAGATACAAACTTTATATGAAAATGTGGGAATGTAGGGATCACCAGAATGGGTTTTTATTGAAAGGATTCACACATGAAGTATCCGACTGATCTTTTCAAACCTTCTTAGCGTTGCGCGAGGATCGGGTGTTTCACCGCAATGACCAGCCTGGCGGGCTTGATGACGTCCACGATGAGCATTTACCTCAACTCGCAGGTCACCACGCTCGAGCGACAGTTCGGCCTCAGCAGCTCCATCAGTGGTATGCTCATGAGCTGCAGCGAGCTGGGTTACCTGCTGACTATTCTGCTCTTCTCATACCTGGCACGGCGGCTGCACATTCCCCGGACTCTCGCCGCCACCACCATGCTCTTCGGTCTCTCCGGCCTCGTGTGTACCATCCCCTTCTTTGCCTCCAGAAACAGTCTCTTAGCTGTCACGCAGTCGCTGAAGGAGTTGAACGTATCCCAGAGCGATGCCTTTAACATCTACAGCGTGCCTCTATGTGCAGACGACAGTGTTGAGCGATCCCTTGCTGATAATTTTTCCCTCACGACCAACATGTTGAATGGGACAGACACTTGTGGAGCGGAGAAGTCCAGAAAGAAGGCGGCCGTTTCCGAAGACTGGAAGGGCTTGGCTGTCGCATTATTAGCCATTGGGATGATTTTTCAAGGCTTTAGCAAGTCTCCTCGCCAGGTGTTAATAGGCGTGTACATTGATGACAACGTGTCCAAAACTGAGACTACACTCCATCTTGGTGAGTACAGACACACGACCTGGTCAAAGAAGTACATTTAAAATATCAAGTAAAGAATTACTGTTGAACACATGGACTAATGAGGTTACAGACGATTTTAATCGCCTATAATATCTGGAAGTCTACCATTGCGTTTGCCTCAATTCAGTTGACCAAATTCTCTTCCCATGACGCAAAGTAGTTCTGTGTTGCCCGTGGTCAAAAAAGGTGTGTGTGTGTGTGTGTGTGTGTGTGTGTGTGTGTGAGGCTGTTTGTATGTGTATGCGTGCGTGTACTTGTGTGTGTGTGCCGGTGAAAGAAAGAAGTACTTACATTTAACATAATTCCCCATGGTCTTGGCCTGGTCATGGGTAGAAACTAGCCACGTGCTAGGATTCTGCTATACAAGCTATACGAGTAGAAAACATGATGATGATGATGATGATGATGATGATGATGATGATGATGATGATGATGATGATGATGATGATGATGATTGAACATTGATTTGCCTCGTTTGTTGGATATGCCACATTCTCACGTACACACGCATACACGCACACACGCATAAATGCACGCACATGTTCACACCAACACAACGTACATATACTTAACAACACATGAAGTACATATGTCTGTTTATGTGTGTGTGTGTGTGTGTGTGTGTGTGTGTGTCTATGTGTACAATTGTAGGTGTATGTGTTTGGGTGCATATATACAGTATATATGTATATCAGTGTATGCATAAGTGAATGTATGTATTTATATATGTATCTATGTGTATTATTTTGTCCAGACACAGGCTTGTCTCCCCGCGACCCTCGCTGGATAGGAGCCTGGTGGCTTGGTTTTTTCGTCTTTGGCATCATAGGCATCGTCGTCGCTCTTCCCCTCGTGTTCTTTCCACGACGACTTCGACCACAGCCCCAGGTGGCGGCTCTGAAGGAAGAGCGAAAACGTGCTGCCAATGGCAGAAAATGCACTTATGACACCAAAGGTAATAATCACCTTTTCTGGCCTTAAAAACCGGTTTGGCATTATAAGGTAAGGCAAATCTTAAATGTAGTTCCTCTAGCAAGTACTTAACTTTCCTATCCTTATAAAACGCTTACGGCTCTGGTAGAGTTAGTTGGAGTAGGATGTTTTATAATGTAGAGAACATCTGATGCATTATGCGACAGCATCGTCCCTTTGTGCGTGCATGGATATAACAACATATATTCCTACTGCTCAGGATTTTTTTCTGTTCTGTACTGGCATTCCCCTGACTGTTAGACTATAAGCTTAGTTTTGTATTCGTGCTTCTAACGGATTTTGTTGCCATCATGCACACCCAAAAGGCAAAACATATCTGCCTGCTTCAACTCAAAGTAGTCGCAATGTAAACGGTTACAACGAAACCCCACGCGAGAGATAAAATCACTGCGTAAGGCAGTTTTACGAAGGCTAGTCAATTTTTATAGTCCATTTCTAAAAATAGACTAAAGGATGTAACTGCGGATAACGTTTAAGGAATCATTTCTTTCTGCGGGCGTTTTTCTTGCCATTGTTAAGTCGGCTGTTTCCTGGCGGTAGTGGAGACAGTTCTAGACATAGTCACTGCCTATCAAAACAAAAAAGCGAGTCACAGATCAGTGGTTTCACGTCAATCCGTATGCATATGGAACATTTATTTGTGTGTTTAGATTCTTCATGGGTCCTTTCACATGTAGTAGAAATAGAAATTGGACTTTTTGCAAGATTTGTGGTGATGGGACTCAGTGTGATATCATAGCCTACTTCACGACTACCCCCAACCCCCACTTGTTTTTTTTACGTTTATTTCATTCACTTACCTTCTGAATATCTAGCGGTGAACAATATTTTGAAACTAAATCAATAAAGATAATTTAAAGTTTATTAATATTTATCTATGTAGAATAACAGAATAAGTTACAGTTTACCTTACATGATTTGAAAATGATAACAATTCACGCTTCTAGAGAGGCATGACCCTGGTGAGTGAAGAAACAACTGCTTTCATTGCAGAATTCCTGCGAAGTGTGATGCGGGTGGTTATGACCCCCATTTACACGCTTGTGGTGCTTGGCGTCTGTTCCCTGGTGTTGGGATCAAGCGGGCTGGTGTCCTTTCTACCCAAGTACATTGAGACGCAGTTCTTTGTGCCCACGTGGAAGGCCAACGTTATGATCGGTAATACTTGATTACTTTCAGTGTCTGCTCCATGAAAAATCACCACCACCACCACCACCACCACCACCACCACCATCATCATCATCATCATCATCGTCGTCGTCGTCGTTTTGTTTTCTCCTTTTATTTGAAAGGAAGATTTTCGTGCTCTGCTCATTATATTCGGTATCATTAACCTCTGACCTAAAGCGCTCTGTTAGTTGTCTCATTGGAAGAATCTGCTCGCCAGGTTTTGTCAACATAATGGCGATGTCACTCGGCCCACTGATTGGGGGCTACGTCACTTCACGCTTCAAGTTTCCGCCAATGAAATGCTTAAAATTTGCCTTGATATTAATAGCAGTATGCACCTGCCTATCTGTAAGCGGCATTGTCCTTGGCTGTGACCAGCCACACCTTGACATGGGCATGACGTCACAAAGGTACCTACAGCTTACAGCCATTAGCTCATATCAATGAATTGTTTTTACCAAATTTCACCATAAGGGTAGAGCACTGCGGCTTAGGTTTTAGAATACATCTTACACTGTTTGCTAACGATTTTTCTTATGTTTCGTTAATGTGATGTCATAATACCTGACGTGTGACATGGTTATTTTCATTGTCAAATATTTAGTGCCTTAGTCAGATATAGTAAATAAGGATAATAAATGCAGTTTCGTGGTATCGTGTGAACATTTAAAATGGCCTACTGTTGTTGCAAAGCATGGTTTGTGTTAATGTGTTAGATTTTTACTAGTAGTTTTAGTCACAAGACAGGGCACCCCAACTTCAGAAAGATGGGTTTCTTTGTACAAATGTATTACTTGTAGTGACAAAACCATTTCTCGCGTCAGTGTCACAAACACGTCACAACGGTGTCAGTCGAACTGTCAGTGTGATAACTCACATTACTTCCCTACCTGTGGTGCAGACGGCGTGACTTACTTCTCGCCATGTCACGCGGGATGCTCCGAGAACAGAGGGGTGGTAAGTGTTCTCATGCCACTGACGACAGCGTGTAGGTAGGACTCAATCGTCAAGTACTTTGCAGTGGACAATTTTATTTGTTTTTGTTTTCTAGTCTGTTTTATCTGTTTTCATTTTTGTTTGAGTTTGGTTATATTTGTGTTGTGTTATTTTTTCATGTTGGATAAATGATTTTTAGCTGCGTTAGTTATTTCTTATTGGTTTCTTACATCAAAGTAATGTCAACGAATCAATAAAAAAAATTGTTTATTATGAAACCCATTCCTTCCTGCTGCAAGCATACCAGCCCAAGGAGTGTGAGAGGATGGTAACGTGCACAAAAGCTTGTTGACGCATTAAAAAAAATTTTTGTTGCTAAGGCGCTTGCAAACTTCTGCATTATGTTGTGTTTACAAGCCTCAGCTTAAAAAATTCAGTAGTCTGGTATTGGTCTTTTTGTGTGAGTGGATATGAACACAATTGTTTCTGAAGCTCTGGAGTGTGATGTAATTGGTTCTTTACCTCTTCGACATTTCTTCCATGTTCTGTAGTCTTTTGTGGTTTTCCCTTAAAGAGAGTACTTTATAGAAAGCAACGACAGCGCAGGTAGACGTGCCAATAATGTATTTCTTGAGTTAAATTAATAATTAATAATTAACTAAATTATCTTCTTTCCAGAACTAAAAAGCAAAACATTGATTTTCCAATTTTTTTTTTTTTTAGTTTTACAGTAACTGCTCATGCATAGAAATGCCCAGGAACACACAACCTGTCCTAGAGGCTGTGCCTGGACTGTGTGACCAAAAGTGCAGCACGTTCTATCCCTACATTGCTATCAGTTTCTGCTCAGATCTGCTTTCAACGATGTGTTTAATGCCCTGCTTTATCATTTTACTTAGGTAAACAACTTTTGAAACTTTTAAGTTTCAGTTGTATCTTTTTTCTCTATTTTGTATTTATGCAAAAGCAAATAACAAATCTAAATCTTGTCAGTGGTATTTGTAATTATTCTAATAAAGCTTCCGTGATTTTTCTCTACTGGCTTAACCTTTTTTCTTAATTTTTACTTTATGGAAATAAATTTTGTTTTAAAACCCATTTGTTTTATCATGTTCAGTTTCACCATGTGTATGCATGTTTATATAGGAGTGTTGCAGAAGTTGACAAGCCAGTTGCCATTGGAGTCTACAGCTTTTCATACACTGTGCTGGGTGAGTTCAGTTCATACCTTAAAGAATTATAGGTGTAACGGGCTACGCATCATGTTATTAGTAACGTGCACACAGTATGTCATAAAAAATATCTGCAACAGCGTTCCTGAAAATGTTTCTCTACTTTTTTCTATATTAATTTGAGTGGGCTGTAGGAGCAAGTACGCCCAATATAAACGTGCAAATCTGTTCCGATGGTAAGTTTAACACTTGAAGCTTTTGAGACAGTAAAAAGTAAACGGACAAACATAAATTGTAATGGTCACTTGCAGCTTCTAAATTTGACGAACTTACACGATGCTTACCATGTGGTGTTGTGAAGTCGTTCTTCGCCATTTGCTGCCTGAGCTTATTCTGTAAGTGGTTTTGAACCTGCACAATCCTCAGGTTCAAACATGAAAGGTTTAATACCCTAATAAAAGAGAATAAAGTTTCACTCTCGTCTTTGCTACCAGAACAAGATAAATGATGCTCGTCTGATAAACGAAGTGTATTATTCCACCTTCTGCCCATTATATGATCACCGAGGCAGCGTGGACGCCATCGGCTGTGACATCGCATAGGAGTGAGATTTTGAAGGATTTGCTGGCTACAGTTGCAAATCACAAATTTGGAAATACGATCATATATAAACCACAGTGGTTCGGCGGCTTAACCACTATAGGGCGGTGCGCCACATTTAAGGCTTAGCTTTAAGGCTTTAAGGCTTTCATTACTTTTTATTGCAAAGTTCAATTTTTTTCTTTTCCAAAAATGTATAGGTTTCTTGCTTTAATGTTTATCTCAGAGCAGCAATGATAAAAAATAAACTTCAGCCACTGTCGTCTTTACAATCTTCAGTCAAAAGCCAGTCATTGAAATTTTACAATTTTTAGCTGTTCTAAGAGGGTCCACAATCTGCTTATAACTCGGACCAGTCGGGTAAGTCTTTCATGGCAGTTCTTCTTCTTCAGTTTATTCAGATCTTCACTTGACTTAGGACTTGCTTTTCTTTAACTGTATGCGATGTGCTCTTTCTACCTTCATGGAAACGTCTGAAGAAGTATGTCTTTAAGCACGTGTTACTTAAATGTTAATTAATTTAATTTTATCATTAACTCATGAAATCGGTAAGGTTATTTGATTTATTGCATCCTGCTACTTTAATAATCTCATTGTTTTTGAGATCAGCCCCCATTATTTTATGTTTATGTGTTTTTACCTATTTTGTCAAGTGCTTTGAGCCTGCCTTAGATGGTGGGGTAAAGCGCTATATAAATATACTTTATTATTATTATTATTATTAAAAAATAGAGCAAACTTTGCTTAGGTTTAATCTCTTGTCTCTGACCCGATTTTTAAACATGTCATGTTTATTTACCTTTGTTTAGGTTGGTTTCCTGCCGCTGTCCTGTTCGGCCAAGTTGTGGATACCACGTGTCTGCTGTGGAGTTCCGGGTGCGCGGGTAGAGGCTCATGCTTGCTTTACGACCTCCGCGCCTTCAGACATCGCATCTTTGGCATGTTCTTCACCACGCGTGTCGCTAATCTCATCTTCTTTGTCGTCGCCTTTGTCGTTGCGTCTCGGATGAAGCGACCTTTCTTTGCTCACTGCGAGGCCGAACCTGAAGTGTCTACGTTGCCTACAGATGAAACAGCGATGATAACAAAAAACACGACCACCATAAAAGTTTTTAATAAGGATGAAATGCCTTCCGATTCCTTGACAAGCACAGAACAAGTCTAATCAAAGCCTAGTGAGATAAGTAGATTGTAAGTAGTTTGTCCTGTATAGGTGGTGGGTGTAGGTGCACGAACAATCCGTCTTTCTTTAAAGAAAAGAAGAAAAATAGCTGTAACCCCACAAAAAGGGACGCACATACACACATACGCACGCATGGACACGCGTATTTTATGTATTTAATGTATTGAATGTATTGAATTTTTGTGTTTGCATTCAGATTATTTTACGCCTTCTATATGGTGTTTTTTAGTTAAGCACATTTTGAATTGATATGTAATATCATGTATTTGTAGCTAGGAAAATGGTTTGATATGAAGGACGAATTTTTAGTTTGGGATTGTTTTGAATTTTCTTCTTTCTTATTTTGTGCGCCGAATCTCGACGAAGCTTTGTAACCTCAAAAAAAAGTCTGTGGTGTCTGTAACTTATCAGTTTCGACGGAGTGGACTTCAAAGGAGGACGTTCAACTGCTAGAGACTTTCTGTAATGGGAGAAATTATGATGTAAATCTACGTCAATCTAATCTCGTCTTCTTTGTCATCGCCCTTGTCCATGCATCACGGATGAGGCGACCTTTCTTTGTTCTCTGCAAGGCCGAACCTGCATGGTGTGTTCACGGTGCTGAAAGATGAAAAAAACGATGCTAACAAAAAACATGACCACTGTAAAAGTCTTTAATAAGAATCAAATGCTTTCCGATGTCTTGACAAGCACAAGTCTTTAAAGCTCCTATTGAGATAAGTAAATTGGATGTCGGGATAAACAGTTGGGATAGTTGTAGGAACAATTCGCCTTTCTGTAAAGAAAAGGAAAAAGTGCATTGATGGATAATATCATCTATTTTTAGCTAAAAACGGTTTTATACTAAGAACGAGCTTTTAGTTAGTTAATATGTTTTGGTTTCAGCCTTATATTATGCGCCGAATCTCGATGGGGGTTTGAAATGGGGAGTCAACCGCGAATCCGTGTATGGTGTCTGTAACTTACAGGTTTAGACGGAGTGGACTTCAAAGAAGGACATGCAGCTAGTAGAGACTTTCTCTGACGGGGAAATTATCATGTAAATCTATCTAAATGTACATGTGTAATGTACCTTACTCACTTTTCTTGCTAAAGAACTTTTGTCATTTAATTTATATCTCAGTAAAATTTTCTTGACGTTCTTTTTGTTCTAAATCAACTGTAGAGTGTGCACGTGACACAGAATCTTACGGATAACTTAAAATTCATGTGCGTGGAGTTCATGTGTATGATTTGCTGTTCTTGATAACTTGCTGCTCTCTTTATTTTAGTACGAAATATGAAGTGTTTTTAGCAAATATTTTGTTGAATTCATCGTTATAAGACAGTTGCAACAGCTCTACAAATCTCACTTGAAAATGACCCCTGTCCACCAGATACAAACCAAAGTCTGTTCGCTTAGTTCTGAGAAAAAGAAGCACAATTTGTTTTCAAATGTAAATAAGAAATTCTTTGAACAGTTAAATCTCCCCAGTAATGACTGTCAATGAAGTGCCAGAAACATGCTGGCAATCTTCCATATGTGAGAAGACCATGGACGACCAGCAGTGCAGCCAGGGATACAATTCTGGACGACTCCAAAAGAAGGCCAGCAGTTGTAGTGATCTCTCCTCTCACACAGGATCTCGTCAAGAAGAGCCTTCAACCCGGACTCTTTGACGACACCACGATTCCTTCTTTAAGACACGTATCCACATTTCCAGGCAGGGTGTACAAGAATATGAGAAATATTGTAAAGGTGGTGGCAACGACCTGAAGAAAACTTTAAATATATTTAAAGAAAATTAGCTGTAACAGCTGTTGCAGGTCTTTAATGTCATTACCACCACTCATAAGCTTTGCATCGTAAAGTCTCTCTGTGCTGTTGCAGTCACAGCTTTCAGTCTGCAAGTAGGGGTTAATCGAGTAATATTTAATTGTGATTAAACATAATCCGATTTAATACGATACTAAGAAAAACAATTAATTAAATGGAGGGAACTGTTTTATTATTAAAATATTGCAAGCGGGCATGAGAATGAAAAGCTTTCTGACTCAGTGACAGGCACAACATAGTCTAAACAATACCAAGTGACATAAACAGTTTGAATGTAGTGGGTCCTGTATGAGGGGTGGTAGTAGGTATGGTATACAAACTGAGACAATTTAGTGTAACCCAACTAATACAGAGGCGCGCGCATGCACGAACTAACACAAACGCACGCACACACGCACCCACTAATAAACACACATACGCACACACGTACGGTTGTATTTTTCATTCAAAAATGCTCTACTCTTGGGTTTCATACTGCTCATCCATGCACACCCAGACAAACAACCGGAGCGAATACAAATTCACGTGTATCAACAAATTGCATTTTTCAACAGGGTAATAAGACTTTTAACAATGAAAAATAAGTTCTCAGTGCAGGACCAGCATCAGGAGATTGATTCTATCAACATAACCTACTTATCGTACTTGTTGAGTCTGCGCGTTAGGTTTAGCACTTACTTTGGACAAAGGTTGGCTCTAATTCCATATTCGACTACTTTTGTTGTCGAATCGAAAGATATTAAAAATACTTTTTTGCTCACTTGTTCGTTCCGTAATCAAATATACTATATCCCCAAGCACGCTATTTATTGTCGACATACACTTTTTTATGACAAATTCTTAAGCAAAACCAGAAATAAACAGTAGCTGCTACACTAACAACACCATGAACGGAAGTTTTTTTTGCACCGAGGCGGTCTGACATGCGCACCGCCAGTCCCCAACAACAGGTGTCGGTCAAGGGACTGGCTGACTGACTGACTGACTGACTGACTGACTGACTCTGGTGCAAGGAGCCAGAAGATAGCAATCTTCCTCTCGTAATGTCTGTTATTCTATAGATAGCTTCATTTCCGTGTCAGGCATCGGATCTCACACAAAACTGTCTGTGTGTTTCAACTTAAGACAATCATTTTATGTTCTTCCCTAAAGAGTAACAAATGTGTAGTCCTAATTCACAGGAAGCATTTGACGGCGACTACATATTTCAATGAAATTACCGCCATTCATAGAACTTGAGCCTTGAGGTCGCGCTGCCCTGTTTCTACGTCAAGGGTATTGATCACAGTGTTAGTGTAAGGCAAGGGTTCAGTAATAAGTTTTCATCCGTTATAATCCGTTACAGTTTCAGAACCGACTACAACACCTCGACAGGGGTAACTGGGTGCGCGCGCACACACACAGAGGTAAGGATGTACTATTTATAAAAATGTTTTAGCTCATACTCGAACACACACGCTTACACATACGAACACAGTACGGGAATGCAACGAAGCTATTCCTCTCTTTTTTTCAGCTGTGATCAGTCGTTTACCTGTTTCGTTTACCTGTCCTTTCTCAAAGCTGACGGCTCTTGATTTTAATCAGCTACCACTTCTTCTTTTTGCCACGTCGACGGCCTCCCTTCACTCCTCTTTAAAGGACCATTTCGGACAATGTGTCTGCTAGCTGTAGGACGTATGGAGCAATCTTTGGAGGCACTTCATGTCGAAAGCCTGGATCTTTCTCCCCGCCCCCCCCCCCCCATTGGTCAACAGGGTACATGTTTCGCATCCGAGAAGCCCTCTCGAATGCTCCGTCCAGTGACTGATGCCATGGGTTTGCAATCATGGAGTCCATGGTCTCGCTGTAGGCTAAGCCTCGAGGGAAAATCAGGGTGTTAGCATGACACCTGGGCGAATGACTTTCCTCGACAAAAGCACTTACATGCAAAAACATCAATATATGGATTTTTTTCAGTTGTACAAAAGCTTGAGCAGAAAATAAGCGCTGACTGCGAAATCTCGGATGTAACTGTTGTGACAGTATTCCTGGTCTCTCAGCCAGAATATTAATACTGGCCCAGGTGAATCGGGCACGTGGGCGATAGATACGTCAACTCTAGCTGTCCACGTCAACATAAACTTGGAAGGGGAAAACACACACGATAATCACATGTCAATCATTCAGTTTCACTACTTGGCTCACGAGCCCCCACCCCTGCTCTTCCCCGAACACAATACTGAACGACGTGTGATTTTAACGTATAACAATAAAGAAAAGATTCATTTACCACAAAACCATTCCAAACAATGAATACAATCAAATGGACTCGTATAGGGGGCTCCCAATATTATCCGTGCTAAAGCGTACTTCTGATGTTACAGTGCTGTTACCTCTCTCTATAACTACCATTCACACTCGCAAGCGCACCAACTTTGCTCTGTTACAACTAGTTTGTTGTGAGTCCAATTCCTCTGCTGACTTTCACGACACACTGACGACTTCCCTCGAAGTATTGTCTAACGGTCCGTCGTCTTCCTCCCTCGAACTGCCAACCACGTCGGAGATTGACGACTGCTCTCCCGGCGACACAGATTCGAGCTTTGTCCCACTCCAGGGGCACAAACGTGGTTTCTTCGACGACTGTAATGCCTCGTACAGACTACAAACGAACGCCACCAACAGACGGTCTTAGTCCTTGAGAACCGACGACTTCTAGCGGCCTTAACGTTGGACGTCTACCTCTCACACAGGTAGTGCGAGCCCACAGTCACGTAGCCCTTGATTTCCACGGCGACAGCAGCCAGTCCTGACAGTCCGTCGTCACAGACTCGCCTGCTTCTCTCAAGGTTCTCTAACCCAACTTTTTCCTCCTGAGTTTTGCCCTCGTGGCTAAGACTCGGTCTCGAGCTAAAGGTGTAGCTGGCGTTAGGAAGCTGAAGTCGCTTCCGCTGCTGACCAGTTGCTCCGTCCACTCTGACGTCTTGCCGAAAGTAAGCGAAGTGTTCACTCTGTTCTCGTCTCTCTACTTTTATCTCTACATTCTTACAGATACATACAATCGAGGGATGCCATTTGTCACTCACTCATCGTCCAATCAGCAACAAGTACAGTCAATTACGACAAGAGGGATCTGCCTACTGACCATTGGCCATGCCTACGGGTGGCGGCGGACAGGTGTCTCCCCCATGTTCTACTTACGTGGTCGGGCAGACAGGTGCGCGCCCTCGAGGTGTCTGTCTCCTCTAGTCATTATTGACGTTCGGCCAGCCGGCCAGTCGCGCTTGGCTGCCGAAACCACTTAGAGCCGTTTGCTCCACCCACCACTTCCGCGATCTACTCAAAACAATACCCCTACGCTAGACATATGCCCCCTGCTTTCTTGCCAAAGGGCCTCGAGCTTGTCAACAACCTGCCCTAGACATTAAGTGGGGCGATTGTTACCTACCCATTAGAGTTATCTCATGACAACTGTAACAGACCACGTTTCTGACCGGTTACAAACTGTGAACAGTGCAGTAGAATGTCCGGTGTCAAGCAACAACCGTGATAAACGTTTTTTCAAGGAGAGAGAGAGAGAGTCATGGCCTGCACGACCCAGATCTGATTTATCCTTGTGTTCGATAAAATATATAGACGTTCGAATGCGTCTGTGACTAGGTGGAAGTCCGGATGAAGGAGTGATGGTAGACAACAGACATCTCCTTCCCCCAATATTAGAAAAAATGAATGAAAGTAAGAAGGACGATGCTATTAGTCTTGAAGTCTTTCCAGCATTGATAACAATGGTATGATACGTTGGTCAGCAGTGTCCTCAATCAGAAATAGCTATTGCTCCTTCATACGAGAGAACTGTATGTCTCTTGACTGTTCAGTAACACATATATCACAATCATTTGGCATTTACTGTAAGAAGAGGGAGCAGATTCACGAGCTGATCCAACTGTTGCTGTAATATTTGTCAGAATAAACATATGCTGTCCTTAATCCTCTCAAAACCCTCATAATTCATAACTTACGAGCTCCATGTGGAATATCACAACAGCTGAACATATGGCTCCTAGATTCACACTGTACACGTCTACACTGTCTCTCTTATATATGAAAAAAAACATGGACGAGCAATAATGTTTTCATCTTTCTCATTGGCTGCGAATTCCATGATGTGAACATCCCACACTTACATATAATCAGGTGGTCCGTCAATCTACTTGTCAATTCATTACACTGGGAGGAACTGAGAACTATGTCATTCTAAATGTGTAGCTTACAGCATACATTAGTGTCTGTGTTTATTGTTGTGCATCTGAGAAGAAACTGGTTGGTGTCACTGGCTTCGTGATTTCTTTCTTCGTAAGTAACCTGATAAAATGTACGAGTAAGTTTGTTGTCCTTACAAATGCATGCGCCAATAAGAGTTAATAGCAGAACGACTCAACTGTACATTTCTCAAACAAAGAGTGTATTATAAAGTCGTTTATACACCTGCCTATCGTCTAGCTCTTACTTTGGAGGAGTTGAAGGTGGGAAAACGATATGAAACTTTGCATGTTTGGTCTTCTACGTTATTTAAATAAATTTCTTAATATTCTTGATATCATGTACATCGAACTTTTAATTAGAGCAGCAGGTGTAAGACGTTATGTCATAACAAGTTCTACCTGAACTTCCGGGAGACACAATGGTTACCGTTAATTACTACTTTGCATCAAATGATATTAGAAGATTAAAAAGTAGATAGTCCTATAACTTTGCCGTCATCGCGTTGTGAGGTGTCAGTGACCAAACGTATCTTGAGGCCAGCATTTTTGTGAAAGAATATTCATTTTCTTGACATCGCTACCTTACCTTACGCGGTTCTATATGGAGTAAAACCACAACTCGGAGAAGTTTTCTGTGGGACACGGGTATCAAGCCAGTATGTGTGCGCACCTCGAATGCCGCTGCTCTATAGAACAATCGAACATCCTCTTCTTCCTCGCGTGGGGGCACATAGCATACAACTATCGATAGTACGAAACGTCAAAAACTGAGCGAAGATACTAAGAGGAATAGTAATTGAAAACTTCATTTGTTCTGAAATGACTTTCAGATTTGAATATAATGGATAATCTTTGCACATGTTGACCAGACTAAACCTGATCAAAATGGAAAAGGACAAGCTTCAGACTTTGCAGACCGATCCCTCAGACGGTAAAAGGACAGATGATTCCTTTGGCAGCAACGAGTACGCAGTGTTTGGAGCCGGTTCCTGCCAACCTTCTTTCATGCAGGTGCGGTAGCCATGATTAATACGTTATTTTGAAACATTATTTTGATTCTACCGCTCTAAGCTATAAATATATTTTTCACACGAATCCTCTTGAAGCTCCCTTAAAGCTTTTTTTACTTGGTCTCTTACCTCTCCTATCTTTCAGACAGACCCGACAACTAAATTAGATCAATAGCAGAAAACATGGCAAGCAAGATTAAAATGAATACAATCCTAGTAGGGTAGTTCTTTTTATCACTTTTGCCGACATTATCGCTCACTGGCAGCATCATTTAGTAAGCTAAGACTGGTAGAGTGAACATACCGTATTGAAAAAACCGCAATTGAATCTTGGTTAGTTAGTTAGTTAATTGTTGTTTTATGCCAAGAATTAACTAACTTTAAGGGAGCTTCAAGAGGATTCGTGTGAAAAATATATTTATAGCTTAGAACCAAGATTCAATTGCGGTTTCTTCGGGGGGGGGGGGATTACGGTCTGAGTAAATGGGAGAAAATTGGTCGTTTTCTAGTGTGGGCTATAGTTTGTGAGCAAAAGTTAAATTTGGTGTGTTGGTTAAGCGGGTTATAACTGTTAATTTCGTGGACAGAGATTCATAAGCTGAAGTGTGGGTTACAACTGGCTGGTAAATATGGGCTAGCGAGGCGCTGAAGGCTGAATATCAAATACCATATAATAATAATAATAATAATAATAATAATAATAATAATAATAATAATAATAATAAACGCACAATATGTTTAAAAATGAAAAGAAATCGAATTGTTGTTTAAGTCAATGACAAATACTATTTCTGTGAAATAAAACTGTTGTATATGTAAATAAGGAATATGAAAAATAGGAATACTGTATTTGCAAAATACAATGTGTGTATATAGTAAATAAGAATCTCTCTTACACTGCATTTAAATATTGTTATGTTTACTATGAATGTTGCGTACGATAAATATAAACTTATAATGAAAGAGTGTATGTGTCAACAGAATACGTTTTTTTATGAATGGATTCACTTATGAACAAATAAAAAAAAAATTTTTTTAACCTTAGCGTTGCGCGAGGATTGGATGGTTCACCGCAATGGTCAGCCTGACGAGCTTGAGCACCTCTACGCTGAACATTTACCTCAACTCGCAGGTCACCACGCTCGAGCGACAGTTCGGCCTCAGCAGCTCCATCAGTGGTATGCTCATGAGCTGCAGCGAGCTGGGTTACCTGCTGACTATTCTGCTCTTCTCACACCTGGCACGGCGGCTGCACATTCCCCGGACTCTCGCCGCCACCACCATGCTGTTCGGTCTCTCCGGCCTCGTGTGTACCATCCCCTTCTTTGCCTCCAGAAACAGTCTCTTAGCTGTCACGCAGTCTCTGAAGGAGTTGAACGTATCCCAGAGCGATGCCTTTAACGTCTACAGCGTGCCTCTCTGTGCAGACGACAGTGTTGATCGATCCCTTGCTGATAATTTTTCCCTCACGACCAACATGTTGAATGGGACAGACACTTGTGGAGCGGAGAAGTCCAGAAAGAAGGCGGCCGTTTCCGAAGACTGGAAGGGCTTGGCTGTCGCATTATTAGCCATTGGGATGATTTTTCAAGGCTTTAGCAAGTCTCCTCGCCAGGTGTTAGTAGGCGTGTACATTGATGACAACGTGCCTAAAACTGAGACCACACTCCATCTTGGTGAGTACAGACACACGACCTGGTCAAAGAACTACAATTAAAATATGAAGTAAAAAATTATATTTTCCTAGATGGTGTCCAGACGCTTAAGATCTGGCTTATATCTCGTCTTTGGTTACGCTCTCAGAATATGGCATGTATTTAGAGCAGTGGTGCTCTTTATTAATCCCAGTGGAGATTTATAATTTAGCAAATCTACTCAGGTAAAAAAAGAACGACAAAGAAAGAATGAATACGCAGAACAAATACTAGTTACAAGATGAGGCAAGTGATGCATCATACCAAACGACAAAATAATGAAATCATTCCTATAAAAATTTCTGAATCACACCTGTGCTCTCTTTCTCTCTCTATCTTTCTCTCTCACACACACACACACACACACACACACACACACACACACACACACAACCAACATTTCATCTACCGTTGAGCAGCTGAGCTGATGAGGTTGCAAACGATTTCAAGCGCCTACGATAAATGGAAGTAGACCAAATTCTCTTCCCTTGACACAAAGTAGTTCTGTGTTGCGCGTGGTTAAAATATGTGTTTATGAGTGTATTTTTGTGTGTTTGCCGGTGAAAGAAAGAAATACTAATATTTAACATGATTCCCCATGTTCGTGGTCTGCTAATGGGAAGAAACTAAGCACGTGCTACGATTTTGCTCTATGATGATGATGATGATGATGATGATGATGATGATGATGATGCAGGAATCATCTCATGTGTTGCCATTTTCGGAACTGTTCTTGCCTATGTCGTGGGCGGAGTTTTTACGAGACTATACATCACATTAGAAGGCAAGATTTTATTTTCCATTTTTGTTATTTAATAACATTTAACATAAACATTTATTTGCCTCGATTGTTTGATATTTCACACACTCATGTACACACGCACACACGCATATATGCCTGCACATGCTCACACCAACACAATGTCCATACACTTAACGACACATTAAGCACATCGACATTGTACATTGGCACAATTATCCCTGAAGACATGAAGGTTGTTTGACTTTCTTCTGTGGCACTAATTGAGACTAACTAGGTTAAATATTGATGATGTATGTGTTTGTGTTATATTGTGCGTCTGTATGTTTGTGTGTGTAGATATATATATTAGTGTGTCTTTGTCTGTGTATGGGTATGCATATGTGAATATGCGGGTATATATATATATATTTGCGTGCAACTGTGTGTGTTCCAGTAAATGTATGCTTCTGCGCATATATATGTATGAGTGTGTGAGTAAGTGAATGTATGTATTTATATCTGCATCTACGTGTATCTATGTGTCCAGACACTGGGATGTCTCCCCGCGACCCTCGCTGGATAGGAGCCTGGTGGCTTGGCTTTATCGTCTTCGGCATCATAAGCATCGTTATTGCTCTTCCCCTCGTGTTCTTTCCACGACGATTTCGACCACAGCCCCACCTGGCGGCTCTGAAGGAAGAGCGAAAGCGTGCTTCGAAGGGCAGACAATGCACTTATGACACCAAAGGTAATACATCGCCTTTGCTGACCTTAAAAACCAGGTTGGCATTATAAGGTTAGGCACGTTTTTAATGAAGTTCATCTAGCAAATTCTTTCCAATCTCTTGATAACGCGTACGGGCTTGGGTAGAGTTAGTTGTAGTAGGAAGTAAAAGAATTGCTAGCAATAGCCATCATAGCTAGGCCATGTGCTCACACAGCTCCCCCTTTTCTAATGTAGAGAACATCTGATGCATTATGCGACATATTAATGGAACATTTTTGCGTTTTTGGATTCCTTTTGGATCATTCCTCATGTATCTTTGGACTAGAAATATTTATCTATGTAGTATAAATAAAATTACAGCTTACCTTTTTATGTTTTTTTTTTAATTATAATAATTCACGCGTCCATAGAGGCTTTTGTCAATGCGGCAAGACTTTGGAGAGTGAAGAGACAACTGCTTCCATTTCAGAATTCCTACGAAGTGTGGTGCGCGTGGTTACGACCCCCATTTACACGCTTGTGGTGCTTGGCGTCTGTTGTCAGGTGTTGGGAACATCCGGGCTGCTTGCCTTTCTACCCAAGTACATTGAGACGCAGTTCTTTGTGCCCACGTGGAAGGCCAACGTACTGATCGGTAATACTTGACTACTTGACTACTTCATCATCATCATCATCATCATCATCATCATCATCATCATCGTCGTCGTCGTCGTCGTCGCCGTCGTCATCGTTGTCGTTTTGTTTTCTCCTTCCATTTGCAAGGAAGATTTTCATGTTTTGGTAAATATATTTGGTATCACTTATCTCTAGCCTAAAGCGCTCCGTTAGTCGTCTGATATAAAGTACCTGTCTCTATGTGCTCGCCAGGTTTTGTCAGCGTAATGGCGATATCACTCGGTACGCTGACTGGGGGCTTCGTCACTTCACGCTTCAAGTTTCCGCCAATGAAATGCTTGAAGTTCATACTGATCTTACTGGCAGTATCCACCTGCCTATCTGTGAGTGGCTTTGTCCTTGGCTGTGACCAGCCACACCTTGACATGGGCATGACGTCACAAAGGTACACACAGCACACAGTCATTAGCCTCTTTCCATTTACTGTTTTTCACGAAAATTCACCGTAAGGTTAGAGCACTGTAGCTTCGGATTCAGAAAACAGCTTTCACTGTTTGCTAAATGCTTTTCTCTTATTTTTTTAATGTGATATCATTATACTTATTGTGTGACATGGTTATTTTCATTGTAAAATGCTCACAGTTAATTTAAATGAGGATATTAAATGCAGTTTCGTGGTATCGCCTGAGCATTTAAAATTGACTACTGATGTTGCAAGGAATGGTTTGTGTTAATGTGTGAGATTTTTTACTAGTACTTATAGGCAAAAGATAGGTAACCCCAACTTCAGAAAGATGACAAAGAAAAGAAGAAACAAAAAGCATTTCCTTGTACTAATGTATTCCTTGTAGTGATATTCCCCTTTCTCGCGTCAGTGTCACGAACACGTCACAACGTTGTCAGTCGAACTGTCAGTGTGATAACTCGCATTACTTCCCTACCTGTGGTGCAGACGGCGTGACTTACTTCTCGCCATGTCACGCGGGATGCTCCGAGAACAGAGGGATGGTAAGTGTTCTCATGTCACTGACGACAGCGTGTAGTTTGGCCTCAATCATCAAGTACTTTGTAGCGGACAATTTTATTCGTTTTTGTTTTCTAGTCTGTTTTATTTGTTTTTATTTTTGTTTGGTTTTGGTTATATTTGTGTTGTGTTATTTTTATCTTGAATAAATGATTCTGTTAAATGCATTAATTATTTCTTGCTCTGTTTTATTGTTGTTTTCTTACGTTACAGTTATATCAGTGAATCAAGAACATGTTTTGTTCTTTATAAGAACGAACCATTGTTTCCCACTGCAAACATAGGAGTATAAGAGGATGGTAACGTGCACAAAAGCTTGTTGACGATTTAGAAACTTCTTTTTGCTGAAGCGCTTGCAAACTTCTGCTTTCTGTTGTTAACAAACCTCAGCTTGTGGACGTGCTTAAGAAATTCAGTATGTCTGGTACTGGTCTTTTGTGTGAGGGAACATGAACACAATTTTTGCTGAGGAATGGCGGCTGATGTTTTCGGTTCTTTACCTCCTTTGACTTTTCTCCAATATTTTATAGTCTGTTTTCTTGTGAGGAGATTACTTTATAGAAAGTATCAACAGCGCATGTAGACGTAAGAATAATAATTATATTGATTGAGTTAAATTATTAAATTAGTTAAATTATCTTCTTCTGTAAACTAGAAAGCAAAACATTGATGTTTCATTCTTTCAGTTTTACAGTAACTGCTCATGCATAGAAATGCCCAGGAACACACAAACTGTCCCAGAGGCTGTGCCTGGACTGTGTGACCAAAACTGCAGCACGTTCTATCCCTACATTGCTATCAGCTTCTGCTCAGATCTTCTCTTAACAATGTATTACATGCCCTCCTTCATCGTTTTAATTAGGTAAACAACTTTTGAAACGTTTAGGTCTCAGTGGTAGTTTTTTTCTTTATTTCTTATTTATGCATAAGGAAATAACAACTTTAAATCTTTTCAGTTAGTAGTATTTTTAACTTTTCTAATCTAGCTGCCGTAATTTTCTACCCCTTGCTTAAGTTTTAGCAATACTTGCTTTTCACGTTTTTTAAAACAACTAATTACTAGTATTTTTTTGCCTAATTTTTACAAATCTTCAGTGAAATCACTTTTATCGTGTTCAGTTTCACCATGTGTGTTCATGCTTATATAGGAGTGTTGTAGAAGTTGACAAGCCAGTTGCCATTGGACTCTGCAGCTTTTTATACACTGTGCTGGGTGAGTTCCGTTCATGCCTTAAAAGAATTATAGGTGTAACGGGCTACACATCATGTTATTAGTAACGTGCTCACAGTATGTCATAAAGAATATATGCAAAAGCGTTTCTTAAAATATTTCGTTCTTTTTTCTTTTTATTAATTTGAGTGGGCAAAAATATTTCTTTTTCTTACTGCTAATTACACCAACAAGTGTAGGAGAAACTAAGCCCATATAAACGTGCAAATGTTTTGATGGTAAATTTTCACACTTAAAGCTTTTGAGACAGTACAAAACAAACTGACGAACATAAATTGTAATGGTCACTTGCAACTTCCTAAAGTTGACAAACGTTAACGATGCTTACCATGTGGTGTTGTGAACTCGTATTTAGCTGTCTGCTGCCTGAGCTTATTCTGTACGTGGTTTTGAACCTGCACAATCCTCAGGTTCAAACTTGTAAGGTTTAATACCTTAAAGGAAAGAGAATAAAGTTTCACACTCGTCTTTTCTACTAGAACACTATAAATGATACTCGTCTAATAAACGAAGTGCATTATTCCCCTTCTGCCCATTATATGATCACCGAGACAGCGTGGACGCCATCGGCTGTGAAGTCGGATGTTGAATGCGCGTGGGAGTGAGATTTTGAAGGACTTGCTGGCTACAGTTGCAAATCATCCAACTTTGTAACAAAATAAACTGCAGTGTTTCAGGGGCTTTAAGTTAAAGAATACATTTATATTATCTCTTCCAGAAGCTGTTATAATTTAGAGAAGTCAGGTAGGTCTTTAATGGCAGTGCTGCTTCATCAGTTTATTCCGATTTTCACGTGATTGAGGACCTGCTTCTCGTGTACTGTATGTGCTGTTCGTTTTGTACCTTCCTGGAAACTTCTAAAGAAGTATGTCTCTCTACGTGTGCTGCTTCTTAACTTAAACTGATTATTATCATTAACTCAGGGCATGGGCAAGGTTATTTATTTTATGGCAACCTGCTTGTTAAAAAATAGAATAACCTTGGGTAGGTTTCCTCTTTTGTCTCTGACCTGATTTTTAAACATGTCATTTTTATTTACCTTTGTTTAGGTTGGCTTCCTTCCGCTGTCCTGTTCGGCCAAGTTGTGGATACCACGTGTCTGCTGTGGAGTTCCGGGTGCGCGGGTAGAGGCTCATGCTTGCTGTACGACCTCCGCACCTTCAGACATCGCATCTTTGGCATGTTCTTCACCACGCGTGTCGCTAATCTCATCTTCTTTGTCATCGCCTTTGTCGTTGCGTCTCGGATGAAGCGACCTTTCTTTGCTCACTGCGAGGCAGAACCTGAAGTGTCCACGGTGCCGAAAGATGAAAAAGCGATGCTAACAATTACCATGTAATGACCAATGTAAAAGTCGTTAATGAGAATGAAATGTTTTCGGATTTGTCGACAAGCACAGCACTAGACTAAACAAAACCTAGTGAGATCAGTAGATTGAATGCAATACGTCCCGCGTGGGCGTGGGGTTAGTTGTACGAACAATTCGTCTTTCTGTAAAGTAAAGGAGGGAAAAAGTTCTGACCCCGCCCCCCAACAACACACACACATATATGAACACACACACACACACACACACACACACACACACATAAAACGCTGCTGACATCAGTCTTTGAATGTATTAAATTATTTTGAGTTTGCATTCAGATTATTTTACGCTTTTTCTATGGTGTGTTGTAAATGAAGCAAAATTTGTATTAATCGATAATATCATTAGATGTAGCTGAAACGGTTTGATATGAAGGAAAAATTTTCAGTTACTTTTTTTTTTTTTTAGCTTTGTTTGGGCTTTCTTCTTCTATTGAACGCCGATTCTCGATGGGGCTTTGTAAATGGCGGCAACAGCGAAAACGTCTGTGGTGTTTGTAACTTACCATTTTAAACGGAGTGGACTTTAAAGGGGGAATTATTATTTAAATCTATCTAAATGTATAGGATTTATGTACCTTACTCACTTTTTCTTGCTGAAGAACTTTTAACATTAAAGATTTTTTGGCGCTCTGTTTTGTCTTAAATCATCTGTAGAGTGTGCACGTGACACAGAATCTTATTGACATACCGAATCCTTAAATTTATGCTTGGGGATTACTTGCTACGCATGATTTGCTGTTTTGTATAATTTTTTGTTGTCTTGTTTTAGCACGAAGTAGAAGGTGTTCAAAGCAAATATATGTGTTACCATCATTATAAGACCGTTGCAACAGTTCTATAAATATCACTTGAAAATTACGCTTATCGATCAGCTACAGCATCATGGCGTAGTTACAAACACACACACACACACACACACACACTCACAAAATGTGTTCCAAAATGAAAAGAGGAATTTCTTTGAATGAGGAAACTCTCGGGTAATGATTGTCAACAAACAAAGTGCTAGAAACTTGCTGGAAATCTTACATATGGGAGAAGACCATGGACGACAGGCAACCAGGCAGACGCCTCTGGACGACTACAAAAGAAGTTTTTACAGTTGTAGGGATCTCTCCTCCCACACGGAATCTCGTCAATATGACCCATTGACCCATGATTCCTTCTTTGAGACACGAATCTACATTTCCAGGCAATGTATACAAGAATATGATAAATGTTTTACAAGTGGTTGTAACGTCCTCGAGAACACTTTTTAAATATTTAAAGAAAAATGGCTGAAACAGCTTTCCTTATAGTATTTTCAACTATTTAATGCTGCATGCAAATCTTGAATACAATACAATACATCTTTATTGTCTATGTCTGGTCACAACAGAGATAGAAATTTTCCTTTGTTGCTGGGAGCTCCCACAATTAACTGGAGAAAAAGGATAATAATAAACTGAAAAGATTACGATCACACCTCATACACTCATGCAGTTACACTCATGCTTAACCCTCTCACACCTATGACAGTTAGCAGATGCACATTCTCTTCCTCTCTTACACACACACACACACACATTCAGGCTATGAACATTTGTTAGTCCTGTTCAAGAGTGCTATTGCGGTTGGTAAGAATGACTTGGCAAAGGCACTCTTCCTGGCGACCACTTGCTTCCATCTACGGCCGGAGGGTAACATTTGGAAGTGGCGATGTAGTGGGTGAGAGGGGTCTGTGATGATGCTGACGGCTTTTAACCTCACAGCCTTGATGTATAGATCACCTAAAGGTCTTTGTGGAGAACCAATGATCTTGCTGGCACTCTTGACCACTCTCGTTAAACAAGCTTTATCTTTGAGAGAGAGAACGCCAAACCACACTGACATACTGAATATTAAGATGCTTTCGATTAGACTGCGATATACTGACTCAAGGATAGGGCCACTGACACCGAAATTCCTCAGTTGCCTCATCAGGAACAGGCGCTGATGTGCTTTCCTGGAAACAATGCTGGTGTTTTCCTTAAAGGATAGTATGCTGTCTAGTACTGTGCCGAGGTACCTAAAACTTTGCACCTCTTCTATTATCTCATTATCAATAATTATAGGGGTGGGGGCAGGTTGATGTTTTCTTCTGTCAAGAACCACTTCTTTAGTTTTAGAGACATTGAGCACCAGAATCTTTTCTTCAAACCATGAGTGTAATTTTTGAACCTGGAGGAAATAGCTTGCAAGTGACTTCTCGTCCTTGAGCCGAGCAACCAATGCCCCGAGCAACCAATGCCATATCGTCTGCAAACTTAATCAATAATAGGGCACAATTCGAGAATTCCGTCCGGACTTCACTAGTATAAACAGAGAACAGTATCGGGGACAAAACACACCCCTGTGGGGCTCCGGTATTTATGATCAGTGGTCGAGACTGTGCCTCCCATGCTGACCCGTTGTGGCCGGTCCCGGAGAAACTCTCTCATCCAGAGCACTAGTGTTGAGTGAACGTTTAGTGCTAGGAGACGTTGTTAGAGCAGGTGTGGCTGAATGGTATTAAATGCAGATGAAACGTCCATGAATAGGATACGGGCGTATGTACCAGTGCCATCAAGATGGTTTGCTACCAGGTTGTACAGTGTCAAACAGGCATCATCCACTCCTCTTTTCGCTTTGTATGCAAACTGGTAGGGGTCTAGTTGATCAGCAATGGCAGTGACTAATTGGTTGCAAACAATTCTCTCCATGCACTTAGCAAGAATAGGGGTCAAGGCCACTGGTCGGAAGTCATTTAGTTCTTTGCCATGTGACTTTTTTGGCACTGGAGTAATAGTTGAGGTCTTCCATAGCTTGGGGAAGAACTGACTGTTCAGGAACAGGTGAAACAAATGCGTGATCATTGGGCTCAGATGCTGGGCGCAAGATCTGAGCACCCGTCCTTTAAGGCCGTCTGGACCAGGAGCTTTAAAGGGATTAATTCGGGACAGGCAAGATGTTACGGCATTCTCGTCCACTAAGATATCACATTGTTACAGGAAAGAACAGATCAATTCACATTCTCGAGTAAAGTCTTGTACATCAAACCTGGCATAAAACTTGTTTAAGTCATTGGCAAGGTCTGCAGTCTCACATCCTACCTCCTGTCTTTTTTTGTTTTTTTGTGCGACCCATCATTTTGTTTAGTCCCAACCAAGCCTCGCGTGCATTCCCTTCCTTTATTTTCGTTTCTACCTTATTCTTATATTCGATCTTCGCCAGCCTTGTCTTCTGCCGAAATTCTTTGTTCCGATCTCTTACCTGTCCCATATCACCCTGGATAAATGCATGCTTCTTGGCAACAAGGCAAGCTTTCAGGTCTTTGGTAATCCATGGCTTATTGTTTGCAAACAGTTTGTTTTCGGTTTCACAACACAGTCTTCACAGAACTGGATGTAGGCCGTGACATTTTCTGTGAGTTCATCGTAATCAGTACAGCTGTCAAAGAACAGCTGCCAGTCTGTTGCCTCATAACAGCCCCTCAGTGCCTCGATCTTGTCATGTGACCACTGCTTGATCTCTATGGCGTTTGGTTTAGCAGTTTTCACTTTCTGTCTGTATCTTGGGATAAGATGAACCACATTGTGGTCGGATCTACCCAAAGGGGGCCTGCATCTGCTTGCATAGGCATTCGAGATAGAGCTGTAGCATTTGTCTAACACACGATTCTGCCGAGTGGGACAGCTAACATGTTGGTATAGGGAGGGTAATTCAGCACTAATATCACATTTATTGGAGTCGACGAGGATAAATAAAGCCTGGTCAGTGGATCTATGTAAGGCCTTGTTATAGGTGGCTGCTATCTGAGCGGCGGCGTCCTTGTTGTCAGGTCCAGGAACGTACACCAAAATGACTGTCACTTGCCCGAATTCACGTGGCAAGTAGAACGGGCGAAACGACACAGTTAGGATTTCATACGACACAGTACTAGTTGTTTCACGTATCGTGAACTCCGTGGCCTAATTGTTGTTTACAAATATACACAGCCCTCCGCCTTTATTTTTTTCTGTGTTTTCGTTATTCCTGTCATGCCTAATCGTAGTGAAACCCTCGAGGTGGACGTCCGTTTTGTTGCTACTAAGCCAGGTCTCTGTAACACAAATTAGGCTGCTACAGCGATAGTCGCGGTCGTATTTCACCAGCGTAGCGAGTTCTGTCATTTTGTTATCAATGGAGCGGGCGTTGGTTAAGGTAATCAGCGGCAGCGGGAGTCGACAGCTTCTCCGCCGCACCCTGTTCCTGACCCCTCCTCTAGATCCTCGTTTTTTCTTCGTTGTCTTCTTTCCCGAGTGGGCTCTGGTTTGATCACTTTCTCCGCTGTTGGGTGTCTTGATGTGCTCGGACCAGTCGATGCGTGGGAAGTCAGGTGGTGGGACGCAAACGCTAGGCCGAAGAGCAATCAAATACTCACGCGAGAAGGGCGGCTGTCCGCCATGCGAGCCGCCATGATGTTCGGCGTGGTCTAGGGTGGGAAATGCGAAACTCGTTGAAGCAGCGAGGAGCAGCACACAGGACTCCCAGAATATACACAGAGTAAAACCATCCATCTTGCAGTCTTACACTACTAGTCGCTATTTAAAAAAAAAAACATTAAAAATAAGAGAAAGTAAACAAAAGGTGGGAGCTCTCTCAACAGGGTCGGATCGACGAGAGTCGCGCCCCTTCATTACCATCACTCACAACCTTTGTATCGTAAGGTCGCTCTGCACTGTCACAGTCACAGCTGTCAGTCTGCGAAACGAGGTCAGTCAAGGAGGAAGTAGTATTTATTTGTCATCAAATATAATTCGTATTAGAAATAATGAAAAAATCAGTGAAGGGAGGGAACTGTTTTATTATTATAATATTCCACGCGCGCATGAAAATGAAATGTTTTCTGACTCCGTGACAGGCACACCATAGTCTAGACAAAACTTAGTGAGATGAGTAGTTTGCATATAGTGCGTCCTGTGTGAGGGGTGGTAGTAGGTGATTAAACAATCTGCCTTTCTGTAAAGAAAAAGAGAAAAATTGTTCTAATCTTCTCAAATACAGGGCGCGCGCACAAACACACGCACGCACACACGCGCGCGCGCACACATGCACACGGATACGGCTGCACTCTTCGTGCGAAAATTTTCTACTATTGGATTACACACTGCACACCCATGCACACGCAGGCAGATGATGATGCCATTGTAGGTATTCTGCTCAACCATTGGCAGACTACCCGATGAAGTCAGGAAAAGCACACAGTAAACATGCCTGAAGTGCTACACTGGTCTTCATGTTGAGTGCTTCATTCTCTTCATTTCATTCACGCTATATACCGATACTGGTCGTCAGGGGAAGCCCAGGAAAAAAACGCTGCCGCTGACAAAGGCCCGCAACATAGGCCTGTCTTGAGCGGTGGTAAGGAAATCCAGAAATGTATGATCAGTCCACTCTATCACTTTTGTAAGCTTTTTTTTTCTTCAACCACAGCGTCGACTTTCTTTTGCAGCACCTGGAAGGACAGTCTGACAATGTCTTGCCCGTCAATCGCCTGACGACCAGCAATAGGGGGTCGTGGTGTCCTACAAGTTTGGGGATCGGGATCCGTACAAAGTCGTTGGTTGTATGTTCTCTGTACGAGGTCTGGAGCAGCCTCCTCAGGCACTTGTTCTCGAATGTCTGGAGTGTCCTCTCCGTGTCGGCAAGCAGAGTTCACATTTCACATCCATAAACCAGGATCAGAGTTACTACAGTCTGTTTTTTGTAGTAAACCTGATATTATTCCTGCGTCAGACCTTGTCCAGGTTAGCCATTACAGCTGTCGTCGCAATTCTGATGTGGATATTTGCATTGGAAATCCTTTCTTTAAAGCAGGTGGGTACGATGTACTTAAAGCTATTCATCTTCACGAGCTGTACTTCGTACATGTAAATCTCTGTTTTGTTTTGCCGCTGGTGTTAACCATAACTTTGCCCTTGTTGGTGCTAATTTCATTCACCATGTCAATGTGTTATTTGCTTCCCATCGTCGGATTTATTTAGGATTTCAATAGATTTATTATTTCTTAGTCTATTAATCTTTGTGAATCTTTAGGATTTACATGCTTAGAAATCTCAATCTTACACACCTCAGATTAATATTCTTCTTGTAGAATTTAACAAAATAGCGGGACTCCCTTTGCGAATTGTCTGCTAGACAGTAAATTTGTTCATAGACAGAATTTTGAACATATGATATACTCGTAAATTTTTTAGTGGTTTTTAAAATTTTTATGTAAGAAACGTAATCCTTTCAAATCATTGTATTATTGTTCTTCAATTAAAATGCTTTGCTGTTACAACAGAAATGTCTACCACCACAAGAACTCGAACTCGAACATTTTATTGACTTAGGGCCATTTCAGCCATTGTCACTCAAGCTGAGCATATAGGGTTCATCCTCTCATACATACAGTCACTTATCCATTTATACCCATCCCGTCGTACACTTTAAAGACATGCACTGTACAGTAGCCCTCTCACACACCCACTCATCCTAGCACCTCTTCATTTATACCCTCTCATCCCTACCCTACATAGACACATCGTATGTACACATACATTATGGCAACTTTCAGATGTCAATATTATCAATCAAAAAGGGTATTTTTCGAGCAGAGAGCATCCATATACAGAGGGTATCAATCAGACTTCACATAATATCAACTTCGCTTATCTCCCTTCTTCTCCTTAAACATTTATGAATATACCATGCCAATTGTCGTATTCTTCCTGCGTTCTCGGATGATAGTATCTGCACAAGATATTGTTTTTGATTGTGTTGTGAGACTTGCTGGAGATATTTGGGTCGAAGGTCTACATATCTGGGACATTGAAAAAGGACATGGGTTTCATCCTCTATATAATTTGTACAGAAAGGGCATTTGTTTGTGTTTTCTGTCCTTTGTTGTATAAAACGATTTTTATGGGTATTTATCTCGCTCACACCTAGCCGAAAGCGTACTAAAACATCCCTGAAAATTTTAATGTTTACATAGTCAAAGTATAGCTCTGGTACGAGAGTGGATTTGTGCGATCTGTATAACTGATACCGTTCACTATTCCTCATGTTGGCCACCCACGTTTGCTGGATGACATCTATCACTCTACGTTTGAGAGTAGCGAGAAACATGTTATCGTCTCCTACTCCTTGGTTTACCCATACCAGATTAAAACCCATAGATCCTAGGGCTACTCTCACTTTTGTTACCCAGTTTGTTTTGCCTTTTGCATCTAGATTAAATAGTAATTGGTATGCTTGTTTGGGTATGCGGTTGATGGGCATTTTTGTCACTCGGAGCCAGAATTTAATTGTTCTCAGATAGCAACTGACGATGAGCGGATACCTTCCAAGTTCGCCATATATCATCTCTGATGGAGTAAGTATCGGGACATTCAAAAACTTCTTACATGCGTAAAGGTGTACCTTTTCCACAGGACTATTGTCATGGAGAAGTCCCCATACTTCAGATGCATATAGAAGGGTTGGTTGTACTACTGCGTCGAAGAGTTTAAAAAAAGTCTGCCTACTCATGTTGTCAATATTTTTTAAGGCTCTAACTATGTCAAACGTAGCATTTTTCCCTTTTACCGCTAACTGCTTAGCCCCTTGGAACGAGCTCATGGTTGTTGTAAAAGTAAAGCCTAGGTACACGTAGCTGTTAACTACTTCTAGGGCTGTTTCTCCTATGGACCACTTTTCCCGTCTTCCCAAGAAACCCCCCTTCCTAAAGACCATTACCTTAGTTTTGCTACTGTTAATTTCTAGTCCTAGCTTCTGGCATGACTTAGCGAGGCAGTTTAGCTGGTTTTGAAGACCAGCTGGTGTGCTTGATAAGAGTACCAAGTCGTCTGCAAACATCAGAATGAACAGTTCAACTAGACCGGGGCAAAGCTGAATACCGTGTTTACCTTCGGTAGACAACGCATCGGCTATTTCATTCATAATAATAGAAAAAAGGGTTGGGCTAGCTACACACCCCTGTCGAAGGCCGCGGGGACAGTGAAAGGACTCAGTAAGTTCCGTTTTTGTCCGTATGCGTGCCTTCAGGGAGTCATACATCGCCATTACTGCTCTGGTGAAAAATCCGGATACTCCGCATTTAATTAATGCTCTCAATAGGGTTTCGTGTTGGACTGAGTCGTAGGCCATCTTTAAATCCACAAAGCATGTGTAAAGTTTAGCTGGTTTACTAAGGTATTTCTGGACAATAGCATATAACGAGAATATGTGGTCAGTTGTAGAGTACCCCTTTCTAAATCCTGCTTGTGATTCAGGGATAATCTTGTTTTCTTCCAGCCATTCATACAGCCTAGTGTTCAGGATTGAAGTATAACATTTACCAATCACACTCAGTAGCGAGATTCCTCTATAGTTACTGGGGGACTCTCGGTCTCCTTTTTTGAAGACTGGTACAATGATAGCTTCTTTCCATAGGTCGGGACATTTCCCGTTTACAAACATATTATTGAAGTATTTAGTCAGAAAGGCCAATACGTGTTCTTCGGCAACTTTTAACATTTCTGCCAAAATGTTATCTACACCACATGCCTTCCCAGAGTTCAGGCCCCTGATTGCTGAGCGCACCTCGTCTTCGCTTATAGTTTCATCTAATGCGTCTACTCCGGACAATTATATCACCTCAGACTAAAATTGTGAATTCCACTGTGTGTAGTACATATTTACTGGTCATGCCTGCGGAACTTTCAACTTTTCGCGTGGTTTGTGGTCACTTTTTGTGGCGATACGCCTACTTCATGCAGCGAAGGGCGACGGCTGCCGCAACCAAACATGGCAAGGTGAGCACTAAGAGAGCACAGTGTGTGTTGCTTGCTATCATCATATCTAGTCTGCTAATGTGTTCTGGAAATGTTGAACTGAACCCCGGACCCTTCGAGGAGGAAATAATTCATGCTCCAAATGCAGCTGATCAGATGACAAGTGACTGCACTGTACCTGGCGTCTCGTTAACGGACACACTTGTCCCTGAGCTGCTTGCCACGGCAAATGTTCAGGAGGAAGTGGAAAATGCTACAACAATGACTGCTCTACACGATCTTATTGACAACCTCAGGCACATAGTCCTTGAACAAGGTACCAAACTCCATGCTATTATTACATATAACCATGAATCGTTGTGTGAGCGGCTTACACATCTGGATACTGCTGTCATGAATATTTGGGCAAAAGTGAATAAAAACAGCACGGACATTCTACACCTGCAAAAAGAACAGCAAGACATTCAGCTAGACCTGTCACGGTTAACGAACGAACTTGAGAGTTTAGAGATGCAATCGAGACGCAACAACCTCAAGATATTCGGATTACCAGAAGTAAACGGAAATCAGCACAGTTGTGAAATGCAAGTGCTACATTTTCTGAACAAATATGCTGGGTACAAAACATGGAGTGATTCTGATATCGAAAGAGCTCACCGCATTGGAAAGTTCGAGGCCTCGAAACCAAGACCAATGATTATAAAATTCTACAGATGGCCTGATAAGATGGGATTACTACGAGACCACGAGACTAGAGCAACAATGCGCAAGGATGGATTCCGCCTGGCAGCCGATCTAACCAAGCAACAGATGTCACAACTTCGCCACCTTAAGCAAGAAGGCAAGACAGGCTACTTCCGGAACGGCAAGCTCTACATCAGCGATATTCCGCGAGTCAACAACCACTCTGGCCGTGATGATCATTTCAAGGAAAACCAACCACAGCAGATCCACCACAACGACCGCATTGACCCCATCAAGTGGCAGATCGGTGATAGTCGGGGAAAGGAAGATGATTGTGACAATAATCATTCCCCCCTTCCCCCCTATCCCTGTACTTCTCAGCCCTTACTGTCAGTCAGTCTACCACCTGCTTCTAGCCCCACCACCCCAGTCTGCTGTAGTGTGGGCAACGCCACCATCATGACCACAACAAATACAACACATGAAAATGCCCCTCTCTCTAGAGAGGAAGCTGACCCTTATCCCCCAGTCGAGGGTGGGCGCAACAGTAACATCATAAGGGAACCGCCCACCAGAATAGTAACCACGCAGAGCCCCGTCAACGCAACACTGTCAGGAGATACTTCAAACTACCCGATAATCACAGACAGGAGTTCCCTTTGGCCACTCCATAACACCCCTTCCAGCAACTATAATCTTCCAATAAATAGGGAAGCTGGAGAGAACATTTCTGAGGTGACCAGCGGCCATATACCTACAGGCGGAAGGGGCCCAGCTATAAATAGAACAAGGCATGGTGCAGGAAACAAAACCAAGAACAAGAACGATAACTCGAACTGCAACGACCGACCGCCGAACAACGCTGGGGAACCCAACCGACCTGCAACCCGACTTCGACAACTACAACTCCAAACAGCACCACTACCCAAGAAAAACCAAGCTGTGACGCCAGACAGTATGACAAATGTTCGACGACTATCAACAAACGGACGAACTAATAACAACAAATTTCCTTTCAAATAGGAAATCGGCCTCAGCCATGTCGCTGACACACATTGCATGAACACATCAACTGTGAACTGTGACTCAGCTGCCAAGCAGGACCCAGTATGGAACAATACAGACTCAACAATGCAAGGTAGTCTTAGAATAGTGAACTGGAATGTAGGAGGGCTTTTACCTAAACTTAGTGATAAGGATATGGTAGAATATTTGAAATCATTTGATGTTGTATGCATAACAGAATCATATATCGAAAACATTATGCAGTTAGACACTCTCTCTGAATTCCAGTGGTACTTTGCCCCTGCGAAAAAACTTAGTTATCATGGCAGACCGTCTGGTGGGGTTGTGGTCATGGTGAGGAAACACTTAAACGATTCCATAGAACATATAAGTACTGCCTACGACCAAATAGTGGTACTTAATGTGAAAAGAAAACTACTGAACTTAGACAAAGATATAATTTGTATTTGTACTTATATACCACCGTACGATTCACCATATTATAACGCCACGAACGACATAGATGGTATTGATGCTTTAGAAATGTGCCTCTCAGACTTAAGGGAAATGGAAGAAGATTTCTATATCCTTTTGTGTGGAGACATGAACGCACGAACTGGTATGTCCAATAATTGTATATCCCCAAGATATATATTCTCGAAAGACGAGGAAGAAATAATTTTTGAAAGGACTTCAGATGACCCAGTAATCAACACCTTTGGCAGGAAATTACTTGACCTGTGCCAGTTGTATGAATGCTCTATTCTTAATGGCTGTAGCTTTTTCGATGCAGATAGTAGCATGACCTTTATTTCACAGGCTGGGTCCAGTTTGCTAGATTACTTTTGTGCATCAAACGATCTGTGCGAGGAAGGCATATTTTTGTCTCTGAAAGTTGAAAATAGAGTAGAGTCAGACCACCTGCCAGTCGTGTTGACGGTAAGCGTGACGCGGACAGACCGAGCTGATGCACGTGCAGAGGGGAGGTACATAGAGAAAGTAGTGTGGGACAAGGACAAGACAGATCTATTTTTAGCTGCACTGAGTACAAGGGAAGCCCAAGAGAAGCTAGCACGTGCAAGTTGTGAAATAGAACAGGACCCGAACAATGCCATGGGGATTTTTGTGAACTGCCTTCAGTCGGCTGCGACATGCATGAAGAAAAGAATCTTTGTAGGAGATCGTAAAAAAGATGCAGAATGGTTTGACCACGAGTGTGTAGAAGCCAAGAAACTCGCCAAGTGTTACCTACGCAAGTTGAGGCGAAATATATCGGACGAGTACCGAACACAGTACGTGGAAGCAAGACGTCAGTATCAGAGAATAATCAGGGAGAAAAAGAAAAATTTCAAAAAGACGAAAGCAGAGCGATTGTCACAACAAATAAATAATCCTAAGCTCTTCTGGGCAGAAGTTAACTCATGTCTTAACAAAAAAGTCAGGAAATCAGCTAGCGAAAAAATTTCTGCAAATGAATGGATGAACCACTTTACTGAAGTTTTTAAATCAAATACTGTGAGCTCTCCCAGTTTAAACCTCTCTGATGCTGACCACCACAAGAACAAAAAGCAGAGAAGCAGCAACCGGATTATTTTTTTTATTATTAAATCTTCTTTTGAGAAGTGTTTTAGTATGGGAAAAATACTAGATGACTTTGAACATCAATTGCATATGTTCTCATCTCTATTTCAGTTCGATGACCTACAAAGGTCTGTTTACTAACCTTGGTTTCAAATTACCGACCTTCAGATCCCATTTAATGATATATATTGAGAAACAATGTCTGACGTGTTGTAGTTTACAGTGCATATTGTTCTTCATACTTAAAAAAATAATCAAAATATGAATCGTGGTTGAATATGTGATTTTTTGCAGCTTGTTTCTTTTATTTTTAGCGTGTTCTTTATTTCTTTTTAAGAAAAATTTCAACATCTTCGTGACTTTAGTTGTAAATTTTTTCCTTGTTTTCCTTGAGATTGAATGTCATAGGGTTATATAATAAATATTTCTTTTAAAAAAATCTGCATTGCGCCTACTTGCATTTAACAGACGAATTGTAATATTGTGCGTGAGAAAATCACGAGATTTCAGTTCGCTGATTTTGTGTGCGAAATTCGATACGGACATATTTTCGCTGCTCTGTTGAATAAAATCCGAAACAATCGGTTGCTGACGACGTAGATACCCAAGTTAACTCTTGAAAATATGAAGCTGGTGCGTTTTCCCTTAGTGTTTTATTAACATTGGCATTGGCATTGGTATGAAGCTTATGTGTTGTATCTTAGTGTTTTATTCGGTTTTCTTCTGACATCCTCTTACGCCCTTATGGAGTAGAATTTATTATTGGAGATGTTTTAGTTTTAGCGAAAATTCATTATAATGGTTTGCTGTTCAACATCCCCTTTATTCTTGATTTTGGTTTAGGAATATATCTCTCTACATGTATGTAGACATATTTGATTTTTATTTGGCGATTGATCGACCCACACACACCTTTAGTCATAGAAGAAAATGTCATTTACTTTTTGGCGCTTGTTTTCAAATACACTCGATAAGTCTGTAAGTGAAAGTAGTCTAACTCCTACTTGTGAACATGACCTAACATAACAGATACAATACAAAAAATTTTGTATTTATAGTACATAGCGCAATAGATACTATATGATATGCCACGAATCTTAGAGGTCTAAATACATGAATACTCGGTTACTTCAATAGATGACAGTATGATTAATACATACGCGGTAGTAATTAATTAACTGATGAATACTTTTGTTGATTGATGCATCCTACCATTTGTATGACAAATGAAATTAACATCTTTTGTTATACAGCAGTAACGCGACTCAAGTGTCAACAAGAACTACAACCATGACCACCACTCGTATCAGTTTTTATCGCTACTTTTGGTGCTTTAAGCTTACTTTTTAAAGTTATTTGTACCATTCAAGTGACATGACACTTGGTGTATAAAAATCTTACCGCTGAGAATCATTTATGTAAACAACTACAATTTATTACACAATCATTATTGTGGAGATTTCTTCGAAGTTTAGAATTCAGAGCAAATGAGTGCTTCCAAGGTGTTCATGTCTCTCACATTTTGGAACGTTTTTGTTTGATTGCAGTGCTCTGCAAAACAACAGAACAGGAAACTGCAGGCTATTAATTAAAACCGATCAATAATATTGATTTTACTTTTTCATAAAAATGAAAAGTAAAAGCTGGGTACGTAAGTGTGTGTGTGTGTGTGCGCGCGCGCGCATGCCCGCGTCCGTGTGCGTGTGCGTGTGCGTGCGCGTGTGAGTGAGTGAGTCTATCATGTGTGAAAGACAGATATGTACAGATAAAAAATAATGATCATGTAGGTTATATGTTAATGGTATTATGATGCGTGAGAGCCTGTGCATGGCTGTTTGCTGGCAAATAAAGAATGATTCACATATTTGTATTTAATATACAATATTATTATTTATTATGTATTATATACACAATTTACAAGATTGTCAGCAAACTCATTGCCTTTCAGCAAAGACCACTAGGTGATCTTTACATCTAGACCGTGAGGTTAAAGGTTACAAGCTGTCAGCATCATCACAGACCCCTCTCAACCATTACATCATGTCCTTTCATAATTAACGCGGCGGCTACCAGCCGTTGGTAGACCTGATGGAGCGACGCATTCGTAATCTCATGCCACCCAGGACAGTCTTTGGCCCACCTCAGGTCTGTGACGAACCATGTTGCTGAATGTGTTACTGAATGAGTGATTATAATCTAGGAAAAGGGATGTAAAATGGATGTAAAACGAAAATTGATGTATTTATTTATACTTTTGATTGTTGATTCCAGCCAAGTTGATTTTGTCAGAAAAATAGCACGTTTTAGTTAGGACTGTTGTATTAGTCGATTCTTAGTATTTACTGCAATTTTACAGGAACTAAGTGAGGGGGATGACAGTGAGACGATTTACCGTTGGATCTTCGACCGCACTGAGGGCTCTAAAGGAAGAGTGGAAGCGTGCTGCCAAGGGCAAACACTGCACTTCTGACACCAATGGTAATATATTGCCTTTCCTAGCCTTAAAAGTTTCATAGCAGTTAGTCTACTAAAATTGACTATAACATTACGAAAACGAAGGAAATGAACATACATTTTAAGAACCAAACATGTGCTTCTTTAACCTCGGCGCAATATTTTCAGCACGAATAGCCAGTACGGTCTCACAAAATGGCAAAAACTCCACGTTTTAAATTATAAAATAATACTATAACCCTCATTTTAGCTACATTATATGATAATACTGTCACTTCATTATAGATACATATGTGTCCGTGCAACTCCTCTTCTTGTACTGTTACAGCTTTAACAATATCTTACTTACAGGAAGATAAAAATATAATGGCATTTCCAATTAGACTACTCCTCTCACTGCAGAATTTTTACGAAGTGCTGTGCGCGTGGTTTTGCCTCCTATCTACACGCTTGTGGTGTTTGGAAACTGTTGCCTGGTGCTGGGAACCACCGGACTTTTTGTCTTTCTGCCCAAGTACATCGAGATCCAATTCATCTTCCCCCGCGGAAGGCCAACGTCATAGCACTTGATTATTTCCTGTGTCTGCTGCATGAAAAAATCATCATCATCATCATCATCATCATCGTCATCATCATCATCGTCATCATCATCATCATTTTCTTTAAATATTTTTTGCGGCCAAGATGTCCGTCGTACGCAAAATGAAATATTCTCGGTATCTCTTTTGCTCTAACCTGACACGTTCTGTTAGTTGTCTCTCCCTGAATTAACACCTGTCTCTACTGGCCAGGCTTCGTCAACGTGATGGCGGTGTCACTCGGCACGTTGATTGGGGGCTACGTCATGTCATGATTCAAGATTCCGCCAAAGAAATGCTTGAAGTTCTTGCTGATCTTAATGTCAGCGTGCACTTGCACATCAATAAGCGGTTTTGTTCTGGGTTGTGACCAGCCACACATTGACATGGGCATGACGTCACAAAGGTACATACAGCGTACAGCGATTAGCCCCCTTGCACAATCTATTTTTCACCAAGGAAGGGTAGAGCACTGCCGTTTAATTTTCAGGAGCCCACTTACACCTTTCTGGTAAAGATTTCTTCTCGCTGTTATATTTTTTAATTTGGCATCACGATACTTGCCTTGTGCCTTCTCACCGATATGAAAATGAAACAAATATTTAATACCTTTTAAAATTATTGATACCTTAGTCAAGCTAAGTAACTAGGGGGCACTACATGTGACGTTTTGGTTAAACGTGAACAATAAAAATTGACTAATCTGTTGTAGTACATGATTTGTGCTATTATTTTAAAATCTTTTCACTATCGTTTCCGGAAAAACAATTATCATTAATTATGTATAAATGTAAACCATTTTTTTGCTGCAAACACACAAGCATCATAAGTGTAAGAAAACGGTAATTTGTACTAAAAATCTTATTAACATGATTTAAAACATCTACTTGTTGACTTGTTTTAAACCTTTGCTTGTCGACGTGCTTACAAACCTCAGCATGTCTGGTATTGGTCGTTTGTGAAGATCAGGTGACCGAGATGTTTAGTTCTTCACCTCTTTGCCATATCTCTCCTGTTTGTATGTGTTGCTTTATCGTAAACAGAGGACTCTATGGAATCTATTTAATGTCAAAGTATTTATTCCTAGAGCTTGTCTTTTTTAGGAAAAGAAAACATAGATCTTTCATGTTTTCAGTTTTATAGGAACTCCTCAAGCATCAAAATGCTCAACAACACACAAACTGTCCTAGAGGCTGTGCCTTGACTATGCGCCTAGAGCTGCAGCTTGCTCTGTCCTTACGTCGCTATCAGCTTCTGCTCAGATCTGTTGCCTGATGCCCAGTTTAGTCGTTATAGTTAGGTAAGCAACTTTTGATCTTTCTTATTTCTTACTTGTTCTTATTCCATTTTAGTTTTGTCTTTTTTTCTTTAACACCATTAATTTTTTTCAGTTCGTCGTACTTGCGTTTTATCATTTTTAAATGCCTTAATTTTTCACAAGTGATTCAAATTTTTCTTATTTTTTTAAAACTACTTGCTTTTTTTAGAACAACAACATATGGTCACAGGACTTTTGGCTACTGTGCTGCAAAACAATGGAACTCTCTTCCTTTCCATATCCGCCACCTTCCTACAACTGAATCTTTCAAATCTGCACTGAAAACGCACCTCTTCCTTGAGTATTACTCCTAACACAGTCCACACAATGCTAGTCCTTCTTAACCCCGCCCCCTTCCCTCTTGCTACTTTACCCATCTTTCTCGCAGAATCACTATATTTCTCTGTTCCTGTTACATGATGCCTTTTGTTTTCTGTTTCGTCAGTACTGTCGTTTTCTTTCGTCCCTTTGTTCTGTGTCTACTTAGTCCACGTCTCTTCCTCGTTTTAAGCGCTAAGAGCATGCTCTCTATGAGTGTCAATATGCGCTATAAAAATCTTCACTATTATTATTATTATTTTAATTTCGACACTGAACCTGTAGTTTCAAAGAAGCCAAAAGAAGAAAAATTGATGCTTCCATAGAACACGACCTATGCAAAAGTCTTTAATCTTGATGGAATTTTTTCAAAACTGTGACAGGCACACCACTAGCATGAACAAAATCAAGGGAGATAAGTAGTTTGAATGTAGTAATTCCCGTTTAGGAGATTGGGTAGGTGTGTGAGCAATCCGTCTTTTGATAGAGAAATGGAAAAATATTGGAAAATGGAAAAAACTGATTACATCGCCAAATCTCTTTCCTTGATTTCTTCATCTTGTTGCAAACTGTTTTATTTACTGTTTAAATGCTTTATATGATTTGTTTTTATGAGTACCATTATCTAATGGTTTCTAATATTGTTTAATATGTGTTTCTGTTTGTGCACGTGATCGCGCGAGCGCCTGCGCATCCACGACTGCACACATGATAATAAAACGTTTCTCAGTTGTCACTGACTTTTTAAAAAGTCATTTTTAAAGCTATGGCGGATTATATTTGATACAATAGAGAATACTTCTTCTTGTCTCATTCGTCCTGCAAATTGACAGCTGTGACATTAGACCGACCTGGTGAGATAAGAGTTAGGAGTAGTGTCGACGTCATTAAAAAGATTTTTAAGCATAATTAAGCACTTTAAAATAGAAAATTTAATTAGCTTGAAGCCTCAAGCCGCGCAATTATATATATATATATATATATGTTATATCAAGAGAGAGGGAGAAGGAGAGATGTAAAGTAAGGTCAGTCTGCGGGTAGGGAGAAGCAAAAACAAACCAAGTCACACGCATACGATCCTACAGCTGTCGTCCTTCACGAATCCTTGCCCTCCTCGAGACCTCACAATGAACCCTAGTCACACCCCACTCCTCCCTACCTAACACGCATACGATCCTACAGCTGTCGTCCTTCACGAATCCTTGCCCTCCTCGAGACCTCACAATGAACCCTAGTCACCCCACTCCTACCTACCTAAGTCAGGACAAAAGCCTGACGGAGAACTTGCTCGGTGCTCACGAGGTGTGTGTGTGGGTGGTTGGCTCTGTGTGTGTGTGTGTGTGTGTGTGTGTGTGTGTGTGTGTGTGTGTGTGTGTGTGTGCACCTGCTGATGCAGCTTACGTAGTCAGCAAAACAGCCACGTTATCAAGAATACAAAAAAAGAAGGAAGCACTAGGAGATACACTTTTCATAATAGAAAAATCACAGAGGTGTGTACAAATAATCACTTTAGCTTGTGTTTCTGATCACAAGCATCCAAACATGATTTTTTTAAAGGCCGTTTCTGAAAATTCAAAGGCTGAGTTTCTGTGGGTGTATAGGTATACAAAATCCTCATAATTCATCACTGTGAATATCGCAACAGCTGGACATAAGGTCCCTAGATTCGCACTGTACACACCTGCGCTGTCTCAGTTGCAAGGAAAAAACATTGACGAGCAATAATATTTTTTCATCTTTCCTATTGGCTGCGAATTCTATGACGTGAACATCCCACACTCACACATTATCAGGTGGTCCGTCATTAAGCTTGTCAATGTCTTATACTGAGAGGAAAGAGACAAATGATTTTAAATGTGTATAACTTTCAGTGCGCATTAGTGTTTGTCTTTATTGTTTGTGCATATGAAAAGAAACGGCCCAACCAGCACAGGAAGATTGGGCACACATGGGACCCATGTCATGAACTTGGTGGGCCACATGTCTGAACATTTACCTCAACTCGCAGGTCACGACGCTCCAGCGACAGTTCGGCCTCAGCAGCTCCATCAGTGGTATGCTCGTGAGCTGCAGCGAGCTGGGTTACCTGCTGACTAGTCTGCTCTTCTCACACCTGGCACGGCGGCAGCACAAATTAATAGTGTTGTCAACAAGCTCTCGCTCTCTGGCTCATTGTCTGAGTGATACAGAGAGCGGTTTGTAGCGAGTTTGTCGTTTCTTAATTAAATATTAATTGAGACTACGGCCCTAGGGAGCATGCCTTAAACTCTATTTATTTTGTAACACATTTAAATCCTTATTTATTGACTTTTTAACGATGTTGTTATAAAACACATTCATATTAAGATAATGTTCTAATGTATTTTATATGGTTTATTGCTAAATAGGGTTTGAATTTAAGTAATCCTATTCATGTTAATCATGTCATTTACTTCTCAATTCTTCTTTTATCTTTTGTTGGCTATATTATAACATATTAAATATTATAATAGGTTATTTATTCTATTCTCTCTCTCTCCCACTCACACACACACACACACACACACACGCGCGCGCTCTCTCTCTCTCTTTCTCACTCTCTAATACGAACCATATCCAGCACTCAGCACTTTCAAGGCACCAGTCCTGGATAAATGTTGCTATTATACTAGGTGATTAATAGTTCGATTATTTTTACATCTTTTGATCTGGTACAGCAATAGTCATAACCACTGGAATGTCAAATCCTTTTTTTCCCAGTCTTGATTTTCTCGTCGTCGTCGTCGTCGTCGTCGTCGTCGTATGCTGAAAAATGCTAAGCCTTTGTGTCGACTTTTGCATGCTGGGCAGCCTGGAATCGCACAGCTAGTGCCTGGCATGTCAAATTAACTACAGCAATAGCTCTGAGACGCACTGTGTAAGCGAAACCGGAAAAGGCGAAGGGATGGAAAAGCCAGCGCATGCGCGTCGCAAGTTATTTGTTCCCACGCTCAAGCCGCTAGTCCTTCTCTCTCTAAAGTCTATGGTGAGACGCAATCACTTATCTTCTACATCACCATAAAACTTATGCACCAGCAGTCTTTTAAACAACTATGCAACCCGTGATACAACTTTAAGGGGTAGAGGGGTAGAGAATAGGTATCGAGTGTGTGACGCGTTGGGAGAGGTCTTATTCAACAGAACCAAGAGTCTTTACAGGTGTAAAATGTACAAAAAGACGAGATATGAAGCCAGGGCTTCTTCCTGCAGAGGTGACAAGCAGTGTTTGCTTTTCCGAGGTGGTAAGACTTGCTTCCATCTTGAGGTGATTTCACACATGAGATGATGGAGGGTGGGGGTTAGAAACCGGAGTTGCGGTGACGATTGATTCTGCATACAGGCATCGCGTATCTGCAGCCACGTCGCAAGGGTGAGAACTTCCAAAAAGAGTCTCGCAAGAAACGTCTAGGCTCTACATCAGTGTTAACTGGTCACTTGGTCAACACTCGATACCTCTTCAAATTTCTTTAACACCAAGGAACTTTTCTTCGATATCGCCGAACCAGGATAACAAAACTCGGGAAAAAATCTGAACGCTTGGATTCGAGAACCTTGACATAAGGGGTGAGACAGCGACAAAGGAACTTGGTGTCTGCCAGATGTGATAGTAGAAATTCTAAGAACTACGCTACAGAACTCGGGATTCGCGTGAGAGGTTCGACGGCGATTCCGGCAGGAGCCGTCGTTCTTAGAGTAGAAGAAGCTTTATTGGCTTTGGTCCAAAGCACTTAAGTCGGGAGGATTATGCTGTATCAGGATGGTGTTCATCCGGAGACTGTAAGTGGCATTGTTCATCCCTGCGCGTACCACTGTGTGCTGTATAAGGGTTAGTCGGGTTAACGAACAGTCGTCGAAAAAGCCGCCACGTGCCGTCCAAAGGCGAAGAAACAGCCCTGGGACGCTTTCGATCCTCACGACCACCAGTGTACCCTCAAGAGTGACACGCTGAAAACCCCAGAGGCAGCTGCTGTTTACAGGGCGGTCAAGTAATCTCCATATTACCATATCTAAGACTTTATGTCATAATTTAAATTAGTACCCGATCTGCAGGGGTTCTTGGGCCCTGTATGGGCTCCTTACGGGCTGAGAAATGAGCCCCTTAAGGCCTGCTATGCCCCTAGCCCAGCGCGGGGGTGGGGGTACGAAGAGGAAAAGCTTGGGACAAGGTAAATGTTGATTAGGGATTTGAGCAGTGCTTTGGTGGGTTTTAGGAATGTTTCGAGTGGGGCTATGAGGTGCTTTGGGATGAAGGTGTACAAACCCAGGTGTATGAGGTAAAGGAGCGGGAAAATGATGGGTATCACTCCTAAAACCCGCAAGGGGTCCATGCAGGTCCCGCTTCCATCGCTCGCCGGGATAAGGGTGTAGCAGGCTTTAAGGGGCTCATTTCTCAGAAAACAATCTTACATCTTACGCATATTTAATTGCAGGTGCTACCACTCACTCTTGTTACTCTTGGTAAACGACCAGGGGGAAAAAGATAATCCTGGTTCAACAATTTATTTACATAATATAATCAAGTTCTCATATTAATGCACATTTAAAACACAGCACGCCCCAAGTTGTTGCTGCAAACGCCTGATGACTAGGTTAGTTGTCACCGCGGATGCCTAACGAAGGAAAGAAAAAAAGGATTACAATCTACAATTTAAACATCTCACACTTTGATTATGAAATCTCTTGCATCCATGAATTTGTTCTTCACTAGTCATACTACAAAATGTTGAATAAAAGCAGAATGAAAAGCTTCAGAGACATGTCAAAAAATAAATCCGGCATTTTTGATATTTTGAAACTGATTTGAGTAGGCATAGTTCTTAAATATTGAGGTTTTGCTACTCTCGCCAAATTATTCTTAATGCAAAAAGATAGGTAAATTTACTTCATACATACAGGAGATGAAAATAAAACCTTGCCCACAAAAGTAGATCAAACGTATGCTTACGTTATTGCACTAACCATCAGATGGTATTGTCTTTCAGCCTCTCCCTCCATCCCTGTCTCTGACATTTTCAAACCACTTGCATCTTGTACCATCTATGCCAGTATTTTAGTCCTTTAATAATAAACATAACACTGCTTGTGTAGATAAGTTCATATAGGCTAGCAATTAGTTTTGACTGTTATTTTTGGATTAAAGAAAAGAAAAGTTAGTAAATTGTAAAAATCATAGACCTATATCACAACAAAGCAGTTGGCCCTGTAAACAGGTTACAACATGCAGAAATTACCCAGCACATGATAATAGGCAGGGTGAACTTTGCTCATACACACGTCATGATCTATAAAGCAATGAAGCCCCTACTGTAAACGAAGTTGGAAGGCTCCTGAACTTTGGTTTCTCTCGACTGTGGATGAGATGTTCCATAGTTCGAGGCCTGTTTGACTTGTAGCTGAAAACGTCACGCTGCCCAGCCATCAGCTGCTTGGAAAAAGTTGGTATCTGATTATATCATAAATGACCTGGAATCTGCCTAAAATAAGCTGTGGCCTAGCAACGGTGTACCACTTACAATCACTGTCATTAGGATCATCTAGTTGCGTGTGGGAGAGAGAAATTAGCATTCTTACTCTCTTACTGGAGTACTGGCCCCTGGACAAAGATTCATATGGTCAGCCTCTGACTCGCGTTTTACTTCGGCATCTGTTATTAGAGTTTCTTTGACGCCAATGATCGCAGTCCTCGGTACCACAAAGACTGCGTAAATATATAAATATTAGACAGCATGTGCTCTAGGCATGGTGCACTGGGTATGTTTCGATTGTGTAGCGATGTGTATTTGATTTAATTCATATGAAAACTACTTAGAACTTTCAAATAAAGAATCCAACAAAACAAGCATATGACAGATATACAGATACTACGGTGAAGCTGTGAGCTTATATTAGTAGGCAACGCAAATACTTTGAGGTGGATATATTACACATGTTTTGGAGGACTTTGAAGTCGGACCCTCATATCTGTTGTGCTCCTTGTCAGTGTCTTCAGGCCCGTAAGTTTTAACGTGTTCATGTTGATGCTGTAACTGTTGTCTCTGCTTGAATTCTTGTAAAATAATGCTAATAAAAATTCTAAATTAATCAGTGGCAATATCCATTTAAGGTAAAAACAGTTAGCATGCTTACATACAATGTGTTAAGGATATCGATACTAGTTACAAAATACACAAAAATAGATCACTCATTGTTGCCTTATTCTCATTTATAGTCAAAATCATGATCATAATCATAATTATTGTAATTGTTCATAAATAGAAACAGTGTCAAAGAGAACTTTATCATTTTCTAGAATCGCAAACAATCCAGTATATGACCCACATGTAAGGACATCTACGAGTGAGCAGATGAAATCATTTCCATTAGATCATCAGTAGCTGTGATCAGGGTTCACATCTTACGACTATTATTCGTTGACAGTCGGATTTGTTAATATCTTAAAAAAAAGAAAAGTGTTTAAGGAAAGCACTCACGTATTACATCTCGCACACAAAATCGCCGAATTCTCGCGGTTTTCTCGCGCGCGATATTGCATTTCAGGCGAGTTATTACGGTAACCGTAATGAAGATCATTTGGGGGAAAATGCGATCACAGTTTTTCATAGCAATTTAAAAAAAGAGAGAATCTATGTTTAATCCACCCTTAAGTGTTCATAGCAACCAAATGTTCAAAGCTGTAAACAAAATCAATAAAAATACTTTATGATAAAATTATGTAATTGACATGTGTTCAGATAATATCAAACCAGCAGCAAAGTGTTAATCGGTTTTCTTAGAGCTGTAACAGGTTTTAAGAAAGAGAAAGCATTCTCTGAAAAACAGTGTCTTGACGTTCATAAAGAAGCCAGAAAAAATTCATGAGCTAAAAAGGAGAAAACAATAAACAATACGTTGGGTTTTTGTTGTTTGTGATGGTTTCGGCGATGGTGTTGTGAATGATGTTGGTATTGCAGTTGTTTCCCCTGCTATGGTGGGTGACAAAGTGTCTGTTAATGATGACAACTGTGCTGTTGACGAGACCGCTGCTGACAAAAATGTAAAACGATTTATTAAAATAATCTGTAGTGAATGTTTACCTTGTCAACTGTATAACACACTATCATTAATCTCTTTTTCTCACTTCCTTACTCACAAAAAAATACAAACGCGCAGACCATATAAAGCAATTGCAATACTGCTCAATTATTGTTCATAATTTTTAAAAAGTAAATAGAGAGAAACTAAACTTTTCTGTAGATTATTGCAACTTTCTTTAAGGAATACAACCTTATGGGCTCTATTAACATGCCACAAAAACATCATAATATAATTAATACTAACCAAGAGAAAACTAAAATTACCTTCTTCAATCGTTGATGATGCTAGCGTTACTGATGACGGGGCGATATCTGCTTTTAATACACACATTGTAACAGAATTTACTAAAATTACTAAAATTATCTTGCCATTTCTCCAAAAAATGTAGCAGAATTTACTTCAATCATCTTTAGCAACTCTCCCCTTTTCAGCCAAACAGTAAACTCATTCTTATCGCTCTCTTTTTTTGTGTCTCACTCGCTCTTTAACACTTAAACAAAATACTCATACACACACATATAAGTACAAAACTAATGTACGATAGCAAAGTTGGTAACAGAAAATACAGATTACAGATCACTGCAAAATACTCTCACAGAAATAACTGAATGAATTAAAGCATCTGTGAGATTTCTCTCACCTGTAAGCTAACTAACACACTGTGTTTTATCTCTCTCTCTCTCTCTCACTCGGTTACACAGAAAGAAATATACACACAGGATTACAATTAAAACTTTTGTATGATCTTATTACATTAGAACTTTAAAAAGTTAAAAAAATAAACGTTAAAAAATTAAAAGTATTTTCTATTACTTATGAAACATATTTTATAAATAGAGTCTTGGCGACCATGAAGAAATCAATAAAGGCTCATAATTTTAAAAAAATGCCTTTTGTTGTCAATGGTGTAGGTACTAATGTTGGCGCTGCAGTTGTCTAGTCTAGTGATATGGTATAACATCTTCTTTGAAGAGATTGCATGTGAGTTAGAAATACAGCCAAGCTTTGAAAAAGACCAAGTACCAAGAAAAGGAAGAACTAAACTACAATTTGACTACGAGGCTTCCCATGACACAATAGAAGACTCTGCTGAAAGTCAGGTTGTTTTTTTTTATTCTGTGGTGGACACAGCCACTGCGTCTATTGAAGACAGATTTATATTCAGGAGTATAGTGCGTTATTTGGATTTCTTTATGATATCCAAAGCATTTCTGAAAAACCAACGAAGAACATTCTACTATCTTGCGAGGTCTTGGATAAAGAACTAATGCACAGAGACAACAAAGACTTTGGCGCAGAGGAACTCTGTTCTGAATTACAGGTTGTGGCTAGAAGGCTTCCCTTTGTGACAAGTGAAGGTAGCAATGACAACATATATTTTGCAGCCATAGGCTGTTCCTAGCGTAGACAAACAAGATCACCAGCTCAGGATTATTAGTCAACCTTAAGCACATGATCTAAAATAAGCCAAAATCAACATAATTTGCCTATGTGATTTCACTTCAAGAGAAATTTTGAGGGTTTCAAACACAAAGAGTAAGGCACCATTATTACTAGCAATCCGTTGAAACTGGTACATAATGTTCGAACATTTATATAAATAACACATAGGCAAACGTGAGACTTACTAGTCATGTATCAAACATTCCTAAACTGTTCAGAAATCCAGAAAATGCAAACAAAAGTTATTTGTTTAGGTATATGTAAATCATGACAAATTCGTTAACGAAAGCAGGATATCATCTGAAAACAGCGTAATATGCGCCAAAAATAATGAAACGCCCCCTACCTGTTGTTGTAGCTGTTGCTGTTGTTGTTGGACTAGAGCTTGTTGCTGTAAGAGAAATCATTGTTAGAAGTTTCTTCCAATTATAGAAACAAAAGGCGACACACAGATTATGCAAACATCATGTATATAATAATAATAATAATAATAATAATAATAATAATAATAATAATAGTGAAGATTTTTAAAGCGCATATTCACACTCATAGAGAGCATGCTCTTAGCGCTTAAAACGAGGAAGAGACGTGGACTAAGTAGACACAGAACAAACGGGACGAAAGAAAACGACAGTACTGACGAAACAGAAAACAAAAGGCATCAAGTAACAGGAACAGAAAAATATAGTGATTCTGCGAGAAAGATGGGTAAAGTAGCAAGAGGGAAGGGGGCGGGGTTAAGAAGGACTAGCATTGTGCGGACTGTGTTAGGAGTAATGCTCAAGGAAGAGGTGCGTTTTCAGTGCAGATTTGAAAGATTCAATTGTAGGAAGGTGGCGGATATGGAAAGGAAGAGAGTTCCATTGTTTTGCAGCACAGTAGCCAAAAGTCCTGTGACCATATGTTGTTGTTCTGGTGACAGGAACAGTAAAAATGTGAAAATGTAAAAATGTGCAAATTTTCTTACATAAATTTCAAATATGATTTATCGACTATAGTGTTGTCTTATTATATTATTAATTTAGCACATCAATCAAATTTTCTTTTTTAAATTTTGCATTTCATTATTAACTACAATTTATTTATATCTTTCAAGTAAAAGATACGTTACAGCCAATCAGTGTTCACTTAGATGAGCCAATTAAGATGACATAAAATAAATATTATTAGAGATATTTGTACGAAGAATTCTTTTTTAAATGCACTTATTCTTTAGAGTGTTTGAGAGTTCTTGAGTAAAAGAATATCAAAATAACTTCATGTCCAGCGTTCTAGTTTTAGTAATCCCTTTTAGTACATAATAATAATATGCAATGACGTCCATGTTTGCTTGTGTGTGTGTGTGTGTGTGTGTGTGTGTGCGTGCGTGTGTGTGTTTGTGAGAATTAAATGTGAACTGTTACAGATTCTGTGTATAACATATCACATACATACCAATAAAGATATTCGCACAGTTTCCGCTGGTAGTCTTAACTAGACTCCTGGAAGCTGATGCACAGATGTCACATGTGATATTTCCTCTTTGGTAACTTGCATTTGCAATGAAATTATATTGGTATGTATATATATCACCATTTTGATCTGCACAAAAGCATGCTTCTTTCGTTAAGCTTTGTGCACAAGATGTAGGAGGATAACTAGTAGAACACAAAGTTAATGAACCAGAAGTAAGTGTCATTATAAAATCAAGACTTGTAGGTGGAATTAAACAACCAGCACTTGAAATACTGGTTTGGTTGATTTCGCAAATGATGTTGATTACTTCCCCATCCACGAAAGGCTGTGCAGGACAATTTGTATTAATATCTTCTGAATTCACTCCTTTCCCTGCAAAAAATATATTGAATGTCATTCAAACTGTAAGTTTGAAATTTACACTTTTGAGAACCATCAGAGAAAAAACAAATGTAAATGAATCATCATCGTGGTCAAGGCTATGCTGTGTTTTCTGACAAGTGAAGGTAGCAGTGACAACATACATTTTGCAGCTGTAGGCTGCTCCTTGCTTAGACAAACAAGATCAACAGCTCAGTAGGCCAAAATCAACAAAATTTGCCTTTATGAATTTACCTCAAGAGCAATTTTGAAGGTTTCAAACAAGAACAGTAATTGAATTTTATAACTAGCAAGCAGTTGTTTGTTATACAACTGCCATCTTTGGAAAGGATGACTTAGAAGTAATAAAGCTTTACGCCACCTTGAGCTGTACTCCGTCAGATTGACATGTAGTAACTTTAAAAGGGACATAAAATCGCCAATATTTAGGGTCTAGTGAGGCTTGTCGGCAAGCCAGAGACCACTTATGTAAGAAAAGTGGGCGTTTGTACCGGCTTGGATGTGTTATACGGGATAGGCAGCCCTAAGTAACTACAACAAGCCAAGCGCGACCAGCTGGCTAGCACAGGTCTTAATGACAGGTGAACAAGGAGTAACATCTGTGGGTTCTTCCACATTTGTCTGGCAGGACCTAGTAACATAACACGGTGGAAGGATTAGTCACCTGTCCACCCCACCACTTGTAGGAAGAACAGAGGGTCAATAGGGGTTCCTCCACATTTGTCTGGCAGGACCTTGTAACATAACACGGTGGAAGGATTAGTCATCTGTCCACCTCACCACTTGTAGGCAGAGCAGAGGGTCAATAGGGGTTGTGTCTTCCTCTTGTCCGTGCAAAATGCTTGTTGACTAGATGAAGGATGCCAAGTGAGTGGTTTATCAATGGCACCCTTGCTGTATGCAGCTGTGCGGATGTACGAGGTTAAGAAGGGAACATTGCAAGACACTTCTATGCACGACATTAGTGTCGACGGAGCAACCGGTCTGCGGTCGGAACGACTTTAGCTTTCTCCAACGCCAGCTTTAACTATTCTTAGACAACGAGGCATAAGCCAAAGGGAAAATACTCGGGAGAAAGGATGTTTTAGTTAGAGAACCTTGATGTAAGAGGCGAGTCATTGACAAGGAACTGTGAGGACTGCCTGTTATCACCGTGAAAATCAAAGGGCTACGTGACCAGGAATACACTACCTGTAAGAGGTAGATGTCGACGCCAAGGCCGACAGAAGTCATCGTTCTCAAGAGGAAAAAGAACGTCTGCTGTTCGCCCGCACACGCAAGAACCGGCATCGAGAGTTACTTTGCATTAAGGTGTTTTTCTTTAGGCGGATGTTTGTGGCATTACTCATGCCGGTGTGTACCACTGCCTGCTGTACAACAGTGTAGTCGGGTGAGCAACACGTCTCAAAGAAGCCACGTCTATGTCTCTGGACCGGGAGAGTGTTCGAGGTTCACCATAAGAGTGCAGTTGCAGGAGAGACTAGCAGTACGAGAGCAGCTGTAATCTCTGAGAGCTAAGTTGGTGCGAGATATGTAAGAGTGCGAATGGTGCTCTTAACGGGAATAAACATCGCTGTAACAGAGGAAGAACGAATAACCGAATAGCACTGGAACACACTCCAGATGAGCCACATGTTATGTGTACGTATTTCTATGTTTTGTCTGTTAAATAAATGTTTATTTTTGTACTTTAAGTGACACATCTAAACATATTGGGTTCGGAGAAAGAAGGGATGGAGGCCATAGAGCGCTGAGCCGTATAGTGGAAATTGTGAGTGACCAACGTGTGATTATTGCGCATACTGTTTCCTTGAAATAATATGTTGGTGTTGTGAGTAACAAAAAATCCTATCACCCACGGGCCCAGTTCCCCGGGCCCAGTGTTCGCGGTTGAAGTGAAACGCAGGAACATTGGAACATAAAGATCTGCTTGGCCTGTTGATGTTAACAGTGACTCTGCTCTTTGTCAGTGCTAGCTCTCGTCCCCTGCGCTTGTGCTGTCTGTTGTCTGTCGGTGAAATCTTGCCTTTTTAGTCACTAAAGTATTGCTTAGGCTAGCCAAATAAGAAGGGAGGATTGCCTTATAATTTTATGCATGAATACTTGTTCATGAAAGTCTCTCTCTTTTTTCATAGTTTTATTACAGATGAAGCTTACTTTTGATGGCATTTCACTTTTGTTAAAACAACAACTCTAGTAAGATAATAAACTCACAAAAAGAGTAATATATAATAAAATAAAGTAGATAAAAATAGTACTTGAAATGTAGTGTAAGACAGAGTGGTACCAGAAACATCAATTACTGTTGCTAACTACTTTCACTTTCAGCCTGTAATATTACTTTCTGGATTTTTCACCTACCTGCTAATATTTCTATCAGAGAAATTAGCAGCAGGATCTGTTTTAAGCGATGTATCCGAAATGATGGTTGACCACCTGCTACCATTCTGCATCCACATGAAGTGAGCAAAAATATGTGACAGTGTCTCCTCACAGGCTCGTCTTTAAAATGTAATAATTAAGAATGTGTTAAAAACAGATTTTTAATATCCTGTCATGCTGATGCATATTAATGATCACCCAGAAAATCGCGACAAGAAGCAACATGATTTAACAAATGTACTTAGACGATTATACGTTGTGCAGTTCTTCTTTTGTAACAGCTTTTGACAAGTGGGAAACTATCTTAACCTTTTAAGTTTCCAGAAACGCTGTTCTCCTCTTTTGAAACATTACACAGTCACGATGTTCGCAACACTAAACACTAAACAGAAGGAACATCCCGGAAACATTTAATAGCTTTGCTTACAAGAAAATCGCACAAGTGGACGGAAAGCTACCTAGGTCAGTGGTAATAATATAGTAGACCTTTTCTTTTGTGTTTCTTTTCGCTTTGTACTGTGTGGAAAATTTAACTTTGTAGTCACAAACGGGACTTGGTGGAGAATTCCGACGGAAATAAAAAACCCTCTCTTTGGTCTTATTTACATTAAGTTCTAAGAAATTGTTATCGCACTAGGCAATAAATTCTTCCAGAGCTACACCGTGGGTATCTACTGGCCGTTGAGGAGAGAGAGCAGTGCATTGTCATCAGAGAATTCGACGAGGTATTGACCCTCATGGTTACTGCGACAACTGTAGGTATACAGAATAAACAGTAGCGGGGATAAAACACAGCCCGTGAACGTTGATTGAGTCGGAAAAAGTACCATTGACAAGTACTCGCTGCAGCCTGTCAACCAGAAAGTGAATGATCCATGACACTAGCTGATGATCAAAGGAAAACTCGTCGAGGAGTCCTCTAGCTAGGATATGTGGTTGAATGGTGATGAAGGTTGATGAGAAAATCAGCAAACAGAAGTCGTGTATGGGCTTGTGGATTCTCCGTTTGAGTAAAGTGTGGAGGATGAACAGTTTAGCATCATCAACACTTTGTCTGGACTGGTACGCAAATTGCAAGGAGTCAAGACAATTGTTCGTGGCTTTTACAATCGATGCTTTGATGATTATCACAAATACTTTAATGACCAACGATGTAAAGGCCACTGGTTTAAAGTCATTGAGATCATGAGCTGAAGCTTTGTTTGGAACTGGGACAATGGTAGACAGTTTCCAAACAGCTGGGATGAGAGTGAATCCATAGAGCGCTGAAAAAAGTGTTGGAAAATGCCTCCAAGTTGGTATGCGCAGAAAAGTAATATTATACCGCAAATACCATCCGGACCTGAAGCCTTGCGAATGTTTACTCGCTGAAACAGCTCCACAACTTGTTCTTGACAAATCTCAACCCTCTGGACAGGGTGAAGAGAACTGAGCACATCTTTAATTTTCACTGAGAAGTCATGAGCAAAGAAAGCATTAAGAGCATTTGGTACAGCGTTACTCTCAACGCCTGATATATAAATTTTGGCTTTCGACACATTAAGCCGATCTTCAACATTTGCCATGTTCTTGATTCCCTGCCGACCTTCTTGGGTGTTACCTCTACCAAAATGAGACTAAACTTTAGTTTGATAATTCACTTTGGCCAGACGGATAGCATTACGGACCTCTCTATGTACCAGTTTCTTGTCTTGGGCAGAACCCGTGAAGAACACATGTTTTTTTATTAAGCATTGCTTTTAGGCTGTTGGTCACCCAGGGTTTGTTGTTAGGGTAAAGCACAAACTGTTTTGATGGAATGGTGCAATCGACAAAAAAGGAGATATATGAAGAGATAGTGTTTACTAAGTCGTCCAGACTAGGACATGCGTCTAAAAAGACATCCCAATTGGTACACTCAAAACAGCCCTGTAAGCTTGCTACACTGTCTACGATCCAGCATTTGGTGGAATGAATTGTTCGGCGCACCCGTCTGAACACGTTTTTAAACGGGTACAAGGTACACACTCAGATTATATGACACACCTAGACTGGGCAGGGGTAGAGATCTGAAGCACGTGGCACAGTTCCATGGGCGAGGTCGAGTGGGGTCTTACCCCGGGTAGTAGGACATGTCACATACTGGTCATAGGTCTTAAGAAACGATGTCAGGTCACAATGATTGAAATCTCCTAAAATAAAGTTAGGAGCATCAAAACAAATCGAGTCTATATTGTGTTACATCCGCAATACACTGTAACGCATTGGAAACATTTGCCCTGGGATGAATGTACACAAGAGTGAAAAACAAGTGGGGGAATTCTCTCGGGAGGTAGGTGTGCGTGCGTGCTGAACGTCGTTTTGCGTATGTATAAATGCCTGTCATTTTTGTATGTATGTATGTATGTTTATAATGCTTATATTATGTGTGTATGTGTGTAGTGATTGTGAGCAGAGAACAATTGATTTATGCCGGATTCATGCTATATCTATATGAATACTATTGCCTATTTATTTATAACTATATATTTTTGTGTTTATTACATCTAATTTGCTGACTGTTCAACTGTTAATGATTACTGTGTATGGAAACTTTAAGTAGAAAAAATAAGATGTACATTGCGCGACAAGTCTATTACGATTAACAGGGCACAATATAGTAGGAGAGGGTCAGTAAAATCACATTTGTGAGAATTCCTCAAGTAAAATTTGTTTAGGTCCAGTATTGTTTTCTGTGCTCATCAACGTATTTAAAAGTGTTCAGTACTTGTCAAGAGCACTTGAGTAATTAAAAAGGCCTTGTGTACAAGACTTAGAAAGACAGACGACCGTAAGTGAGAGCCGTCAGCCAAAAACCATTGGTGTACAGGTGTGAACGTCTGGCTAGAGCGGAGTTGTTCCATTGAGATGGTTATTTCAGAGGTGGCCAGCCGAACTTCCATTGAGATAAATATGTCACAGGTTGCCATATTGACCTACTACAAAAAATAGTCGTCCCCCCACGCTAACTGTAAGGGAGTTTCAAACTCAACAACGGAAATAAATGAATAAAGCATTATAAATGTAAAGATGCTAGAATATGTAGATATCTCTTATTTATAGGCCTATTCACTTGGGTCCACCTGGATCTCTTTTACTCTCTTAAACACACTCTAATGCATACGAACAAAAAATGAGAGCATGTCAAAATTCGCTCTTTTCGTCGCCGAATTATCGCAAAGATGATGAGATTTGGTTGAATCTACTATAGTCTGTGGTCGAATCGACCGCCTCCTACCCTTAGTTCCAAGTGATGATTTGCCTAAACATCAAAATTTCGGATATCATGTACTAGCCCCATTATTTCTGGGTTAACGTGTTTTAGTTCATTATAGAATTTACTTATTTACTTATAGTTAACTGTCATATATAGATTTCTGTAAAAGTGTTCTTATTTTGTAAATAAATGCCTTAAACTTAACAAAGAAGGTAAACAATATGGAGCAGACGTAACTTAAACGATATTACTTTTTTTTTAAAAATTGGTTTAAAATGTAAAAATTGATCAGATTTTTTAAAAGATGACAGACACGCAGATAGACATACTGAAAGGCTTGCGGAAGAGACATTTTTGTGAGACATAAGATTGAAAGAACGGGGACACATTAAGGAAGTTGAGTTTATCTCCCTTCCCTTTCCCTTCACCAGTTTTTCCCGATACGTTAACACCTTACTCTACACCCTAATACGGCCGCCGACGTGATAAACTGAAAGATTAATTTTGCTAAGAAAAAGGAATGGGTTGCATACATCTCGGCAAGTGAAACTGTAGCCTACCACTGGTTTTCCAGGTTGTCGTCTGCCCCCCACCCCCTCGGCATACTGTACAGTAATGTAGGACACATTTTATTTTCTTGTACGACCAGACCAGAGCGACAACACCTGCCAGTTGTCAAACAGAAATGGAACCCTGTTGTTACCGTTCAACTGAGAGGAATTCTGCAGCTAACTTAACTGATCACTTAGATTCACAGTACACATCAAGAAAACATAAGCTGCTCAAGCTAAGCGAGTGTGCCAGAATATTCAATGTTATCAAGCTAAGGTAGTCAATGCACATAGTCTATCCCTGATTCCAGCGAACAAAATGGCAGTGGTTTAGTGATTTCTTGTCTTTCAAGCTTGAGACGTCTTTATCGCTTAGTAATTAAACTGTCACCGGATCACTTTCTCGGTAAAAATATTCTTATTCTTTTTCTATAATTTTGAAACAATGTAATTTTCTTGCTTCTGTCAAACTAAGAACAACAAAGATAATTATACTTAAGAGATGAATGTAATCACAGACACATTGACTATGGATTGTGGACTAGCAAAATTCAGCTATTGACAAAAAGAACTTACCCAAATTGTACCTTCGTGAGACGACTAACACAAAATATATCACAAATGTAGTCTGTATTTCTTCCTGACTACTTAAAAATTTGGATTCTAAGCTAAGCGTAAAAGTAACCGAGAGTAACTAGCTGCCACAGGTGTGGACGACCTTTTCCTCAACCGCACAGCAAAGCACTGCGCAAACATTTTCAACAAGAAAGTAAACTCTGGCCCGCTTTTCAATAGCGTCGTTATCTCCGGTCTATGTACCGTAAATTTCTATGTATTGAATGCACCTGTTTATAAGCCGCACCCACTAATTTTTTTTAATCTTTACATTTTTCACAAATAAGCCGCACTGGTTTATAAGACACAATTATATACAGCGTGAAAGTTGAATCGTAATCATTTCGTCTTGTTTCCGGCAAAAATCAAGCAAACCTATGTTTTTAATAGAATTATGTTAGCCTTGTTCCCATGTCCTTAAGTCTTGTCCTGAAGAAAAAAGGTAGCCCTCACAGGACCTCTCGGCATATATCATCAACACGTCTTCTTCAGCTCGTAAAAGCTGAGTGATTGACGTCTTCACTGTACGCCAGCCTTAGATTAACTCAGGGTATGTGATTGTATAAGATTGTTGTAGACTGCCGGCAGCTAGTGTAACCCTTGGTCTCTAATGAAGTAAGTTTAGCAGCCATTATATGTAAATGGCTTCCTTCACCCTCTCTGGAACCAACCAACTTCACGACCGAGGATGGTTATGCCATCCGACGAGAAGATATATCTGCTATTCTGCAAATGTTCCCCTACCGGCGAGGACTACCTTCCATGTTTTTTCAGTCTTAGTTTGCTTTACTTTGTATTCGTCTGCTCAGGCGCTTGGAGCTATCATCTTGCAAGTTGTATTCTTACAGGTCTTTCTGAAGAATTGTGTGCTGAGCTGTAGTATAAGAATATATTTTTTAATTTGATAGATAGATAGATAGATAGATAGATAGATAGATAGATAGATAGATAGATAGATAGATAGATAGATAGATAGATAGATAGATAGATAGATAGATAGATAGATAGATAGATAGATAGATAGATAGATAGATAGATAGATAGATAGATAGATAGATAGATAGATAGATAGATAGATAGATAGATAGATAGATAGATAGATAGATAGATAGATAGATAGATAGATAGATAGATAGATAGATAGATAGATAGATAGATAGATAGATAGATAGATAGATAGATAGATAGATAGATAGATAGATAGATAGATAGATAGATAGATAGATAGATAGATAGATAGATAGATCACACACTGTATTCAAGGCACTTAACAAACCCAAGAACCAGTAAGACCTCTTTAAAAATCGAAAGACTGATAACACCTGTAGCTTAGAGTGGATTTACAACCACTTCATCACGCAATAAAATCGGTCTACAGATAATCGATATCGCAAAAGGGCTAGCATGGATCGATATTTTTGTCTTGTCAGTAGGTGAACCTCACTGCAGCTATTTTCATGAACAAGTGTGTGACACACTTTGCAGCCATTCTTTACCATTTGTGCTGCTGATTTGACTTTCCTTTATAGTCGTCAGTTAATTGTTACACCTTGTTTAAGAGTGTTCGTAACAGTTTCTTCAGAGTTTCCCTACCTCACTTTGTGAACAGCAGAAGTTCCTGTGACATTAGGACTTGTAAACATCACTTCCACATCACACAACTCATATTACACGAAAGAGGTGACGTGTCAGGCAACTGTTAGGTTGTCATCTACACGTTTTTAAGATCGGGAATAAAGTTTAGATGAACTTTCTTTACTTGACTAATACTAACAACCAAAATTATGAAGTTACGTGCTGAGATTATAGAGGACACAGCCTTGACATCTCTGAAAGTGTCAGTCTAACATAAGAACTGTTCCCTGATGCTTTGATCAAAACATATGTAAGACCCTGGAAATGTTAATAGGTTAGATTGGGGCTTTCTTTATTTTTGTAAAAGAAACTAGGTCGAACGGCCCCGTTGCTGTTGTTTCTTTCACGTTGAGTACTGAATACGTAGCAGCCAGCCCTGAACCTGTTATTACTTGCTTGCCCCACTGTTGCAGCCAAAGTCACCTGACCTATCTGGTAAGGTCATAGCCCGGCAGGGGCACGATGGGATTGTACACGCACCATTAGGACAATCACGCACGTGCACGAATATACTTCCACGCGCACATGTGCACACGTATATTGATGAGTATGTAACACACACATGGCCGCTGCACGCGTACACACACTCACACACACACACGCACACACACACACACACTCACACACACACACGCACACACACTCACACACACGCACACACACTCACACACACACACACACACACACACACACACACACACAGGATAAGAATACTACTCAGAAGAAAAACTAAAAAAACATTTATCTCTACAAAAATAGACTAACGAGTATAACCGTGAGCTGATATTAGTGAGCAGCGCTAGTAAACTGAGGTTAATACATTACAGGCTTGTTGGTGACCAGTGCAGTCAGTCACTCGTATCTGTAGGTGCAAAGTCGTCACCACTAGCGGTGTGTTCAGGCCCATAGTATCGGTATGTCGATTTGGATGCTGTCACTTTTGTTCCTGCTTTTTTTCTTAATATATAATACTAAAAACAGGTCTAAAAATAATAAGTAAAAACATCCACTTTATATCAAAACAATATGTTTGAGAACCACATGTTAAGAAGTATATCAATGGCAATTGCAAAGTACACAAGCACTAATTAGTCGTATAATCATAGCCAAATTTATTATCATAGTTATCATCACAATGACTGTAAACAGTCTATCAATCAGTTTCAAAGAGATTTTTGTCTGTTTTCTCAAGAAAGGCAGGATATGGTCACATTCAATAAAACAGAGTAAACAGATAACTAATGCACATTATTTCATCACTAGTTTGATCAACATACCAAATTCTTTTTGCTTACATACGGATTATTTATCTAATTCAGCAAAACAAAGCTTAAATAAAATGTAAAGGACGCACGCGCGATATATCGCACACAAAATCGCCGCGTCGAATTCTCGTGACTTTCTCGCGAGCGCGCGATGCCGTTTAGCCGAGCAATGAAATAACAGCCATCAAGACAACAGTTTGGGTGGGAGTTGCACTCACAATTTTTGTAATAGCAATTTGAACATGAATTAAATGACAGCATCTATGTTAAATGTACCTTTAACTTCAACGGAAACTAATACTTAATGCTGTAAAAATCAAGAAGATATTTCTATGATAAAATTTATAAACATAAAATATTGCAAAATGGTAATAGATTATAATTCTCTAAAATATAAAAAAGAGAAGAAAATGTTAACATTTTCTCTCAAGAAACACAGAGTCGAAAACTTCATAAAGAAACGACGAAAAGTTTTGCTATTTCTAAGACTAAAAGAAAAGTGGAATTACCTTGTATTGTAAGTAATGAGGTTAGCTGTGATGCTGTGGACGTCATTTCTTCCTTTGCTAAGTAAAATAGCACAATTTACAAAAATGTAGTAAAATTTTGCTAAAATGTACTAAAATTTACTAAAATGAATTTCGTTGTCTAAAATATAATCAATTTACTAAACAATAGTAAAATCCATTCAAATGTAGATACAATCATATAATTGTACCAAGTTTTACTGAAATTAATAATTGCAAGTATCTCCCTTTAGCCAAATGTTTATTTCTTGTTCCTTCTCTCATTCACACATAACTATACTACACTCCCATACACACGTTTATGCATGGGTGCTCATGCATACACATCACACACACACACATTCATAGATATACAGAGCAAACTGGCATGACATAGGCAGACATACGGACGAGACGCATACAAGTAGCTTGGTACCAAAAAGACTGCATAAACACACACACACACACACACACACACACACACACACACACACACGACACACACAGATTGCACACGGACACGACCTCGGACAGGCTCAAACGCGGACGCAAGCACGTACACATAGACCGACACAAAAACGAAATTAAACAGGCACGAACACAAGTGCAAACACTGATATAGAAGCAGAAAATTACACCATTGCAAACGCACAAACACACACAGACAGCCACAAAAATAAGCGCAAAAAAATCACACACACGTAAATACGGAGAAAAAAACGGACGCAGACACCTATCAGTGCAAACAAACAAACGGCTGTATGTGTACAGACAAACAAGTCACTACATTATCAAGTGGATGCAGAAATATAAATAGGTACAGACAAACTGACTGACACAGAAAAAATAGCTGTAAAATATTACACGGACGCAAGCACATACGCACGCATGCACACACACACGATGCACACACACACACACACACATGAATATGCAGATGCACATCAGTATAGATAAACGAACTGCAATAGAAACATAATTATAGGTTCAGACATGCGGTAGAGACATATATGCACGCAGACAACCCTTTTCCCCCCGACACACACACACACACACACACGCGCGCACGCACAAACGCATATCTATAGGGAGAAACAAACGGACGCAGACACACATCAGTAAAGACAAAGAGACAAACGGACTAAGAAGACGAACACATCTGTACATATTAACAAATGGCAAGAGAAATGCACTTATGGATAAGTACATACACTGTAGACATAGACACACAGATTTGTACGTACAAACAAGTGGCCGCAGAAACAGATGCAGACACACATGAGTACAGACAAACAAACGACACACAGACACACATCAGTACAGACGAACGGACGCAGAAGACAAATGCATCAGTAGAGATAAAAAAACGGCTACAGAAGCCCCCTGATGAGTACAGACGTACGGTGCAGTTATACACACACGGACATACAGACATGTACAGACAAACAAGTGGCCGCAGTAACAAACGAACGCAGACGTACATCAGAACAAACAAACAAGCGGCTGCAGTGACATACAGACATACAGACATAGAGAGATACAAACGGTCGCAAATGACAAACACATCAGTACACATAAACAAACGGCCAGAGAAACACATTTGTTGGTACAGACATACGGTGTAGACATACTCACAAATCACCGTAGTAACAAACGGATGAAGAAATACGCATAGGTATAGACAAACAAACAGACACAAAAACAGCCATTAGTATAGATCATGAAATGGAAGCAGATACCAGCGCACACATCCACACACACACACACCCCACACACACACACACGCACACACACAAAGCGCGCGCGGACAAGTTATAAAGCGCTGACTCGGTCTAATGCATAATCATAGTGAACTGATTTTTGTCATTAAGAAAAGGAAGGAAGTGAAAATAGCGCTTCTAGATACATAGCAATATACTTACCTTCCCTAAAGCATTCCTGAAAACTTCATGAAGTAAAGGACGTAAACAAAGCGAGAAATATAAATCATGTTTTCTTTTGCATTATTTCAATTACTGTCCATTATTTTTGAAAATAGGTAAAAGTAGAACTCACTGATCAATGTGGAAACTATAACAGCAATGAAACGAGGAAGTTGTTCATATTATTATCAAAATAAATCAAAAACATATTAAGCAGTCAGCTTACAGGACTAGAGCTCGTCGTAACAGATAAATAGTAAAATAAAAGTACAAAAAGAAAGAATTTACATTTTTATAAGAAAGTTGGAGCACAATACAATATTTTCTTATTATCTAAAGGAAATACTTAGTCTATGAACTATATAAGTCATTATAAGACTTAGCGAAAATAAAACATGTTGTGTTGTAAGCGATGATGTAGAGATGTTGTTCCCGCTGGTGATGTTTTCCATTTGTGTAAAAGTGATGGGATTTCCTGAAATTACCAGTAGCAGGCTTGATTCTATAAAAATTAGGGCATTCTTAAAAGCCAAGTCAGTTTATATAGAGAAGGCATATGTAAACAACATGCCAAAACTAATTTGTGATCGAAATAGACGTTCAAGGAGAAGGAGAAAGCAAGCCACATGGTAGGATGGGCATAGATGATGGCATCACGGACTAATTTACGAGAAACTAAGACTTGTGTGATTGGAAACAGCGCCCAAGTGTTGAATTACTGTTATTTGCCAAATAAATGTAACTATTGGTACTAAAACAATAATGAAGTACTTTTCTCTGATTACAAGCCGCTCTACGCCTTAATTTTTTGAATTCCCCGAATGTCATTTGAATTATAAAGTAAGATTTGAGTGATGAAAAATGCGAACAATAACGGACAACGGAAAAAGAAATTTAACCTTCTGGAATTCTAATTATACAAGAATTGATGCAATAAAATGTTATCTCTTTATTATATTGTTTATTATTTTTATTGAATACTGCAGAATGCATGAGATGGTTTAAATAAATAAAACTAAAATAATTCAAGAAAAATAACACCAATAAATTTATTTTACTTGTGATATCACTGGTTTTAAAGATGTAGCAACTGTAACAGTCTTTCTATAAGAATACTTATTAGATAAAACGTATTGAAATGAAATTATCTTTAGCAGTTCGTATTTAATATCAAGGATGCTTATCTATTTGTTACATATTTCTAAAAACAAATATAAACGCTACAAATGGGTGAGTTTTCCGTGAGTATCGTGTAGCTCTCTCTCTCTCGTCAACCATGCTCAAGCACAAAAAGCCACCAACTAGCCTTCTCGCTTGTCCTTCATTTTTACTAAAACTATATAGAACTAACTAAACTTTCGCAACTGATGTCGATTTTAGTCATGTTTAGAGTATCATACTTTTATGTAGTTCAGCATGATGATCAGTGCGATCTTTGTTCTGCATGCCACTACAACTTTCCCGCTGCATTAAACTCCAGCTTCCACAGCTGATGGTCTGGATACAGTTATTAGCAGTATTAATAGCTTCGCATACCTCGAGACGTCTACCGTGTAGATGTAAACAAAGGCAGCAGCTGTCCTGAAACACAGCACCGACAGTATCTCACCTGAAATGAAACTGGCTAAAATCAACAGTTGAAACAGTGGAATGGTGCTCAGAAACAACTCTTCGCTTCAGTGTCGACATTGTTAATATGTCACTGGACGGGGCTCTTACATTCGCGATGCCAATCGGGGAGGTGGCCAGAGAGAGAGGGAGCGGATGGGTTGAGTGTTCTGTCAACAACTGTCAAAGAAAACAAGAATCCATGCAGCACGACTAAGGGCAAGACGTTTGAAAATCAGTCTGATGTTAAATGATCTTCTTATCGTGAAACATAAATCTTAGTCCCACCTGGACTGAAATGAAATGTCTTTATTGCTGTAAAGGCTTGACTGGTACTTGAAAACACCCGGCAGTCGGCAATGTGGTATGCTGTTACCTTGTTTCGAAATGTGCTTTCGACCATATCTCTCAACAATTTCTCCTGTTTCTTCCTTTCAGTGCTATGGCCTGTGTGTTATATCAATAAAGACGACGAATTTCATTTTATATTATATTAACCACGTCTGATATATATATATATATATATACACTAAAAAGTTTCATTCCAAAAAAATTACAATAGACCTAATTACTTTAAACTACTGATGATCATGTCAACCAAAAGAGTTAGATAATATTGTGTAACCTTGCTCAGCCTTTATATCTAACGACAGAGAAAAGAAATTCTATTCTACGCTAAATATGTTCTTCTTCCATACTAATCTGTTAAATAGGCTTGAAGATCTAACAAAATCAACTATTCGGATTCTTTCAGTGCTAGCCACCAGTAAACATCAAGGGACTGAAATGTGACGACTGTTATTTCGGGATTCACAAATCCATGGTTGTCTACTTTTTAAATACTTTTAGAATGTTATGAAATATCACTAAAATCGTTGCATCTAAATCTTACCATACTGTACCAGACAACTGCTCATAAATGAATCCAAAGGCGCACAGTACAATGCACAAGTTAGGTTTCCTCCTCCGTATGCATTCTCACTCCCCGAAAGGGCTAGCTCGTCTGTATTTATACCAGAATCAGATATCACACAGCTGCAATGCACTGCGGAAACTGGTTCTTAGTTATATGTCCCATAAAAAGCCGCTGAACATATCATGTTCTCTCTTCCTGATTCGCTTTGGAAATATGACAAAAGGCGACTCGGTTCACAACAAGATACTCAAATTCTTGTGGTGTTAAGTGTAAATTCATTTTTTCTTTTTCTTTTTCTTTTTTTTTTTGCTGATCCTTTAGAGAAGAACCGACCACTCTGAGGCGACTGACATAGATGTTTGACAGATCGCAAAATAGTTTCTTTTCAGTGGCTCAGTGTATCACAGAGAAGCGGATTCCGTGTCTTAAAGACCTGTTGTTAATGATAGTGACAGTCGTGTGCCGGCTGTGGCTCCCCTTTCTCTGATGTCACGCTTGGTCACAGGGCTAAACATTACCGTGAATGTGTGTTTGTCTTTTTTGTGCCCCACTTCTTGTTTGTACATGCTCACATCCAGCTTAGGAGGTATGGCAATGGTCCAAGACCTGCCGACTTCACGAACTTTTGTCTACTCTTTGTTTGAGAGATTGTTGAAATAGTTGTACCGTACTGATTAAACTGCAGTGAACTGAGACGTATAAAGTCGAGGGAATTCCCCTTAGGTTATCACATTTTATTGTTTCACACACACACACACACACACACACACACACAAACACACACACACACACGCACGCACGCACGCACGCACGTACACACACACAAATACCAGCCTGTCAAAAGTCTGTATAAAGTCTATGAAGTTGTATTAGAGGCCCCGCTGATTCTGAAGATTCTTCCCCTTCAGGAAACGAAAGCTGAAGATCTGTTCAACTGTGCTTCTACCTGCTCTAAAGCTAGCCTATTCTCATGCTACAAGTTCATCTGGCAAAGTTCCTAAAGATGTGGCTGTAGCAGGAGTTTTACTGTTGGATGTGATACAACTAAGGATTTCGCATATGAAAAAGTAAGGCAAGTTTCTAGTAAGCATTCATTCTAAACATAGGTCATGGGACTTAAATTTTTCTCCTTTATTTCTATTTGAAATTAAGATCCTCCTTTGACTTTTTGAAAAAAATTAATGGAATTAACTATTTTAAGCATTAGGGATGCATATCGATAATATATGTAGCCTGTGAAAGTTTCGTCGGTATGTGTTTTCAAATATGGTCTTTAATTTGTAGACAGAAAGATCAAACCAGTAAGCAAATGAATGTTTGGAAAATGATAATAAAATAATAAAAACAAACAAGTTAAGGGAAGTAACTTTGTAGCTAAGTGTAGAAAAACTGAAAATGCTAACAGACTTACCTCCCATTAACTAGATATGCACACTCATAATATATATATATACTAAGATATGGATTAAAAGTTTGCTATTTCATTTTTGCACACATTCAAGATGACAAATTGACCAGGACCTCACTGTAAGTTTCTGCTTCTCGATAATATTTTACACAGAGTAGCTTGATTTTCAGGCAACAGGCGTCATCGACACGTTTTAGAGATCGTGAATTATGTTTAGGTGTACCAGTTGGGAGCTCCTTCATGTAATGGTCTATACTAAAAAGCAAAACTGTGAAAGGACGTATTGAGGCCATAAAGGATGAACTTTTCGGAAGTTTCATCTAACTTAAGAAAAGTTCCCTGATGTTTTTAGTTTAAATGTGAGAAAGAAGCCATCGGGGATCCTTCTTTATTTCTTTAAATATTAACTATGTGTTTTTATTTTACTAAAGATATGCCTACACAGTGTTTGTTAACGCATATTATAGCTGCATCTGATAATAGATACAGCTATTCTGAAAAAACATTGTGTGAAAACAATGAGCTTAATTAATAATGATAAATTTTATCTTATGACAGTGTTGACGTTAATCAAAAGAAGACTATATTTTCAGATAATATGAGTAGAAGAAATGATAGCCTGCTTTTGGCGCAGGATTATTTTTGGCAACAGTTTGTCACACAGCTGGTATGTGTTTCCCATGTCCTCTTTACTTCTGATTTTCACTTGTCGTGATGGGTCACACAAAACAGCCAACTGTTACACAACTAGATCTGTTTAATTCATATCGAAAAATCAAATAAAAACAATAAAATGAATTTTTATACAGTCTCCCATAAAAGAAACTAAAATAAACAAAACAATGCACCGTTTTTGCTTTCTTCTGTTCACAACAATTTTTCCTTTCTTGTGAGCTTCATAAGAAATAAACTACGCAAAATACAGTCACATCAAACACACATACAAAAATAAATTCACACTTAACACTCCCCCCTAGTAAATGATTTATTATAGGCTGGCGCCCACATGCACACACACACACACACACACACACACACACACACACACACATTCAGACTTTAATTTACATTTTAAAATTAATTTACGTGGTAAAAAATAATATATTTTGTATTTGAAGCATAGTGTTTGCTTGACACTCAAATAACTTTTAGTTACCCTCTCGAAATCGTACTTTCATTAATACGGAATCATCTAATTGTCTTAATGTCTTCTATTTTGTCTCTGTAGTTGGTAATACTCATAGATCTTAAATAGCCTGCAGCTCCGTGTTCTTTTTGCTTTGTAAATCACTGCAATCAAACAAAATCATTTCAAAATGTGACAGACATGAAAACTTCTAAAGCACTCATTTGCTCTAATTTCAGTGCAACAAAGTAATCTCCATAACAATTACTGTGTAATAAATTGCAGTGTGTGTGTGGACAGTTGCTTACATAATTGATTCTCAGTGGTGAGAAATGTCTACATCAAGTCTCATGTCTCATACAAGTAACCTTAAGAAAGTAAGCCTGAAGCACCAAAAGTAACAATACAAACTCATACAAAGTGGTGTTCATAGTTATAAATGTTGTTGTTGTTGACAATTTAGTCACCTCATTGTTTTTGCTGTAACATAAATGAAGATGTTATTTTCATTTTTCAATCAAACGGGTCATGTACACAAGTAGCAGCTAGACTACTCTCACTTATAAACTTATCGAAAATGTATATGCTCTCTATGAGTGTGAATATGCGCTATAAAAATCTTCACTATTCTTATTATTCTTATTCTTATTACTATTATTATTATTATTATTATTATTATTATTATTTAAAAACAAACCCCTAAAAGTAAGCGAAGCATTCTACTACAACTAGACAAATGTGGGGATCGACTAATCACCAAATAAAAATTAAATAAAAATATATATATATAAAAATCCCTAAATCAAAATAAAATATAAATGGTTTGTATAATCAATAAATCACAATAAAAAATCAAATAAATTTTGCTTTAAATATATCTCAAATAATAAATTCTACTCCACGACGACGTGAGAGGATGTCAGAAGGAAAATGAATAGAATACTAGGACACATCACCCCAACTTCATGACATTGGCAATGATAATAAAACACTAAGGTACAACGCATCAGCTTCATATCTTCAATGATCAACGTGTGTGTCTACATCTTAAGCAAACGATTGTTTAGCTGCGCCTTACGTAACAGAGCGGTGAACGTATCCCAGTATCGAATCTCGCACACAAACCCTGTGAACTGAAATCTCGTGATTTTCTCGCGCGCGGTTTTACGATTGGTCTGTTAAATGCAAGTAAGCGCAATGCAGATTTTATTTTCGCAAAAGTTATCATATGACCATCATATAATTCAATCTCAAAGCAAACAACGACAAAATGTTTACAACCAAAGTCAGGAAGATGTTGAATATAATTTTGATAAAAATTACAGAACACGCTAAAAAGAAAAGAAGCCAGCAGCGAAAAAACAAAAATTCAACCACGATTCAAATTCTGATTGTTTTATTAAAAGTATGAAGTACAGTATCCACTGTAAACCACAACATGTAAGACATTGTTTCTCAAAACACATCATTAAATGGGATCTGAAGGTCGTAATTTAAAACAAAGGTTAGTAAACAGATTTCTGTAAGTCATCGAAGAATAATACGATACAAAAAAAAAGGAATTGAATTGGCGAAATAAACAAAAAGCCTCTACATGTCAGCAGCATACTGAATCTCCACCCGTCCATGACAGAAAAAAGAAACAACAAATTATAAGACAGCATTTAAAGCTATTGAAAACGAATTTCTTAAGAACATAAGCAATTCATAATGTTTAAATTCCTCTAGTGTGTTTTCCAATACTAGAAACACTTTTAAAAGACCATGGAATGAAAAGTTCAATACCATTTGTTAATTCTCTTGTTGTTGTCCCGGTAGACATTTCTGTAACAGCAAAGCATTTTGATTGAAGAACCAGAATGCAATAATTAAAAAGAATAAGGTTATACAGTAAAAGCTTCAAAACCTATAACAAATTGTATATGATGGATAAAATTCTGCCTGTGAACAAATTGACTATCTACCAGACAATGCTTAAAGGACTTCCCTAAGTTTTATTAAATTCTACAAGAAGAATATAAATTTGAGGTGTGTAAAATTGACCTTCCTAAGCATGTAAATACTAAAGATTCACAAATATTAACAGATTGAAGAATAGCAGCTCTTAAGGAATCCTAAAAATCCTTGACTATCGCATTTCTCTCCTAAAAATACTCTCTAGTGAACTCAACTCTCATCTTCTGTATCAGTATTATGATCTCTTCTATTGATGTTTTCACGCTAGACGGCTAAAGGCAGCATCCGAAAAATATAACCAAAAATATGGTCTAAAAATTAGTAGATGGAAGAGAGGAATAAAACAACATATTTACAACATATCAAAAGCACGATTAGTACTTAAACAAGTAAATAACTGTGTACTTGTCTCTGCTGAAGTCATTGTCATATCCGACGTCGAAGATGTACATGAAAAATGTTTGATGTTGTTTAATGAGTTAATATATATATATATATATATTCATTAAAATTAGAAGTATAAGATAAGCACTTAAGTTACCCTTTTCTGACAGGGAAACAAATAAAACATTGACACGTTCAATGAGATTACCCCTGACTTGGTCAGTAAGGAAGGCATAAGCAAGAGCAAACTCATGGTTAACACCAGAAGCAAAAGAAATCAAAGATTTCCATTCACGAAGTACAGCTCGTGGAGATGAATCGTGTTAAGTACTTCGTAACCCACTGCTTTAAAGAAGGCAGTTCCAAGGCAAACATCCGCATCAGAATTGTCATGACGATAACAGCTGCAATGGCTAACCTGGACGGGGTCTGGCGCAACCATAATATCAGGTTTACTACAAAAAACAGACTGTAGTAGCTCTGATCCTGCTTAACGGACGTGAAAAGTGAACTCTGCTTTGCCGACAGGGAGAGGACAATCCAGACATTCGAAAACAAGTGCCTGAGGAGGCTGCTCCAGATGTCGCACAGAGAACATACAACCAAAGACTTTGTATGGACCCCGGTCGCCACAATTAAATTGTTTTAATTTGTTTTTTAAAGGTCATGGATGTGTTTCTGTATGGGAATGTTGAAGTATGTGTAGTATTGTAGGAATTTGTTATTTGTATTATTTTATATAGACCCTTGCTGTCGACAAATGTATCTCCGCTGAGGACTAATAAATTTGTCTTGTCTTGTCTTGTCTAAAGGAAACATCACGATCCTCTATTCACTACACTCAAACGGGATAAGCTAGTCTGTTCGGGCACGTGAGCCTTGCAAGACATTGTAAGACTGTCCTTCAAGGTGCGGCACGAGGGGGGTCGACGCTCAAGCGGTTAAAAAAAAAAACTGGGTTACAAAAGTGGAAGAGTGGAGTGGTCGTTTTTTCTCAGGAATCGCTTACCACCGCTAAAGACAAGCCTGTCTGGCGGGCCTTGTCAGCGGCCGCGTCGTTTCTTCTGCGCTCCCTGACCAGTACCGGTTTTACTCAAGGACTGACTGAATGATCTCCCTTTGATTATGACTAAGAAAATAGTAAAATTCAAGAAATAAAAGTTTTACTTAAAGTAATCATACCTTCTGTTTCCAGGAGTTTTTATAGCGGTGTTATCTCTTTTGTTTCTGCTTTTTTATTAAAAATTTATTAAAGCACGTTTGAATGACGATAGGAAAGAAATTTACAAGAATAAGTTTAGTCTTTCAATTCAACCGAACATACACATGACAATGCTGTATAGTCTTTCATCTCTCTCTCTATCTATCTATCTCTTTCTCTTCTTCCTAATCTCTCTTACATACCAACATACACATACAAACACACCCCACAGAGAGAGTGAGAAAGAGAAGAAACACATTCTTTAACAAACAAAAGTACTTAACCCTCCCAAATAACTTAGAGAGAATTGAACTTTTGCAATTGATATTTAGCATAGTCAAGGGCATGTGACATCTGAAAAATATACTTACTGTATTTTAAAGATGCACAACTATTGCTGGTTACATATGAAACAGGTAGAAGACAGTCAATCCCACAGGTGATACTTCCTCCTTCGTAGACAGTCCTGTCTCCCCCAAAATTGAGTTGATAGGTATTTATACCAGCGTCAGATTCTACACAGCTGCATTTCATTTCACCAACTGGTTCCTCGTCACACTTGCCATCATAAGAAGTAAAGCAAAGTGAAATACTTGTAAGAGACATGTTTTGGAAGAAGAAATACACTGAGGTTGGGTCAACTGGACAGGAAGATGCGGAGGCCTGAGTAGTATTCACTGAGCAATTTACTTTCTCCACCGCTTCTGCCGAGAAGTACTCTGGGCAAGTTAGGTTTATAGTCGGAGCTACCTCACCTGTAACACAGAGAGGCAGGAGTGGGAAAAGGGTGGTTTTTCGTGTCTATTCTTTATGTTAGATCCTTAAAGCAGTCAATCAGATTATAAAAAAATTAGTAAATGCTCATGATCTAATGTACCTACGTCAGCAAGTCAACAAGGAAGCTATTTGCTAGTTCTCAAAAAATATGGACCAGCACAAACTAATTACATGCGTAAAGTTTTGTTACCTGAAGCTAACGAAATCAAACTTGCCAGTTGAAGAAGTGAAATGACGGCCAGGATTCTCGCTGCTTGCGTGTGCATATGCATGGTTGTGAAGTTTGAGGGTCTCACATGCCACTTAGTGTAAGTTCCAGCTCGTGCTTGCAAAGAAGAAGAGACTTATGCGGCCAACTGCTGGCGACTAACTGCAGACCCTCTGGTCTACACAACTCGCTGTACGCAGTAGCGGCCCCACTAAAGGTGCAAAACGAACCACGCCCACCATCCTCTCCACAAAACTATAAGACGAAAAATATACATGGACCAGCGGGTAGCCGAAGATCACTAAATAAATGTTTTCTTTTCAATGACTCTCAATGGGGTGGATTCCGTGGCTAAAATGTTTGTCATCAAGACAGTGCGAGCAGTGACACACACTTCACTCATGCCACACTAGTTCACAGGACTTACCATCAGTGTGTGTGTGTGTGTGTGTGTGTGTGTGTGTGTGTGTGTGTGTGTGTGAGTGTGTGTGAGAGAGAGAGAGTAAGAGGAAAAGAAAGTGTTTTATTTATTACGGTGCACTTGGTGTATGCTCATGCGCCTTCCTGAATGTTCGCGCAGTAAAGTGTACAAAACGTCTTGAGCAAACATTCAAAGGCGGAAAACGCAGTGTACTTTTATTATTATTTTTATTATTATTATTATGAAATCATTTGCTGTCTAACGTCAGGGTCAGGTCACCAAGAGTCTTCGGATATAGGTCAAATATTAATGTAAGTACTTGAGGGTCTATATGTGTAGAAAGTTTCATAAGTTCATGAAAATATGTGTCTAGACTCTAACTTATGTAAGAGAGTTTGCCCACTCACTAACACGGTCAAACCTCGGCGCTTGATACGAAGTGATATCCACTGATCACGGCTCCCTATATGTGTGAATAACAAACGTGTTTTCGTGTTTATAAATGTGGGTTTATCTCTCTCTCTTTATATATATATATATATCACCTTTGTGTCATCCGTCAGGATTCTGGGATTCATTGTCACTGCAGACATGACTCTTGATAAACATGCTACAGCTGTCTGTCAGTCTGTCTCTTACGATAAAGAAGTTACAGCTGTCTGTCAGTCTGTCTATTACAATAAACATGTTACAGCTGTCTGAAAGTCTGTCTATTACGATAAACAAGTTACAGCTGTCTGTCAGTCTGTCTATTACGATAAAGAAGTTACAGCTGTCTGTCAGTCTGTCTATTATGATAAACAAGTTACAGCTGTCTGTCAGTCTGTCTATTACGATAAACAAGTTACAGCTGTCTGACAGTCTGCCTATTATGGTAAGTTACAACTGTCGGTCTGCCTATTATGAGTTCCATAAGATCAGTGTCATCCGTCATTTTTCTCTCTACACGCGCTACCAACACTCTTGTCTGTGTTTGTTCTTTCTCGACTTGACTACTGCAACTCCTTGCTGGCAGGCTGCCCCTCATCTCTCATTCAGAGACTCCAGAAAGTAACAAAACTCCGCTGCAAAGGTCAGGGACTAGGGGTGCCAAGTTCCTGACAGAAAACTACAAGATAAAATTTGTGACACGTTTTTCTTCCTCGGCTTAGACCACTGCATACTTTCTGTTTTAGGCCGTGGGAAAGTAGAAACTACGAGTGCTATATGCCAATTTCTTATGCGACTGGGATAGATAATAAATCCTTACTTCTACAATCGAAGCAACAGCTGGAATAACTGCAAATGATCTACTACCTTGGTACCAAAAGGACTGCATAAAGAAAGAAGAAAGAACACACACACACACACACACACACACACACACACACACACACACACACACACAAACACACACACATATAATGATAATGTGAGTTTATCGTTCTTCAACATATTTAACGTTTGTATTGTAAAGTGAGAAGATAAAAATGAGAAAACACATCTTGCATAAAACCTAAACGTAAACAAACTAATAAGCAGGTGTGCTGACTCTGTGATTAGAGAAGATAACCAGCAAACTATCCTAGGGCTGACAGCTTTCTAAAAGAACCAAAGACGCCAGGGGGCAAATAAAGTTTTATTCAAGCATGAACAAGAAAGAACAGCGAGTCTGACTGGGATCATTGCAAACATTTCTGGGGAAAAAGAGAAACTCGAGTGTAAGAAAAACAAGCCTACCGAATAAGAAAACAAGTCAAACACTAAGTCATTCACATAAGTCAATAGATATACTGACTTGTCACTTATTGAGGTTTTAGGTAAATTGCGACCGTCTTTGTTACAACAACACCGGCTTCATGTTCTGAACTGATCTTAGGAAGAGGGACGTAGGAGTAAAAAAGAGAGTATTTTTTTTTACTACCATGCGCGGTGGGGGGGGGGGTTGAGAGAGAATGTGTGTGTGTGTGTGTGTGTGTGTGTTTGTTTAGGTCGGTGTGTGATTTTTTTTTTGTATTTTCGCGAGCTCTTGATTTAATAAACATCATATGCGAAGAAAATGAGTGAAAAGCCCATGTAATAACTGAACACACTAACAGTAACTCCACACAAACACCCAGGCCCTGAGACACAGTCCACTGTTAAAATTAGGATCATCACTGGCAGCCAGACTTGGCTAACTTCTAACGAGGAAGTGGAGAAGCATGTTGAAACAACCCGTAAGGTCTTTCTGACACGAGCAGGCCCAAGTAGAACACGAGTAATGCATGGGGGTGGAGAGTTGGTGTTTTACGCCGAGCCAGTAACTATATAAGGTTATATCACGGCAAGGCAGCAAGCCCTGTGAAGAGGAACACGAGAAAACACGTGCGTAGGGCTGACCCTCGGCAAAGTCTGTGAAAAGATGTGAAGCTTGGTGAACATGGGAGACCTACAAACGGAGAGCTTAATAACAGGCGTGCGTTTGCTCTATGGTAACCTGCGGTCTCCCCAGTCACCCTCCTGCTCTCATCTGTATACTCATTACTTTGGCTGATGATGGTTATTGTTCTAAAGTTATAAAATGTTTATTGAAAGGCTTATGACTAGTGACTTTGTCCATTCATTGGTCCATTCTTTTCGCTCCCAGACCCTTTGGTACAGAGTATCGAGGACATTAACTCCGCCTGGAAACCCCCCGGGTAACCTGCCGGTCCCAAGCCCGGATGAAGGAGGAGGGTTGGGCGTGGGGTTAGCAACCCCACCCTGTAAAACAACCCTTGCTACAGAAACTACAACTACAACACTACCACAACGAGAGCCTGGACGGGAAGATCCCTCTTTGGAGGGGCCTATGACGCGTGCTGGCGAAAGCCTTCTTGAAGTCAGCTCGCCGACCTATCTTCTTACGGCCAAGGCAAAAACCAGGATAGGGACCTGGAACATCAGAACCCTATACGAGAGAGGGAAATCAGCTCAGGTAGCACAGGAGATGAAGAACTATGGCATCAAGCTCCTTGGCCTGTGCGAGACCAGATGGAATGGTAGCGGTCAGACCAGACTCTCGTCAGGAGAGACTATCATCTACTCTGGACATGAAGACCCTGACCATGACCACTCACAAGGAGTAGCAGTACTGATGACACAGGAGGCTGCAAGGGCACTAATATCATGGGAACCAGTTTCGCCACGACTCATGGCAGCTCGGTTCAACTCCAAAGGAAGAAAGATGACCATCATCCAGTGCTATGCACCTACCAACGCAGCAAAAGAAGAGAAGAAGGAGGACTTTTACAACTCCCTACAAGCGCTGGTTGATCGTACTCCAAGACGAGACCTGAAGATCATCATGGGCGACATGAATGCCAAAGTTGGAGATGAAAACACGGACAAAGAACACATAATGGGAAAGCACGGTGTGGGCAACTGCAATGAGAATGGTGAGCTGTTCACAGACTTCTGCTTGTTTAATGACCTTGTAATCGGAGGCACAGTCTTTCCTCACAAAACCATCCACAAGACCACCTGGACTTCACCAGATGGAAAGACAGAAAACCAGATCGATCACATCACCATTAATCGACAGTTTAGAAGAAGTCTGCTGGATGTCAGGGTAAGGCGTGGTGCAGATGCAGCCTCAGACCACCACCTGCTTGTAGCAACTTTGAAGATAAAGCTGAGGTCCTTCCATGAGTCATCAGACAGACCACACCACAAATTCAACGTGCAGTTTCTTAGAGATCGCAGGAAGCAAGAAGAGTTCAACTGTGAAGTCAAAAACAGGTTTGAGGCACTGGAGGGACTCTTTGAAGAAACAGTGGCCAACCACTGGACAGGATTACAGGAGACCTGGAAGGCCGCCTGCAAACGGGTTCTGGGAAAGAAACAGAAACAACACAAGGAATGGCTGAGCATAGGGACCTGGAAAAAGATAGAGGAAAGGAAAGAGCTGAAGCAGAAGATCAGCCAGTGTCAAGACCAGCAGGAAAAAGAAGAGCTCAGAGCAAAGTACTGGGAGATGAACCGAGAAGTGAAGAAGAGTGCAAGAGGCGACAAGAGACAGTTCGCACACAGGATGACAGAAGAGGCAGAACAAGCAGCTGGGCAAAATAACATGAAAAGACTATAAGAAATTACAAGAACTCTGTCAGGACGGAAAAACATCAATGCATGCAGGCCAGTAAAAAATAAAAATGGCAACGTCATTACTGGGGATGCAGAACAAAGATCTCGCTGGGCAGAACATTTTAAAGAAATACTGAACCGGCCACCACCAGCAACAATTTTGGACATTGCCCCAGTCACCGAGCAACTCCAGGTGAACACCAACCCACCAACCCACCAACCAAGGCAGAAATCATCAAAGCCATCAAGTCTCTGAAAACTGGTAAGGCGGCAGGCCCAGATGGCATTCCTGCAGAGGCACTCAAGGCGGATCCAACAGCCGCGGCAGAGATGCTACACCCCCTGCTGCAGAAAATTTGGACGCAGGAGCAAGTTCCAGCAGACTGGAAACTTGGCTATCTGGTAAAGCTACCCAAGAAAGGTGACCTTACCCAGTGCAGCAACTGGCGTGGGATTATGCTACTGTCCATTCCCAGCAAGGTGCTGACCAGAATCATGCTGGACAGACTGAAGAATGCCCTAGACAAGAGACTGCGGCAAGAACAGGCAGGCTTTCGGCAGGGTAGATCATGCACAGACCATATTGCTACACTGCGAATCATTTTTGAACAGTCCATCGAATGGCAGTCCCCACTATACATGACATTTGTGGACTTTGAGAAGGCATTTGACTCCGTAGACAGAGAGACCATCTGGAAGTTGATGCAGCACTACGGATTTCCACCAAAGTTCATTGCCATCATCCAACAGCTGTATGAGGACTCGACATGCCAGGTGATCCACAATGGGAAGCTGACGGACCCCTTTGCAGTGAGGACTGGAGTAAGGCAAGGTTGCATGCTCTCGCCGACAATCTTCCTGATCGTCATAGACTGGATCATGAGAAGAACAACCTCTAACAGCAACACAGGCATTCAATGGACTTTTGCCATGCAACTTGAAGATCTCGACTTTGCAGACGACATCAGCCTGCTGTCCCACAAGCAACAACATGCACAGACAAAGCTCACTCGGCTCTCAGAAGAAGCAGCGACAACTGGCCTGACAATCAACATCAAGAAGACAGAGGTAATGCGGATCAACAACAAGCAAGAAGCCCCACTTCAGCTACACGGGGAATGTATTACAGAGACTGACCGCTTCACCTACCTAGGCAGCATAGTCACCAAAGATGGAGGTGCTGATGAAGATGTAAGAAGCAGAATAAATAAAGCCAGGCAAGCATTCCACATCCTGCGACCCATCTGGAATTCCAAGGCACTATCTCAACATACCAAGATCCGCATCTTTCATACGAACGTAAAATCTGTCCTTCTATATGGGTCTGAGACATGGCGTGTAACAAACAACATCACCAGGAAGATTCAAACATTCATAAACAGATGTCTGCGGCACATTTTCAACATCAGATGGCCCGAGAGAATCTCCAATGCATACCTGTGGGAGAGAGCCAACCAGAAACCTGCCAGCCAAGACATCAAGAAGCGAAAGTGGGGCTGGATCGGCCACACCCTGCGAAAGCCGGCCGAAAATCGAACACGACAAGCTCTGGACTGGAACCCACAGGGGAGACGCAGGGTTGGGAGACCCAGACAGACGTGGAGAAGATCGGTCCACGGCGAGGCGGAGGCAGCTGGAATGACATGGACCCAACTGGGGAGGGAGGCCCAGAACCGGGTTCGCTGGCGTGGTGTAGTTGCAGCCCTATGCTCCACTGGGGGCGAAATGGAATAAGAAGAAGATTGAGGACATTTGTTGTTTTATCCCTACCTGCTTGAGCAGCTCCGCTGGTACATTGTTACTACCAGGAGACTCCTCCCTTCAGATTGCTCTTTCGACCCCCTTCCTGTAGAATTGGAAGGTCGGCCCCTGTCGTTGACTCCTTCTGATTGCTCGAAGAATGCTGGATCCTTTCAGCACAGTCTGTCATTTTCTTTATACTTCTAGCATTGTTCCTAAAGATTTGGCTGCAGCAGGAGTTGTACAATTTGATGTGACAAGACTAAGTGCATGGTCGAAAGATTCGCATGCATATCATGGCCTATGCAAGCCTCTGGTAAGCATTCATTTTAAAAGTAAGTCACAGGGCTTGTATTTTTTTCTTTATTTCTGTTTCAAATAAAATCCCGCCTTGAACATTTGAAAAATAAATTGCGTGGATTTAGTTATTTAAATATCAGGGATGCGTATCGAAATCGTATGAATCTTTTTGAAGGTTTCGGGGTTTTTTTCAAATATAGTGTTTAATTTGCAGACAAAAAGATAAAAAAAATAAGCAAATGACTGTTCGGCAAATATAATAAAGGCAGTTTTTTTTAATAAACACGGGATGTGTTAAGGGTAATAACTTTGTAAGTATGGGTAGGAAAACCAGAAAGCTAACAGAATTTACTTCCCTTTAACCACACACACACACACACACACACACACACACACACACACACACACACACACTCTCTCTCTCTCTCTACGATATGGACGAAAGTTTGCCGTCTAATACCTGCACGCATTTAAGATAGCAAATTGACCAGGACCTCGCTTTGATTGTTTGTTTCTGGATAAAATTTGGCACAGAACAGTTTGATTTTCATGCCACTGATCAGGAATTAAGCTTATGTGTACTCCTTATAGTGATCGTCTATACTAAACAGCAGAAATATGAAGTGTCATACAGGACGTTAAATAGTAGGCTTGAACTTTCCGAAAGTGGCACCCGAACATAAGAAATATTCCCTGATGCATGTATTTTGAAATTTTGCGTTTTGGGTAACATATAGCTTAACATAATAACAGATGCAACTATAGTGAAAATAAATATGGTGTGGAAAAAATAAGTCAAATGATGACAAATCTTTATGATGATGCTTAGAGTTGACTTAAAGCAAATGTTGACTATATTTTAAAATTATCTAAGTAAGAGACATGGGATTCATTTTGGCATACAGTTTGTCACACACCTTGTATGTATTTCTCATGTCATCTTCTGAATTTTCTTGTCGTGATGCCTCGCATAATACATCCAGTCGTTACAATACCAGATCTGTTTATTTCATGCCATGATACGTCACATATTGCACCAAGCTCAACGAATAACAGTGACCTTTCAACTGGCTTCTAGTGATGTATTGTTCTTAGCCAAATCTTTAAATTTAGTCTAGCGGTAGGTTTGTGTGTTTGTTTGTTTGTTTGATTTTGTTTTTTTGTTTCTTTTTTTGTTTGATTTTGTTTGTTTGTTTGTTTGTTTGTTGTGGGAATACGGGAAACAAAATAATTCAAATCAGATACAAAACGAAATAATCTCCGAAATGTCACGGGTCGAACATGGGTTGCTCTAGGGCAAGTATTACCCACAGTTACAAGCGGAACTCTCCTCGGGATCAGTTCAATGTCAGGACGTTCAAGGAAAATGCAGCACCTACGTTCACCTGTAGTCTGCGTCCTCGAACGCGTAGACACAATACTCTTATGTTTCTTCTCTTTGCGCGAGGGGCCTAATACTAAAGTTAGCACAACACACGGCGATTCACCGAGGGGAAGACCCGCGACGATAACGGGAAACCTCTCGACCACGTATTCCAAGAACGGTCGGCGGGATTCCCTCCAGACACTGCGCTGCCTACGGACTTTACGGGTGGGAAGACACGCAGCTCCTCCTGCCCTCCACAGGATCTGTGACGTGCGGGTCGTCTCTGAGGTCCCGTCTGGCACACGGTCCATCTCTGCGGATCCGCAACTAACTTCTCAGGGAAGATCCGTCTGACTCAGTTCCCTCACGTAATTCCTGTAACCTCGCAAAATTCTTAACTAGCTGAAAACGTGCTATTTTTGACAAAGTCAACTCGTCAGGTATCAACAATCACAAATATAAATGTTTCAAAATTCTTTTTACAGAGCTTTTTTGTAACATAACTTATCTCGACACGGAATTACACTATTCCCACTTTCACTCTCTCTCTCTCCCTCTCCTAGCGCATGTGTCTCTCGTTCTCGCTGCTTTCTCTGGAATGATCTCCACATGTTCAGAAAAAATGTCCGTGAACACATAAGTCACTCGAACACATCCCTTTTCCCAACTATTAATCACTCACTCAGCCACACATAAATATTCAACCACATATAAGGGTGATACCCTGGTTCGTCACTAACCTACTCAGGAGAGCCCAAGATTGTCCCGGGTGGGATGAGATTACGAATGCGTCACTCCATCAGCTCTACCCAACCAATAGTACTCGCCGCGCCACTCATGATGTTGAGAGCTGTTCACGGCCCTTGTGTATGGATCACTTACTGGCTTTTGCTGAAAGCCAATCATCTGGCTGGAAATATTGTAAATTTTTTATAAATGACATAATACGTAATGATATTGTATATAAATAGAAATATGTGCACAACTCTTTGCCAACAAACACACACGCACACTCTTTAACTCATCTTAATCTCATTCTCATGTAGCCTAAGCACTCATTATTTTTCTCTCTTTATATATATATATATCTTTCACACATGACAGACTCACTCACTCACTCACTCACTCACTCACTCACTCACTCACTCACTCACTCACTCACTCACTATAATTTACATTTTAATGACAATAAAATCACTTTTCAGTAGCTCCTTAGAAATAAGGTATTTCGTATTCAAAGCATATTTTTGCTTGAGGCTCAAATAACGTTATGTTACCCTGTTTTAATTTTAGTTCTCAATCACATATTAATACCATGTTGTTGGTGTCTTCAAGTTTTTCTCGGTAGTTGGAATTATCAATAGCCTGAAACCTCTTGTTTTGTTTTGGTTTTTTTCTGCTTTGTAAATCACTGCAAAAAAGGACAAAAACGTTCCAAAATGTGACGGACATGAGAACCTCTGAAGCACTCATTTACTCATTTACTCTAAATTCTGTCAAAGTAAACACAATAATTATTGTGTAATAAATTGCAGTGTGTGCAAATATTTTTTTCACATAAATGTGTCTCAAGGTTGAGAAATGCATACACAGCGTCTCATATTCCTTACAAGAAACCTTTAGAAAAAGTAAGTTTCAGCACCAAAAGTGACTATACAAACTTATACATGTGTGGTGGTCATAGTAGTAGTAGTAGTAGTTGTTGTTGGTGGTGATGACACTTAAGTCGCGTTACTGGTTTTGCTGTAAATTAAATAAAGATGTTAATTTCATTTGTTATACATATGTGAGGAAGTTTGAATCTAAGAATATGTTCATCAGCTTATTACTGTCACTTATGTATTAATCATACTGTAATCTATTGACATTACCCAAGTATTCAAGTATTTACATCTATAAGATTTGTGGCAGATCAAATTTTACCTATTGTGCTATATCCACAATATACAAAATTGTGTGTATTGTGGCTTAATAATACTTAGCTGTTATGCCAGGTCATGTGTACAAGTAGCAGCTAGAATGCTTTCAGTTGTACACATCGATTCTGTTTGAAAACAAACCCCGAAAAGTAAAGGGACACATTCTACACGACTAATCACCAAATATAAATCAAATATATTTATAAACATATATAGAGATATATCCCTAAGCTACAATCAAGTATAAATGGAATGTACAGCCAGTAAATCATAATCAGAAAATCAGATAATTTTCGCCAAAACTTTAACTTTATCTCAAACAATTCATGACGGTGTGACATGATGTCAGAAGAAACCCCGAATAAAACACTAAGAAACAACATATCAGCCTAATGACAATGACAGTAACAATGACATTGACAATGACAATAAAACACTATGGTACAACGCATCAGCTTCATATCTTCAATATTAAACGTGTGTCTACGTCGGACGCAAACGGTTGTTGTTAATAACACGCCAGTGTCGAATCTCGCACACAAACTCGTTGAACTGAAATCTCGTGATTTTCTCGCGCACGATACTTCGACTCGTCTGTTAAGTGCAACACAGATTGGGGTTTAACAAATAGTCATCACGCTTTTGGATCAGGAAAGGCAGCATAACTTCAAGACATTGAATTTCAAGGCAAACAAGGGTTAATTTTTATAACCAAGTTCAAGAAGATGTTAAATATAATTTTTATAAAAATTACAAAGCACTCTACAATGAAAACAGCCCAACTGCAAAAAAAAAATTATGGAGAACAAAATACACTGTAAGTTACAACATGTAAACCATTGTCTCTTACTATAGGTCATCGATTTCAAAGACATGATACAAAAAGGAAGTGAATTGATGGAATTGAGTGTACAGGCTGTACAGAAATCATTTACATGTCAGCAGCATAGTGCATCTCCACCCGTACTGTACGTAGAAAAGAAACAACAAACTTAAACACAGAGCATTTAAAACAATTGAAAACTAATTTCTGGAGAAAACATGCAGTTGGTCATGTTTCAAGTCATCTAGTATTTTTTCCACGACCAACGCCACTTCTTAAAAAAATAATGAAAAAATAATACCATTTGTTGTTTTTCTTGCTACTGTTGTTGTCACGGTAGACATTTCTGTTGTAACTGCAAAGCATTTCGATTAAAGAACCACAATGTACTGATTTTTAAGATTAAGGTTATTCAGTAAAACCAATAACACATTGTGTATTATATGAGATGAAAAATCTTCGAATACTTGGGAGCCACCCACCTTTAAGATGAAACTCCCTTTAATTATGACGATGAAAATATTAAAATTAAAGAAATTAATGCTTTATAAAACGTATTCATACCTTCTGTTTCCATGGTTGTTGACATCGGTGTTGTCTCTGTTGTTTCTGCATTTTTATTTTTAAAAAATTAAACACGATAGGACAGAAGTTTACGAGAATAAGTCAACGTCGTATTTATATCTTCTTCTTAGTCCTTAGTCCTTCCATTCAACCAAAAATGCACGTGACAATCCTGTGTATTATTTGATCTCTTACTCTCTTCTTCCTAATTTCTCTTACAAACAAACATATACATCCACACAACACGTACAAACACACCCCCACAGAGAGTGAGAGAGAGACAGCGAAGAAACACCTTAAACAAATATGCTTTTCATTCCCAAATAGAGATAATTGAACTTTTTAGCAATTGATATTTGGCACAGTCAAGGGTATGGTACCAAATACAATTTAAACGAGCTGGGTATTCATTTCAGATGAAATCGCTAAAAGAGCTTACAGGTGAAATAATAAACTTACTGTATTTCAAGGATGAACAACCACTCATACTCGCAATTGACAAAGATGAATAACACTCAACGTGACAGGTGAGATTTCCTCCTTCGTACTCATTCTTGTTCCCCAGAAAATTGAGTTGATAAGTATTTACACCATCGTGAGATTCTACACAACTGCAGTTCATTTCACCAACTGGTTCCTCGTCGCACTTGCCATTATAAGAAGCAGAGCAAAGAAGAATAAACGATGTGTTTTGGAAAAAGAAATCCACTGTTGCTGGGTAAGGTAAGCAGGAAGACGCGAAGACTTGAGTAGTGTTTACTGAGCAATTCACTTTCTCGATAGCCTCTTCCGAGAGGTACTCTGGACAGGTTAAGTTTACAGTTGGAATTACCTCACCTGTAACAGAGCGGAGCAGGAGTGTAAGGGGAGTGGTTTGTCGTGCCTAGTGAAGCTCTTTTAGACACTTACAATTGCCAACAACCGTCAGAGTCAGCTGTTGCCGATATTTTACAGCTCCACAGAAGTCTACATTTAGTCAGATGATGTTTGACAAACGTCTTATTATTGAATTTCTAGTGGAGCATTTTCTTCATAATTTCTCTCATAGCCTTATTGCTTAAGTATTTATCTACTTTCAATAAAAATTATATCATAGTGTGTTGTTGTATAAGGTTTGACTGGTTTTCTTGGCTGCTGCATTCGACTTATTTGAACCGTGGGAAGCAACCTTAAGTCAACTTTTTTGTTAAGCAGACCGCAATGTTTCTAATTACTTAAAAAATATATCTTCGGTGATTTTTCTCTTGGCTATGCTACCCTCTTCGTGGTTGGCAGCTTATAAAAAGTAGACCTGATGGTAAAGCGCAAACAAATCAACAACTCCAAACATTATATTCCGATAGGTTAGAAAGTCAATGGCTCCGTGTTGCCACATAGTCGACAACAACACACCTTCTGGCTATATTAAAAGTAACGCATGAGTTGTCGAGTGTGCATGCCGAGTAGAATGAAATGTTCACATCTTTCTCTCTCTTTCTTTACCGTTTGCTCTGTAACATTCAGTTTTATGATGTTTCTTTGTGTTAGATTCTGAAAGCAGTCAATCAGACAAGGAAAAACATAAGGAAATACTCATAATCTACGTCAACAAGGAAGCTATTTGCTAGTTCTCAAAAAAATATGGAGTGGCACAAAATGTCTAATTAAATGTGTGAAGTTTTGTTACCTGCAGCGAACCCAATCAAACTCGTCAGTTGAAGAAATGATATGACGGCCAGTATTCTCGCTGCTTGTGTGTGCATATTCATGGTTGTGAAGTCTGAAGGTCTCGTGTGGCACTTAGTGGAGCTTCCAGCTCACGCTGGCGACTAACTGCAGACCCTCTGGTCTACACAACTCGACGTACGCAGTAGCGGCCCAACAAAAGGGGAAACACCAACTGTACCCCGCGCCCTCCACCCTCACCACACCTCACCTCTAAGCCTAAAGAGGTACATGGACCGGCGGGTAGCTAAGTATCCCTAAAAAAATTGTTTTCATTTAACTGGCTCACGATGTGGCGGATTCCATAGCTGAAAACCATGTTTCTTTCTTCCTGTTTGTGTGTGTGTGTGTGTGTGTGTGTGTGTGTGTGTGTGTGTGTGTGTGTGTGTGTGTGTTAGAGAGAGAGAGAGTTCGTAAGAGAGAAAGAAAATGGTTGACGTTGTAAGGTGCACTTAATGGCTTCTAACGGTGGATTCTCGTGCTCCTTCACGCATGAAAGTTTATGAAAGCCTCTTGAGCAAACCTTCAATGGCGGAATAGGTGGTGTATTTTTGTATTATTATTATTATTATTATTAAATCTGTTGCTGTGTAATGTCAGGGACCGACAATCAGTCCCCAGAGAGTCTGTGGATATATGAGAACTACACGTGTAAGTTTCTTAAGTTTGTGTAAATATGTGTCTTAACCCTAACTTAGAGAGTTTACCCATTCACTAACACGGTCAAACCTCGGCGCTTGCTGCAAAGTACTGCCCGTTGATCATGGTGCCCTATATGTGTGAATAACAAACGTGTTTTCATGTTCATAAATGTGGGTGTATCTATATTTATATCTACATACACAAATACAGAGAGAGAGAAGGATCCGTCATTTTGCGCAGTCACAAAGCCGAAGCTCCCCATCCCACCATCACCTCGGATAACACTTACCTGTTAGAATGGTGGGGATCTTCATGTGTGAAGAGTGCAAAAGGTCAGGGACTTGGGGGTGTGACACTTTTTTCTTCCTTGACTTAGACCATCACCATACTTCCTGCTTTAGGCTGTGGGAAAGTAGAAACTACGAGTCCTCTATGCCAATTTGTTATGCGATTGGGAGAGATCAGAAAACCATTCTTACTTCTAGAACCGGAACAACAGCTTGGGATAACCGTTGATAATGCGAGTTTAACTATCATCGTTTAACATATTAAGCTCGTTGTATTGTCAGGTGGGAAGATGAAGAAGAGAAAACATGCCCAGGATACATAAAACCTTCATGTACACAAACTAATAAATAGGTTGGCTTCTGTGGACAGAAAAGGTAATCAGCAAACTATCCCAGGAATGGCAGCTGGTTGAGGTGACCAAAGCTTATTTCTCAGGTTTCAGGTAAATTGCGTCTGTTTGACTGCTGGGCTAACAGTGCGGAACATAAAGGCTGTGTTTTTCTCCTATAGAAGCATATTCATGACAATAAAAGAATTAGGCTATTTTTAGTGAAAAAGAGTGCGTGTTGATGTGTGGTGTTGTTTATTTAAGACACTGCGTGTGTTTGACCCTGTGTTTGGGTGGCTGTGGGTGGGTGTTTTCGCGTGCTCTTGATTCAATAAACGTTATATGCGAAGATAAGGGGTCAAATTTTAAATAATATTAATACCTCAGACTCAAAAGAAATTAAGAAATTTCATTATTAACAAGGTAGACAAATAATATCAAAACAAAAATGTGTATTTTTTTAGTACAAGATTGCATTATACATTTGCATATCAACATTGTAACATAACACATTTCATCTAGCGCTAACATGCACACAATCACAGACTCCTTCTGTGATTTACAAAAATAGACGTGCTCACGTTGTTTGGTTTTTTTTTTGCGGAAGTACTTCTATGGGGAGATACATGACTGTCTCCTTTACGTAAGCTGCTTTAGAGATGTTGGAGATACAACGGATTATATTGCTGGAAGGTTTGACGTGAACTTTAAGGGTCAAGTGTATAACAAGACAAGTTGTTATTAGCTAACCCGTAGCAACTCCCACCCATCACCTATTCAAAGTGGAGTCGTGATTAGCGTTGGTAGCCAGACTTTGTGAACCTCTAACGAGTAAGTAAGGACGGGAGTTGATACGACCCCCTAAGGTCTTCTTGACACGAGCAGACCCGAGCGAAACACGAGCGCAAGGCTGACTCTCGGCGAGTGATCAAGTGTGCACCTTGGGACACACGGGAGACCCACAACCGGAGAGCTTAATAACAGGTGTGTGCTTGCACTAATGTTAACCTGCAGTGTGCAGTCACCCCTACTCCTCCTGCCCTTTCTGTTGAGTCCGGGGCGTGCAAGGTTTTGTCGAGTTGTGCGCAGGGTTTTCATCGGTGTAAGAGGGACAAAAAGCATACCCAGCACGATTCAAACTAATATTTAAATAGAGACTCTCTGTCCCTATCTTTTACACTCATGAATAAACACAGTATATATATATATAGATTACACCTGTGTTAGTATTGATACAGGAACATGCTGAGCTAGTTCTACATTTTATGCATCAGTACTAAAAAAGAAAATTAAAAAACAATTTTAATATATAATGACGGACATTATTATTATTGTAGTTGCTTCTATTGTTGTGTAGCTTGCACAGTTAAAGCACGAACTTGAATTACTGGACTGCTGACTCATGATTTTTTTTCAGTAAACTTCTAAGACGAAGCTTTGGACGAGAAAGCTTTCGGTTTAGTCATATTTATTGTTTAAGCTCGCCGAGACTAACAACAGAGGACTTCGCAAGAGGTTAAGAGTGAGTCTCGGCAGACAGACAGCAGTCCACCCTATACACGTCCGTAGTTAAAGGGACAGCAAAGCAGACTCAAGCTTTTATGTTAGAACTGGTATCAACAACTTAATAATTCTTATTATTTATCAGAGTCACGAGTTCACTTTAAATAGCAGGGGCCAATACACCACAACGTAACAAAAACGTTTGCAGAGAAAAAAAAATTACTATTTGTTGATGTTGTTGTTGCTGCTGTTTCTGTTTCTTTCTCGGCTGCTTCTTCTGTTGTTAATAAGGATGTTGCTGTTGCCTTGGTTGCTGAGATCTCTTTTCCTGTTGTTATTGCTGTTTCTGTTATCGTTGACGTCGCTTCTTTCGTTGTTGTTGTCAGTGGTTCTTTAATTGCTGTGTCTTCCAGTGTTGTTGATATTGATTTTTCTGTTCTTGATACTGTTGATTCCGCTGTTGCCTTTGTTGTGGATGTTAGTTCTACTGTTGCTGAGGTTGATGATTATAATGCAAAAATGACATCATAGTTACAATGTAAAATTAAAAACCACATAACTGCCAAACAGCTACGGATAACATAGCTATATCAATAAAAGTATAGATCATTAAAAGTAACTTACATGTTTCGCTTCCTAGTAAGAAACTTGCATTGACTGTCACTTCGCCAGGAACAACAGTCACACGGTAGGTGTACTGACCCTCCTGGGACAGGTGACTAGTGAAGTTACACGATCCACTAAAGTAGGCTCCAACTGAAGACTTGACTGCCATTGATGTGTTGGCGATAAGTACTTCATCCCCAGATGACTGCAGACCATGAAAATCCTTTCTCAAACATTTTTGCAGGAAACATGTTCGAAGTCAATTCTTTAGAAAGCAGTTTGTTTGATCTCTATATTACGAACTTGGTTGTTTTAGATTCTTCAATGTCATCTTTAAAAACATTGTTCTGGCTTTCGCATAAAATGGATCAAAGATAAAATGTTAAAATGATGAGCTTTACTTTATCTTCTAAGCACTATTATTATCATAGAATGTATGCGTTTGCATTAGCTATCACGCTACCTTTCAAATAAACATTAATCAACTCCTAAGACATAACCATACCTACCATATAAAGACAGGTAGCCATAGTTTTGAAGGAATGCAGGTAGTCACCGAATGCAGTTCGTTTAATTCTTTTTTGTGCACGCAAGTCTTACCACATTTAGATATAACCGTGTTTCATGGGATTTGTATTTTTATTCATTACCTACTATGAATCAAGAAGGTTCAACGACTCACAGAATATAACGATTTCTACGTAAAATAATGAATAGTTATTTGGAAAAAAATTGATATCTGTTAAGAATTACGAAGAGTACTGACACAAGTGTACTAGAGTCATGTTATTAGCTCTATTCTTGAGAATATTGCTGGATGAACAATTGTCTGTATAAATACATTTAAAAGGTTTAGTAATTTTCTTCACTTTGTGGATATATGTTCTCACATTGTTTGTCCATTCTTCCAGTTGAGTTTTAAGGGGGTGTCCAGACCCCGGAGATGTTTTACCTCTGAGGCCGTCGTGATAAAACTGTGGCAATGTTGTCCTCGGATAAGAAACGTGAAGTAGTGTCCACGAGGTCTAGAAACCATTTAATACCTTCGGAAACAAGACTTACTCTCGCTTCGTAATTACGAGCCCTGGACTGACAAACATATTAACCCATTTACCCCTGTATAAAAGGTAAACAATTCTGACCTAGTCACCACAGGGGCCTAACCCGTAGAAACCTAGTATACTAAGCCTTTTATGTTCTTCGATTTTTTTTTTCTTGCTGTGTAAACTGAAGACATTTATCTAGACACTCCCACAAACAAGTGGACTGAACTGACCATTATCCTCTAGTACATCTGAGGCCTAGATTTTCAGTCGAGCATTTCACATTTCATACGATCTGCAGCGCGTGTGCCCGACATAGACAAGATAAACTTTATACAGTACACCCCCAGTAGTCATGTCAATAAGGTGGGTACAAGCGTTGCGATATTTAGGACTAAAGTTACCACCTGGACCTACCTCGAGATTAAGTCCAACCCTGGTCATTATTAATACTTTCTACTTACCACAACTACCTAAAAGTGATTACCTCTTCAGTCTGGATCCACTCACACCTGTACCTGTTCTTCGCTGAACGAATTTTGTTAATGACGCACTGGCCGAACACAAACCGGGAATTGTTGCTGAACTGAACCGTGCAGGATGTATTTTTACCTGGATCTGAAAATATAGAGGCTTAAAAGAAATACAGTTTTCGAACGCGTTAAAAATAGACTATACTCATTTTAATGATAATAGGTGAATTGTCCATTTAAAGAACATTTATCTATTTTTTTTACTTTGACACCTTATATATTTATATATATTTTTTTAAACTACTGAAAAGAACAGTCTTTGAAAAATTGTCATTCTTACATATGTAGTCCATGCGACAGCTAACAGCGGCCTCTGGAACGGAGCAGACTAGGCGTCCATTACCGTACCACAATAAGACTGATGCTGCACTTGAGTCAACGACCAGTACACTTGTATTGTCAGAAACCCGGCTTCCTTTAAAGCCATTATATTGCCCCTTGCAGTCAGACTGACTTCCATCTGGTGGACGAGGGGAGCAGGAGCCCAAGTTAAAACTCCCTAGAGGTGTATCCTGTAGAATCCACGTCACTGTGTCTTGTGGTGACAGTCCCGTGCAGGTGAAAGTGTTGTCCTGTTTACCTTCGCGCACCTCCCAAAACATGTCCGCCGAGTCACACAGAGCTCTTATGCTTGCTAAAGAAATATTAACAGGACAAAACTAACAGTATAATTCCTCTGTGTACTAGAGATAATTTTTACGGGTCGGTGTAAAATGCTAATCTAAAACCATGCATCCATTACATAAAGACTAAAAAATACAATACATAAAAGTATATACACTAGATGATGATGATGATGATGATGATGATGATGATGATGATGATGATGATGATGATGATGATGATGATGATGATGATGATGATGATGATGATGATAAGAAAGGGGGTAGGTAGACGCAAATGACGTCATTGTTAGCTGAGGAAAAGTAATTTATAACGCTATAAGAAAAAACGGTGGCTTCCAGTGGAGAGCTGATGGGGATCGGTATGGCCGATGTCAAGTAGAAAGTCTAGCACTTTCCGGTCTGGGTTGTACCACACAAATGTGCATTGCCCTTCCTCCTTACAACAAGAGAAAAGGCATCAAAAGTACCTGTTCACCGGTATCACCACCATTGTCTCTCGTTGCCGACAAAAAGCGGTACGAGGCAGTGGCGGGTGACATTCATTGTTACCACCGGCTCAGCTTCTTGTCGTCTGTCGGAGGGATGGGAGAAAACCATCGGAAACTTCTCATCGCCTGTCGCTCATTGTTTGGAGCAATAGAGGAGAGGCAGCAGCATGCGAGAATGGATGCCAGGATGGTTGTGACAGCAGTGACAGCAGTGCGCCACGATCGACTCGCCCGCTGTCCTCTACAGACCACCAAGAGAGCGGTGAGCCTGAGTGGTACTCCCATTTTTTTCTCCGCAATGCGTGGAACTGAACAGCTCACGTCCAAGGGACATGCATGGGTTTTTTTCCCTTGAGAACAGCAAACTATTGACTAAGAACGAAATCCTGTGTCTGTATGTAACCATATTATTCCTGTTGTATTCAAACTGTTATGACAATAGTAATTTTAATTATCTTTGTAGTAACTGTGTGGTCAGTTGACTGCCCACGCAATAGAAAGCGGATACCAGAGCTAAAGCATGCAGACGGGAGATGCGACTGAGTTGGTATATGAAGACTGAGGGCTGGCTGTCATTATAAAGGTGAGCTGTCATTAGAAGTTTATCCTTCTTTCCCTCTGGGACTGTTTAGTCCGCTCTCCCCAGCAGTCGAAAATCGTCACAGATGAGAGCTCGTGTCCGGAATCTGAATATTGTGTAGGTTGGGCACTTTTAAAGTCAGGTCACTTTTTAACAGGTTGCATATGTGCAGTTCTACAATAATTTGTGAGAAATTTTATGGCGTATAGTTAATAATATTTATAAACTTACCTTGAGTTGAGCTTAAAAATGCGAGAAGAAAGCAGCACTCCACCAGGCTGTCCATCATGCAACGGTCTTATGTTTTCAAAATCGAGGCTGTTGCAGTAACTCCCGGCTTGCCAACTGCTCAGAAAACTTGTACGAGGGTGTGTTGAACTGTACTGCACATGAACCTGAACAAACTATTTAAAACGTGACGAAAGGTTGAAACGCGGAAGTAAGTTAACATCGACTTTCCCTGTATCATCTGGGAAATGTCAAGATCCACATTTTCAGTCATCGGCAGCAATCGTCAAATAAAATGTCGCATTAAAAAAATTCTTTTGCGGTGCTGCATTACCTTACGATTCTCCTCAGCTAGCAATAATGTTTGAATGATACGAAGGAAGAACTTTCAAATGAAACGCATTGAGTCTCTATTTGGATCCTACCCGAGCACATCCAAGTGTGTCGTAATCGTTCGGTGTGCAATTTTCGTCTCGTTTCATTGATTACGGACTTGAAGCCTTTTCACTCTGTCCTAGTTCGCTGTACCAGCGTTGTATAAGCTTATTTCTATATCCTCTTCCCTCGCCTTGAATACAGTTTATGCTAGTGCTATAGTGAACTAAGAAAGTCTTTGTGGAATGTTCCCAAATATATCTGATTTCCTATTAAAATATTGTGCTTTATATGTAAAAAAAAATTAGAGTTTATTAATACAGTATCTTCCACACAAATCAGGCGCCTTACCAGCATGCATATATACAAACACACACATTATCCACGGATGACCTACAGCGGGAGTGGGGCTTCTGGACAGAAATGTAACTGTTTCTGTGACGTGTAAGATATGTCGGATGCTGATAACAGCGTAGCCTGCACCAAAGTGTTATCTAGTTTGCAGGTTAACAGCAGGCACTGTACTAAGTACTCATCGATGCATATATTTAATGAGTGTGCTTAATTTCTCCAATCTGAGGTAATCATTCTCTTCCTTGTTAGACATGAAATTATGAAAACATAAAATCTTCAAGAAGAAGAAGAAATTATAAAGTGAAGTCACCTGTTGGGTTTCTTCCATTCAACATGTTTACTTGTTAACATTTCCAGATATCGAGCTGTAGATAAAAGTGGGATTTCGTGGATCTATAGTGTCTTTCCAATGAGTCCCTACATCGACGTCTGAAATTAGCTGCTTTGTTGCTGCGGGTAGTGGAGCACTCATCGTGACATGGTACATTGTCCACAAGAGCGATACTGTGTCAGTCACGGCGTATTTACACTACTCGGTTCGATACCCGTGTGATACAGGGACTTTCTTCTCCCAGCTGAGCTAGCTTTGGAATGAGTACTTACTCAGGGTTTGGGAAGGTAAGGAAATGAGGAAGAGGAAATGGCCACGATTCTTACAAACGACTACCTTTTGAATAGTGAGCTCTATCGCCTCCTAAGGCTACGTGAGTACCTTAATTTACAGTTTATATATATAGTAAGAGTACCAGGAGATTCGTGTCTATGATATTCCTGCACGTTTAATTTCTACTGTCGAACGAATCATAATTATAAAAGGAGAATCTATGCAACACTGCTATCTCGGTAAAAGAAATCAGTAATGGCCTACTTATTATATCTCCTGCAGTGATGTTGAACGACCTATCAACCTAGTTATCATTTCCTTGCCCTTCGCAACTTGTTTGAACGACTTTGAGGGAGGTTGTGAGAATGTTTCAATCAATGCGAAGTTTGATTAATCGTTAAACTTCTCGGCACTGAGCTACGTCACACCCTTATGATGGCCAGACTGAATGATGCTGACGATGCGTCAGTGCGTGTGTTCATTTTAACGGCATTCATTCTGCTTTATTTGAGTACCACAGGTAAGACTGTTTCATCTTGATTTCAAAGGTAAATAAATTAGACTTAAAATAACTGCTTCCGCTCTGTGTGTGTGTGTGTGTGTGTGTGTGTGTGTGTGTGTGTGTGTGTGTGTGTGTGTGTGTTTTCGCGCGCACCTGCACGTACGCATGTTTTCTGATCGTATGTGCTTACTTCATAAATGCTGTGTTCATGCATCTTTGTGCGTGAATGAGTGCATGCGTGTGTGTGTAGCTATCGTTCGCCATTATTGTCATATATACTTTGATGTCACGTATATTCTTAATAGATATGTTTAAGTATTATTTAGACTACCAATAACCGAAACTATACGCTTAGCATAGTGGAATAAAGTCAAAAGTATGTATTACATATTTGCTTCGATGTTATACGCGGTCTTAATCAGTGCCTCGCCCTAGAACTTCATTAAAATTTTTATAAAGTGCTTAATGCCTGGCAGTGACAAATCACTTGAATCGTGTTCCAGAGTCACAGAACACAGCTGATGTCACCATGTCCTGTCCTTCGCTCTTTGAGAACAACAGAACCTACATCATCCAGTGTGTGGTCAACAGCACCGCCATCGCCCAGGCCGGCTGTCAGCCTCCTCCACCATATGTCAAGATGGGCTTCACCAGCGCCACCCAGACAGACGGCTACGTTTGTTTTGCCGACTACCCGTGCGACCTGTCTGGAAGTCCAGAGCTGTGCGTCCGGTGCACCAGTTCCGTCAACAACATCTACACCTACTCCCTCCCCATTCAGGCCAGCTATGATGTATACAACGGGGGAGGCTTGGGCTGTCTGCTGGACTGCCCGGAGCCGACCAGAAACATCACGTATGCCATCAACAATACCTGCCTCTCACTCTACTTCAGTGAGTGCCAATCTTTCATTCGTTATTCTCTTGGATGATTACTTGATTATTTATTTGTATGCTAATCTATTTAGTTGTTTACTTAAGTATTTACTTATGTTTTACTTATGTTTTACTTAAGTATTTACATAGGTTTTTCTTAAGTATTTACTAAGGTTTTACTAAATGATTTACTCAACTATTTTTTATTTATGAGATTCTTTAATAACGAATACACTTGTTCATTTCATAGTCAATCGATCTAATGCACCATTTTGTAGACAATCAAGTTGATCCATCACCAAAAACATACAAATAATCACAAAATATTACAATAGCTTGTCATATGCAGAAGACATGCATTTAAATGTACTTGAATGTATTTCACACAGACGTAACAAGAACTATTCAAATTCCACAGTTTTATATATGTACCGGAAGAAAATTAAGTTGACTATTGAGCTCTCCTCGGTTCATTTGCGCACAACCTTCTGACAACACTTAAAAGGTGTGCGAGAAATATTGTATTTGTGGAATGAGTGAAAAATTATGCCCCCCACCTCCGGCACCTTGCCCTTATTAATATTCCTGGTTTGCAGGACGACTTGATCTTCTACGCAAACGATCTTTAAACTTTGGCAGGAGCTATACACACACATATCATGCATTTCAAAAAGTTGTCGTTAACTGGGACAATACTCGTGTCAATGACGTCCAACATTCTGATAAGCCTAAATAAGGTACATCCCAGTGATGGCTATCTATAACGAGGACAGAAATGATGATAATAAATAAATAAATAATAAATGCTATAATGAATTGTAATACTTTTGGTGGCTATATTACATCACTGTCATATTTTTATTTAAAGTTAAAAACTCACATTTAGTTTTAATAACAGCAGTGGTCCTTATAAGTACAATAATTCTGTTATTATATTATGTTACAAGTCGCAGGAGTTGATATTTCGTAAAAATGTCTGTGTATTCTTACTGTATCAAAAATTTCGATACCCTTGTTCGACTTGTGAATCTATAAATTAAATGTCTTTGTTCGACTTACGGTTCAATGCCTGGACTAAACATATCGATATTTTTTTAAACTACGAGTATTTTCATATTTGTATTTTTGGTCACGCACTTTGGCCCAACGAGACTGACAATGACAATGACAATTCTTTATTAACGAGAGGTAAATAAGCGAGAAGGTGCTTTTTTTCATTCAGCCTTCGCCCCGTACGGGGAAAGAATAAACAAATAATTAGAAGAAAGCAAAAACAATTGGTAATAAACATGAGATAGCATAAAAATAAGAGTGGAAGGTGAGTATGTACAAGGTGATTGTTAAGAGAGAGAAAAAAAGTACAAGCAAGAAACAACAGCAACAACAAAAAAGCAGATATTTACAGGGATCCTGGAATTGAGAGGTGTTTCTAGAGGGATCATCTAATTTTCTTGCAAATATTTTAGAAGATGGCGTCTAAAGCAGTTCAGGGAGTTCAGCTGTTTGAGATGGAGAGGGAGGCTGTTCCACAACACGCTCCCTGAATATTTGAGACTAGATTTATAGAGGTCTATTCTAGGGATTGGAGTATTTAGTTTTGGGTAAGTCCGAGTATAACTGGAAGAAAACAGATAGGGTTAGCTCGATACACACTAATAGTTGAGCATCTCGTTAATAATAATATATTTGTATAGCGCTTTTCCCCACCATCAAAGGCAGGCTCAAAGCACTTTTTAAAAAAAATTCTGGTTCCATAATCACAAATCTCGTTAGAGCATCACGTTACACTGAAAGTAAGTGAGATTTATCTTCTGCACAGTTCTTGTACAGCACTGGAAGTAAAAAATTTTAGAGACTGCACTATTATTCCTTCAGCTTCGTTCATCGCTTGTCCTAATTATCCCACTGTAATAGTCAGCATCACAAAGACGCTGATCGGTAATATTTCACATTATCTTATCGCGGTCGTCTTTATCGCGTGCTGACCTCCTCTCACCTGGAGAATAGAACGTGTTCATTGTACCTTACTGCCAGTTATGTCTCTATGAACGTCAAAGCTCTCACCTAAGTATCTGATTATTAGGGTTTTAAGAACATGAGAGCTATCAACTGAGTGTGTATTTATGTATACTTGTTTAGTTATTTATTTATTTTAAAAATCTATATTTGATACTGGAAAATTGTTTTAGTGCTGCAACCAGTAACGTTTAATTTACAATTAAATGATAAGAGATTGCACGTACAAAAGGAGGAGAGAAAAGCGGGTCAACAACAACAATATGTTACCAAGTCTGTTCAGATAACACGCGACACAAGGTGCATCTGAATGAACATAATCGTGGAATGCAACACATTCGTCTTGGGTTTACCATATAGTCCTGTCGTCTTTTGATGCTGCAGATTGTTTGCAATGCCTCGTATATCCGTATGTTATAAATATCTATGAATTCTGAAACCTACTGTAATACCTTTCAACAAACTAACCTTGATTTTATTTTTTCAGCACCTCGCCAAATCGATGGATTTTTTACTTGCCCGACAGCTTGGGTTGACCAGGACCCTGTGACTTTGACCTGCGAAGTCAAGGCATCCAGCGTGAACTCTGCGGCCTGCCCTGGTGGGTCAGGACCGCTGGCATTCGGCTTTACCCCGAGGGGTGGGACACAGCGTTCTGACTGCATCATCACCTCCTACCTTGACTCAGCCTGTGATGGCGTCTTCAACGCCAACGGCTGTAGATGCAGAGAGAAAACGGCGAACGAGACGTACATTCTGGAGTACACATTCATTGCTGACGTCGGCAGGTATGATGGGGGATCGTGGGCCTGTGTACCTACGTGTCTTTACTCCAACAACTCCCAGGCAGCTAAGACAATCGATGTCACTGGAAACTGCACAAATGTTGGAATTGGTAAGTATTTTCAATTTCGTTTCTATTATCATGTAAACTCTATTTTAGGTAGCAGCAGCTCTCATTACCATCGACCATTGAAAAAAAAGTCTCTAGGGAAATCGGAAACAGTTTTGAGTATCAGTGCAGTGTAGTACACCTGTCAGTCTGTGTTTCGTGTAATGTTTCTAAGTGCTTAGATTGTACAAAGAGTTCTGCTTATTTTATTTTTAGTAGATAGATGACCGTTTGAAAAGTATTTAGCAGCATCCGACGGGCTAAATACGACTACGTTGTAACCTTTGACACACGTCTGACGTTTCCAGTGGTTCCACAATACGATGGGACTCTCACCTGTCCGGGAACATGGAAAGACCAGGACACGATGACTTTAACCTGTGAGATCATAGAGTCAAGTGTACTCTCTGACTGGTGTTCGGATGAGCTCGGGGTCATAGCCTTTGACTTCACGTCCAGCGAAGGGGCGGTAACTCGAAGCTGTGTTGTCTCCTCCTACCGATATTCTGCTTGCAATGGCATCTTCAACGCCGAGGGCTGTCGATGTAGAGAGAGAACTGCGAATGACACCTACATTCTGGAGTACGGGGTAACAGCTGACGTCACCAAACATGTCGGGGGAGCATGGGCCTGTGTGCCAGTGTGTCGGGATTCCTTTACCCGACCACCCGAAAGAAACATTCGTATACCTCCCAACTGCAAGAATATCCCGTTTGGTGAGATCGTTCTGTCTAATAGATTTTCCTTTAAACACAAGCTATGAACATTGGTTGTTGTTGTTGTTGTTGGTTTTTTTTTTTTTTTTTTTTTTTTTTTGGTGCCGTATTTGTCATTGTCTTAATTCATATACATATTTGCAAGAAATCGTAAATGTTTTATGTCATAAATGTAAAATTTGTCGCTAGTAAAGACAGGCCATTCTGTTTGGAAATGGTTCATCTAATTCTGTTTGTTGTTAACTTTAGATCTGAATCGTAAAGTTTTGTGTTAAAATATATTGGTATCTGGCGAAAAGCTACTACGTTACAGAATGCGCAATAAAAATTTATACTAATGGATTTTTCAGTAAAAACTACAGTTGAACAGAGAACAGAAAAAGGTAAAGAGGTTTTTCTTTGTCATCAACTTTAAAAGTTAAAATAATATAATAAAATATTTAAATAATATTTGTAAAAAAAAAATAAACTGAACATCTGGTGAATGATAAAATGGTCTGGGGGACATTAAGTTACAGGCTTATATAAGCTTAATGTGTTAGTGTATATATATATATATATGGCTGTTAGATGTTTGAGTGAAAAGGGATCAAACGAAGTAATGAGGTAATGAGGTTATGAGCCATTCAACAGTTTATGTTAAAAAAAGGTTTCAGAGCACTTTTCAATGTTCCTCATGTGTCGCCTAAATGTTTTCAACTAATTCTTACTAAGAGACTTTATTGCTGTTGCTTGCGGGCGTCTGCTAGCCAAACATTTGTTTTACAGCTACATCAGTGACTACAACAACGACAACAAGAGTTGCAAATGGTATGATTGATTTCAGTAGGCAATGTTTGCTTAGCCTCCTTTCAAACATAAAAGATTTTTGTTTACTCTCTCTCTCTTTTTATTTCTTTATACACATATTCATCCACTCTTTTTATCTCTCTTTCTTTCCCACGCACACAAAAATATACCTATATACACATACTCAGCGTTTACATAATTTTCAAACACACACGCACGCACGCACACACACACACACACACACACACCAGCTTTATTTGATTGTCTAAAAATGAATGCTTATGTACGTGTGACTGTGTTTGTTTGTTTCCGTTCGCGCGCGCGCGCGCGCGTGTGTGTGTGTGTGTGTGTGTGTGTGTGTGTGTGTGTGTGTGTTACCCCTAAAAATGAAAGTTGTCTAGACAATGTCAGGATGCTGTCTATACTGTGTGCAAGTTAACAATATCATCCCCCAGGTATTTATCGTAGCTTATTTATCATTAAGCACGTATATATTTCAAAGAAACCAAAATGAATTTTGCAGCAACAGCAATAGTAATAACGGAAACGACAACAACAAGCACTACAGCCAAGATTACTGGTACTTATTTTTATTACTTGCTCATTTTTTTAAAAATCTAATCATCACACATTTTATAGAGTCTACACTTCACATTTATCCAGTATACTTTTTATTTGGGGGTGGTTATTGGTGTTTTACACCGACCCAGCAACTAGGGCTATATCATTGCAAAGCAGCCAGCCATGTAAACAGATGGCACATGCAGAGAAAGAACAGTGTGCCTGAGACGGGAGTTGAACCCAGGGCAGCCAACCATCACTGTATTGGTGACAGGCGTTAACCTTTGCGCCACCTGGCCGCCTTTTTTTTGGGGGGTGGGGGTATTGCTTCTGTTGATATATTTCTGTCCATTTGTTCGTGGACATGTTTTAGTCTGTCTCAGTTTGTCTGTCGTGGGAATTTGTGTCTTTGTGTCTCTGTCTTTGAAAAGGGCATTGAGCCTATCATAATGCAGGGAAATGTGCTATATGTTTTATTATTATTATTATTATTATTGTATATTATTATTATTATTATTATTATTATTTAAATAAATGTAGTCCAGATTCTATGAAACATTGTCTTTACCTGCAGTCAAGTTTTTTTCATATATTGTACTGGCTTTTTTAACTGTACTTCATTTTTCTTGTGTAAGCTTCAGTTTGTAACAAACTGTTCATTCTATTATTTAAAAAGAAAAACATCTCACATAACATTTTTCAGATTGTCTAAAGTAGGTTTGCCTGCTGGCCCAGTTTTATGGTTCACCCAGGCCATGCTAATTTTCAGTAGAGCACAGAGCAGTTCAACCAGACCATGCTAATTTTGGGCGGCCAGTCATTTCGCCCCACAGTGAAAGTCAATTCGTCCCACCTCAGAACAATCAGCAGAGAGTTGAAAGTAATATTGTCATATTCATACTAACCACTCATGGTTGATATTTGTTTTGCGGGAGACATAAATGTATTGACAATATATTGACTGTTTTATGTGCAGTACACACACCACCAACAGTGACCTAGTCACCTGTCAAATGAAGAAGACTTTCAAGACTTACATACAGGAAACACACAAAAACAGCTCCACACCTGACAGGTGATTGCAAAGTGTGTTTGCAAAGTGTCGACAGCTTACGCATTTAAACTGTGTTCGCCGGTATTTTTACTAGCCTGTAACAATCTTTAATAAAAAAAAAATTGGGCATAAACTTGACCAACACATGTTCTCTTACATTTTCAAAAATAAACTTGTTTAAAAATGGTTTTGTTTCACTTTACTACTGAATCATTGCTGTCCCCTGCACTAAAAGAACAGCATTTTCATGTTTTAGTTAATCTCTGTCGAATCAACAGTTTGTTTACGAAATAATTCGTAGAGCCACGAAGTAAAGACTTTTATTTATTTCAATGTTTCCACCTTTAATTACTCATATTGACAGTGAGCTGAAATGAGTCACGAAGTTGTCTGGAATAAGGGGAAGCAAATTTTGTAGACCATTTCGTACAAGAATTCTTTCCCTTAGACTACTTTATGCGTTGCAGTTTTTTTTATGCTCAAAGGTGACAGTTTGACACCGTACAGCAGATTTTTCCATTCTTACTTACCTAGTCAGTGGTCACTGCCAGATAGACGATAGGTTGCCTACCAGCTACAAGTAATAAAATTAGAATTATGTATTTACCATAAGCTCCCGGAACTAGAGAGAAAGCAATAAAGAAATTATGTTACATATGCCTCTACTCATGATGGAATAAATGCATCAGTACCTCCTGATAAGCTTGGGGGCTGCATGGCACGGGGCAGACACAGATTACAAAATATCCCCAAGCTTGGCCCAAGCCTGGCCACATCTTGACTGCTCAATGTGTACCTCTTCTAATGCCTCATTTTACAATGTTACCTGTGACTTACAGAGAAAAGGGATTTTGAGGTACGTGAGCGCAAAAAACCTATACATGGTGCAATATTACTTCTCCCGCACTCGAAATAAGGGAAGGATTTTGAGGTTTGTGATCCACTTGACAACGGACCAGACCACCTACACGGTACAACCGTGCTTCTCCAGTACTCGAAAGAAGAAAAAGAGAGGAAAGAGAGAGATTTCGATGAACCTGAGATACTTTACAGCAGATCAGAACACCTACACAGTGCAGTGCTACTTCTCCCGCACTCAAAATAAGGGAAACTAAAGGGAAAGAAGGTACTCAAGTGCAGCGGCGAACAGCAGGTGCAGACACTACATTTTTCGCACTATTTATTTATTTACTTTTTTTTAAAACCCTTAGGTACCGCGTCTTCCTCTCCAGGGTTAATCCACTCGCTCATGCTGTAGGCAAACCCCATACCTATCTCACCACTCTTTATGTCCCTGATTAGTCAACTGCTACCTGTTCAAGCCTCTACAACTTTCCGCTCGTCTCGGGATCGCAGCAGCAATTAAAGACAGCGATGCCAAAGCTCAACAAGAAATGACACAGCAAAATCATCAGACTTAGCACTAAAGTTATGTTTTACAAGTCCCTGTGTGTCCTCATCATGCTGTACGTCTACGAAACGTGGACCTTCGTGATCTTTGAATGAACTTTGACAAAAATAAAATACAAATGACCCCCCCCCTCGTTCCAGATACAATTCGATTCTAAAATTATAGTATAATTAAATACCTAGAATGTATTTTATAGGAACAGTATGAAATTGTATATATAAAATGTATTTAATAACAACTTCTCAGTATAATATATAAAATACCTGGGTTTTACCAATTCTTTTTTTCTCTCTCTCTCTTTCTCTCTCTAGTTGTAGAATGAATTCTATAATTACAGGATGAATTGTATAGCTATAGAATACATTCTATATTATACAATGAATTGTAAAGTTATGTACTGCATTGTATAACTAATTGTATAATAGATTGTACTACGACTTGAAAGAAAATTATTTGGAAAATCCCTTGACGTCCCATACTGCGTAGACTCCGTCTCTATCATCTGACATGCTCTCCCCACTATCTGATGTGCTCTGATGTGCTCGTCCATTTCGAGACATACAGCACGTATACGAGTACAGGGAAAGACAGACACGTATGCGCGTGACGTCACCAGCAGCTGTTGCCTAGAATCATCCGGATGAATAATAATAAGAGTCGGAGGGATATAGAGAATAACTTCCAAAGCAGTAGCACCAAGAAACAACAAAGGACAGTGATGTGAACTGCAGCGCGCGCCATGACAGCAGATGGTCCCGGATCAAGATGGCGTTAGAATGCTACGTGGCGGATGCAACGTTTAACGGCTCAACTTTTTTTTATATGATATCAATACTATATTATTCATTTTATTAAGTGTTCAGAAGCCTGCGTTGCGAATGTGCTCAAGCACAGTGGCAAAGCAACAGCTTGACCAAACTGAGCAGGCTAATATCAAGTAGATAATTTTGTATATCTCCCCGAATGATGTTATAAATATCAAAATGAGCCTTGGGGGAAAAAAGGTTCCCATCTCTGCTTTTTGCTTCTTATCCGCAGCTTTTAACTTTATCGACTGTCGCTCTTTTCTGACTACCGCTATAACGGTATAGTTTCCTTGCTATGACAAAATGGAAAATGTAAGCTGGACATAGGTTCAGATATTACGCCAGTTACTATCCTGAAAGAGAGTGTGTGTCATTGTGTGGTTACAAGAGATGAAAGAAGACTGCATCTTTTTTCCACAGAACGTACTAATAATAATGATGAAGATTTGTATAGCGCATATTCACACTCATTGAGAGCATGCTCTTAGCACTTAAAATGGGGAAGGGACGTGGACTAAGTAGATACAGAACACAGGGGACGAAAGAAAACGACAGTACTGACGACGAAACATATAACAAAAGGCATCAAGTAACAGGAACAGAGAAAATAGTGATGGATAAAGTAGCAAGAGGAAAGGGGGAGGGGTAAGGACTAGCATTGTGGACTGTGTTAGGAGTAATGCTCAAGGAAGAGGTGCGTTTTCAGTGCAGATTTGAAAGATTCAATTGTAGGAAGATTGCGGATATGGAAAGGAAGAGAGTTCCATTGTTTTGCAGCACAGTAGCCAAAAGTCCTGTGACCATAGGTTGTTGTTCTGGTGACAGGAACAGTTAGGATACGGTTGTCAGAGGAAGAGCGGAGTTGTCTGGCCGGAGAGTAAGGGATGAGAAGTTCAGAGAAATAGTCAGGACAGGAGCCAGCAAAGAAATTAAAACACAGCACATATAGTTTGTACTTAATGCGAGAACGGATGGGTAGCCAGTGTAGAAAACGAAGGAGAGGAGTGACATGGTCCCGTTTCCTTGCTCTAAGCACCAGACGTGCAGCGGAGTTCTGTACTCTCTGGAGTCTCTGAATGAGGTAGTCAGGGCAGCCTGCCAGCAAGGAGTTGCAGTAGTCAAGTCGAGAAAGAACAAACACACAGACAAGAGTGTTGGTAGCACGTGTAAAGAGAAAGTGACGGATAGCACTGATCTTACGGAGCTCATAGTAGGCAGACTGACAGACAGCTGTAACATGTTTATCAAGGGTCATGTCATCAGTGACAATAAATCCCAGATTCCTAACAGATGACGTGAAGGTGATGTTGCTGTCGCCCACCTTGATGTGATTGGGCAGACTGACTAGTGAAGGTTGATGTCTTTTTCTATGGCACAATTAAGAGGGCTTCCGTTTTATCGTCATTTAGTTTAAGCTTGTTTTTACCATCCAGCCCTTGACATCGCTGATACAAGCTTCTATAGAGCTAATAGCAGAGTAAGACTCAGCCAGTGGAGTAGAACAGTAAAGCTGCGTGTCATCAGCATAGGACTGATGAGAAACCTGGTGAGACCGGATGCATGATGAAAGTGGTTTAGTGTACAGGATGAACAGAACTGGGCCAAGTACTGAGCCTTGGGGAACACCACAGAGAAATGAAGCAGGGCGAGATGTCTGACCATCAACTAACACAGTCTGGGTCCTATCAGTGAGATAGGAGTTGAACCATGAGAGCGCAGGTCCAGAAATCCCGTAGAGGGTGTGGAGTCTGTGAAGAAGCAGAGACCGGTCTATTGTGTCAAATGCAGCAGACAGGTCCAGTAGGGTTAATGGAGAGACATCGCCACTGTCAAGAGCAGATAATATGTCTGTTGTCAGGCCTGACGAGAGGGGGGGTCTGGTGTACCCGGGGCGGCGGCTGTGAAGGGGGCCCGGCCTTGGTCAGTGGATTTTTTTCTTCTTCTCCTTTTCTTTTTCTTTTAAAGAAATGTCTGAGGACAGAACACCCAAGCATTACACATGTAGACGTTGAGTTTCAAGTCTGTAGTATACAAATTTGGGGCCTAAGATAATCGGGCCTGGGGTGAGAAGTGTAGTCTGCGTTGTCATATTGTCGCTGGACAAGCCTGGAGGCGGAAGGCCGCTGGTCACTGAAGATTTTATCTCATGTGAACCGTCCAGAACGCTCGTGCATTGAGATTGCTGGCTTTTTGTGCCACTACGGGGGGAGGGGGCGGTCCCTGCAAGCAAATTGGAATTAACAGTGAAGAGGCAGGTATGTTACTGATGTGTGGCCACTCTGTGAACCGAGAGGATGGGGGCCCGCCCCTGGCTCTGCAGCCTGTATGCGAGATATATCAAGGCTGCTTTTTCATGATTACTTAACAACACTGAGACTTCCTTTAACCGTTTCTCCATCACCAAACAAACAAATACATTAGTCTACACAGTAGATCCTTGATATAATGAGACTATATTATCCTGTAATACTATCGCTGCCAGCAAACTAGAACACATTATTGCAAAAACATTTTAAAAACAGCTGTCCCGCAAATAGTTAGGCTTATAAATTGATCACGGTTGTGTCACTAGAAGTTTGGAGCTGGAGGAGGATGATAATGAGGAGACTAGCATGAGAAAGATAAAAGTTTAGAGACGGTGTCCGCGCGGAAGGTAGATGGCCAGAATGGGCGGGTATACGAGGTAGGGAGGAAAGCTATGCCACCGGAAAGGGGAGGACTCGGACTACTGTTACGACCAGCAGGGCCCTGCATTAACACATCGGCCGGCTGGTCGTTACCTTTCCTTCTCCGACCTTCTTTTGCTCTTTGCCGACGAAGCTACTGGTAAAAAGGAGATAATATCTACCCACCATCTGTCTCCCAAGGCCACCCTTGCACTAGTTGTCTTCAAGGAAGCTGTCACATATGCTGCTGTATATTGACTTTTGTGGTGGCTGCAACATTTGATTTTCGAATAATCACATACTTATATTTAAATGTGTTTTTAAAGGAGCTTCCTGTAACGTATATTTGTTTCACGATGAAGAAGGGAGGACAAGAAAAGTTTACAGATGTGCTATGACATAATTGTTAGTTTGTCTACGATTTCTTAAATTGTTCCTTGTCCTGACACCCACAATCAAGGTAGAGGCAAATTATGTTGGCCTTGTTTTAGTTTAGAGGCCAGTGACTAAGATGACAACAAGTTCCACTCATGCCGGCTATGCATTGTTGCTGCCCACACGACAAGAGGGAAAAGGGGGAGGGGGAAGGTGATAGTTTCATGACGGACTTTCATTTGAATTAAATGGTCGGGGTTGGGAGCACTTGGAGGTGTACACTGACATTTTTATGATAGACGAATCAGCAGTAAAGTCGCCGTGTGTTTGACCAGGACACTTAATTTTCCCATCCTTGGATCAATGAAAGCTTGGAAAGTTGGACCTTAGAGAAAGCTATACACACTTAGTTTAACATCTTTGTCACACCGCACTCTCCTGCCTGTCGCACGCTGTCTTCTAGACTCGAAAACCCGAGATACGCTGCACTTTGTTTGTTTGGTGAGTACAGTAATTTTTATTTATTTATCCTTCTATGATTTTCTCTTTATTGGCAAATAGCATTTGACAAGGCAGGAACATCAGTGTCGATAAGAATGACTAGCAAGCGTCTCAAATTGACTGACAATAATAAAGAAAATTTCATAAATACAGAGTTACAAAGTTCTTAGTCAGCAGGTAAAATGACAATATTGGTACTGCATAACTTTGTTTCTATGAACTATTAGAATGCAGCTAAAATATACTAAACATTTCTATTTCTTTGGTTCGTTCTCTTCGGCCTTTAACATACATGTATAAGTATAAAGCACTTATATATAGATATAGCACATTTCCTTGCTCGGCAGTGAGTTTAGTCCACTTGAAAGTGCAGCACTAAAAGCAGATACGTACGACTGCAAAATGCGAAAAACAAAAAGGGGATGTGTTGCCACAGAGTTGGGATGGAGAGATGACAATCAGTTAGTAGAGGTACTCACAAAAGAGATATGTCCTAAGGTCAGTTTTGAAAACTTCAAAGGTGGTTATTATTGTGTGACACTTCAAAGTGATTCTTTGAATCTCTTACACATCGCCGGTTACCGTCGCACAAGCAGACCGTTCAACGAGGTGCTAAGATCGGTTAAGTAGCTGAGGATCGAGTCCTGGCAGTGGAATCTCGGCTCGCAAAAACAATGTAAACAATGCTTTGTTCAAGTAGTGATGTAGATCATTGTACACTTGTCCTAATGTTTGCAATCTTTAGTACGTATCTGAATAAAATGTATATATCGACATTCCAATTGTAAACATATTATTATATACTGGGAAAATAATGTACAATTACAAGGGGCCCGAAAAGTCGTCTGTCCCGGGGCCCGTGCTGGCTCTCGGCGGCCCTGTCTGTTGTTACTTTGATAAGAGTGGTCTCAGTGCTGTGGAAAGGTCTATATGCCGACTGAGCTTGTGGGATAAGATGGTGCACGTGTAAGTAGGCCCAGAGCTGTGTCAAAACTATTTTCTCTATGATCTTAGAGAGAAAAGACAAGTTGGAGACTGGGCGGTAGTTGTTTAGCACATTGACATCAAGCGTGGATTTCTTAAGAAGTGGCCTCACCACTGCATTTTTGAACAGAGATGGGAAAACACGTGACGACAGGCTGACATTTACAATATGTGTGATGGCAGGAAGTAGAGTATCTAGGCACTCGAGCAGAAGGCTTGTGGGCATCGGATGTAACTCGCAAGTTGTTGGTTTGGCTTTTAGGATGACCGCTTTCACATCGGTCTCAGAGACTGGTAGGAACTTGGTCATGGAGCATCCTTGGAGGACATCACAGGAAATGCTGTCAAGCGCCGACACCGAGTCTAAGGATGAACGAATGTCCGATATCTTGCTGGTGAAATAATCACTAAAAACTTGTGAAGCAGTGAAGCAGGGTAGGCAGTAGGCAATGGTGTTGCTGTACGAGATCCAGTCATTTTATTGCAAACGGCAAAAAGCTTTTTGGAGGAGGTGCAATTAATTATTTGGCCCTGAAGATATGATGTTTTAGCCTCATAAATGCATTTTGCAACGCTTCGCTTTGCAGCATTGTAAATTTCTTTGTGGATGACGAGTCCAGTCTTCCGCCAAACACGTTCAGCTCGCCGGCGCGTGCGCTTCAGGTCGCGGAGTTCGACGCGGATCTGTGAATACCAAGGCGCACATTTAGACTGGCGCATCAGACGTCGAGACACTGGGGCGTGGTCATCAACTACTCTACGTAAAACACAGTCAAGTTGCTCGGCAGAAGGTGGTTGGAGGAGCGCCATCTGCAGCTGTGCTTTGAATGCCAGTGTATCCACATTTTGTAATGACCGAGTGGGTCTGAAAACTGGCGCCGATGATGGGCATTTGCGATCCAGTTCGATTAGAACAGAGTAGTGGTCAGATGAGAGATCGTGGGAAACATCAACTGACTGGACTAAGTGGTCATCAGGTCGATGTATGACCCAGTCCAGGATGTGATCTCTTTTGTGAGTTGGCTGCGACACGGACTGGACGAGACGAAAGGTGTGCAGCATTTCAGACATTTTGACAGTGTCAGGGTGAGAACTGTTGTCGAAGTGCACATTCACATCTCCGAGGAGTATGGCGGGTCCAATTAGTGCACTGCTATAATCCAAGAGATCATGGAATTCGGAGAAAAATGTAGAGGCTGTAAGTTTGTTCCTGGCGCTAGGAGGAGGTCTGTAGATGCAGAGCAGGTGCATCGAGCAATCAGGAGCCGAAGAGGAGACTTGTACAAATTCAAAAGACGTGTGAGGGAACAATACGGTAGTAATAAAAGACTATGTCATCACAGTTTTTATGTCATCATCATTCTACAGAAGCTTGCTGTGACAGGGCAATATTAGAAAGTTTGAGATTCAGCGCTCGCACGACGCGTGCGGGAGCGGCAACCTGTAGCGTCACGGGAATTTGCGCCCTACATCATCACATCCACAAAATCCAACCAATCACTTTCTCACAACGGGTAGGCTTAGAGGCTCGCCGTTCTCGTTGCCGCACACGTCTCCCTACGCGTCGTGGATCTCAAACTCTCTAATTTTGCATTCGCGACTGAAGCTCACGCATCTGACAGGACAACACATGCAAGTGTGTACATTTGAGACGAGATGGTGGCTTAATTTATTGTAACATCGCATGGCTCTATTGGTAATATTTGACGTTAGCAGCTACTCGTGTCGTCGGGGATCAATTCCCTTTTTTGGGCCTGGACCGATTCGACTTTCGCTATCGGAATTCTTATCGAACACTTAGATCATCTTTCTATGTACATACTTGAGGGATGTCTTTCACAGGGGGGGGGGTCTGTAACTTTAGAATTTATTTTCAGCTTCCAGTTTTATGCGTCGAGCCACATCGGTTGTGTAAAGCAAGACTGTGTATTAAGCACTTTGCTGTTTTGTACCTTTCTATGTGAGATTTGGTGAGACTTAACATTATGTGGTGTGCGTGGTATTGACGTTCTGGCAGATCCACTGGGTATCTTATCTCAGATTACTAACGTTACCTGAATACAGGTACCTAATGTTATAATTTGTTGTGTTTACAAGATAAACCAGGCAGGTCTAACTGTGCCTCTCGGGTTAGTATTTTGCTATGTAACTATGGCTTCAGGTATGTATGGGACGTTTAGAGAGTTGACAATTTTCCCTTGTTCATTATCACAGTGAAAGAACGAGTCAAGGAGGCGTCAAAAATGGCACGATATTCAGTGTCTACTTCTGATGATTGTGGCTATCATCGGGATCTAATCAGAGCAACATACATAAACCATGTAAAACGACGCGAACACAGCGTGTCCTGTGTATTCTCAGAAGCAACCGTTTACCGCTTAATTAAATCACTTGTTGTCACCAGACCAGCAGCTAACCTGAGTGTGAGCAGTGTAAAAGCCGAAGTGTGGAAGACCTGTATCATTTTTTTGCTAACATCCCCGAAATATACAGTCCTACGTAAAAATATATTCCATTCTTTTATCATAAAATCCCTATCCTCTAAGGTTCAACTTTTTGTGTAGAAACCTTATGGGAAATGTAACTACTAGTGTTGCCCTATACATGACACTGTATTGTTTACTATTAAGTTGAAGCCGTAAACAGCATGAAGTGTTGATCTACTAAAGCTAAACACTATTAACATTCATGTAACCAGCAGTATGTGATGTTGATAAGGGCCAGATGTCCTCCCATAAACTCATCATCATCATCATCATCATCATCATCATCATCATCATCGACACTACTTACAAATATCTCCACCTGTCTATTTTTACTGGTGAACAAGTTTCCCTGTCAATTAAATTTGCTTGGGGGCATAGGAAACACGTACACCGGACAAGTGACATCACACTTATCAAGAAGATTATTACGTGAGTAACAGACGCGTTCTTCCTCCATATCTTGCGTGTGGGTAAGTGAAATCATTTTTCGAGTCTTCTTGTCACGTTTAAAGATGATCGAACAAAGCCCTCACTTGAGAACGCCTTGCTCAGCCCACACTTCATGTCTGTCTTGCTCATGCTGCTAAAGGTTTGTGATTTGTAATTCTGAAGATAAGATTTTCATACACTTGAAATAACTTGTTGTAAAGCTGGAATGTTTACAAAGACAACAAAGCCTATACCAATTCTTAACATATCTTCAACAGTAAATTACAAAACAGACTGTAAAAAAATCACAGAGGGCTCTGTTCAAACAGGTAATTTTTTTTTTCGGATGACGTATTGAATTAATTCTGAAAATTCTTATAACGCAAATTTTACACCTGTAAAAGCACAAATAACAGTTTTGTTCCTGATCATGTGTAAAATAACTTGTTTCATCACGTAATCACATACAGCTGGCTACTATCATCTCTTCTTATGTATCATCACTTTCTTAATGTCACTTTCTTAAAAATAGAATTCAAAGAATTGTTTTAAAGAACTACCTTTTTCCAGTGCTTTCGATTGCTCAGTCCTGCATGTTTAAAACTGCCCCTGACTATTTACAAGAGGTAGTTCCTCCTTACCAGCCGTCACGTGATCTGCGCTCAGGCTCCCAGTCATGCTTCTGTCTCCCTGCAGTGGAAGACACAAACACTGGAGCCAGGGCCTTAAAAAAACCCGGCACCTAAGCTGTGGAATGCTCTGCCATCGTCATTGTTCACCATCACCTCACCAACCACGTTTCGAAAAAGACTGAAGACCCATCTGTTTATTTAAGACGGACTTAAACAATCAAGCAACACTTCTAATTTTTTTATGCTCCTGTTGTTTTATCTAGGATTTTTTTTTTTGCTGCGCAATTAGCATTCTTCTGAATGGATACATGTGCATTACAAATGGACATCATCATCATCATCATCATCATCATCATCATCATCATCATCATCATCATCATCGTCGTCGTCGTCGAGTGCAATCATAAACAATCCAAAAACAAAGCATAACACTTCATTTTGTTAGCATTATGGTTTCACCATAATCTCGACTTCAAGAGAATAGTAAAGATCAGGTTAGGGGATCAATAAAGATGACTCAATAGTGTGAATAGCTTTAATCAGAGATCTGTAGGGAGAGGATTGGTATCTCCCAGCGCGCGCCAACAGTGCGTCTGTTGCAAAGCACCGTTATCGTCTGCTCGGAAAAATCGGCGCACAATTGGTTGCGGAGATCACAAGATAAACAGTCTTGGCCAGATTTTGTAGGTATAACTGAAGTCTTATACATGAAAGAGTTTACGTGAAATATTTAGACTATACTTCTTCGTCTATTCTTGAAAGAAAAAGGTTGATTTAATAATTTTGTGCGTGATACGAATTAAGCCAATAAGTATGTAAATCAACGATTTAGTGTACGTTGCTGTTTACAATAGTAACCTCCTATTATGGTAGTAGTTAAAGTGCCAGCATTCTGATAACTGTTATAAATGAAAAAAAATGCTATTTCTAAGAAGCAATCATTTTTGTTGATTTTGTTCTCATATTTAAGCTGTTCCTATCGCAGGATGTGGAAGAACATTCTATTCCATGATTCTGACAGTGATGATAGAAAGATATATACCATGTGACACAAACATCAAAGTAAGTACACAAAAAGGTAATTAAATCTGCTAAATATTCCCATGCTGCTCCAATATTTGTATCATTTTCTCTGTGATTGTATGCAGTTTTTTTCCAAATGTCTAAAGTAGAATCATTACTTCTTTATCCTTGAATTTGCATTTTTGTGGAAGTTGTATATAGAATGTTTCACCAGGTAAAGGGACTCAAGCCTGTTCAGTTTGTTAATTTTTCTTTCAAAAGCAACATTCAGGTGAACATTGTTTTGGTAGAACAAGTCTGTGAGAAACTGAGTGCTGATAACTGCATGCCTACAGAGGTACATGAAGCTTGCAGGACTGTTGACTGTAAGTTTCTGTGCTACTTTTATTTTTATTATATCATTGCATGAAAAATATACTTTTTAGTGGCACAATGTGCCCTGGTAAAGGGTGGGGTGAATATTGTTGTCTCTACCAGTTCAATTTCAGGCTTTAAAAATAGCCATTGCTTGTGCTGAAGTATAATTGTGACACACACACACACACACACTATTCTTATGTATAAACAGAAATCCTCTGTATATTTTTTTAGGACTAGAACTTGTGTCTCGGATGCAGTTCCTGAAAAGATGCTTTGAACTGCCCAAGACCTGTTTCAAAAACAGCAGCAAGGAAAAAGCATGGACAAAATTCCACATGGCAATGAAAGATCAAAACAACTTCTGGTCACTTGATGAGATGGTCACTTCAGTTGTCTTGCCATGGCTGTTTTGAATTTACCAATATTATGATTAGCACTGTTTTTGACAAATTTTGCAAGACAGAAATCAAATGCACAGGAAAAAGAGATAAACACTGAACAATACAGAAAAAGACATTACTAATTACATTGGAGGAGAAGTTTTGCAAAAAATCTAGAAAAAAGCTTACAGACTTAAGAACCAAGAGGAAAAACAGGAAATCTTGCCTATATTAGTCACTTTCAGCTAACAGTTGTCCTAAAAGCACTTTAGGTTTAACATCTTCACTAGACAGAGGACTTGTGAAACTTCATCCACATATAGAACTTTTGTTTGCAGAACTCAAAATGACTTTTCAAGCAATGTTCAGTGGATTTTTACTTCTTCAGCAATATCTGTTGAGGTCTACCTCCAGGAATGTTCTATATCAGCAGTTTTAAAAAAATATATACTTATCTCTACTCAGTGAGACTCAAGAACATTTAAATAAAATCCTTAAAGATATGATATACATTTATTTTAAGATCAGAGTCCACCAAAAGTGAAAGACATTCATGGTCACAAAAGGAAAAGAGAAAAGGGTATCAGAAAAAAGTGAAAACAAGCACACAAATAAAGTCGCTAATACTGTCATTATAATATTGCTTTAAAAGTCATGAGGTATGAGATATGAGCATGGTGTTGGATGATGAGATAAACTATTGTTAGAAATGAGTGATGAGTGAAGACTGTGATATTATTATTGTGATGAAAGATATTACACTGATGTGAAGATGATAACTAATGATGGTAGTGTAAAAACAGGAAGAATTGTTGGTAAGAAATATGAGGAAAAAATCAGATTGTGGTGGTTCAGTTTGGGAAATATTTATGCCAGAAAAGAGAGATAGGGGATGGTTATGTATACCTGATAGGGGATTTTAATGTTCATGGGATTCTGATATTTTCAATGCCCTTACAAGGTGAGGATCTTGACAATTTGCAAAAATGGAAAAACATGCTGTTTACATGTAACTATTTTCACCAATGAGAATGGTATAAAATAAATGAAGTTGAATGCAAGTTGTGTATATTCATTTCTTGCATGCAAAACACCTTTTAAAAACATTAGACATATAATAAAAATGATATGTTAATCAATCAAGCTCTACAAGGTAGAGTCCAGCACAGAAGTACCTCTTTTGCTCACAAAAGTTACTCAATGCGTCTTCCTTTTCTTCATGGGGCTGTTGCTGATTGTTTTAAAGCCATCAAGTTCACCTTGTGCTGGTTATCCTTAAAGTCTTTACTGGCCTCCATGATGCTATCTAGGATATGTCTACTAAAGCCAAGTGATGGTTGAAACAAGTTTGTGTAATCGTGCAGGGTTGATTCTCCTGGCAACTGAAGGACACCAGTGTTTTTGAGTGCGTGGATGCTGCTGGGCTTCTGCTATGGAGCAGTATTGCCAGTCTAATCATCATTAGATGCCAATGCATGCCCTGCTTTCCTTTGCATCTGAAAGCTTTCAGTTGTTTTTGCCAGAACAGAGTCAAAGGGTTGTTCATAGACTCGATTTTGTTCTCCATTACAGCCTTCAATGACCTATCCAAGGATTTATTGCTTAATTCTACACTTTCTGCGCTGTTTAAAGTCTTCTGAAAGTTCTTTAGTTTCTATTCTACAGCTTTGCTGTGCTTTTTCTGCATCAGAATCTTTGAGTTTTTTTCTGGGAAGGTTAAGAGAATAGTTGCTCTTAATGCAACTTGACTTGCTGGCTATTGCTCTTTCCTCTTTCATTCTAAGCAGTCTCTTAACATACTGACATGGTTCACATGTTTGTGCAATTTCTGTCAACAACACACAGCATTTGGATCTAACTGTGGATGTGTGTGTTCCGACTCACTTGCATATGATATGTCTGAAATACAGTTGGTTTTGGTTATTTCTCGGTAAGGCAGAAAATTCTTGCAATGATTCACTGATCACTCCTTCACATACACATTTGCAGCTCAGGTTTGTGAGAAAAGTGTTCAGCTTCAAAGTTTCAACATTCACAGTCTCATTTGGGGCGTAAAAACCATATACTTGAACTATGGTCACAAAGTCTAGCCTTATGCTCACTTTGAAATTCAGCATACTATCCTCTACAGTGGCAACCACAATCTCTTGCTCCATGTTGCTGATATGGATCCATGGGAGAGGTAGTTGTTCCACTCCTTGCCCACTTCACTGAATGTGTAATATACCACAGTCTTTGGGAGCTGTGGAGGTGGTCTCTCCGTCTAAAAAGAAAAGTGAAGAATTTCAAAATTTACAAATAACTGCAGAATAAAAAAGAAAGAAAGCCCTTAAGCAGTCTTTTGACCTGCACACTTAAATGCTTTGATTGCCTATCTTTCATATAAACAATTCCCTATTATTATCTACATGTATAGATAGATGGTGGTCCCAACTGAATAGTAAAGTATCTGCCTATACAGGCATATTTTGAAGAACCTTTAAACATAGACTACACTTACACATCATAATTATAATTATTATTTTTAGCACATTCAAGTGGGAGCATACTGAATGGTTTTCCAGCCCACTTTATGATTACCCCAGAAAAATTTATAAATTAGAGTTGACTGTAAGCAGAGTATCTTAAAACACCTTATTTTTTGCCCCTCCTCTGTCCCTACACCTAAAACTTCTCATACTAAATCTTGATTTCTACTGACTGGAGGTCTCCTAGATTGAGACTTTGGAGTTTCTACACTTCTTGGTGGCATTAGTAAAGTTGGCAGGCTGCCTGGTACCAATCAACTTTTTTGACCAGCTGAACACAACAGAGAAAATAATAAAAATAGCAAGTAAAATCTTATTATACTAAATATTCATCTTTCCTGAAATGACAATCTTACTGAGTGTTGTAGGTGAATGAAATTAATTGGTAATTATGCTTAAATAAGGAACAATTTGCAAAGTCACAGTACTGCACATCATATATAGGGATTCATACACACCTTAACTCAAAGTGATGAATAATAAACATACCTAAAAATAATGCATCTTAGCAATAGTAGCTGCATTAGTAGTATGGAAGGCTTAAATAGCTTAGGGCCTTATACCCCCTCAGTGTTGTCAACAATATATTTTGTCTGATTGCATGGCTACAATTCACTCCAATAAATGTTACAGAAATCATATGGAATACTATGCAGAAAATCTGAAGCATGCTTTTGCCAGCTATATACACTTACCTGCTGTGACAATACATTCTAGGGCAAAATGCCAAGAGCATTTTCGTTGCCGAATGAAAAAAAAATTGACAGGCCCCGGCTCCTTCCTTTGCATGCACTGTACCCATATACAGCACAATTAGCACAGGGTATGATTGTGTTTTCACTTTTGTTATAAACCAACTGGGGTTCGTTACCAAAGACTTTGCACAGATCGACACACCGAAAAATGCTGTAACCGGATGTTTACAATGCCCGGATTCGGGTCTGACATGCGCAATGCTGCTTCTGCGCGAGCAACGCAAAGAGACCAACTAATCCTCTCTCTACAGATCTCTGGCTCAATTTAGTCATGTTCTATAATAACGATGGGGATTATAGATTATTCATTGGTGTCAACAGTAGGACTTTCGTGTGAATGTGATATCGAGGAAACGGTTAAGATGATTAAAACTTGATTTTCTGTCAATGATTCATTCGACAGAATAACGTATATTGATTTTAAATGACTGGTACAGATTATCGATTATATATTCTACTGGAATTTTGCACGAGATATTGCGGTGGGAAAAAAACCGGAGTCTTAAAATATGTTATTGAACAATGATTTCTTTGCTATTACCATTCTTATATTTCCAGGTTATTGACTGGTCATTTTAAGGCGACACTCGATCATCACCCTTCCAAGATTATGGCTAAAAGAGTCAAAAAGAACTTGTCCATAATAATCATTGCCGTTGTAATAATTGCTGTCTTCGAAGTTTTCCACTGTTCGTATATTTTTAGGGAAAGTGAAAACGTACTTCAAAGGTTGACTCAGGATGACTTGAGCGATTTTAAAACGGCAGGTTTTCCTGTTATCACAAAGACCGCGGCTACATCAGGTGTAAGAATCTACAGGACAGATCACTACAGCTGCTCTCATCTTCAACCGTTCCGCTTGTCTGACGGGAAACTTTCCCAAATCTGCACTTATGAGCCTGACTTTGACTACATTGCGACTCGAATCAAAGAGTCGCAAGCTTTTGAGGGTGACCTCGTCGCCGACATTATGCTGGCTCTTCGTTCAGCGGAAGAAAAGCTGCTGAGCACAGGTCAGCCTAGCAGCAAAGATGACCAAAAGAATGTGTCGTTGGTGGACCTGGGGTCAAACATCGGAGTCTTCACCCTGACGGCAGCAATGGCGGGCTACGAGGTGCTGGCTGTCGATGCCGTGCGAGAGACTCTGCAGCTGATGGTCACCTCCTTGCACCTGGCGGGTGTGACATCCCGCGTGACCGTCCTCAACAACGCTGTCTCTGACGTCAGAGGGGTCGTCCAGATGCAGGTCGATCGCAAAAATATGGGTTCCTCGCAGGTCAAGCAAGAGAACACCGGCCAGTATGTCAGTAGTGACGACGATGTTATCGCTGTCTTTCTGAACGACCTCGTTCCCTACGTCCGGTCCCGCCATGTTGTCGTCAAAATGGACATCGAGGGCTTTGAGGAGAGAGCCTTGTGGTCGGCTGGCGACTTCTTCGAGAAGATTGATGTTTATTCCGTTTTGATGGAATGGAACTTTCACCGAGGAAAAGGCGGGCCTCCCATCATCCGATTCATGTCAAGGAGGGGTATGCTACCTTATTCTCACGCCAACAAGAGTAAACCTCTGGATCCAAGATACTATAATTCTTGGCCGGGAAACGTTGTTTTTATTAGATAACACTCCTTATCAGAGTTTGCTTGTGTATCGTGAATGTTTATTGCCAATACTTGTTGCCTTTCTTATTGATTCTTTTATCATTTAAGAACGTATTGAATAAACTGTTTGAAAGCGCATGAATGTACCTCATTTCAATGGTGTTCTGCCTGCATTGTCTGATGCTGAATTATTTTAATGATTGTTCTGTTGGGTGTTCTTTCACTGATCATTTGGTTGTCGTTATTGTTGTTGCTGCTGCAACTGCAGTTCTATTTCTTCTCCTCCCCTCTCTTCTCTTTTACTTGATGATGATGATGATGATGATGATGATGATGACGACGACGATTATGATGATGATGATGTCAGGGTTTTTTTCAAGTATTTTTGTTTTGCAAGAGTGTCCATTGGTCGGTCGTTCATTTATTGGTTGCATTTTTGGCTGAATATTTTGCTATCAGATATGGATGCGTTCTAAACTGTCATGTTGCGCTAAAATACAGAACTACACGCCATAAAACACCAATCTAACTGGAAACTATACAGATCCGTTGTCCTGCGTTGTACTGTCATGATGAACAATGCTGCGCTAGTCTAGAGTAGACACTATACAGAACGCTAGACACTATACAGAACCGTTTTACTGTTCTATACTGTCATAATGAACAGTGTTGCACTAGTCTAGAGAAACATCTATGTATTCTATCCTTTTTCTGTTGGGTAAAAATCAAAGACGACCTACGCCTGAGTACAGCGAATGTTTCCCTTAACATCATGGATCTTCGACACGTTGAGTTTTTATGTCAAGCACTAGGCGCAGTTTTGGTCGAAGCGAATGACATTTTTTGCCGACCTTGTCGGCGTACATTAAAAATGATCTGTTTCGAGTATACAAGTTGTCAGCATTAAGGTCCATTAATGTTTGTTAAGCATCGACACCTGCTGAGCTAAATGTCCTCTTCAGATAAAAGTGTTGTCATCTTGGCCTTCCCTCACCTCCAGGTAATTCCTGGTATCTCACAGTGAGAGTTGAAATTAAAAAAAAATCGTAGAGGAATGAAGCAAAGAATCTTTCATTTATTTCACTATTTGAATCAATAATTACTTTTCGCGATAGTGAGTTATAACAAATGAATCACGATCGAAGCTGTCTGGAATAAAGGGAACCAAATTTTGTAGACAATTTCGGACAAGAATTCTGTCCCCTTTAATACCAAAAGCGCCACAGATTTGTGTGTGTGTGTGTGTGTGTGTGTGTGTGTGTGTGTGTGTGTGTGTGTGTGATAAAAGGTGACTCAGTTTGACACAATACAGAAGACTGCCAGAGATCACTGCCAGATACACAACAGGTTGCCAAGCAGCTACGTGTTTTAACGAGAGCCGATATACGTATATGTTTGCGAGATCAAATTCGAGGCGTGTACTCACCAATAGCTCTTGGAACTAGAGAGTGTAACAAAGAAAATATTTTCCACATTCTTCCACTCATGATGAAATGCATAGATTAGTGCACTTCCTCTGTGTCTATTTGCTGTGTAGCAATATAAGAGTTCAGTAAATCATCTCAAGCCAAATGATCCCCCTGACCTCAAGTACCTGGGTGGTTACAGTATACTTCCTTATCAACAGTGAAGTCCCTATACATAACATAGCTAGGTGAATTCTCTTTCCTCGTACACCAGTGCAAGAACGCATAGGCGGTATATCCTCTAATGTCTATTAAACGTAAACTATGTTGCCTTGCCATAAGCAGCACATATAATGATAAAGACGATTTTCAAACCTCAGTCAAGAATTTCTTTCTCTCTCCCTCTCTCTCACACACACACACACACACACACACACACACACACACACACACACTCATATATTTAAATGTTAAAATAAATCTCTGAAAACTATATCATAATGCTTGTCCTTGTCACTTTCGGTTTTGCTCGGTCACGCTTATTTATTCTGCCACTGTTGCGCTTGACTGAAGATTTATATGGGAACTAACTCTGCAAGTTGGAGCAATCGATTATTAACGCGTACCGTTGTAGCCACAAATGCTCCCTTAAAATGCACTTTTTATCTTTTTGAAAATTTCTGCAAAAAATAAAAATAAAGCCCAATCAGTCAGTCACGGTAGTGTTAGTTTTATAAACACTTCCCTTCTGCAAAAAGTTAGAAAAGAGAAGCTGCTGAACACAGGTCAGCCTTGCAGCAAAGATGACCAAAAGAATGTGACGTTGGTGGACCTGGAAACAAACATCGGAGTCTTCCCCCTGACGGCAGCGAGCGCGGGCTACGAGATGCTGGCTGTCGATGCCGTGCAGAGACTCTGCAGATGAGGATGACCTCCTTGCACCTAGCAGGTGTGTTATCCCATGTGACCGTCCTCAACAACGCTGTCTCTGACCTCATAAGACCCATCAACATGAAGGTCAACCGTCAGAAGCAAGAGAAGAACGCTGGCCAATACGTCAATAGCGACGACGATGTTACTGCTGTCTGTCTGAACGACCTTATCCCCTACGTCAGGTCTCACGATGTTCTCGTCAAAGTTGACATCGGGGGCCTTAAAGAAAACGCATAAGCGATATACATGTACACTCTAATGTTGCCGGCCGGCGAGTCGATAAAGAGAACGTGAACGGGGGCCAGTCATTTCAACCAAACACTATATTGCCCCGGCTATGCCAGCCTCCTACCTGAGTAGAATTGACCATGTAGTCCCACTTAAGACCACGTAGACTCAACACTCAATGTCTAAGTGGCCCAGGCCCAGGCTAAATAAATGCCCTGTTTCGCACTAACCGAACATCCAGCTATACATTTGATATGTCCAAACGAAAGAATAATGATGTCAAAGGCTTTTTCAAAAATAGAATTCAGAGAAGATCGTGTTCGTGTGCCATTGTGAAATCTTAACCAAATGTCTGCATATGCATTTAAAACTAAAAATAATGAGGACAAAGGCTTAAAAAACTTAGAATTAATCGCATTTTGTGCCAATGTGAGATTTTTTCTTTGAATGTTTATTTCGAAGCGGCCATCTTTGTTTAGTAATTTGGCAGTTGACCTTGTTGTAACGTTGGTAATAATTCACATGAACAGTTACTCTTGTCATCGGTGATCAATTCAGCCTTTGGGCCTCGACCGATTCGACTTTTGATGCTGGAATACGTGTCGAACATTTAGATCATCTTCCTATGTACATACTTGAACGATGTTAAACACAGAGGAGTCCGTAACTTTTGAATTTGTTTTCAGCCTATAGTTTCATGTCTCAAGTCACATCGGTTGGTGCCGTTACTAAGCCAAAAGGTATCCTAGTCCATTGATATAGTCCCGTCAACTTTCGAAACACTGTCTTGGTTCTGTCCTCTTCTTTAACTGGAATAGTCATAAGTGCATTTTACAGTTATTTATAATACAAAAGGTAATTTTTTTTTTTAGCTTTCAGTCACTGACCCTGAAATATTTGACTAAACAAGGAGGACGTTTTTATACTCTTTTAGTAGTTTTTTTTTTAAGAATCCGACAGTACTGACAGCTCCAAATTACTTTACATACTGTATTATAAAAGTGTTAAAGCTGCTGTTAAGGTTGGATCTCGAATAACTGAGTATTTGAGTGTATAGAATAAATACTACATGGTGAAGGTTACCAACGTTACCTGAACACAGGTACCCAAAACATTCTTACAATTTGTTGTGTTTACAAGATAAGGCAGGCAGATCTAACTGGGCCTCTTAGGTTGGAATTTTACTGTGTAACCATGGCTTCGGGTACGTTTGGAATTCCACAGTTGGCAAATTTCCTTCATTCTTTGCCACAGTAAAAGAAAATTTCAAATATTGATTTCGTCAAAAAATGGGACAAATTAGTGTCTACTTCTGATTATTGTGACTATCGTCCGGACCTAATCATAACAACATAAATAAACCACGTAATACGACACGAGCACTCCGTGACCTGTGCAAGCAACTGTTTACCGCTTAATGGGATCACTCGTCATCACCAAATCAGCAGCAAACCTGTGACAGCTCAAGTGTGAAAGACCTGTACCATTTTTGCTATTATGTCCTAAATATACAGCGCTACCTAATAACTATTTTCCACTCTTTTATCATCAGTTCTTCTACCCCCACTAATGTTCACCTTTTAAGAACCTTTGTGTCTAAGATTTAGGACACCATGACAGTGTGCATGTAACAGCCCACTATTATATTGTTTACTATTAAATTGAAGCCTCAGACACAATTGAAATGTTGACCTTGTATAGCTACCCGCTGTTAACGTGCATGTAACCAGCAGTATCTGATGTTGACATGGGCCAGATGGTGTCCCAAAAACTGAATAAAATTAGTAGTAGTATTTGACACTACTTACAAATATCTTCACATGCCTATCTTTCCCGGTGAACAATTTCCCCTGTAAATTATCTTGCGTGGGGGCATACAAAACACTTACACCGGGCAAGTGACACCACGCTTATCAAGATTATTTATTGCCTGAACAACAGTAGGGTTCCCCCTCCATACCTGGCGTGTGGGTGAGTGAAATCGTTTCTCGATTCTTCTTATCGCGTTTGAAGGTGATCGAACAAAGCCCTCACTTGACAACGCCTTGCTCAGTCCACACTTCATGTCTGTCTTGCTCATGCTGCTAAAGGTTTGTGATCTGTTATTATGAAGATAACTTTTTTATACACTTAAAATAACTTATTGTAAAGCTGGAATGCGTACAAAGACAACAAAGCCTAAACCAATTGTTAACATATCCTTAACAGTAAATTACAAAACAGACTGTAAAATAGTCATAGACGGTAAAATTCAACAGTTAAAATTCTTTTTCAGATGTGGTACTGAATTAATTCTAAAAATTCGTATAACGCAAATGTTACGCTTGTAGAATCAACAATAACAGTTTTGTGTCTGATCGAGTGTAAATTAACTTAGTTCACCACTTAATCACATACAGCTGGTTACTTTGCCTCGAGTAAAAAAAAAAAAAAAAAAACTCTTTTGTCATCCTGTTTAAAAATGTCACTTTTATAAAAATAGAATTCAAAGAATTTTTTTTAAACAACTACTTTTCTCAGTGCAATCATAAAAAAATCTAAAAACAAAGTATACACACTTTATTGTGTTACCATTATGGTTTCACCGTGGTCATAACTTCCAGAGAATAGTAAAGATCACATTTGGGAACTATTAAAGATCATTTAATAGTGTTAATTTTAATTAACCCATGTTTTTATAACAATGGAGTTTATCTTGAAGATGATTCAGTGGTGTCAGTAATATGGCTTTCGTTTGGTTATAATATCGTGTAAACTGTAGTGATTATTCAAAGGTCATTTTCACTGAATGATTAATCCGACAGATTAACGTATCATTTATTTTAATGACAGGTACAGATTATTGATTATATATTCTACTGGAATTTTGCATGAGAAATTGCGGCGGAAAATAGACTAATAAAATATCTTATATTTCCAGGTTATTGACAGGCCATTTTAAGGGCACATCCGTCATCGTACTAAGACTATGGCTATGATAGTCAAAAAGAACTTGTTCACACTAAGCATTGCCACTGTAACACTGTCTGTCGTCGCAGTTTTCTACTGTTCAACTATTATTGGGAAACGTGGAAACATATTTCAATGGTGGAGTCAGGATGACTTGAGCGATTCTAAATCGACAGTTCTTTTTGTTACTATGGATACCGCGGCGACATCAGGTGTGAGAATCTACAGCACAGATCACTACAACTGCTCGCATCTTCAGCCGTTCCGCTTGTCTCACGGGAAAATTTCCCGTATATGTACTTATGACCCCAACGTTGACTACATTGCGATTCGAATCAAAGAGTCGCAAGCTTTTGAGGGGGATCTTGTCGCCGACATTATGCTGGCTCTTCGTTCAGCGGAAGAGAAGCTGCTGAGCAGAGGTCAGGCTAGCATCAAAGATGACCAAAAGAATGTGTCGTTGGTGGACCTGGGGTCAAACATCGGAGTTTTCACCCTGACGGCAGCAATGGCGGGCTACGAGGTGCTGGCTGTCGATGCCGTTCGAGAGACTTTGCAAATGATGGTCACCTCCTTGCACCTGGCAGGTGTGACATCCCGCGTGACCGTCCTCAACAACGCTGTCTCTGACGTCAGAGGAGTCGTCCACATTAAGGTCGATCGCCAAAATATGGGAGCCTCACAGGTCAAGCATGAGAAGAACACCAGTCATAATGCCAGTAGTGACGACGATGTTATCGCCGTCTGTCTGAACGACCTCGTTCCCTACGTCCGGTCCCGCCATGTTGTCGTCAAAATGGACATCGAGGGCTTTGAGGAGAGATCCCTGTGGTCGGCTGGCGACTTCTTCGAGAAGATCGATGTTTATTCCGTTTTGATGGAGTGGAACTTTCACCGAGGAGACAGCGGGCCTCCCATCATCCGATTCATGTCAAGGAGGGGTATGCTGCCTTATTCTGACGCCCACAAGCGTCAAGCTCTTGATCCAAATTCTCATAGTTCTTGGCCGCAAAATGTCGTTTTTATCAGATAACTTGCTTTATTAGATTCGTATCTGGTATCGTGAATGCTTTTTGCCAAAATGTGTTTTCTGTCATATCGGTCCCTTTCTATTTCAAGTACGTATTGAATAAACTTTTAAATCGCGTACATGTTTTTTATCACAATGGTGTTCTGCCTTCATTGTCTGATGATACATATTTTTTGTCAGTTTTTATTTGGAAGTATTTTTGCCTTGCAAGATATTCTATTGGCCGGTCGGTCATTCATTGGTTGCATATCTGTCAGTTTTTGTTCTCACAGACGTGTTCGCTCTAAATTGTCACCTGGCGCTAATATACAAAACCACAAGCCTGATAACGCTAAGGAAACTGGAAACTATACAGATCCGTTATACTCTTCTATACTGTCATAATGAACAATGATGAACTAGTCTAGAGAAATATCTGCATATTCTTTCCTTTTTTTGTTGGGTAAGAACCAAAGACAACCTACGCCTGACTACAGCGTATGTTTCCCTTAACATCACGGAGCTTCGACACGTTGAGTTTTTTTGTCCAGCACAAGGCAAAGTTTTGGTCGAAGTGAATGACATTTATTGACGATCTTGTCTCGTAAAACGCTTCGTCGGCGTACATAAAAAGGATCTGCTTTTGCGTATATACGTTGTCAGCATTAAGGCCCATTAATGTTTGTTAAGCATCGACACCTGCTGAGCTAAACGTCCTCTGCAGATAAAAGTAATGTCATCTTGGCCTTCCCTCACCTCCAGGTAACTCCGGGTATCTCACAGTGAGACAGCTGAAATTTTAAAAATCGTAGAGGCATGAAGCAAACAATCTTTTATTTATTTCACTTTTTTAACCAATAATTACTTATATCGAGAGTGAGTAAAAAGAAATAGTTACGGAGACGTCTGGAATAAAGGGAAACAAATTTTGTAGACAATTTCGGACAAGAGCTCTTTCCCCTTGATTACCAAAAGAGATACAGTTTTGTGTGTGTGTGTGTTAAAAGGTGAGTCAGTTTGACACAATTAATACAGCAGACTTTTCCATTCTTACGCGGGGCATACCCAAGAAAAGGTCACTGCCAGACAGACGACAGGTTGCCAAGCAGCTACAACTTTTAACGATAGTCAATATCAGTTATACGTATCTTTCTTTGTAACCATGGCTTCGGGTATGTATGGGTATTGCAAAGTTGGCAATTTTCTCTAATTCATTGCCACACTAAAAGAAAATTTCAAGGATTGTTTTCGTCAAAAATGTGAAAATTCAGTGTCAATTCTGATAGTATTGTGACTGTCATCCGGACCTATAGTCAGAACAACATACATAAACGTGGTAATACGACGCGAACACAGACGTCTCCTGTGTTTTTCTAAAGGTTATGCCACACGGGGTTTGGTGAACACTGTTTTCTTTTAAAACAGCCTCAATTCCCCGGCTTGCCATGTGGCATACGCCGCGGCGCGCTCGGAAACCGCTTGGGGAAACTGCAATCTGGGGTATTGGCGGTTCTTGCCGTATTTTGGAGAGCGGTTTTGCAAAATGGCCATCAAAGCCACAGGCCCGCTTGGAAATTTGAATGAGCGAAATACCTGTTCTTTAATTGAATTATTTCAAAGCCACCAGGAATTTTGGGACCCTAGGAAACCTAACTATCGAAATAAAAACAGTTGAAAACGAGTCTTTAGCTTTCCTTGAAGATTTCTTTCTTGTCAACAACGGGGATCGATTGCACAGGTATGCTCGATTAAAAACGATCACCGTATCGTTGTCGTAATATAAAACTCCAAGTTGTTTTTTTTTTTTTTGGTATACTAGTTCTGTTACTGTTTTATTGTGAAATGAGTGTCGGTTCAAGAATTAAAAAGGAATAATAATTCAGATTCAGCTGATACCACCCATATGTGCTTACACTGTGACAGAAGTTTGCTAGTATTATTGTTTTGTTCTTGTTATTAAAAGAATAAAAATAAGCCACTGAAATTACAGTCTGCTGAACATGAATAAATTTTGACAGTACTGGAAAACTGCTAAATATATGTATTATTATTTTAATAAAACATTAAAAGTACACCATAAAGAACAACATTCAACACATCAAATTCAAATCCATGTATACATCAGTCATCACAAATAAGAACACTTAAAGTAAATTTAGTCAACTGGTTATTTATTTAATAGGATTGTACAACTATTTTGCAGTTGGCCATATCCATGCAAATAAGAAATACTTTTTCAAGAGAAAGCCGTAAAATAAAGAAAAGAAAGTGGGGCTGCAGAATGTGATGTCTATAACACTTCATGGCCCTTTTTCAGCAGTTGAAATTCCTGCTGGTGGCACCAATATCTTCAAACTTGGTAAGCAGAATGATATATATATATATATATACACACACACAGTAATATATAATAAATTTATTACATCTGGTCACAAGGGTTTAAGGTGGCTCAATTTATCTTACTGTGAAACAAAAAAGATTTTATTGTCAGGTCTAACATTACTAAGTATTTCCCCACCCTCCATTATTTTTCTACAATAAACTCTTTTGTCATGAAATAAACACATAGACCTGATAAGCAATTGTATATCATAGACAGATCTATGAGCATACACTGTATTTTGCAAAATACATATATAAAACTTCATTTGGACAAAACCTTTTTTTTAAATGTGATCACTATACAGATATTAAATAAATGAAAATATGTGAAATGGCTGTATGTCATGTTGAATTGTGAATAATTGCTCAAAACTATCAACATCAGATTTATAAAAACATTTACAAAATATACATGTCACCTGTAACTATTTTAACAGAAAATATATTCAAAGAATGAAATGTTTCTGATAGCTCAGCAGGTTTATTTTGGAGAAGAAAAAAAACTGACTCTTCTGAAAGATCATGGACTTTTAGCCAAATAGTTTTATATTGTCTTTAGAATTTTTTTAAGATTAAGTACTTACAAGTTCCAATGGTGAAACTATAGGGAAAACTAACTTTAAGTTTAATGAGGAAGCTTGATGTTTCCAATTCTAAAGAAGCAAAACCATCACTTGCCTTCAAATACTGATCTTTCAAAGCAGCAGTATTTGCTCTTCATGTGTCTGGAATGATTCTCCCAAGGGTAGTTCTCCCCAGACGATATAGAAAACCCGGGGACTAGTAACTGTCTCCTGAAACAAATTATTTTGACATGTGATGACATTCCTTTTGCCCTTCCCCAAAAGATAATAATATTATATGCTGTAGTACTTTTCTGTAAAATATAACCATAAGAAATGTGATAGTTAAAAAGAAAATGCAAAAAAACCCTGAATGTAACAGGACATTGACCCTTTAAATTCAAGTATCAAGGACAAAGCCTTTGGCACAAACAGGTCATTATTCACAATTGTGATGAACACTGAAAAGAATCCGCAGGGTGATTTGAACACACTACATATAGTTTCAGCTTTAAACATTATTGTAAGCAGTATGGCATCTTTGTAAAAGAAAGTTTAATTTTAATCAAGTAGAAGTGTTTGTAGTGCTTATATAGACATTTTTTTTAAAACTGACTGATAAAAAACAAGATCTCACCAGTGGCTAAAAATCTCAGCCAGGTGAAATGCACTCGCGCATATTTGTCGTCTGCTTCGCGAGCAGCATCTGAAAGTAAAGGGAGTCCATTCTCACAAAGTTGCTGTAAGAGTCTGAATCCTCAGCAATCAGAGCATTATAGGCGCCATGCTGGGCTCTTCTTTTTATCCACGGTCTTACCCACCACCTTCGCTTTGTCTTCTTTTTTTGATGACATTAAGTGCTGCTGCAAGCATCAACAGCTCGATCGTCGTCTGATAAGTCCGCCATTGCAGATATCAAGGGACGCTACTGTCGCGCACTGTAGCTATGTTTGGAAACAAGTTCACCCGTGTGATTACAGAGACGGGGAAACTGTTCTCGTGAAATCGTTTTCCTTGGCTTCGGGAAAATGCTGGTTTGACAAACAGGTTTGCAGAGCTGTTTTTCATTCACCGCTTAATAGGATCAGTCGTTATCACCAAACCAGCAGCAAATCTGAGTGTGAGCAGGGTGACAGCTGAAGTGTGGATCGAAAACCTGTACGACTTTCTGTTAATATCTCCTAAATATACAGCACTACGTAATAAATATTTTCCGCTCTTTTATCATAAATTCTTCTACACCTCTAATGTTCACCTTTTCTGTAAGAACCTTTAGGGTATTGTAGCTACTAATGTTGCCCTATACATACAAAATGTCTGAGAATTAGGACACCGTGACAGTGTACATAAACAGCGCACTATTAAATGTCATTGTATTGTTAAGTCAAAGCCTCAGACACAATTGAAACGTTGAGCTTGTATACAGCTACCGCTGTTAAGTTGCACGTAACCAGCAGTATGTGATGTTGACAAGAGCCAGATGGCCTCCCAAAAACTGAATATAGTTAGTAGTAGTAGAAGTATTCGACACTGCTTACAAATATCTCCACATATCTATTTTTACTGGTGAACAAATTTTTCTGTAAATGGAATTTGCATGGAGGCATACCAAACACATCAACCGGACAGATGACAGCACGTTTATCAAGATTTTTTTTATTACCTGAATAACAGTAGGGTTTCCCCTCCATATCTGGCGTGAGGGTAATTGAAATCGTTTCTCGATTTTTCTTATCGCGTTTAAAGATTGTCATATGATTACTAGTCATAAGGGCTGTAGTGATGGTGCTTCACTCTTGCTTTCATACAAGTCGTGTGGACAGGCGTCCAAACGGACCTGCGCAGGGTAGATCAGATAGCTGAACAGCGACCCATCCTTTTGTCCAGCAGAAGAAAGGGACGGCCGGTGTTAGTTCGCTCAGGGGGAGAGACTGGCCAGAGACCAGTAGGTAAGCTGAGCTGGTCAGGATCATAAACCTACCGCAGGTAACCAGGCTGAATGGGGGATGGGATTGAATGATGCGGGTTGATCGGGGGACAGTAGCGCCTGCTCTGTTCCTGATTGAACTGAACTCGTTCACCGCACATTCATCAGTGCAGGTTAGACGGGTGGCAAGTTAACGACTTGACCACTCTTTAGAAAGGGTAGGCACCCAGGTAAGATAAACTTGGGGTGGGGAATGTTTCCCGACTTGGGTGGCGGTAGTGTTTTAGACTAGAATCGATGCACTATTGGTTGTAGTAAGCAGAGTCCATGTTTGGAAAGTCAGAACTGACCACCTGTCTGTCATGTGCTAGCTAGGTAGTGAGTGGGTGTAGCTATGCAACAGAAGGTTGGAAGGAAGAGTGTATGTATGCTTGACCAATCGTGAGAGAGAATGATCCTCACGGATGAGGATTTAGCATAGAGACCGGCGAGAACTCGTGGTCTTCGCACTGGAATCTCGAGGGAGAAGGTTGTAGCAGAGATCTGTTCAAGGCTGTTCAGATTCTCCGCTGAGAGTTAGTCTGGAATCGTGACTACTTCAGCACAACCGACTTCAGAGGTGCGTTAAGACCCACTCTTGGTACAGAGTGCACAACGTTTTGTATCACCAGTGGCTGTCGGTCGTAGACAGCAGAGGTGAAGCTGGTAGAGAAGCGTTGGTCCTCATTAGGCGCGGTTAAGCTCTGATCGCAGTCCGGCCTTGAGGACGAGTCACGTGGTGGCGCGTGACAGTGCCAGAGTCTCTGTGTTCGTGGAAAAGGCAGCAACGACTGGCGGAGTGACATCTACGGATTATCAGACGTCAAGACATCGGAGGGCCCTCCACATCGCGAGAGACATTCTTGTGTAGAGAGATAAGTGACGAGTGCAGTGTGTTGTGTGTGGTAGTTAAGCTAATTAGTCAGTGACTCACGATACCTGGATTAGCCGTAGGGGATTGTAGCGGGACGCCTAGAAAACGAGTTTGAATTGTGATTTGTGGCAATCATATATTGTGATTAACGTGTTGAAATATTGTTGATTAATAATTCTTTTATACACTAAATTGCCTTGAGTTTGTTGTTGGGGACGTACGCTGGGGGCTCGGAGTCAGATTGGATCATTCATCCTATTAGCAATTTAGTGTAAGTGTTGCGTACACCGTACATGTCGACGTGAGTTGGTGGAGGTGTTGAGAGTGTAATTAGTCCGAGCGACGGAAATTACACCCCTCTGACCATCCTCGCGTGTCCTTCTCCCCAAGGTTCACGACAAAGATGATCGAACAAAGCCCTCACTTGACAACGCCTTGCTCAGTCCACACTTCATCTCTGTCTTGCTCATGCTGCTAAAGGTTTGTGATCTGTAATTCTAAACACAACTTTTTCATACACTTGAAATAACTTGTTGTAAAGCTGGAATGTTTACAAAGACACCAAAGCCTAAACAAATTGTTAACATATCCTCAACAATAAATTACGAAACAGACTGTAAAATAGTCAGAGACGGCTCTATACAAACAGGTAAAATTCTTTTTCGGATGTAGTATTATTTAATTCTAAAAATTCGTATAACGCAAATTTTACGCTTGTAGAATCAACAATAACAGTTTTGTGTCTGATCGAGCGTAAATTAACTTAGTTCACCACTTAATCACATACAGCTAGTTACTTTGCCTCCGGTGAAAAAACTCGCCTGTCATCTCATCTAAAAATGTCACTTTCTTAAAAATAGAATTCAAAGAATTTTTTTTTATTTAAAGAACTACTTTTCTCAGTGCAATTATAAACAATCTAAAAACAAAGGATGCACACTTTATTGTGTTAGCATTATGGTTTTGCCGTAATCTCAACTTCCAGAAAATAGTAAAGAAAGGTCAGATCAGGGGAATATTAAAGATGGTTTAATACTGGTTATAGCTTAATTAAGCCATGTTTATAACGATGGAGTTTATACTCAAGATGATTCAGTGGTGTCAATAATATGACTTTCGTGCGGTTATGATAAGGAAACTGTAGTGATTCAAAGGTCATTTTCTCTCAATGATTCATCCGACAGATTAACGTATCATTCATTTTAATGACAGGTACAGATTATTGATTGTATATTCTACTGGAAGTTTGCATGAGAAATTGCAGTGGATAAACGAGATTAATAAAATATCTTATTCAACACTGAATTGGATTTCTCTGCTATTACTATGCTTATATTTCCAGGTTATTGACAGGTCATTTTAAGGGCACATCCGTCATCGTACTAAGACTATGGCTATGATAGTCAAAAAGAACTTGTTCACACTAAGCATTGCCACTGTAACACTGTCTGTCGTCGCAGTTTTCTCCTGTTCATCTATTATTGGGAAACGTAGAAACCTTTTTCAATGGTGGAGTCAGGATGACTTCAGCGATTCTAAGTCGACGGTTCTTCATGTTACCATGGATACCGCGGCGACATCAGGTGTGAGAATCTACAGCACAGATCACTACAACTGCTCGCATCTTCAGCCGTTCCGCTTGTCTGACGGGAAAGTTTCTCGTATCTGTACCTATAACCCCAACGTTGACTACATTGCGATTCGAATCAAAGAGTCGCAAGCTTTTGAGGGTGAACTTGTCGCCGACATTATGCTGGCTCTTCGTTCAGCGGAAGAGAAGCTGCTGAGCAGAGGTCAGGCTAGCAGCAAAGATGACCAAAAGAATGTGTCGTTGGTGGACCTGGGGTCAAACATCGGAGTCTTCACCCTGACGGCAGCAATGGCGGGCTACGAAGTGCTGGCTGTCGATGCCGTGCGAGAGACTTTGCAGATGATGGTCACCTCCTTGCACCTGCCAGGTGTGACATCCCGCGTGACCGTCCTCAACAACGCTGTCTCTGACGTCAGAGGGGTCGTCCGCATGGAGGTTGACCGCCAAAATATGGGTTCCTCGCAGGTCAAACAGGAGACCACCGGCCATAATGCCAGTAGTGACGACGATGTTATCGCCGTCTGTCTGAACGACCTCGTTCCCTACGTCCGGTCTCGCCATGTTGTCGTCAAAATGGACATCGAGGGCTTTGAGGAGAGAGCCCTGTTGTCGGCCGGCGACGTCTTCGAGAAGCTTGATGTTTATTCCGTTCTGATGGAATGGAACTTTCACCGAGGAGACAGCGGGCCTCCCATCATCCGATTCATGTCAAGGAGGGGTATGCTGCCTTATGTTGACGCCCAGAAGAGTGAACCTCTGGATCCACGTTTTTATAAAATTTGGCCGCAAAACGTCGTTTTTATCAGATAAATAGTTTTATTCGAGTCTGATCTTGTATCGTGAATGTTTGCTGCCAACTTTTGTTTCCTGTCATATTTATCCTATTATATTTTAAATACGTATTTAATAAACTGTTTGAAAGCGCATCCACGTATTTTATTGCTATGGTATTCTTCCTACATTGTCCGTTTTAAAATTATTTTTCTGTTGGGGGTTCTTTCGGTATTGATGTTGTCATTGCTATTATTTTGATTTTTTTTCTCCTTCTCCTCACCTTTCTCTTTTGGGGAAGAATCAAAGACTACCTACACCTGAGTACAGCAACTGTTTCCCTCAACATCACGGATCTTCGACAGGTTGAGTTTTTATGCTCCACACAAGGTGCACTTTTTGTTCAATGTGTATGACATTTTCTGCTGCTTTTTTCTCGTGAAACGCTTCGTCTGCGTACATAAAAACGAAGACCTGCTTTTTGCATATACAAGTTGTCAGTATCAAGGCCCATCAATGTTTGTTAAACATCGACACCTGCTTACTTAAAGGTTACTTCAGTGTACATTTCTGCACCGATCTTCTTCCACTTTCATGTGAAGGTTGGTTTATTCGGGCAAGCTGTGAGTCTTTATCAAACCCTGGTGTGCAGTAATTTTGTCTTCAGGTGCACTTACCAGAGAGCATCAACAGTCTTGAAACTGTTTGCCATGTGGAGTGGTCACTAATGACAGGTTTTTATCTGTTATAACCTTTTATGTGTGCAGTTCATTCGAACACATTTATTCAAACTTCGGTGTCCAGTTGATGGCAAAACGTCATGAGTTGTAAATCGTTTAAAAGAATTGGGTATTATTGTAAAAATCATTAATAAGAAGATCAACAATCACAGCAATGGTTAATACTACAGCGCGCGCGCACACACACACACACACGCACACACACACACACACACACAAACGTAAGCTCACTGCGGTTTAGCCTTTTCTTTTATTATTATTATTCAATAAGCACAATATTCAACATGTACATGGCATTTATCATTTACATACGTATCATTCAAAGATACTTTTTTTAATCTTAAAACGCATTCCTTCAGTACAGACGGGGAAGCAAGAGTAGCAGTGGAGGTAAGAGGAAAAGACGTAGAGAAAGAGAGAGTGAAGAGAAGATAGAACTAGTGAGGATATCCCAGGTTCCACACTTTGTCCTCATATTAACAGTTGATTGTATAGTTTCCACATTAATTCACACAGGTCTAACTTACTTAAAATACTATGATATCTTTCTATGTTGTATCTATATTTCACAATCCTCATAAAAACATGTAAAGAAGGTATATTATTTTTCCGTTTGCATCCATAAATATAATGTTTTGCTAACAAGATGATTAAGTTTGCACTTTGTCAGTACAAATGTCGTCTTGCACACCAAATAAAATCAGTTTTTTTTCAGAAAAGTTAAAATTTCTTAGTGATATACACTTATTGATCATAACGGAATGTAAATCTTCACAAAAGATGCTAATAAATTGCCATTGCCATAACAGATGACTTATTGTTTCTTCTTCGATAAGATATGTAACACCTTTGAGGGAGTAAACAATCTTTCTTATGAAAAGGAACCTGTTGGTAAAATTCTATGAAGAATTCTTAACTGAGACCATTTTAGTTGATTGTCTATTGTTATCTTATGGCATTTTTTAAATACAAGTTTCTATGGTATTGTTTCAAATTTAAAGTCCCATTTCACGATTCCACTTTGCAAAGAGTCTGAATTTCCAAGCATTAGTTGTATAGATTTATTTAAAAAGTATCTCCCATACCTTTTCTTTCCTTTCTTTAGTTTTTTTCATGTTTTTAATCTGTAATTTATTTTGGAGCTGTTTAATTGCCTTTAGAACTCCTGCAAATTGTAGAAAATTAATGCGCAGGTTAGTAAATTTTAGCTGAAACTCCTGGTATGTGAACTATCACCATTATCTTTAAGTCAATATCTAACTCCAGGTGTAACATTTTTTAATCTGGGAAGATTTCACCCCATACATCTACCAATCCCAAATTTATAATTGTTTCTTTTATCTTATTACGGCTTTCTGGGCGATTAACATAACTTTTGTAATTTCTGGCATATAAGTTAGGATTTAAAATCACATTCCAATCCCCCGCCCCAACAATGACCTCCGGCACTGACCACGAGGGGGAGTTATTAGATTGCATAACATGTACATAGGAAAGTCCTGGAAGATGGAGAAGTAAAGATAATAGCCGACTTATTAGACCGAAGAATAGAAACAGAGAAACCCCCCCCCACACACACACACACACGTGTCTTCACTCACTCTCACGGACAATACACACTTGCAAACCATTTAGTAGGATTTCGCCGCTCTCCTGCACAAAACCATTTGTCTCTTGAATACGACGGTTTATGGTAAATAATCCCCTGTGCAGTATTTCGAAGTCACATCCGTCTCGGTTGTTGAAAAAGCTCTGTCACTCTTAACCGCTGCTGTTGGGGGGTCGTATCAAAATGGCGCTTACATCATTTCAGGGGAAAGTATAGTCTTGTAAAAGTAACATTACACTTACACACTGTACACGTACGTACACAGTCTGAATGCCTCATCTTCCTCACTATCACCTTGTGAGACCCATTCGCCGTCACTCATCTCACTTTGACTTCCCGCTCAGTGTTGTGAAACTTCATACGACTTTTGAGACGGCCCCTTGTACAGGCCACGACCTCGCACACCTTGCTGTTTAGTTGTTATTTCTCTGGGGTCTAGATTCTGCACTAGTCTTGCAATACCATGTTTATGAAGTCTGGTGGATCTTTCAGTCAGTTCAGGCTGGCGGTACTTTTTCCTTCTTATGAAATTATGAGATGGTTTGCTGTTTAAACCAGAGGGAGTCTTGATCCGCTTAAGATCTGAGCGAGTTTTCACAAAACTGTTGCTCATTCTGGTCCAGAACTGCTCTTCTATTTCTGTATGACGGGCTCGTTGAAGGAGAAGTTAGTTACCTTTTGTGAGGTCTTCCACGATGACCACATATCTCTGTCCTGACTGTGCCTTCAGAAAATGTATCTCTGGATTTGGCTTGGCGAGCCAAGTACTGTGGACTATGACCTCATTTCACAATCCTCATCAACCAGCTGCTAATTTGGTAAAAGTCGGAGAGACCCGTTAAGCTACTGTCACTCGTGCTGAGCCATCGTTCACCCGCGGTTTAGTGTTTTAATATTGCGAAGATCGAAATACTCTACAATGTAAGCAATTTTGAGCTTAATTTTATGTTAGAGATGAGCTATCCTTTGTTTATATAGGCAGTAATTAATCCCTCCCCTCCTCTCACGTACACACACATACAATGACACCCACACAATTGCGTGGATATGCATCCGCACAAAGTATTCACTATGGGCGGCAGACTCATCCACTGTCGCTGCGGCCAACGCCGGCACTATGGGGTGACGAGCAGGGTTGACTGCCCAAGGCACCGCTCATTGCGCCTGATGGAATGGTACCTCGGGAGATGAAGATAGTCCGTAGTTTTCAACATCTCTGAAGTTCCAAGAATTCAAATCGTTCCCCCCCCCCTTTCAGCGGAGTAAAATTTATTCCGTTTGCGCATTACTTTCAAAGCCGGTTCCTTCCCCCTTAGGCTCCCTCCCCTCATATCAGAAAGCTGTACAATTTAACGAGATAATCCTTTGAAGACATGACCTGTGGTGGCGACATGGCTTTCAAGGGTGAGGTCGCCACATCATCAAGATTGGAAAGAAGACATTAACCAGCCTGTATCCTACAATAAACCTGTACATGATATATTAATCGCAGTGCATTCACTAGACATTTTCTGTTGTCTGATTTTTTAAAAATTATTATTCGGAAGCCGTCCCAGTATTTACATTAATATAACACTACGTCATTACTTACCCACGCGATATTATGCCGGTTTGGAAAAGCCTTATAATTCTACTTGCCCAAGACCCCGCATTCCATTAGCGTCAGCGCTGCTGCGGTACACCAGAAACAGTTTCGGAACACATGAGATTTTGAAAGAAGGCAGGAAAAAATATGAAGTCTCCTGTGTTGCATTCAGTGAATATTTGCTTTTAAATCTCTTTTTTCTTTTAAATATATTATGCACTAAGACGGTCACATATACATATTCACACACACACACACACAGAGCGTAGGATCGATAGCTACACTATTGTTTCCCTTCGACCCCGTGCCTCAAAACAAAGGGAAGTAGCGCTGTTTCACTTTCTCGTGGAGAAATCATTGTCTCCCCTTACTTGGTAACGTCCATATTTGCTTTAAAAAGTAGTCCCCTAATAACTTTATTATCACAACATTTTTTACGATTATCAATTTATCAATTGGTTTATTTTTATTTTTGGGTGTGAAACAATTCTGGAGTAAAGAAGCAGTCATAATTTTTATAGCAACTGCAACTGTCTCGGTCTGTTCGTCTTGCTCTGTTATGTCGTTCTTTACCGCTGTTCGTCTTGCTCCTATTATGTCAACAACATTTATTATGTGCCAGTGACAAGCATTAATTAAGAAATGACATACGCTACATTCTAATAATATTAGTACATTGCAATGGAAGCCATTATAGGCCGACTGCATGCTAAATGCCAGTGATTGGTATTAAATGAAAAAAAAAACTATGTCAACAACAGTCTCATTTTAAAACATTATTACGTGTCACTTCCATTATTGCATTGTAATGAAGAGCAATACATGCTAATAAAATCCCTTACACATACTAACTTATATTACGTGTCCTATTCGCTATCGTAAGTTACATACTCTGCTTCGCGGCATATCAATCATTTTTGTTTTGTGTCAATCACAAAAGAACTAAACACAGTTGCGTGTAAGTATGTCTGTGAATAGTTTTGTTGTTTTAATTATTATTATAGTTATTATTATTAACATGTATTACCTCAATTTTTTCCCTTTGGTATTTGTTTCAATACGTGTATCTTACTGTGAACGGGGTACGTGCCGACGAGCATATTATATGTATGGGAAAAGATTTACTAGGTTTAAGGTTCTTTATTTTTTCGCTCTGTCAAGGTTTATCATGTATTCAACATTTAGCCTTCCTCGTTACAAAAACCCATAGATCAAAATGCTATCTATAATATGGAATATATTTACATATACACACATTCCTAATTTTATATCCAATCTTTCTTACTCTCGTGTGTGTGCGGATAAACTTTCTAGGGAATGTTTCTGCCTCTTTCTTTCTTTTTCATTCTTACCTAAATCACAAATGCATACAAATATGCTCACCCATATCTGCTTATATCGCACATATTCTTAAATAACTAAACACCTAAACTGTCAAATATGTGTATTTTCGTGGTATGTGCGTGAGAGACTGAAACAAAAAGTGACAGTCCCGCAAAATGTGTAGTCCGGTAATGCGACACACACGTACGCTGCAAGTCCTTCATCCCCACCCAACACACACACACACACGCACACAGGTACTTTCTCTATTTCCCTCTCAATATGTCCCTCCCTGCCCTGCTGCCAGCCTGCCATCATCTCTGCGCGATGTTTGAGCGATAAAGGTCCCATGACAGCCTCTGACTAAGGCCTGCAAACCAGTCGTCATCGATAAACATGGTTGTCAAGATCAGCAGACGTGGCCGATAACTTCCTCTACAAGGTAAAGATTTCCTGACAAGGGAGATAAGTGAATGAATTAGTCGGCACACATGTATGGGCATGAGCTCGATCATAAAATGGAGTTAATTGACATGGGGGTGAGAAAGATTGTAAGCCTTTGACCCGAAACAGCGTTGAGAGGATTTTTTGCTTCTGGTGTCAAACTGTAAGCGGTTGGCACAGCAATCAATGATAATGTCCCTATGCCAATCTTTTCCCGCCAGCAAAAAGATTTTATTGCTTGAGGACACTTCAGGAAAAGAGCCTTTGTGACCTCACTGGATCAACCAGTAAGAATTCGACGAAAATAGATTCCATCCAATACTTATAAAAAGATCAGATCAGCATATTAATGTATGAAAGATCTTAGTTGTTGAATCCCTTTCCCTCTCTACAACACCTTTTCCGCCACTTAGTCTGAGGGCTAGAGGTAAAAAAGTATAACTTTTTCTTATTCTTTTATCCTCTAAAGTTTATCTGTGTGTGTGTGTGTGTGTGTGTGTGTGTGTGTGTGTGTGTGTGTACGTGCGTGCGTGCATGGGCGTAAAATTGGCTAGAAGAAAATACCATCACTGAAGAGTATCAAGCAGGATTTATAGAAGGGTATTCAACTGTTGATCCAGTGTTCACACTGTTGGCGTGTACTCAAAAGCAATTTGCCATAAACCGGATTTAGTCTTTGTGGAATTGCATTGATACCAAATGATTGTGAATTCAGTCATTAGATGAGTTACCTATTGTTAAAAACTCACTAGAACGAATAATGATAGGCTGCCTCATAAAGTGTATAAATGTTGTATGATTTAGATGATAGAGGTAGATAAAAATTTAATGGTAGTCTAATATTACAATTAAATTATTTTCTCCTACATCTGGTTTTGTTTGGATGAACCAAGGTGTTAAAAATCTAAATAATTTTACTGAGAAATTGAAAGAAGGATTGACTCAGTACAGGTGGAAGAATTGGAAAAGCTAATAGAAGTGACGGATTTTCTTGTTATTGTAGATAAGGCATTTTCCGCACTGTTAAGACATCAAATAATGAACTTAGAACTTCATTTACAGAGTACCATGCCAAAATTTAGAATGGGTGTTTCAATTATTGCTGTTCGTTACTTTTGTCGCAAACATCATTTCATACAAGGTTTAATTTTCTCCTCATTTGATGGAGTTGAAAAAGATAAAGTTTATGTTGTACTGTGTTGTGAAGCTTACCTGCATATTAGACATATCAGACATATTCATAAAATGTTACACCTTGTCAAACTGATCAAAACTTAGTATACTGTTAGCATCAACAAAAAGTATTGTAAAGAACTTGTCGTTATGTATATCTGTTTTACGCATTTAAATTTAGAAACAATCTTGTTGGTATAGAGTTATTTCAACCTGTGGTAATTATGTGTGGTAACTGCACTTTTATCTCTCTGGTCAGATAATGCAGAGTCGTTATATTATTATTGCAATATTGGCATATTGCTGTGTTAGTTTTGTATCTTCCCTTCTGTAGGGCAATGGCCGTAGAATAAATTGATCAATCTCTCTCCCTCCCGTTTAGGTGCAACATTTCATCATTCCCCCCCCCCTCCTATCTGGTCGACATCAACAGATGTCCCCCCAAATGACATACTAGACACATAAGGGCGAAAAGAGCACTAGCAGATCTTGCCACAGTGCTACCTACACAAAGCGCTAGTCTCGTATAGTCCCGCCCGCTGGCGCGTGTTTAGCCTCGGCTGTCAAGTCCTATCAGAGGTCAAGCGTGGCATCGGAAGAATAAGTTGCCTAGTTAGTCATTGCTCGAGTGGCAGCAACCGTCGAGCAAGTTGTGATTGACGTGTGTGCTGTTGATTGCCATCTCGTGGTCCAAGTGGTGATGAATGGGGGAAGGGGGCAAGGTTAGATGATGATGATGATGATGATGATGATGATGATGATGAAAACGTCGAAACGTCGCATGGAGAAAAACATGATGATGGGTAGATTGCAGATGTTATTTTTTGAGGAGGTTGCACTGTATTTTCCCCAGCACCCTTTTCCCCTTCTTGACCAGGTGTGGAAGATAGAGATTACTGTATTCTCTAATTCAAAGATATGATGTGATAAAAGGATAAATTTGGTATCCTGTGTGTGTTTACAACCAACAGTTTAGAATGTCTCCATGGAGGCCACAGATATCTAGCTTTAATATATGTTTGCCTTAAAAAAAAAAACAACAGTAACCTGTTTCTTTTGTGTGTGCCCGCGCGCTCTCCCCTCCTCTCTCTCTCTCTCTCTCTTGGTGTGCGTGCGTTTGTATATGTGAGCGCATGTTTGTGACCACGATTAAGAACACCCAATCCCGTTCGTCAACCCCCATTCAATGAATTATTTCTCGTCGTTTGGAAAACAGTCATGAAATAATTTTGTACTGACCTTGCCCTTTCTGTCTGACAGGAGTACTCACGTGACCTCGAGGCGCGATGATTGACTGCGTTACCAGAACAACAGAACAATGGTCACACATTGGCATGCATCTTAATTTTGCTGCCTCATTTCATGGCAAAAGAATGCACAACGGATCGGTGTAGCCGGGTGCACAGTGACACTAATATCTAACATTGTCTTTTTTGGGGGGCTTTGCTTTAGTCATGCAAGTTACAGAAATAAAAGAAAAAATGAGAAGCTATCCAGCTATACGAAATAGCTTCTGTCACGGACCAGTCCGTGCCAGCCCCAAACTTGACATGTTAACGGCTGTTCTAAACATGAAGGGAAGACTGTACTACCACCGACGGGTACAAAGGGCTACAAAAATGCTCTGAGTGACCAGTGTATTTATTAGGCACGGGAATGAGAAAAATCCCTGGCAGGTATTCAGAGGTCGATGGTCACGTGCACCACCACGGCCTTCGAATCATGCTTGCCGCAACCTCATGTGATCGAGATAAAGCCTTATTGTACGAACACCTTTAGATGAATGAATGAGAATCGTGATGAAGTGTGATGGATGTGTATGTGATGAAAATTCGTGTTAACTTAAGAACGGGATGGTTCATTTACCCCTTGTAAAAAAATATATTTGTAGTTAATAATGGAAAAAATGGGAGCATTAGCTTTACGCTGAGGCGAGATGTCTAATGGGGGTCGAGTGTAATTTAAGTACCACATAACTGTGCAATAAATCGTAACGCCCGAGTTACAAACCAGGGCAAGACTGCATAGGACTCACGTGCATTACCCTAGGCGTGTACAGCGTGTTTTTCCCTTCCACTCTCTAATTGGACACCGATCTGTTTGACACCTGCCCCGGCCGTTAATAGGTCCTGTGTTGAGCTTCTGTTTTGTTTTTGTCAGGCAATAAATGAATGAAAGGAAGGAAGAAAAGAGAGAAGCTACAGTCCTAGAAGAACCGAGGAAACGACAAGTTAACAAATACATTTAAAGAAAACAAAATTAAGAAAAACAATGACTTCATCGGGCGTTCATCTTCTACAAAAGTAAATAAAAGAATAAATAAAGAAAGAAAACACTCTCTAGGCAAAGAAATCGAGAGGAAATACAAAAGACTTATATATATATATATAAACAATAATAATAATAATAAACGTAATGGAATAGCTTCAGGTAAAGATGCTCAACTAGTGCATTTTTATTTTTTTAATAAAAGCAAAAATTGTTCAAAGCAAATGTGAGAAACGATTAAAGCCAGCTCGGAAAACAACGAAACAATTGTGGCCATATTGAGATGACACGATAGCTTGGTGACAGACGCCAATAGCTCATTTATCATCCACACGGAACGTCGAGATGTTATCGCCAACTTCATTAAGTCCCCCCAGGCAAGAACTGGTAGCACCCTCTCCCACTAACAAATGCACCAGCGATACATGTCACTGAGGTCTCTTTTTTTTTGTCTTCCTTTTTCGGAGTTACTGCCACAGGACATTTCTGTCGGACACCTGCTTGCTTCACAAGGGAAAAAACTTTAATTGCTGAAGGAAGAGGCTTGAGTCACGAGCTTCCATTTCTTTAAAAAAAATAACAGTTGACGCAGGTCACATGATCCCCCAGTCGCTGGTGCTGCCCATGTCTTAAGTTTGATCTGCTCAAAGTGTATCGAATTCTTTTTGTATTAGTCCCTTTCCTGCAACTTTTTCTCTATAAAATTGTTCAACGCTTCTATTCTATGAATATTTGGAAGATCTGCTATCGCTCACTCGCGCACGACGCTCGTGCATGGATGCTGCCTAATGTCCAGCACTTGACCCTGAAAGGGGAGGACGCGACGGTGTGGACAGATATCCTCCAATAGCGATCAGTTATTTAGACGTTTGGCTACGCCGATGGCCTTCATGCACGGGACTGACCTTAGAAAATTTCTGTGCTATTCAGTTTTGATCATTGATGCAGTTAACTGAAGGACCCTAGAAATCAAAACGGACAGCAGATAGCATCTTCTTTCGCCAGCGAAGTCCTTCTTAGCCTATTGTTGCTGCTGACTTCGAGGCAAAATTGTTGTTACTTCGGCAAAAATTGACAACTCTGATGTTGTGAACCCAGTTTGTAAACCCTAAAAGGCATAGTATTTGCAATAGCGAGCAACCATCTTCAGAAGAATGAAACTTGATTACGCTTAAGTCCAGAAATATCTATCAATAAAAAAAAAAATTTTTTTAATCTCGAACTTGCTTTGTTAATGGAATTTTTCTTTTAGCTGTAGAAACTGTCAAATTTCTACAAGTGGTTTATTCTAATAGTAAGGAAACGTTTTTCTCACAAATTCCCAAATGTGCGTTTTTTCACAATTTTTTTTAAATATTTTATTTCTGTGACATCATAACATTGCATGTCAGAATAACATTTTGCAGTTATTACAATCATATGACAAATTGCAGTGTCCTATATATAATCATTAAATGACAGCGTAACAAATTGGCACAAGTAATCACCGGAACTGTCACTGGCTCTGTCAAGCATGATGATGATGATGATGATGTGAAAAGTATATAAATGGTAATGACTCTGACATATTAGACTGCACATGCTTGAGACAGTAAATAGTAAACTCTAAAAAAAAAATGTAAGAAGGACATCATGCACATCAACTGTAGATCAACTTGCTTTTATCATATTACCATTATAAAAGGAAGAAGAGGGAGGTGGAAGGGGCATGATTAAGAGGCGCCCTATTTATCCTCAACATGACTTTCAACTCGTCACGCCTAGATGGGGAACCAAGCTGCCACGACTTCGCTCAATAGGCGAAGAAGAGAAGTGGTGTAACGGTGACTGGAAACAAACAAACGTGTAAAACGAGTCTGCTATTTGAAAAGCTCGTAAAGTCAGATAAGACCTCCTACGAACATCAGCAGGCTCACAACCTCAAGATAACTATCTGTACCAGAAATCTTAGCTCGTTCCAGGCGCGGTCCACAACAAAGAGCCGCATTCTAAACATTTGTTGTTAAACACAACAACGCAGGATGGTTTTTTGAGGGTAGGGAGGGGGGCAGAGGGGATGGGTGATGGGGAGGTGTAAGAGGTCACGTGACCTCCATCTTGAGTAGTTAAGCTTCTACGTCTGTGCTTTCATTTAATGTCTTTATGATGCTGTCACTTGCCCACAAAGCCGGTTCAAGTTTGTGTGATTCACGTTTTTCGAGCGCCTGTAAAGACATACCTTTGTTTTAATTTGTTATTTAGGATGTAATGTCTTACACATGCAGAGTTAATTTAATGATCCACTGAGTATGTTGCTGAACGTACGTGTGTGTGTGTGTGTGTGTGTGTGTGTGTGTGTGTGAATCAATCGTAATTTGATTATATGATTTTTCATAACTTGCACACTAGCTCGAAAATATGTGTTTGTGCGTGCGTTTATGCGTGCCTGTGTGTCCGTGCTTACTCGTGTCTGTGTGTGGTATGTGTGCGGTGGAAATGTTTAGTTTTATTTTAGCTGAAGAACCTTCCACAAGCGAGATGCACCTTGGAACCTGCAGTACCGCGCCCCTTGCTGCCAGTCGGCGTTTGTGTCCCTGACGAAAAACGGAGGAGGCACGTGAAAGTTTTAGTTTTCTTTCCTGATTAGCTCCCTTGTACATCACCCTTGCACTCTAGATGGCGTGGTTCGTGACGGTTGGTAAACTCCCCGGATGCACTGATGCCAGCTGTTGTCCATGGAGAGGAAGGGGTCTGGAAGGAACCCTTAATAAAATGGCTCATGATATAAATAGACATGGACAGGGAGGCAATAGAGACCGTCTCCATTATAGAAATCAGAGGTTATGAGTTCGGTAACCTAGCCTTTGCACGCATACATATATATATATATATATCTCCAAAAATCTCTCACGGGCTATTACCGTTGTCACACTCTCACAATCTTTCATCCTCGAGCACACAGTTCTTATGAAAGGCGTAGGCCCCTTGGGTCATTGTCTGTAATTTTCGGCCTTTCAGCAAGCAGAGTATTCAATTGTCAAACATCGGATCACGCCAAGTCATTAAGTAAGAGTAGTCTCCTCTGTCTTCTGTTTCCTCCAATACACTTTTTTTTTCTAAGAACATACCATAGTTTTAGTCTAAATAAAATTTCGAAAGCTTTACAGAAGTCTATGAATGGAAAATATCTTTTATATGACGTGCGATGTAGCGTTTGGCAATAGCTAACAGTAAAAAAGGTAGTCTACCATTGAGTGGTCTTTTCAAATCCATGCTATTCTTGAATTATTAGAATCCACAGTTACACAGCCCTAGGCAAGAAGTAAAAGCTGCAACTGCATTCTCGTATTTGTATGCTATGAAAGTGTGGGCATGTTACAAACTTTGTTTAAACTCTTCAGAATGTATGGCATTAAAAGTATATTGCCTAAGTCAGGTGTCCATATTACTTTATGGATAAAAGTTGGCTTAGGTAAACAGATATTAGGTGTATTGATGTTACTGGATAGTACACACCTAAGTGCCATATGAGTGAAATCAGTTCTTTCCTCCTCTGTCATTGTACAGCATAAGCTTGATAGGTCGTTAGATATAATGAAATAATCAATGACACTGCAACCTGGTGCGAAATAAAAGTGACGTTAACAGGAGTATCACCCTGAAGCATACCATTCAAAATTCAAAAATCAAATTCGGAGCCGAGTTGCAATAATATCGAGCTATAAGTTTATAACAGGGTCTAAGAAATACCTGCAATTGGGTTCTATACAATCCTATGCAACATATCACTGTTCAGGTTTCCTAACAACTCTACATCAAAACAGACAGGGATCTCTACTGCTGTTCTAGAGGTAAAATCGTCATATAAACGATAAGGAACATCGCCATATCTTTCGATTATGTGGAGTGAGGAGGAGGAAGCAGTGTTCTCAGAGCATTAAGCCATTCTCAAAGTTACATGTACTATAAACTGGTGGAAGGTATAAGCCAACGCAGAAAACGATCAGAGAAGTGATCCCCTTGATGGGCGAGACTGAAGCCTGCTAATCAGTATGCACGACTGTGAAACGGGTCACAGGTTCGAGGCTTCTGGTTGTAAAACTTTCCGTACCCACAAAGTCAGACCGCAACCTAATTTATCGAAACTGACACAATAAATAAACACATTCTCAAGTTGTCAATGATCTGAGAAGGTCAAATGGCCGAAGACGAGGACTGAGTACCACGCATCACATGCGGAACCACACGGCGAAACACTGAACGTAACGCCAGGAGGTTCGGGAGCTCATCACCTAATTGTTATACCTTTAGAATTAAACCGTTGAATATAAGTCTTTACTCAGAAGTATTCCCTAAAATTTTTAGGTATTTAGAATTTTTAAACATTATAACATATAGGATAAACGTTAAAAGCCAAAAACAGGGGTTCCAGAATTAAATCGTTATTTATAAACCCTGATTTTTAATTTTTATGATTATTAGAACAAATGAATAATTAAAAAAGGAAGAAATAGTTATAAAGTTTACAGCCAGCGTCTACCAATTACGGTACAGACGCTGTCACCATAGTAGCTGTATTGCAGTTTGCTCTGGTGATCAAGAATGGTGAACATTCTCAGGTCGCTGGCGACTAGAAGAAAAGAGTGTGGGGGAGTTAACGGCATATCCGCGAGACGTCTAAGATGTACAGTGTTCCTGCCACACATCATAGGAGTCTGTGGTTAGTGTTCTTAAAACGATGTCGGTAAATACCTTGCCTTAGTTTTCAAAAGAAGGCAGGATACTTGCAAGCAGACGATTTGGCCGGAGAGTCGCGCAACATGCGAAGAATTCTAGTCATGTTGTTATATATCCGCCCCCTTGAAGTCCTTTTTTTTTTTTCGGTCGCGCGGGTCACAAGACGCGGATATGGTCTTGCGTGCCGAGATTTATTAACAGTAGCTACGCACGAGTATTCTGCTGCAATATCATAGATGAGATAAATATAGCAGCTGCTTTTTACTGCAATATTTCCCACACATCACCCCACGCACGTGCACACACACGCGCGCACCTACGCACCATCTACACCACATACACCATAGACACTGCAATACATTCAGAAGTAGCATGGCAACCCGTCTTCTTGTATCCATGGTAACAGGCAAAGACGGGAAAGTGACAAAAGGCACTCATGCACACTCTGTTGTTTTCAATTACTGCCAAGTTTGGGGTGAAAATAAACACCCAACAGCACGCCTCCCCCCTTCCCACTCTCTTTGTGACGTGTGTGTGTGAGAGAAAGAGAGAGGGTGTGCGTGTGTGCAGCCGCACTCCCCGGACCCCTTCCTCGGTAGCCGCCATACTTACCTCCCTGGTCCCACTGTATTATCTCCCCCCTGCATCACAAAACGCCGGCGTGCGGGCTATGCTGATAACACCCGCTGGCCGCGCCGCGTCTGTCACCGGGAGAGATGGGGGTGGGTAAGAGAACTAAGTCCCCTCCTCTCCCTTTCCGGCTCCTTTCTTACCCAGACACCCTCATAGGTGTCGCCGGCGCACGTGCAAGCGGGTGGGTAGGGGGTGTGTCTTGTTGGGGGGGGGGATTCGAAGGGGGAGAGACTGCGCGTCGCAAAGCCACGAAATAGCAACCAAAGCCTTTACACAATCTAAAGTCTTCGCGGCAACTGTAGAGTCGAGATGGTTGAAGTACGGCAGACCCTGGAAAAAAAAAACTGAAAAGGATGTTTACCATTTAGAGCTGCACCAACCCCTACTCCCACAGCACCCCATTCTCTTTCCACTTCTTGGGAACAGGGGCCGAGCGCTGAAGGCGCTGCTGGGACGGCCAGACGCTCTCACAGATGGCGCTGGCGCCAGGAAAATGTCCCGCTTTTGTGTTCCTTCTTCGTCCTTCAGACCTTGCGAGTGGTGTACAGCCACGGCTGGTGTTACGCAAACTGTAAGTGTTGTGAAAAGACGGGAGCGTGAGCCTCCACAAAGCCGACCTACATCCTGTCTTCTCTCTCCCTCTGTTCCCATGACCCTCCTCAATCCCTCTCACTCTCGTTACCCACCCACCCCCACCCGCATCACTGGCAAACCTAACACGAGGACCCTTACACAAAGAGTCAATACCTTATTCCTCTTTTCGTTTCTTCATGATTCCACGTGCGTAAACTGCCTACAAATAATCTATAAACTATGTGCACACCTGGCGATGATTTCCATCCAAGAACAGCGAGTTCTTTCTAATATTCCTCCTTTATATTCCGTCTTTGGAATATTGCATTACCACCAATATTCCTATTTTTATTTTCCATCACTGTGCATTGGGTTACCACTAACAAACCTATTTTTATTTTAATCTTTGTACACCGTGGTACACTAATATTCCTCTTTTTATTTTATCCCTTCTGTTAATATAGTTGTCGTTGGCTGTATTTTAAGTCGCAAGATGTGCGTAGAACAGCAACACTATTCTCTCCTTGCTTATCAAGCCAGTAAATAAAGAATCGTTGAATGTTTGCTGAGCGAATGTCGTATCCCTCAGATATAACAAACAGAAGTGCAGAAAATATCATCTTATGGCGACTGCTGCGCCTGACCAGGGAGTATCAGAACAGGAACAAGATGGAAAGGAGGCTGGGGCAGTATGTGGGAGTCACACGTCACGTCATCCGGATAAACATCAATGGCTGTGATTAGTCATACTCATAGTTCATGTTAACTTTGCCTGCAAATCGCGGCTGTAATTTAGGATTTAAACACGTGACTGGTGTAACTAAACAATTGAACTAGAAAACACGTCAACTCTTACAGTTTTTTTTTCGGCAGCTTGTCTCTTACATCTCTTGCATCTCTTGTTTTTTCCTCTATTGGTGACTCGTTATTTATGGCTAGAAAAGGAGGCAAGTAAATCTGGGGATCAGATGAGGCAAAGCATATGTCTGTGGGTTTTTTTTCCAACGATGCAAATGCACGTAAGAAACCAGACAGTTGAACATCTTTTATTACCCGGGTTAAGACAATACATACATTTTAATGTTAGGGTCTGTATCACATCTACAATGTTTGCTCCCCCCCCCGCCAAGTCGTTGGCTATATGTAAATATAAATTACCTACTATTTTCTCTGTGACGTAAATGGTCTAAATAAGCGATAAATAACTCCAATGTCCAAATGTACACATTTATTCATAATTCTCATGGTCACTGAGAGCAAAGGCTCAGAATATTTAGAAGTCGAATTATGCATGAGACTAACTGCAGGCATGCAAATATTTAATCATAATTAAATGTTAACTACACAGACAATAACAATATTTATTTTAATTCTTATTCTGCTATTTGCTGTGGCAATTATTACTCGGTTAATTTTATTAGGTTTGTTATTTTTTTTTTTTTTACTGCGACTAAATTAATATGTAGGCTCCCAGCAGTCAAAACATGTGAGGCGCTGCATGGAATAAATTCCCTTCGGCGCCGCAGAAGGAAATGCAGGTAGGTTATCAAATGCAACATTAGCAGCGAACACCCACAGGTAAAAGGCCCGTTAATCGCACGACCATAGATAACGGTTACGACAACGAGCGGCGACCGAGTGTTTAACAGGTGGTCGAGGTTTTCTCCCCCTCTGTTCTTCTTTGCCTTTGCTCTTTTTTTTCTCTCTCACTCTCTTCCCTACACATCTCCCACTACTTACAAAAGCTGTAGGAAACTGCTAACTGATGAATGATAACCGACATTTATTCTTCAGTTCTCAGAGAGCGAATTGCTGGGTGGTTCATAAGATTTATAATAGTTTTAGGCTAGCTTGTTTCGCTTTGTTTTGTTTTGGGGTTTTTTTCGTTTATCCATTCATCCTTCTAATTCTTTGATTATGTTTACTTGTCCGCATATCACTTGTATTCACATTCTTGTTACTTAAATGCAAGGTAGCAAAATCATCATATGCATCGACGTCTGAAATAATATATCATTTTGGAATATCATCGGCACTTATGGAACCTAAACTTGAATACTTACTTGCTGGTGAATTTTTTTTTTTTTTTCGTCTGCTTGGGTCTTTTCTCTCTCTCTCTCCGTTTATTCTCCAGTTGTTGATTCTGCTGACCATTAGTTTGTACGCTCGCTCGTTTGCCTTAGATATTTATCAGGAAGAAAGAAACAATGTTAATTAATACATGCTGACTCTCACGTTGCCTCCGGTGATAGATATATCTGGGTAACGCAATGCTCCACCATCTCCTGAGGTAAAGATCTATGTTTCTTATATTGCCTATAGAGGGCGTTATGAGCCATCTTTCAGGCACTTCGTTTTGTTTTTGTTTTTATTTTTCACGTTTGACTAATTTGTCGTGGAAGTTCTCTCCAATAGATGTTTCTATCATTCGCTGAGCAGTCAAATCTGAGAGAATGAAAAACAAAATGTAATGGTTGAATTATTCTTCCAGTTAAAAATAAACAGGGGTTAAAAACTGTGCTTCAATGGCAACCGTTTGTACACGCGTAGCCTTTATGATCAAACGGGATTATTCAACATCCTTTTCCTTACGACAGCAAAAACTTGTACGACAAGGCGTGCATACTGAAATCTTATTTTGTATATCACTATAAAGGACTTGTTTTTCTAGTCATAATTAATATTCTATCGGTGAATTTTTCGAAAAAAAAATCTTTGCGATAAAATATAGTTTACCTAACAGGCATTTTTGAACGACATACTTACTAGGGCGTTCAACGACGTTTTTTCTTGAGGGAACTTTATGTATATTACTCATGAAAGGTAGCAAAATCACTCTGGATTAGAGGCACCCGAACTTTCTCATAGACATTAAAGGAACACCACCTGAACTTTCGAAATCTGAAGACGACCTTATAATTTGACACTGGCACTGAAGATAAGATTTCTTCTAAGATTTCTTCAAGATGACACTTCGTGTTTTATTTTTGAAAACAAACGCAAGTCAACCTTCGAAAATGAAACACTTAAAACTAAACATATTGCACGCCTCCTGCTGATAACTGACATGAGAGCATCAGCAGATTACCACTTAAAACCCTGGCTATCAAGCAGTGGTGTAGCCTTATCACCCAGTCGCACAGAAAAGTGTTGTTCAGATTTCGAGATGCACTTGAGGTTAATGTCAAGTGTGGGTTTCCATCTCGCTGATGTGAAAGATTGTTGTGAGTTCAGCTCATAAAGATTCATCGTGCACTCTGATTAATTCGCGTGAGAAAATTAAAAAGAGGCTAAAACAAAAAACTACCCACCTGGCTTCAACGTAAGGATTTTGCTTAGTTGCAGAACAAAAACTGTGCAAACTAAAGCAATGACCACGGTTCTCACAATAAGCTTCAGGGAAAAAAAGAACTAGATGTGTTAGCAAGCCAACAAGAAAGTTTATGATTAAATAAAACGATGACAGTATGTTTCAGTTGTTTGGCAGTGACACCAACTTTATTGCAGAGATCTCAATAATAACTGACAAAAGCACAGCTCCTCCACGATTTTTTTAAAATTTAAACGCGTTGAACATCCATCGGCTAGCATGTATTACATTGTTCGTTTTCAAACTATGTTTTAACGCCGAATATACTCGCGTACATTACCATGGTATTTAATTTCTACTGTCTGGGCAGTGGTCGAGTCATCTCATAATAGTGGTCGCCTCTTGCTGGTGGTCGAGCTGGTCTGTGGTGATATGTTTATGTTCATGTTCCACCGTGATCATCGTGTTCATCACATCACAACTTTGTCATGCTAGCGTTGAATTGAACGACTAAGCAGTCCATTCAGTAACTGTGAGTGAAAAAATATACTTCGACTAATTTTCTATGGGAGCAGTCTTTTATATGACATACTAGCATGTGCTGACGGAAAAGGAAGTCCAGCCCTAAATAATTCCATCCTGTTTATAACGGTTTGAGTTTTAAAAAGATGATCTAATCTTGTGTTGTGCGTCTAAGACCTGTCTAGGAAATCGTTTTAACTAAATACATTTAAGACCTAAATATGTTTAAAATTAGAAATGTTTCCTTTAACTGTCTCTTGGCTCTTCAAAGCTGCACAATAATTTCAGAGCAGAATGTGGAATTATTTAATTGCTTTCCTGGTGTTTACTTGTATGTTTGTGCTAAACGTTCCTTTGACGTCTTTCTTTCTTATTTACATGAATTTATTGATTCTTTCTTTTCTTCCCTCCTTTAATCTTTATATATATATATATATATCTGCACTTTTCATGGCTTTGCAAAATGTTAGCTGCATAATACAATGGAAGACAACATTACGAATAATTTGCAAATACTAATTCTGTCTCTGCTAATTCTTTCGATCTGCATTAACTGCTAGTAGCCTTATCGTTCGTCTGTCGTTCAGGTGCTCTGACCCAAGACACCCGACGAGCCATGTCAGCAGAACAAATTACAGACCGATAAAGTCAGTAGGAGGGGTTGCTCCCAGTGACACGAGGACAGCGAAAGACTCGCCCGATAGCGACAACAAAAACGCAGCACGCGATCCGTTGACAGCAGCACCCCCCCCCCTACACCTCCGCCGATGACCATCGGAACGCCAGGCCAAAGGACTACGACCTTTAATTTATGAATATGACCCCGTAGACGCCGCTTCCTTCACGCGGCTGCTGGGCGGTCGGCGCCCGCCGCTGTGCTGCACGGCAACCGCATGGCGACTCGACCACGTTCTCAACTGTCGCATACAGATGCGTGGTGGCAGCTGCGATATGTCATAACCACACAAGTCTGTGGTCATAACTCTCTGCTGTCCACCAACTCATCCATTTTCCCAGCCTACCCTTCGGCGCTTGTGACGTACCAGGGATCCCCCCACCCCCCACTGGTCTGCAACGCCTTCCTCTCACTTTTCGTCCTTCCCCCCGCACCCTCCCTCCCCCCCAAAAAAAAAGAATTCCCAACAACAACATCATTCCGATTTTTGCTTCAATTCAACATGTGATTTAATGCCCATGCCTTGCCATTCCATATTTATTTGTGTATCCTTCGAGCAAGATCACCTAGCTTATTTATTAAAAAACATGGAAACGAGGCTGCGCCTGACAGGCTGAGTTGCTTTGTTCTCCTGTGAATTTTTACATTTTCTCGTGCAACCTCTTTGTTCTTCGTACCCATAGGTTTCTTATAGTTGCAAGTTGTATTTGTTTCTCTTAAGCTTTCCTCTGTTATTGTTTTACTATCTGTAATTGCCTTGCTTTTATGTTTTTGTTGCGGACTTTACTTTTAACGGTTACGTTCTCGGCCATTACATAGATTTTAGATCTAATTCTTTATCTCGCTTTCCTGTTGCTTATTCTGTTTGTCCTTCTCTGAAGTTAGCTTAACTTTAAATCTTTATCAGTTTTAATATCTTTTATCGTTTTCGTCTTATTGTATTTTTTGAACTCGTGCTGCATTTTATTTTTATGTCATAGAATTATGACAAGACAGTTTGTCTACTCGACAACTCAATTATCATTATTGAATCCCCTTGCAACTCTTCCACTTCCAGCCTGTTTAGTTGACATTTTGAGAAGATTTTCCCTTTATTATGATTCTATTAATGTTGATAGCCCATTGAAACAACAGATTCGAATCCGGCGCTATCGTGCTGGTCGCCGTAAGCAGCGTCCTTTGAAAAAATCTGCTACTCGTAGTTATTCTGTCTCGTGCCCCCCTTCACCTGATTCTGAGTCTGACTCCGGTTTTGTGAAAGCTTCGCTGTGTGTCAACTCTCTGCTGAATCATGTTTCCCCTACACAGCAGCATCAGCGTCAGCGTGGACGTGATGAGAGTGAACCAGTTGGGTCGAATAACTTTACACCAAACCAACATGGTCGTCTGAGAACAGGAGACTGCCAAGTTTCCCGCACACCACAACTGAACACTCGCCTCCACGTTGGGCTTTTCAACGCCCAGTCTGTATCTTCTGCACAACAGTCACTGAAGCGAGCTGAAATCGTAGAATTTGTCATAGACCGCCGCCTTGATATTTTCATCATCACTGAGACGTGGCTTAAACAACATGGCGACGAGAGCGTGTGTGTCGATCTTACTCCAGTGGGCTACTGCCTAAAATCTTTCCCCCGCCCTACACGTGGTGGTGGTATTGCTATAATCTACAGATCATCACTTGCCAAGTACCTGTCTTTTACTACTGCCGTATCGTTCCCTCACACGTCTTTTGAATTTGTACAAGTCTCCTCTTCGGTTCCTCATTGCTCGATGCACCTGCTCTGCATCTACAGACCTCCTCCTAGCGCCAGGAACAAACTTACAGCCTCTACATTTTTCTCAGAATTCCACGATCTCTTGGATTATAGCAATGCACTAATTGGACCCGCAATTCTCCTCGGAGATGTTAATGTACACTTCGACAACAGTTCTCACCCTGACACTGTCAAACTGTCCAAAATGTTGCACACCTTTCGTTTTGTCCAGTCCGTGTCGCAACCAACTCACAAAAGAGATCACATCCTGGACTGGGTCATACATCGACCTGATGACCACTTAGTCCAGTCAGTTGATGTTTCCCATGATCTCTCATCTGACCACTACTCAGTACTAATCGAACTGGATCGCAAATGCCCATCATCGGCGCCAGTTTTCAGACCCACTCGGTCATTACAAAATGTGGATAGACTAGCATTCAAAGCACAGCTGCAGATGGCGCTCCTCCAACCACCTTCTGCCGAGCAACTTGACTGTGTTTTGCGTCGAGTAGTTGATGACCATGCCCCAGTGTCTCGACGTCTGATGTGCCAGTCTAAATGTACGCCTTGGCATTCACAGATCCGTGTCGAACTCCGTGACCTGAAGCGCACGCGCCGGCGAGCTGAACGTGTTTGGCGGAAGACTGGACTCGCCATCCACAAAGAAATTTATAATGCCGCAAAGCGAAGCGTTGCAAAATGCATTTATGCGGCTAAAGCATCATATCTTCAGGGCCAAATAATTAACTGCACCTCCTCCAAAAAGCTCTTTGGCATCTGCTCTCAAATGACTGGATCTAAGACAGCAACACCACTGCCTACTGCCTACCCTGCTTCACTGCTGCCGCAAGTTTTTAGTGATTATTTCACCAGCAAGATATTGGACATTCGATCATCTTTAGACTCTGTGTCAGTGCTTGACAGCATCTCCTGTGATGTCCTCCCAGGATGCTCCATGTCCAAGTTCCTACCAGTCTCTGAGACCGATGTGAAAGCGGTTATCCTAAAAGCTAAACCAACAACTTGCGAGTTAGATCCGATGCCCACAAGCCTTCTGCTCGAGTGCCTAGATACTCTACTTCCTGCCATCACTAATATTGTAAATGTCAGCCTGTCGTCAGGTGTTTTCCCATCTTTGTTCAAAAATGCGGTGGTGAGGCCACTTCTAAAGAAATCCACGCTTGACGTCAATGTCCTGAACAACTACCGTCCAGTTTCCAACTTGTCTTTTCTCTCTAAGATCATAGAGAAAATAGTTCTGACACAGCTCTGGGCCTACTTACAAGAGCACCATCTTATCCCACAAGCTCAGTCGGCGTATAGACCTTTCCACAGCACCGAGACCACTCTTATTAAAGTGACAACAGACATATTATCTGCTCTTGACAGTGGTGATGTCTCTCCATTAACCCTACTGGACCTGTCTGCTGCATTTGACACTATAGACCACTCTCTGCTTCTTCACAGACTTCACACCCTCTACGGGATTTCTGGACCTGCCCTCTCATGGTTCAACTCCTATCTCACTGATAGGACCCAGACTGTGTCAGTTGATGGTCAGACATCTCGCCCTGCTTCACTTTTCTGTGGTGTTCCCAAGGCTCAGTACTTGGCCCAGTTCTGTTCATCCTGTATACTAAGCCCCTTTCATCATGCATCCGGTCTCACCAGGTTTCTCATCAATCCTATGCTGATGACACGCAGCTTTACTGTTCCACTCCGCCAGCTGAGTCTTACTCTGCTATTAGCTCTATAGAAGCTTGTATCAGTGATGTCAAGGGCTGGATGCTAAAAAACAAGCTTAAACTAAATGATGATAAAACGGAAGCCCTCTTGTGCCATAGAAGAAGACATCAACCTTCACTCGTCAGTCTGCCCAATCACATCAAGGTGGGCGACAGCAACATCACCTTCACGTCATCTGTTAGGAATCTGGGATTTATTGTCTCTGATGACATGACACTCGATAGACATGTAGCATCTGTCTGTCGGTCTGCCTATTATGAGCTCCGTAAGATCAGTGCTATCCGTCACTTTCTCTCTACACGCGCTACCAACACTCTTGTCTGTGCGTTTGTTCTTTCTCGACTTGACTACTGCAACTCCTTGCTGGCAGGCTGCCCTGACTACCTCATTGAGAGACTCCAGAGAGTACAGAACTCTGCTGCGCGTCTGGTGCTTAGAGCAAGGAAACGGGACCATGTCACTCCTCTCCTTCGTTTTCTACACTGGCTACCCATCCGTTCTCGCATTCAGTACAAACTGTCTGTGCTGTGTTTTAATTTCTTTGCTGGCTCCTGTCCTGAATATTTCTCTGAACTTCTCATACCTTACTCTCCGTCCAGACAACTACGCTCTTCGTCTGACGACCGTATCCTAACTGTTCCTGTCACCAGAACAACAACATATGGTCACAGGACTTTTGGCTACTGTGCTGCAAAACAATGGAACTCTCTTCCTTTCCATATCCGCCACCTTCCTACAACTGAATCTTTCAAATCTGCACTGAAAACGCACCTCTTCCTTGAGCATTTCTCCTAACACAGTCCGCACAATGCTCGTCCTTCTTAACCCCGCCCCCTTCCCTCTTGCTACTTTACCCATCTTTCTCGCAGAATCACTATATTTTTCTGTTCCTGTTACTTGATGCCTTTTAATGTTTTCTGTTTCGTCAGTACTGTCGTTTTCTTTCGTCCCCTTTGTTCTGTGTCTACTTAGTCCACGTCTCTTCCTCGTTTTAAGCGCTAAGAGCATGCTCTCTATGAGTGTGAATATGCGCTATAAAAATCTTCACTATTATTATTATTATTATTATTTAATTTAGTACAAAGCTTTACTTCATAATTTTATTTTATGTTATTTGCTTTTCTGCTTGCGTGTGTGTTTATTAAAAGAGAGATCGAATCATTTGTATATTTTTCACAGTAAAATAACACTTATTTGTATTTTTTTAACAGCCATCTGAATGTTTTCACACTGCCAAATCCTATCCAGTTTTTTTTTAATGTTCATTATCCCTTGTACATCCATACTACGTTACTTCACTAACATTTTTGATGGGCCGTAATACTATGTTAATTACGTTTCTTGTGATCTTTTTTATTTTCCTACTTACAACAATAACAGCATAATGGACGGAAAGATAGCCTTATTGATCTTTTAAAGGAAACCTCAGGAAGATTATGTAAAATGATTATGTTTCCATTTATATCCTTTGAGGAAATAAACGTCAGTTGCTGTAGAACGATACTTATGTCACCGAAAACAAGTTGAGAACATAATAAAAAGAGCTGCCCCGGGTGAGGATCGAACTCACAACCTCCGCATAACTTCACTCGCGCCAGGCGCGAAGAGGTACTGTCTATAAGTACGGCGCGCTAACCGATTGTGCCACCGGGGCCGCTGAGACAATCTCGGCTAGCGAAGCCTTATTCGAGGTCGTTCAGAGAATGTTCACACTGACCTTTGTTCAGTAATGAGTTCACAGCAAGACGATCAGAAATGTCTTCATGCCTTCTGATGCCCTGCGCTTATCTTCTCTCTCTCTCTCTCACACACACACACCCTATGCGTGTCTGTGTGCGTGTGTGTGTGTGTGTGTGTGTGTGTGTTGGTGTGTGTGTGTGTTGGTGTGTGTATGTGTGATTATAATTAATTATATTTACTTTTCATTTTACTAAAGGCGGGATCAAACGCTTTACACAAGTATACATAAAGACGGTTTTTTTTCTCTCGATCGCTCAGATGATAAAGACGCATAAAACCATATTTTTGAAAATAATCACGGTCGCCTTAATTATTACTAGCTTCTCTCTCTCTCTTTCCCTCTTTCACACACTACACACACACACACACACACACACACACACACACACACACACACACACAGAGTCGGTAGATCGATAGATAAATGTGGTTAAGGATACTCTGTAAATTTCAGCATCGTACGCTAAAATCCTGATGAAACAACTGGCTACAAAGTTTGGGCTTTGCACCTGTAATCAACAGGTGTCGTACAGCATTGCTCGCGCGCAGCAAGAACATCGAGGTTTTCTGGCGACACTAGCTGGTTGTGTGGCTTAAAATCTGTCTGCACCTAGCGACGATCTCTTGGGATGGGGCAGTGGGGAGGAGAAGCGGAATGAAGAAGCCGGAAGATAATCCTAAAGAACTGGTATCTCAAGCTGTAGCAGGTATGTAGAAGTGGTTAACCTACCTCAGGATTAGCTCGTATTCACGAAGCACGCTTATCCAGCCTGAGCTGGGTAGATCGGCTACCCGCAGATGACATCCAAAAGTCTCATATTCATCGACTCAGGGCAGGATGAACTTTCAACTCATGGCGGGAAAAGAATTGTTTGACCAGAGGGAGAGAGATAAGGAGCACACGTGGTGCCGGCTACCCAAGTGGGTATTCTTAGTTAATTGCTTCCACCTGACCCGACAAGTACCTTCGACGACTGCTTGTTTACCCGACTACACTGTTGGTATGCGCTGGAAAGAATAATGCAGCTGAACACCACGCTGATACGACGAAATCCTCCCGAGTCCGGGGTTTAGGAGTGCGGGCGAATGCACGGAGGTTCTTTTTTTACCTCTGAGAACGGCGGCTTTCCTGTCCGCCATGGCGTCGAACTTCTTCAACCTCTCACAGGTAGACCACATTTCTGGCCGCGTAGTCTTTGGAATCAACGTAGTCAACGACAGCTGGCAGTGTCACTGACTGACTTCTAGCGTCAATTTAAGGTTCTTTATTAAGCCAAGCGTTTCGACTCCCCCTTTCCCGTACCGAGTCCTGGTTCAAGTCGGGCGGTCCGATGACCCAACGGTTAGCGCCTTTCACCAGTACTGTGAAGGTTGACTGTCTTGGGTTCAGCTCTCGTCTCGGGCACACTGATCTTCTCCGCATGCCGCATCTGTTTACAGGGCTGGCTGCCTTGCCTTAGCTGCTGGCTCCTAGTAAAACGCCAAATCCTTCCACCACCTGGTTCAAGCCTCGGGCTTGAAGAAATGAGAAAAGCTGAAGACGTGTCGGGTGTTGACCAATGTGCTCCGTTTGCGCTAATGTCGTACCGTCAAGTTCTCGTTCTGCGTTAACACACGTGACAAAAAACCGGTAATGCCATTGGATGGTCTTTTCTCTGTTCCTTTCCTTATTTCTGGGGCTTTCCTTTTATGGTTTGATGGAACCAGTCCCCAATTTTTAAATGTAACTGCTTCTACGAGCTAAGGTATTGTTGGAAAAAAGTAGTAAAATAATATAGACGAACTTTCAAATTTTTGTTTGTTGTGCGCTCTGGAAGTACATGTTCAGTGACATGATTCGACTTTGATTACGTTTTAATTATTTTTACTTTGACTTTTAATTTTTTTTAAATTACATAGCGACCAATAGAGATCACTCACCAGCTTGCGCCTTGAGTTCGTCGACAATAACGGGGAAAAAACCCGCGTGGCTCAGATTCAATTTGCTGATGACGCTAATACTTTACTGGCTAACCAGCCAATGGCTGTATGAGTTTGAGGAAGTGCATCCTGTTGCTTTTTCTATTCTTTGGACGTTTCTCGTTTAGTTTTAGGTCCCCAAACCACTCTTCAGCCTTTGACCAAATAACGCATGCGCAGTGGAACAGCCGCTAAGCATACAGGTTGGGTAAATTTACCTTCTCAGTGGCTCAAAAATCGGGAGTTAGTTTGCCTATAGGCTAGTTCCCCAATCGAATTGGGATAATTTTACCCATTGGTAAATTCCCGATGTCCATAATTACGAACGCAGGGTAGATGCACAGCCTATTTTTAAAACTGTTCTCATAAAACAAATTTAGAAACGTTTTTAAAAAAAACTGCTCCTGTGCCACACGCTGCACAAGCCCAAGCAAAAACTGTTGACTAGAGCGAAAGACAGGTTAAACAATTTTGTCTTATTGAAAACAACTTCAGTTTAAAAAAAACAGTTTTTTTTAAATGTTTTGAAATGGTGTTGTGCATTATGTTGCGATAAAACTGATTATCTCAATTTAAGTCTTAAAAGGGTTGAACATTAGAAGCGTGTTGTAAAAATAGTTCCAGGCCTACGACGAGAAACCTGCCTATCAAGAATACCTGATTAATCACGGAAAAACAAAGGATTATAGTGAGCTTGCTCTGCATCGGTAGTACAATTGCATAGCCATTTATGTACTTTCAAACTTCTGGAGGAAAAAAAACAAGCCATCCGCACAGGTCACCTTGTCAAAATAATAATAATAAAAAAATAAAATCTAACAGCCGTGGGAAAATAAGGAAGGGGGGGAAGGCAGCAAAGATTTATGAAGGAAACATCAACAACCTCTCGGGGAGGGACTCCGTGGGGGGCTTCAGGTGGTCTAACCCGCCACTCGTGCACAGCACATGGCAGACAGACGGCCGACTCGCCAGCATGTGTTCTCTACACCTGGTTACCCCAGCACTCGGTCACCTGTGGGTCCAGCACACACACACACACACACGCACGCACGCACGCACGCACGCACGCACGCACGCACGCACACATTCTTTCCTGATCTCTTTCTCTGCAGGTGATACATCATCTGTCGCACACCATCTCTCCAACATCTGTCTTTGCTGGCGTCATCTTTTATCATCACGCTCGTCTTTTCATCAAGATAATTTAGACCCACTAGTGCACGAGACTGGCCCCTGGCACTCTGGGCCCAAAGAGTCGGGTAATTAAGAGGGGCACCCGTTGGCTAGGCGGAGTCTGGCGGCCTAGAGCTTATACTTACCTGGCGAGGTAATTATTTCTCCTTTGCGGCCCCAGGTAGGCGGGGAGGGTGAGGGCGGGAAGGGTAGCTTGGCTTTGTGTAAGGGGGTGGGGACCGAACATCCGCCGGCGGAGGTTAGGAGAAAATTAATTCTCCGTGTAACGAAGCCAGACTGAACCCACGTGTACTCGCACGTGCCACTCCACGCACGTGTGAAATTTCCCTTTTTCTCTGTCTTTTCGACTCATGACAATCTCTTTAAAACTTGCAGCTGATGTCTTAATTCGTTACGGTATAGAATGTAGTTTATTTTTGATAAAAGATAAAAGAATTCGTTAAAAGGGTTCGATAAAAGAATTTAGTTCCACTGTTCTCCCCCCTCTCCCACACACACACACACACACCACCCTTGGCCTCTCGGGACTAATCACGATAAAGTTTAGTGTTGGTTAGGACTGCAAAGGAACTAAAGAGATGAATTACATTCTACTGTTATTGTGCACACTATTTTGACTATTATTTGTTTATTTTACCCAACAAAAGGGCACGTGTGACCTAACTAATAGTTTTGCATCCAATGCTTTGGTGCACACCAGTCAGCTCCCAAGAGACATCTGTAAAACACGCTAGCAAAAACTATATTGTCAGTAAAAACTGAAACAAGTACAAGCATCTGAAATGCAATTCAAAATAAAATACGAGTGAGAGAGCAAAACATCATCATTATATATATATATATATCCATACCATACAACAGGTTTCAAAAACCACCCCAGCATCTCCAATTTGGAAACCGAAAAATAAAAATTGATAGTGTCGGTTATAATTTTTGACAGCATTCAGTATTAGGCTACCGGTAATACTAAATCAAAGTCAGGTATATTCCCATACATTAGTTCTTCCCTCAAGCCCTAATTCCTCCCAAAAGTCCTGTGAAAATGCGCAACAATAAATCTACTAAATAAACCCACAGAAAATCACTATATAGGTTTGACCTAACATGTCTCACCATAATCATTTATATTTTTTTCTGATGTTATCATTTCTTTTTTGGCTATTTCAAATATTTTTAATTCAAAAGAACCTAACTTATAACTGAAAATAATTAGGTGAATGTCTTACTAGAACCTAAATAAATTTTACTAACAGCTAAATAATTCCCTTATTCTGAACCTGCAACACCAGAGAAAGCACTTTGCGTTGATTCGATAATTATGATTCACTTATTGTTGCAATTGAATCCCTCAATTATAAAATGCCCAGACTGCTAAATTTCTTTTAGAGTTTCACCTGTTCATAATGGTTCAGTGGATGATTACTGTCCCGAGATAATGGAAGAGCAAAGCTCTGATAGGCACGATAGCCGGCTGTCGGGACGATAAACTAATCAGACCGATAGCAGGGTATCTGTTGGGTCTCCGTGCATACGATCCCAGGTCGCAATGTTTACTCTCTAAGCTGAGGTTCGGGGTTAGGCTCACTGATTGCATGGACTGTACTAAGCATACAGCTCATGGTAGCTATCGTACCGGCTCATAGCACTGACTGTATAGTCTCACTAAATCAATCGTAATTACTCGTTTCATTGAGCGTATAAACCCACGTAAGATATCTATAGTTATCGTAAAGTCTCACTGATATGGATGTGAGGTCTCACTACACTGAATGCGAGGTCTCACGGTAGCCTGTGGCGGCGTCAGGACCTGCACACAAACGCTAATGATAACATTCAAGTTTATCTCACCATCATCTACATCGTTGTCTCCGCCGACACTGTCGACGTATGGCGCCAGAACAGCGCACGATAATACAAATTATTTATTAATGTTATTTCCATATTTATTGTCCTTGTTATAAACTCGCTAAAGAAACGGCAGCAAATGTTTATGGCCTAAGCATGTGCTCGGCAGGCCGTTGGTCGGCGTTCTAATTGCAAAAGCTGCTCTTGATCTGCCGCGTGAAACCCATCAGAGGCATTTTGTTTGCTTTGATGGCAAAACTTGTTCTGACCGGAGGTCTGCTAATCATCAGCTTACACGTCAGCGCGGGTCTGGCGCCATGCAAGGGGACTGGCGTTGATATGATATAATTCCGGCATCACAAAGGGGCGAAAGGCAGTCAGCCGTGGAACCGGTCTGCAGAGTCATTTGAGCGGAACGCTGACAAAGCATTCCGTCGTGTCAGTCGTGAGCGCTGGGGGCGGAGCATAGCTGAAGCGTGGCGAGAACCTGCGTGTGCTGTGCTGTGCTGTGCGCGTGTGTGCATGTGGGGGGGGGAGTGTACGGAGAACTGTGTGTATGTCGGTTGTTTCAAGGCCGACTGCTTAGACATGATACAGAAGTATTTAGCGTGACACGTGATTTCCAATTGACCCCATACAAGCCCGCACGTCGATATAACTTCGTGTGTGTATGAGACGGTGTGTGTGTGTGTGTGTGTGTGTGTGTGTGTGTGTGTGTGTGTAAATGTGTGCACGATGGCATCTGTATGTGAGAGAGTATGCTGTGTGTGTGTGTGAGTTCGTGTGTGTGTGTGTGCGTGCGTGTGTGTGTGTGTGTGTGTGAGTTCGTGTGTGAGTGTGTGCGCGAATTCGTGTTCGTGTGTGTAAGTGTGTGAATTTGTGCATGATAGCGTCTGAGTGTGAGAGAGTATGTGTATTCGTGTTCGCGCGCGTGTGTTTGTGTGTGTGTGTGTGCGTGCGTTAGTGTCCGTGTTCGTGTGTGTATGTGTGTGAATGTGTGCATGATAGCGTTTGTATGTGAGAGAGTATGTGTATTCGTGTTCGTGTGTGTGTGTGAGAGAGAGAGAGAGAGAATCTGCGGATGATGATGTCTGTATGTGTGTGTGTGTAGGGGAGAGAGAGAGAACGATGACCGCATGAGTGCATGAGAAAGAGAGTGACTATGTGTGCGCGCGTCTTTATGCGAGAGAGAGAGAGAATATGTGTGTGAATGTGTGTATAATGACATCTGTATGTGAGCGAGAGACTGTATGTGAGAGCGAAAGAATCGAGAGACTACTGTATGAGTGCGTAAAAGAGAGAATGAATAAGTGTGTGTGTGTGTGTGCGTATACAGGTCATGGAGCTCGTTCGTGCTTGTGTCTTCGTGTTGTGTGTGTGTGTGTGTGTGTGTGTGTGTGTGCGTACATAGGTCAAGGAGCTCGTACGTGCTTGTGTCTTCGTGTTGTGTGTGTGTGTGTGTGTTGGATGATCGAAAGTATGAATCGTGCAATTCTCCCTCTCACCCAGGTCTGTCAGTCTCTCCGCGTTTTAACGCCTGAGCTCGTGTACTTTGCTCGGCTGTCCACATGTCAGTCAGTGTTCAACACGTCAGCGTCAATCAGTTTTTCTCCCCGTGTCCAGGTTGTGGCCAGTCTGTGGGAAGCCATCTCGCGATACACAACCTCACTCACTGACCTGTATGATCTCTGTGGCCTGACTTCACACTAACGACTCACTTTACCTTTATACCGGAAATGCAGACACCCGTGAAATCGACGCCACTTGAGTGTTCCCCTCGCACGAAGTGCTTTCTACCTGACCTCACCCTACCCCTCTCCTCGATGAAAACCCCCCATATCATATATAGTCTTTGCCTTAGTCACACCTGTCACCTGACTTAAGTGCGCCGCTATACCAAATCCCTCCTCTAAGAAGGTTGCGACAGAAATAAACGCATTAAGACAGAAAATAAAAATCGAAAAAAATAGGGGGTAGCTGATAAAGGAGGATGCAGTCACGTTATCAGCATTTTGCTTCACTTTAGGCCTTATCCACATTGCACGTGATCGTATCGTACGAACACAGACAAGTGCACACACACACACACACACAGCCACACACACACACACACAGCCACATACACACACATATAGCCACACACACACACACATACACACACGTATAGTCACATGTTTGATGCCTAAAATGGAGATATCGGATGATCGAATTTTTGGACAAGAGGGCTCTCAGACTGTCATATAACTTCGCAATCTTTTTAAAATAGCAGGCGCATTTTTTTTCCCCCAAGTGCCAAATGAGGTCATTTTACAGGTGACTCACAACGTCCGGTGGTCTGTCCCCAAAAAAAGAGTGTACTCTCTCCTGTTGCTACCCTGATAGTTGTGTCAGCGAAAAAAGCTTATTGATATCGTGTGAGTTTGGCGTGAGGGTGAGCAGGGTTTTTTTATTATTTTTTTTTCTTTATTCTCCTCCCTAGACGCACACCTCCTACACAAGACTGTTCGGTGGAATACCCACCCCAACTCTCTTCTCCTGTTACATCAATCTACTCCAGCACAATACCAAGTAACCTCTCCACTCACCCCTCAAATAAAAGGAACTGAGTACTTAAATTTATTACTCTCAGCTCCGTTTTGAGCTACAAGTGTTAATGTCAGGACCTGAGGCTGACAGGACGATAAATGTTCACAGGTTCACTTTTATTTTTTTTCTTCTGTTTGTTGTTGTTCGGGGATTGGATTTGGTTGGGTGGGGGGGGGGCAGAGTTTGTACATTTTAATACACACCAAGACCAAGAAACCTTAAAAAGTAAACAACCATGCAAGAGAAAGAAAGAAATTTTAATACGCTGTAAAGTCTTCTCTAGAATGAGTTATAGGAATATTTACTGTAGGAGTTTGGAACAAATGTTGGAGAAGAAGTTAATAGGCAAAATTATTCACGTTCAGTGACCTCGACACTGCATAGCAGCTTCTGCAATCATCAAAGATGGGTGGTGACGCAACGGTTAGCGCCTGTCACCAATACAGTGAGGATTGGATGTCATGGGTTCAGATCTCGTCTCGGGCACGCTGTTCTATCTTTCAATGTGGCATTTGCTTACAGGGCTGGCTGCTTTGCGGTGATATAGCCTTAGTTGCTGGTTCAGATTGAAACACCTCTCCCCTCCCCTCTCCAATCATGAGAAATCATTGACCACAGTTGTAATCTACTTAACCCTCTTGACCGGCTAGATATTAACACAAAAAAGAATAGTTTGGTTGAGCCCTCGTCAAAATAAAAATTAGGTAGCAACTGGTGACAGCACAAAACAACGGAGAAGTCTATTCGGAAGACAGAAAGAGGCACCTTAATTGTGTCTAGCTGAATGAGTACTCGACTTTTCACTTGTTAGATGATGCACTCGTCTCAGCGGTGAAGAAATCGTGTACACATTTACAAACTGTTGACACCTAAAGTTATGCAATATCATGTGCGTGCGTGTACAGACAGAGAGAGAGAGAGGAAGTGTGTTTGTGTTGGAGAAACGTAGTTACTCAACTACAACCCCTCCTGCTGTTAGAAACTCCAGCCTTCTCACTTTCCAACCCGTACCTCACCAGTAGGGGGAGGGGTTGTGGCATGAGGCGGAGTCTTCCCTCTCTCCACCAACCCACCCCCTCTAAGCCCCCGCAAGGAGACTGTCATTGTTGTGGCGAGTGTTTGTGGTCGCTTGGCGCACGGACGTTCTGTCCTGCCCACACGCACAAAAGCACGTAAGTGGTGGGAAGAACCGAGAAAAGAGAGCAGGGGAAAAAAACAACCCAACCATCTCGGTGTCGACGTCCCCAGCTGAGAAACGGTCCCGTCTCACTCAGCTCCTGCCACGCCACTCGGCAGCAGAGATAACTCTTTGGCAAAGCGGTCCGCTGTGGTCTCGGCGTTTAACCTCTATCTTGAGAGGGGAGTGAGAGAGAGAGAGAGACAGAAAGAGGAAGAACGAAAGAAAAGCAAGTCGTGCGACTCGCTCAGCGTCAAGCTTGCACCCGTGACCTCAGTGGAGTTCACAACGGGGTGCGCACATGCGCCGTGACTCCCGTCCGAATTCCTGCAGCTGACAAAAGTGACTTTATGTGGGTGTTGTAACTGTGCGACACCCAGTGCAACGGGTGGAAGACACTACTGTGCATTTCTGGGAATTTAAACGATTGTGCGTTAACGTTCGAGCTGGAATCGTGCGATTCAAGGAAATCTCAGCCAGGAAGGGCAACAAGCAATGAACGAAATGACCGTATGTGCAAACACGTAAGTGCTCAACAAGACCAGTGCATAGCTCAAGATAAACTAACCCCGAGTATTCTAGGGTTAAAACTTTAGTGCTGGGACGAACATCTTTTCGGGAAACGGAATACAGAGAGAGAGAAAGTTTGCAATGTCAGACCAGAAAAGTCAGTCCTGCAGAAATCTGTTGTAACGTGAACATCAGTTTCCCCCCGGGGAGGGGGAGGGGGAGGAGGGAATTGTTTGACGCTCGGCCCGGTACTGCAGCAGATGGGTACGTAAGTCATGGCTGTCAGAACCTTCAAATAGTTTTCTTTCCGCATCGCCACGCTGCGCAAAGACGCCTAACTGTTGGGGGGGAGGGAGGGGGAGGGGGGATCCGGAGGCTGGGAAGTGGAGGCAGGCAGGCGGGTAGCAGCTGTGAGTAATTGCGCTGCGGAGTATATGGCTCGCCCAGAAAGTTGCCAGCGGAGGCAGTGTTTTCTTTTGCTCAACTTGAATCCCGTGGGATAGTTAACTGTGTCAGTCCGTCCATCACCAAGTGGCCGCTGCCTGGCAGGCTGTTGCAGCGCCACCTCTTCGTGGTCGTCCAAAAGTCTTTTTTGCTGTTTCGCGTGTCTTGTCCAAGCTCAGAAAAAAAGGTATGGTCACAGTCTTTTGATGTTTGTGTACAGTTTGGAAAAAGAAAACAAAAGAGAAAATTTGAACAGGAGTGAAAAAGAAACAAGGGTGGGTAGAGAGCTGTGGTGGCCACAGGGCGTTTGTTTAGAAACGTTTGCTACTTAGTGAAATGACAAAACAATTTTCTTGCAGTTTAAAAAGATTTTTTTTTAGAGAATACGTTTTACTGTTGCTAAGCTTAGTGTTTTTTGTGTAGGTTCTATTTTGAATTCAGACTAGAATTAGAAGCAGAAATTACAGACCCACGAAAAAAAGTGTTTTTTCGACTAATTCTCTCTTTCCTGTTTCTGTTTTGTCATTCAATTCTTACAAACTGTGCGAAGATATTTTTTGGTTGGCAGAGTTAGTCGTGAATAGATCCTGCTTTCATGAACAGATACACATACACACATATAGCTCATATAATGTGTATTTATGTGTGTGTGTGTGTGTGTGTGTGTGTGTGTGTGTGGATAGTTGCATAACACTGAGTTGGCTGCTGTCTCACAGGGTTAGCCTTATATTTTTTCGAGCATACAGAAAAATGTTCGGGGGTTTTAATCTTAGCATATCAGTTAGCTTCGGGGGGGGGGGTAATTCTTGACTGTTGTAGAATGTTACATTTCAATGATCGTGGTCAGCAATCAATTTTACCTCTGCAATGAGAAGAAACTGCTGTAGCTACTCCAGGTGTGTGTGTGTGTGTGTGTGTGTGTGTGTGTGTGTGTGTGTGTGTGTGTGTGTGTGTGTGTGTGTGTTTTCGTTTGCTTATGTTTTTGTGGGTATTGGTGGGTTAGTAGATAAGATAGAGAGAGAGAGAGAGAAATAAAGAAAAGATCAAGAAGGAAAAACGTATTAAAACTGAACGTTATTGAATAGGATATCGGCTCTACTCAAGGGGAATTACAATAAACAAAACAACATGAAAGTAAATTCACTCTATACAGTAGGGACGGGAATAAAAGCTGATAAATAGCAGGTTTTAACGAGAAAAACGAGAGAAAGAAATTGTTCGAAGCCCATATACAGCTGGACTTTCTTGCGATGAGAACAGCGCCTTTTACAATCCCCTCTCTGGTTGTAACATAAGTAAAGCTTATCCTCAAGTAGTGGGTAATTCCCCCCACACCCTTCCCCCCCTCAAAGGACGTATTTTCCATTGTCAAAACATAGCCGATAAAGCAATATTGTAGCCAGATGGAGAGAAGGCAATTTAGCTCCGTCTTGCGGATCGTCCTATAAAGCGTGTGTACGAGTGAAAGCTGTTCCTGGCTTAATAACGGTGCATTGTGAAGACGAGTGCGATAATGCGATAACTTCTCCGTTAGCTGATGGGAGAGTACGGTTGCCTCCCCTGCTGGGGCTAGTACGATGAGCCACCTGGCTGGCCTGCCGTCTTTCAGGCTTCACCAGGTGCACCGTGCTGTCAGACCGTGTGAATGGTATCGGCGCCCTTCTCTGGCCCCTGCGGCGGTGGAGGGTAAAGCACAGACACAGACGCACGTATTCCTAGTCCACACAAGCAGGCGCTGATAAACACGCATGCACGTACGCAAACACAAGACTGCGCGCACGCATACACACATATAGACACAGGCACGTAGCTCATCACGCGCGCACACATTAATGTGGCCATCTCTCTCTCTCTCACACACACACACACACACACATAAAAGCACTTTCCCACACACGCCTAGACAGCAAGAATAAGCATACATATATCTTCACATATAAGCACGCACGCGCACACATGCGCACAGAGAGAGAGAGACACACACACCCGTTCGCCCAGGTGCGAACCCAGGTGCGTCCTTCTGTTATGTACCCTCCAAGTCATTTGCTTTCTGGTTAAGACTTGTGACCACTCTTCTTTACCTGGATTTATCACCCCTTGCATTTCAGGATTACCTGACCCCCGGCGGAGGCCACGAGCGGAGGGTCCCTCGTTTGTATTCGTGTCGACGGCCTGATCGGACGCCGTGTTTAGCTGGCTCTCCAACACCTGTCCTGCGCCGCCCCCTTCAACTCAGGTAACACGCGCGCGGTCTGCCGAGAGACGCTGCGCCGTTCCTACCCGCAAGCCACCCCACAACCACCAATCCACTAAGCTATTGTGGCCTCCACTGGCCACTACCCAGGAGCTGGTCGGGCAGCAAACCCTCAACATTTCCCACCCCCCTACTCTCAGCCATCTTCCGCTCCACCCGTCGGATTGTCGCCGTATAAAAGCTGGTCACCAGTCCGCGTCGTCGTCGATAGGGCCCCCGGTAGTGTAGTGGTTAAAACACTCGCTTGTCACCACTGCAGTGAGCGGCTCAGGGTTCAGATCTCGTCTCAGGACACTCTCTGTATGTGACACCTGTTCGCAGGGCTGGGCGGCGGGGGTTTTCTCCGGGTACTCCGGTTTCCTCCCCCCATCCCTTACCCCCCATAGTGCGAAATCACCGCAAGGTGGAAGCACTTTCCAATTAAATAAACAACAACAACAGCGTCGTCGTCAGACAAAGGAAGACAACGCGAAGCCGGTGAGGAGCTGATGGTCCAGGGGTGGACACCGTGGGGCGTCTGCTGCTGCACCCAGAGGACATTTGCTGCAGCCAGCCGCAGCCCGAAGATGTGCGGCAGGTCCTCTTCTGCAGCAGCCTTGCTGTGCAGCGGCTTGCTGGCCCTGGTCGTCTGCGTCCACTCAAGTGAGTCTTTCGTCCACGAATGTGTAATAAACGTACATATAATGCTTTTGCTTGGGGTCATACATGTAATAAGCTTTTAGAGCCACACTTTATACGTCATGTTGATGTTTATATATATATATATATTCGTTTCTGTGTTTCCTCATATGGAGGTTTATTTAGTCTAATAAGTTACATAATCTTATATACAAATCGGTGGAAGTCTACGATTTATTCAATTTGTTTCTTCTTTGTCGTATGATGTAGTTTCAGTTACCTTGTCAAAACAGGTGATAAGGAAGTAGATTATTGCCTTTGATGGGTCCTTTTTCCATAAAAGGTATCTTTGATCTTACTGAAGCGAGATAAAATCGTTTTGTCTGCGGTAAAAAAAAAAAAACGACGCTTGTTAATATTGTTAGAAAACCATGTTCATTACACGACTGTTAATATGAAACTAATGACGGGAGGCGTAGATAAGAGTGAGAGAGAGAGAGTGTGTGTGTGTGGGTGGGTGGGTGGGTGTGTGTGTGTGCGCGCGAGCGCGTTCCAAGGTGCCTATTATGTTTAGTACAGGTGCAAAGTCTTTTTTAGGATGTTGATGAGTTTCATCAAGGCCACAGGCTTTACCAGCAACAATCTTTATCACCAATTGAAATCTTTATCAGCTCACTGTGGGCACCACAACAGTTTGCGAGCCAAAGACATCAGCTGAAAGTGGACCCCACAATATTTGATCAATCGATATGGTCACTTTATAACTTTCATCACTGAAAGAAACATTTGAAACTTAGTCCAAAAACAAAAAACCTCAGCAGAATACGAGTCAGTTTGTCTTTCGTTGTGTTTATTTGTCTAAAATCCCAGTTCATCTAACGGCGCCGCAGTGTAAACACAAACATCCTCTGCCTTATGAAAACAATGCTAGAGGAGACTATTCAGAAGGTATTCAGAAGACAAATCTGTGCTCATAGCTTTCTACTGCTATTATACATAAACAAATATGTTTAAACTTCAATATAAATCTGAGGTTAACAAAAAGTGGCTGTGGTGTCGCCGTTTATCTCCAGCTTCGTTGCGGATATCCTCATGGGTTTGGTTTACAGAGATGAATCAAAGTACTCAGCCACACACACACACACACACACACACACACACACACACACACACACACACACACACACACACACGCAAACACTCACTTATTGTGTGTGTGTGTGTCTGAGAGAGAGAGAGGGGGAGAGTAAAAAAAAGTCCTAGAACTATTAGTCTCTATAGGCAGGCTCCATTTGGATCCGCTTATATAGATATACACACAGGAAGCTTCACGACACCCACAACCGGCAGGGCTCATCCGGGTGGGCTCAGCGGGTTTCCCTGAGGATCATTCAGTGCACAGGTCAGTGCACGTGACAGCACGCTGCAGTGCACAGGGGTGCAGTGGAACGATAGTGGTGGAGGTTGGTGGTCAGGGGGTGGGGGGTGGGTGGGTGGGCAGATCATTTGGACCTGCGGATCATCATCATTGTCATGATCATAATCATCATCATTGACTTCACACCTCTGTGGAAGCTTCTTTTTGCTAATGTTTATCCCTTTGCACGAGTGTTTATTGCCAATAGTGTAATATCTATATGACTGGCAGGGGTTAAAAGTCAACCTCAGCCAGAAATAAAACGAGGGTCGACGTTACTTGCAAGTTCACCGACAATAGCGCTCACATTAATTGGTTATATAAATGTGAACAGCAAGAAGGCTTTATTATTTTTATTGTTTGTTTGAAACGCACACGTGGAATGACATAAAATTTATCAACTGACGCCACCAAAGGACATGCTTAATACGACAGCTTCGACAATATTTTAAATAACTGTTGTATAAATTATATTAACGAGCATCCTGTGTACACGCGGGTTAGAAAGCTATAGAATAATAAAGGAAAAAAGGTAAAAAAAAAAAAAGGTAAAGGTCATCCCATAACCTTTTCAGGTCGTTGGTGAGTGAGGTGTTAGAGATCCCACTTTTCTCGGGGCCAGCTTTTACTTGAGGGTGGTGCCAATCTCCTCTCCCTCGCTGCCTTACCTTCCCCAACCCTCTAAGGAGTCAGGTACCCATTTCCGTCGGCTGGATCGATTGGGGGAAGTATGCTGCGCTTATCGGGAATTGAACCAGCGCGCTCTCGGTTCGGACGCCAGCGCTCTACCCACTCGGCCATCCACTTCCCCCAAAAAGGGAAGCACAACATAAATGCGCGCGCACACACACACACACACACACGTATGCGCACAATTTGACTGCACTAAACTACTCATGATTGTAAGCACTCGCACACAAAAATCTGCAAGCACAACAAACACATCTCTGTGCGCACGCACACACACACACACTCACACTCGCGCGCCCACACACACACACATATATATATATATGCACATGCACGGAGGAGGTTAATATGAACGAGACGGTGACATGGTATGGTTCTGACTAAAAGACTTCGCAATGTGACCCGTTATAAACGCTAAGTCTAAGGGAAACCATCTGTTGTACACCCAGCTTCTGGCCTGCACATGCGGCAGGTTCTAGCCACGATCAGGAGAGAGCTCGAGCACGCTCATGTTGTAACACCGACATTCTAAACCAGTCATTTTCTGACAACCAAAGAGATCATCTGGAATCGTAAACCGATTATGGAACAGAATGAACCATAAAAGAAGGGGGAAAAGGTAACATTGACTTCTCTCACTGTTTTTCAGCTTGAGAGCAAGCAACATCGCCGGCGACACCGCTCACAGCAAAGAGAGTGTGATGTTTACTCTCACCTTAAACCCCTGCCCCTATCACCTTGGTCGTGCTGCAAGATGACATAACAGCTATGGAATGCGCGGCGATTGAATCCCCGTGGTTTCCGTGAAAGAAAAGGAGAAACAAAAGTTACCCTGCATGCTCCCACCCTGTCCCGGATGTCAGGGACTGAGTTAATGAACACCTTGGCCCACCCCCCCCCACCCCACCCCATTCACTACAACGATCCACCCCAGCTCGCCCAACGCTTTCGTTCACCTCCACCGCCACCTTTCTCCTCTCCCCCTCCCCTCGTAGAGGGAGTGGTTGCCAGTGGGAAACACGTTTTGTGGCATCCGATATATTCCTTTTCTAACGTACAGGGTGCATGTGTGCATGCCTTGCTTTTCCGGTAACGGGAAGTGAGAAAAGCATAGAGAGAGTTTCATGAGTTGGTTTTTCTTTTTCTGTTTTATTGGAAATGAGGAAATAGGTGTTTGACGAGCCACAACTAAGGCTATACCACGGCAAGGCAGTCAGCCCTGTACTATTTTACTGGAAAGATGAACTGCGGGTGTAGAGTTGATTAAGTGATCGTGACTAACCCAGTCCTGCTTAACGATTGCGTCTTGTTTAATTATACTGTAATGTGTAATGTTCACATGGTCGGGTAACGATACAATGCTGTGTAATGCTCGATTATAATTATAATAATACCGTCCGTGCTGTGTACTTTTCACCTGGTCCTGTAATAGTTCCACGCTGTGTAACGACCGATTATTGCATAATAATCCCGTATCGTGTAACATTCACGTGGTCCTCTCGGTATCTTATGTCGTGTAACGATCGATTATTACGTAATCCTGTGTGTGTAATGTTTATTGATGGTATAGCGATCCCTTACTGTGTAATCATCATGTGCAGGCTCTTTTTTATTTTGTTCTCCCCCCCCCCTTTTTTTTTTGTTGCACGTTTTGTGTCCTCGAACACATCGCTGGGAACAGGTTCGCCAAGAAACTGAGTTAACTTGTTAACGGAAAGGAAAATAAGACAACGCTTCTTTTAGAACTGGGTTGCTTTTTCTCGCGAAAAAACGTGGAGTCTCGGTATATAGTTCAAGACGGCGCCACGACGGGGGCGATTTTCACGGAGCTGGGAGGTTAGCCAGGTGAAGCTGCGGGGGATGCTGCTCATGGGAACCGACAGGTAAAGTATATGTGTACTTACCTGCGACCGCCGCGTGCTAATTTCGCGCCAAGTTGCCACTGGTTTGCGCATGTCGGCACAATGACTTCCGGTTTGAGTTATGGGCGCGCCTGCGAAAGTCGATTGTTTGTCTGCGTAGTTCCGGTCGCTCACCGGGGGTTGGGATGGGGACAGGGTAGTTGGTGAGGGGTAGAGGTGGGGGTGTGAGGTTCCGGCTATTATCGGGTACCTCTCTTCCTGTTCAAGCAGCCGCGTACATTGAAAGTAATCATACGTGACGGCGGGGTGGGTGGGTAGAGGACTAAGCGGTCCTTTGGCTTTTTGTCTGCGGAAAATAAATAAGGGTGTGGAAGTGACGGAAACATATTGACCGTTCACAGTGGATTGACAGCTGTCAAACTGTAGGTGTCCATGAGATGCTGAGGTCACTTCCAAAGAGTTCATTATGACTGCACATGTCGTACGTCCGTGGCTCAAACGCGAACGAAGATTTAAATCATATTTAAAAAAAAAAACTTTTGACTCATGAAGCCATATTCTCGGCAACCAGGACTAAAATATTGCTGTTTACTAATTTCGTTGCTTTTATTCCAAAACTACACGATGGAACCATTGGTGAGATCACAGGTATCACTGTCCGTGACACACACTGATAACGGAAAGAAAACATGTCAGCGTTAAGCGCCCCCCGTGACATTGTTGATTCAGGCGCCTTTCTTCCCTCCAGCGTTCGAGAGCTATTTGCTGCCCTACGGCGCCGCGCTGGCCTAAGAAAGAAAGCCTTCGTTATTCAAAGTATAAAAGGGCGAGGAAAGAGAAACTAATGACCAGGGTCAAAAGTAACAGGAAGTGGATGACAACTCGTTTACTCTTTTGACCGTTTCCTGTTTATTGCATTATCAGGTAGCAGAGCGTTGGAGCGTAAAGAAAAGAGCGACAAAGGAGAGCAAAGAAAGAGAGAAAATATTGAGGTGTTTGGTTATGAGGGCGAGGTGCTGGTTTTGCAAGTGCGTGTGTGGTTTGGGACTTAAAAAAGAAAATCTTGTAATTAGTAAATTAGTCTCTTAGTTTAGTTGGCATTGAATGGACAGCTACCTTCTACCTGGGTAAAAGGATGAGCGTGGACTTTGTCCACTAATGTGAGTACTTTGAACTCCAGATGGATTTACCTCCTCTTTCAGGCCCATCTGTTGTCGGACTCGCACGACGGAATGATAAACACTCCTCACTTTTAACAGATGGAGGCGATCACCTGTCAACAAACAGCGGAGCTGGTACACGTGCACAAGGACTAAAGGGAAGTGCGGGAGGCATCTCCGGGTACTTTGGCTCTCCACCCACCCCTCTTTCCACACCTGTTTTCTAAAAGGGAAATTAGGGTGAAACTGATCGCTATGGGGGCGACTGAGGTATGAAAGCCTTACCCCAGCCTTGGATCAAGTTGTTACAACTCGTCAGGCGCTTTAACCACTTCCGTCCGCTTCATGTGATCCGATCTGTTACTTCTAAAAACAGATTCTTAGTCTCCCTCTGTGTGTGTGAGAGAGAGAGAGAAAAAAAAAACCTGTGAGTGAGATTCCTTAAACCACTCGATAAATGCAGAGTGGAATAATAAACCATACCTTTGTGTGTGAATAAAAGGCAACTTGTCCATCACACTATTTGATTGAAAGACAATGCTGTTGTTTAGCCTCGCTACAAAGATTTAATTTTTCATAATATCAAGTCTTCTTTAGTTGATGAAATTTATATTTCAACTAAATTTATATATTGAGAGGGGTGTCCTCTCGCCTAGCAGGCCGAATGGGGCAGCTCTCTCTGTGTTTTTCTGTTTTGTCCACGATTTGTTCTGGTTTTATCGTCATCAGCTTATTAATTAAGGATCTTCATCTTCCTTTATTTCCTCTATGTGCTGGATTGTCCGTGGCTTTCGGTGTTTTTTCTTATGGATGGACAGAAGAGATCGAAGTTTTTGTTGACTAACGGTCTCAGTATCTTGTCACTTCCTTCGTGGTATGTGATTTGTACCTTTTATTTCTACTATTGTCGTACATCTAGAAAACGCTTTGTAAACACTTGTTTACACGATGTAATGGTTCAGTTCGGCTTCAACTTCTTTCCTTGGATACCTTGGTGAAACGACTGGACAATAAACGATTATATTTAGATCAGTAGTCGGACATCGTTGATTGAGGTGATCTCCTTTTTGGTTACTGGTTGAAGATGATTTTTTTTTCTACACCGTATTCTTCACGGTGATCTACCCCTGGCTTGATCTTCCTGCATTCTTCTTAAAAGAAACTGGCTATCGGCACTTTGTGTCCTGTTGTGTTACATCACCGCTTCTTCTTGTTTCTTTATTGGACTGTTATTTGCTGTTTGGGTACACTGCAATAAGTTTGTCTTTATGACAGTGAAACACGCTATGCACGTGCACTTTTATTATTGTAAACCTCGTTGAGTCCTGCTGTTGCTGGAGGAAGGCGAATACAAATGCGTTGACTATATTATTATTATGTTTACGACCGCGGTACTTGTTAAACTTAAATTCCTCGCTGAAGTGAGAGACGGCAGTATAAGCTTTTTAGTCACACCTCCTCTGTTCTGAAGTAAATAAAGATTTGACGACGAAGAAAATAAAATTTAACTTCTTTTGTGAGATTGAGGCAAGATGAAATTTATCTGAAGTTCAGTACCCGAAGACTGTGACCTCTCTAACTCGAAGTGCTGTAATCTTTTGCAATCACAATCTCTTGACTTCAGTCCATCCTCTTAGCCATCATCAGACGCGTGGTAAGAGAGGGAAGATGACGGTGTGACTGACAAATGTCAGTGCGTGGCCATGTGAGCTATGACTCTCCGTGTTCATTGTTTCGTCAAGGCTCTACCTCTCAACTGTAAGAGTCCTCATCCACTGTTCCTGATAAGTCTCGTTAACTGTTTTGGTGAAACGTTCTAATGGTCATTAGTACATGACAAGAACTGTAAACCTATTTTCACGTTCACATGTATTTTTGTGTGTCCACACTAAACGCGCGTTTGTCACACACACACACACACACACACACACACTTCACACACGCACGCAAACACAGATATGCTCGCTCACACACACACACACACACACACTTGTCGGATACCCTCGTCAGTTAATTGTTGGTTGGTTTCTCGCTCTCCCGTTACATCTGGTCCCACTCAAACCCGTTGACAGCCCTCGAGCGGGGTGTAAAGAGGCATGCCCGACCGCACCCCAACATAAAGGATAGCGGTAGAAGGTACCCGTGGCGACGAGACACCTGGGCTCAAAAGAAGCGAGAACTGCAATGCCGGGGGGGGGGGGGGTGCCAAGGAAAGGAATCGCGCCCCGTGATTTTGAAAGGGTGGGCATTCAGGTGCACGGATATTATTGCTTGTCGGTCTGGGTCGGTCAGTTTTTTTTTTTTTTTCAGTCTCTCGGGTCGGGCGGCATTCCTGCGACGCTGAGATCGTTGCCATCCTAAGCCCAGTTCTTTTGCACCCGAGCTTGTTTTTGTTTTGTTTTTTTCCTTTCTTTCTTACTTTCGTATGCAAGGTGTATTATATGGAGCATAAATTTTCCGCGTTTCGCTCTAACCGACTTCATGCTAGCACCGACTGCTATATGGCCGACTGAGATACTATTGTTGACCAGTTTACTAACTTTTGCAAGTGCTTGGAAATCGAATCAAACTGTTTCATCATTCCATTACACCTTCCGTACTACATTCCCCTACCTCGCACGCACCCGTGGATGAGAATAGCAGCAAATATTGAGGAAGATTAAAAAAAAAAAACAAAGCTTTACAAGCCTCGTTCAGACTTGATGAGGCCCTCTTGATTCAAATGGCCTCTTGGAGCGGATTTTCCGGCACTTACGTCTGTTCTCCTTGAGAGGTCTGTGTCTTACTGATAAATCTGCTAGACAATTACGACAGAGGAACGGGTTGGTTGGGGTTAGAATGTAGTCCCTCAATAACGTCTCAAAGACGTTGAAACAAGTGAAAACGGCTTTATTCTCTCAACCCGCACCACGGCTCGAGTTAAGTTCCCGTTATTCGGGAAGAAAAGTGTCGATGATAGTAGCAGTGAGTAGGATGTTCTTACCGCCAGTGCCCAGTCAAAGCTGGGAGAGCCAGACACAGGCAGACCGTGTCGGACTCTTTCAGACAAAAGGCAGGTTTCTCACGCTTCGCTTTTATCGTTTTGCTTTGATGATGTCCAGTATCAAGTATTGCTACTTTGGTAAGAGGTGGCAATTGTGAAAACAGTTTTGTCCACTTAGAAGTCTCTCCGATTTCAGTCGTTCCTTGTTCTTGTCAATAAAATTGAAATCGTGTAGCTCGTAGAAGATGCACCCAGTGCAAGACTGCTACTAGCTGAGCCACGGGCATAAAGAGTGCCCAATATTCCGCTTTCTGCAGGGCGCTACGAAAAACTGCAAAATGCTGATTGAATGTTGCCACAGGACAGGAAGTAGATTCGTTGGCCTCAACTGCAAGTTCCATCATCACAGGCGCGATCTCCAAGCGACAGCGAAGGTCGTGAACCACAAAGGAGCCTGCAGCGGTCTCCTTCTCCGTTGCCCTTCCACAGCACTCTGTTCAGCCTCTACCCTTCCTCTTTGCGATGGGTATCGATGGCGCCCCCTGGCAACAAGCCTTCTCGTTTCGTCGCTCAACCTCGCCTTTATCAGCATTATCATTGACCTACATCTAGATATTGCTTCGTGGTATTCTTGTGTCATCCACGCCGTCGCATACTTCCGGTGGGACTGAGAAGTGGTTGGACTGAAGGCTTTGTTTATGTAGCTCGAGTCCACGTGTCGCTGCCTGGTAAGTGGGGTGTCGTACCCTTTTCGCTGGCACAGGTGCGCCGAAGACTTAAGACTTTGTACACTTGTCTGTCTGATTGTTATCCAGAGTCATCAGTTTCCACTAGTTTCTTTGGACACCCGGGACCATCAGACACCCGAGCCGGTACGCCTGTTGCTCGGCTTATTCCGTCGTCGGGTGATTCCTCTGCCAGTCCGTCCTTGACACGGGGATTCGATCTTTCTCAAGTCTGTTTTGTTAGTTGCTTGGCCCAACTGCCTACCATGTCTAGGTCTTGCTGCGCGAGAGGTCGATAGCCGCGTTGTTAACATGAACTTAAACTTAATATAAACGATTTCGCAGACTACTACGGCTTGGCAACCTATCTAGCGCCGTCGTGCATCCGACAACAGACGATTGAGTAGCCAGCAAAAGCAAATAATAACAATACGATAGGAAATGTGTGTTATCCCCCATATGAATTTCAATAATTTTTAGACTTCTCATTTAGCCGACCAACAAAAACAGCAGGAGCAATAAAAATAATAAAATGCTGACGATGTCGCCATGAAGGTGATCCCCGCATTTACAGAATCTCTGGTTGGCTGACGCTGCAAAAATATAGAAATGAATATTGTTGTATACGAACGATTTTTCAATAGTTCAGCTGAATGTATTTAAAATGTATGTCTCTTTTTTCATTTAAACTCGTCTATTTGCCTGACTGCTGTGACGGCTATAAGGATAACACTGTAAATGTTAACTTTTCGTCTGTTCTCGGTGAAAGAGTTAGAAAACGAAATAGACGACAAGCGAGGTCAAGAAAAGGTGAAGAATATTAATATGTCCAGAGGTTTAAACAGCTGTCATCTCCTGGGTGAATGCCCCCGCCCTTCCTTCCCGTCGTCGTAGATTATCGCGACGATCTGCGTCACAGCGGCTCACCTGTCGCCACGTGCCTCTCGGGCGACGAGTGTCACACGTCGTCATCCTATCACCTGGAAGAACTATACCTGCGTTTCGCTCGAGAACAGCGGTAATGAAATCCTTCCGGCTGCCTGTATCCTACTGAGACATTCAAGCTCAATATTTCGTGTGGTATTCATTGTTCTGGAACAACATTCTAATATATGAGCTTATGTAAAAGAGAAAGAAAGAGGAAGATTCAGAGAGAGAGAGAGAGAGAAAAACACACACACACACACACGAGACAAAAAAAGACAAAAGCTGTTTTGCAGAAAGCAGTTTACAGCCAACTTATTAACTTCGGGGGACATAACAGCTTGTAAACTGTTCCATCTAACTCCTTCCCCTACACGTACGTGCTGAAAAAAAGTGGGCCACTCATTTCTCTCCTACCCCGTCTGTCTCGCTCACTCTCTACCTCCTCTCATCTCTCTCTCCGGCCAAACAGAGGACTCACTGTGCGTTTTGCAGGCGCCTGTGCACTGCTGCCATAAGCACAAAATCAAAATGCCATCTTTCTCTAGCATGCTGAATGCTGACTAAGGAAACGCGGGGGGTAAGTTTGGGTACATCGCACGTGTGGCTATAACCACCTCCGACGGGATTTTCCCTCAGGAAGATGCTTATTCATCTTTTTTTCTTTTTTTTAAAAAGAGAAAAATGTACAGTGCCCATTCTGGCGTTATCAACGCTTGTAACAAACACACTCGACTGAAATCAAGTGCAGCCGAGTTTAAATTTTTTAAACTGTTTTGATAATGTAAGACGAAGCGAAGCTTTTATTTTTGTATAAACAAAATTACATTTGAGCGTGATGAATAAAACATTTTAAGGCAAACAAGAAAAGGAAAGATTATTCTTGAAGTTGAAGACCGGTAAGACTGTTCCTAGGGTACCCTCCACACACACACATATATATATATAGAGAGAGAGAGCAGGCGCTTGTGCACTGCTGCCATAAGCACACAATCAAAATGCCATCTTTCTAGCATGCGTGGGTAGGTTTGGGTTCATCGCACGTGTGGTTATCACCACCTCCGATGAAATTTTCCTTCAGGAAAATACTTAAATATAATTTTTTTTCAAAGAAAGATTTACAGTGTCCGGTCTGGCGTTATCAACGCTTGTAACAAACACAGTCGATTGAAATCAAGGGTGGCTGAGTTTAAATTTTGTATATTTTATATTTATATATATATATATATATAGCTTATGTAGCAAAATTTTTTTTCCGCAATGAAAATAAATTTCCTCAAAAAATGCAGCAGCTGTTTAGCTGCAGTGTTTTACTTATCACAGAATCTGCCTTCATGCCTCCATGCCGTCTGGCTTCCTAGTCAGTCTTTCTTTCTTTCTTTTCGCTCTGTTTTTCTTTCTCTTTTTTTTCTTACTTTCTTTCTTTCCCAGTCACGCTTCTGTCTCCCTGCAGTGGAAGACACAAACAAGAGGCGCACTGGAGCCAGGGCCTTCAAAAACGCGGCACCTAAACTGTGGAATGCTCTGCCATCGTCATTGTCCACCATCACCTCACCAACCACCTTTCAAAAAAGACTGAAGACCCATCTGTTTACTTAAGACGAACTTAAACTTAAACAACCAAGCAACACTTCTGTCTTTATTTTTTACTTTCCTGGTGTTTATTTATTTACTTTATTTTTTTTTTCTTATTTTTTTATTTTTTTTTTAATTTATTTTGTTTTTGCTGCGCAATGAGCATTCTTCCGAATGGATACCTGCGCATTACAAATGGACATCATCATCATCATCATCATCATCATCATCATCATCATCATCATCATCATCATCATCATCATCATCATCTTTCTCTCTTTTTTCTTTCTTTCTCTTTTCTTCTTTCTTCCTCAATGCAATCAATACTGTAGCACTCTTGTTTCTCCCAAATGTGGACTGGAACAACAATGTGACGTGTTTGACATAGAATACGGCCATCATTTATTTATTTATTTAAAACCGTTTTGCACCATGGAGGAATCCGTTTTGGAAAAAAAACCAGGTGGTGCGTTTGTTCTTTAAGGGGATCACTGGAGGAAGAATCTCACTTGACTGTGATATGTTAGGTAGGCTGTCACAAGGATTCAGACCTGTTAGTCAGCGTGTCATTTACGAGGACTGTCACATCTAAGGTAGCATTTCACGCACACGGACTGTCACAGTTAAAGGAGTAGATGACAGGGACTGTCACGTTTAAAGGGAGCGGGTCACGGGGTCTGTCAGGTTTTAGCAGACGTGAAAAACACGCCCACCACCTCCAAACAAATTGCACCGACACAGCGGAGTTGCTCTGGAAAAGTTTTAATTAAAAAAAATAATTATGGGGAAGAGGCTGAATGGCATGAGTTGCGTGTGACTGTGAACTATCCCTGGTACCCCCGGGGAGATTTTTATTCTTCCGTCCTGTTTGCATACTTCTATGTAAAACGGTGTATAACGCATAATAGAAAAGAGTGGATTTTTTTTGTAAGATACACTCAGACTTTTGAGAGAAAAGACTACACGAAGATGTAATAAGGTGACTGTGCGACTGATGCTGGTATCATTGGGTGAAAGGAATGATGCACGAAATCGTCCAAATCGTAGAAACTCCTTCGATAATCGTCTTGTCAATGTGTCAGTAAGTGGAGGGATTTTAGTATATATGAGTCGATGTCTTGATTAAAAATGTGTCTTGTCTTTACATTAAATGAAGTGGTGAGGTATTTATTTCACATAGTGCATTTATTTCTGAGGATTAACTTATTGTTTATTCATCTTTAGGATTCAATTAATTAACTGAGCCAGGTGATTTAATTTTTTTTTTTTTTTTTTTTTTTTTTGGCAGGGTTTACGGCTGATTTTGTGAACGGCAACACACATCACTTCCTGCTGACGTGCACGACGCAAGACCTACCACGTGACACCAACGTGATCGCCGTCAAGATCTACAACCTCACGACGTCTCACATCCTGGCCTGGGTGGCGGCCAAAGACGGCCACCCCAAGTTCGGCGATGGCAGCGCTGGCTGGAACCGGTTCGTGTCGGGCAGCCTGCCCAGCGGCGACGGCTCTCACGCTTGGCTGCAGCTGCTGCATCTGGACCATGATGCCTCGCACACGGCCCACTTCGGCTGCAACATCTCCGTCATGAAGGACCAGGCCCACATCGACGTCATCGTCCTCAAGACCGACTCGGACGCAGCCGCTCAGCGCATGGGCTCAATAGGTCAGAAGATGCTTTTATATAAGGCCACCTTGAGTGCGCTCTAGAGTTTCTAACTTTTCACGAGGTATAAACACGTGAGACCTGCAATTCTCAGTAAATAAATAAATAAATTTTACATACGCGGGGTAAAAATGTCTCTAATAATAGCATCAACGCAGACACGAGAACGCAAACATTTTTGGAGAAAGGGAGGTAGCGAGATGTCACAAATGTACGCTAGTTGCTATGAGTAGTGGGGAAGGTGGATCATGATCTTTAGTTAGAAACTCTGGCATCACAAGTTAGAATTCCTGTTAATTTGTGTGCGATATCCGCGTCTCCCAAAAACAATAAAAAGAAAATAATTAGGCTTTTGTTTGATTAATTAATTGCAGTTCCCTCGTTTATGAGACCACTGAGTTCTTTCTGTTTCATTCTCCCTTTCAAACTAACCTCGTGTTCGCTGACTGCACGTGAAAATATTCTCTTCAGAGAATGGGTGTTGGGAAATGGGTGCGAAGAAACTGTGTTGCCGCTAGGGTCAGAGATCAGGTTGAGACTTGCATCGGAAAGCGCGATGGTCGCGTTGGTGACTGACCATTCTCATCAGAGGGATTCATACAAACAATTATTCTCACTAATAAGAAAGATTCACCTAATTTAATCATTAATAATAGTTCATGCCGCAGTTTATTAAAATATACTGACCCCTTATGTCTCTGTTATTAAGATTGTGCTTTCTTTTCATCCAACAGCGTCTACAACATCAACGAAGGCGACAACACCAGGTAACTGGATATGCACGTGCATGCGTGTGTCCGTGTATATTTCGTGTGTAGTTATTATTAGACTTAATAACAAAAGAATAAGGAAGGGGAGAGATGGGGAGGATAGTCAGTGAATAAAACGTAGTTGCGACGTAAGAAAACAAGTGTTCCTGAACGATGTTCACTACAAAGGATTTTTCTTTCTGATCTATGGTCACCAGGGGCAATAGTTATGAAACGAGGGTAAGTCGTTGCCCTGGGGCAAGATGGAGAACTCAAGGATAAGTCTCTTGTTTCGTAAGTTAGAAAACGGCGTTCAATGTGTTTTCTTGATAAAGTCAGTAAAGTTTAGTGTAGGGAATGTTTTTGCAACTAGCAGTCTGTCGTGTAGCTGCTTGGCTAGAAGCACATAAAGAAGTAAATGACAGGTAATATTTCAATAATAACAAGTTATTTGTTTGTGTAGCTTCCGGACTGATCAAGAGCGGGGACGGAGTGGGAAATAGAGGTAAATATTTGTATTACAATAATTACTCGCGGCTTCGGGGTGTGAGTGTGGGTGTGAACAGAATTGTGTTTCTTTCTTTAAAGCCTGGATGCATTTTGAGCACAAATTATTTGAGAAATGTGCTTTCCTTCTGGTGACTGATGATTCAATTAACAGTCAGTGGGCCTGACTTTGAGATCGCACATCGCCCTTCCCCTCTGCACACCAGTTATTAATGCATCTTCACATTATGAAATGTGCGAATGGCATACATATGGCGTCTGTAATTCGAGAATTATTATTATTATTAGGGGTAGTAGGATTGTAGTACTCTCTTTGACGAAGAGGTTATGGTTTAAGCGCACAGAGAGAGAGAGAAAAAAAAACAGAGAGCGAGACAGGTTCATGCCTTAAATAAATGTCTGTGTTAAAAGGCTTAAGAAAGTTGGAGCCCTACTTTGTATAACTTTAGTTGGGTAATTTTATTTGGTCATTTTTGTAATTAGTTTCATGTACAGATCCCTCGTGGCTAGAATCTCCATCCACGTGGCTTTGAAGTAAACGTTTTTAGCTCTAATGACATGGAATGATGTTTCTTTGTTACAGCACATGAGACGGAAACACAGATACGAACAGGAAACGTCCTTCAACCGCCAACAGGTAAGCCGATACACGCACGCACGCACACACACACACACACACACACACACACGCACGCACGCACGCACGCACGCACGCACGCAGAGGGACAGTCAGACAGACAAAGAGAAAGATAATAACAAGGAAGAGAAACCTAACGAGTTTGAAAACTTCTGGAACATTCCCTGGTCGGTCGTTCACTTTGCAGAAGTTTTTAATGTCGCTGCAGATTCCGTGAGTAGGCGCTCAATTATCTCTTTCATGCTCGCAAAGTCTCGGCGTCTTGGAGAAGAATCTACGAGATTAAGCTCATTACACGGGGCGGCTGTCTTTCAGTTCCTGTGCTCAAAGATGTTCAGTCGTAAGCCGCGGAATGGCGAAAGACTCCCTCTTGACAGCTTCTAGCGTGGACAAAGTAATTCACTCTCTGGAGCACGGAGGTTTACGGGAAAGCAAGGGGCTTTTGAAGGTTCAAAAAGAAAGAGAAGCAGCAGAAAGAACAAAAAAGAACAGTGCGTGATGTCTTAACGTTCCTTTCCTTATTAGAACCCTTGTGGTAACAAGACTTGCGGCGCATTATTGGGGGTAAAAATATTTAAAAAAAAAAAAAAATCGGGCTCTTTTGTAGAGCGTGGGTTTACTTTCTTACTGTTGAAAATGTCTCACATATTTTTCTGAACTTCACCAAGTAACACGCATGTGGAAATCCATGTACCCCCTCCTCCACGCACACACACACACATACACCAGAACATACACAAAATCATTAACTGTGTGAGTAACAAGATGAAAGATCAATATTAGAACAGGTTTCAGCTTCTTGTTACATTGGTCAAAATTTTTAATTATGTTTTAGACAAAGTAACAAAGGAGGCATGGTTCAAACGATGTTTCTAAACGTTGTGGCAGCAGGAACTCTCCTCGGATAGCTTTATAGTATATCAAAGAGTAACAAAACTGGCGCCTTCGGCGTTTACTTTAGTCATGAGGTGTTTCATAGCGTAAGAATACCACGACCACACCCCTTGGAGAGCCTTTTTTTAACAGTGCTTGTGTGTGCTTAACATAACAAGAACAATTATGTTGTATGTGTCATAAAGTGTTTCCAAAACGCAACATAAGGAGTAACTCGCCTCGTCGTCTTTTGCAGTTCTGGAGACCGGAGTTCCAATGACTGTCCTCATCGTACTTATCGTCCTCATCACGGTCTTCGTGGTTATCACCACGGCTCTTCTCCTGCAAAAGTTGAAAGGTTGGATCAAACGTACCGCTCTGCAGTTAAGAAAGACACACGAATACAAGCGTTCACTTCAGTAGTAAATACCAATAGCCCCCACCTCTCTCCTCTCTCCATGTTTCTTCATAACCTTTTATTTGCTGAAACTCGGAAGAGTTATTTTTAATTCTTTATGGACCCTTGTCTCATGTCCACCTTATTTCTCCTCCATTGTAGTGGTTATAATTATTAGAGAACTTACAATTTTCTTTCTTGTCTGTTTTATGTATCTTATGCTCTCTCCTCATTTACTCCTGATTAACGAAAAGCGGCACAAGTAATGAAATCGATATCATATTAAGGGACGTAACTACTAATAATAATCATCAGAGACAGCCTAGCTATGGAACCTACTGAATGCTACTAGTAGTGTGTTATGGCAAGTTTTATGGGAATTAATTACTTTTTTTTTTTTTTGCAGGTCGGTGTGCAGCCCATGAGCTGCACCATTACCCACCTCCCCACATGGGGCATTACAGCCTGGCAGGCAACACGCCGCTGGATAGCTCCTGGGAGGAGAAGATGACCAGCAAGGGTAGTCGCCCTTCCCTCCATTGCATGCCTAGGAGTCACTACAGCCTACCTAGACCGCCCCCACCTCCCCTCCCCACACTAATCCGGAGCAGAAGCCGAGACTACGGTAACTACAATTCACAACACGTCACGTGACAACCCTCATCCCACCCCCTTTTACGTCATCTACAATACCCGTTACACGGACCACGCTCGCGTGCGCGGAGACACAAAACGGTGCCCAAGGATGTATGAGAAGAAAGCGCCGAATTTACGTCGGTTAAACGGGCATAAACGCCGAGTTTACTTCTCACAAACGCGCGGATTCTTCTTGTTAAAGCTGAACTGATTAAGGCAGAGACAGCATCTAAAATGAGCAGCACACTAGTTCTCGTTATGGCCATGGAACACCTGATGACATAGGAAACTTCCAATAAGGTTCTTCATACAGTTCGCAAGTCTATACCCCTCACCCGTACACAGCATTTGCCTGACGCTTGCATTTGTGTAAGCAGACGGCGGTCCGGTGGCGTAACGGTTAGTGCCGGTCACAACTACAATGAAGTTTGGATGTCCTGGGTTCAGCTCTCGTCTCAGGCACGCTGTTCTTTCTCTGCATGTGGCATCTGTTTACAGGGCTGGCTTGCCGTGATATAGCCTCAGTTGCTGGCTCGGCGTAAAACACCGATTTCCCTCCATCCCTGTGTAAGCAGAGTAGGGGACGAACAAACAACATACACGCTTACACTTTGGTCCCTCGCGGCATTGTTTTAACAATGTTCCGCCACAGACTAAAAAAAAAAATAAAAAAAATCAAGAACTGAAATACCCCAAAACTTTGTGCATGGCTGCTTTATTGCTATGTTGCATGTAAATAATATAAAAGCATTGTGAGATTTAAAATTTATATATATATATCCGAATTCTACATTCACATCAAGCTTCTTTCTTTTTATGATATAAAATCTCAATCTTGTGTCATTGCAATAATTTTTTAAGAAATTCAAAGTAATTTTTGAAAAAATCATGAGATTACTACTTGTTTCATAAAAAAAGATTCTTGGAGGCTGTGACGATCAAATATAGGATCGATTAATTTTTTTGTTTGTTTGTTCTTGATGTAAGTCGAAAAGTTTGGGTCAACTTTAGAAAATTGGCATTGGCTATCTTTTGATTAGACCTAACTTCCTGTGGCGATATCATGCCTTAAAGAAACATTATCCTAGTTCTATTTTTACCATTTTTACTTCTTAAAAAAAAGCTGTCAAAATTTACTTTCTATTTCTTGTTTTTGCATGTTCCACTTTCATTGACAGTCGGAGGCGGCCACAAATTAGTCAAAGAGTTCTCTGACAGTTCTGTCATAGCACAAACTGATGGACTGCAGACTTTGTACATGATCATATTATACTTTTCACGATCCAGCTGGTATCGAGAAGGCATGGCTACACTAATCGCACTTTATCTGCCGTGCATGCACTTAAACCTGAATGACACAGGCAAAAGTGGTTGCGAAAACGTATTCTTAATATTTTCTATGATCCTTACTGCAACATATATAAGCCCATTCTGCGAAATCTTTTACATTTCTTCCCCGCCCACCGCTTCTCTCTGTCTATGCTTCTGATTTTTATCATGTACTGTTTCTTAATTTCTAAAATATTTCTAGAAGGTGAATGCGGACAAATTTTTTTTTCGTGAGAATCGAATCTTTATTTCTGAAAAGTAAATCGTATTATATACATATATATGTGTTTGATTTTTGTTAAGCCATCACTTCTACCAGCAGATGGTCTTTAAAAGCAGTGATATATTTGTAAATCCGAAAAGGTTCTTGATTTGTTTCTCAAAAATCGATTTTTTAATGTTTTTTGACTGTTATAGATTTCTTAGCAGACTTGTGAGCATCATCGTGTTACTTAGACGCAAATGAGTGAAGAAGTAGGGAGAACTTTAGTTAAAAAGGTCTCTGCTCCTGTAAATTTTAGAGTATAATTTCTGTTTACAACCAACCCAGTTTTATTTACAGCTTCCAATGGTCGCATCCCAGGAACTGTGAGGTCTCACTACATGACCCCATACGACGCCATCGCTCAAGACTCCAGCGAAGATGGCGATTTGTCACTCCTGAACACCTCCCGCCATGACCTTACGCCCTCACTTCCGCCGGAAGTAGCAGGGGACACGACTTACAATGTTCCGCGCGGCGACATCCAGGGGCAGGTGCTGGCCCAGGCGCAGACGCCATCACCTGTGCAAACGCAGTTGCCGGTCTTAGGACAAGGTCACGGACACCCGTTTTACCCGTGCACGGCGTTGAAGACGCCAGTTCCTGGACTGACCCCGTCTGACCTCGTGTGAATCGAGCAACGGTTTCTGGGAGTTAGGAGGCAGACTGTCTCTAGATGGGAGCTTCTGGTGCGTGTGTTGGCAAAGCATTGACAGAGAAACACTTCTCATTTTATAGAGCTTTAAGTTTAGCTCTCCAGTCGTTCCTCCCTCGACTTGATGCTGCAAGCGGCATCAGTATCAGCTTTGTTGTTGTTCTTGCTGTTGTTCTTGTTTAAAATGTGTTCAAAAACATCGTCACATTTCACATCGCTACATTTCTCATCGCCGGTGTCATGTGTAACTTCAGAACCAGCGCGTCCTCAGATAACATTTGACGCTGTAGAGTTTACACAAGGGCTCTTTTCCACTCGTGGGTGAAAAAAGGGGTTCAAAGCCAAGGATGTTCGAAAAAGAATATAATTAATTATACGTTACATTTTTTTGTGAGAGACAATGACACAATTTGTTTTAAAGGTCTAGTAGGGCGTACTGTACACAGTACAAGAAAACTATTTCTCAAAATCTATTCACAAGATACGCGCCTACAAATATCAGGCTTAAGCGAAGTCCAAACACCCCTTAAAAGTGTACATAGACATATTTACGATGTCAAAAGTACAATGCGAAGCTGGGACCATATATTGATTAGCCATATTGTGGGACATGAGGTCACATGTTCCATGTTTCTGTGCATAGTGATATTTGCGCGCTTTTATTTCAAGAACAAAGGGATGTTATTCACTCAGATTTCGGGAAGTAGTATTTTGTATTGAGTCATTTGAAAAAATAATATATCGTACCCCACTACACCTTTAAATATTTTACTTCATATTATATATTTCAGGTTGTTTTGCATTTGTAAATTGTTGCTTAGACCTGCTCTCAGTATTTGACACAACTTTGAGATACCACCCGACCCCATACCCCAGTCCTCAAGGTCATCTTTCGTTGTTCATCTTATTATTGTGTGAAGATGGTACTGAGTGCCTTTGCTTTTGTAGCATGATATTTGATATACATGCATACATTATCCGTATTCAGCATGCCTTATAATCCATGTGTATCTGCTTGCCCAGGTGCATGTTCCATGTGGCAAATGGCGTGAAACAATAATCCACAATTTTCATCCAATTCTCTGAGTCTGACAAACAGTAGTTGCCTCCCAATTCGCTCTTCGGGTTTTAGAGGTTTTCTTGGGGGGGGGGGGTTCTGTCAAAGCGAGAAGGGCTCTGTGAAGGGGAAACGGTGGGTTTGTTTGGCATTTTAATTTTGTTTCAAAAGTTTGAACTTGTATATTTAAGCTTAGTCATTCAGTTTCTATTCAGAAACTCAATCCTTGATATTACCTAAGGGCAGTTTTACTTTTATCACATAGAATTTACATCTATAATCGCTCTTTGATACATTTAGAGGACAACGTATTCTTCTTGTTTCATCTTCTTTTTTCTTCGTGACTAGCAATTATTACAAATATATAACAATTACTTAAAAACTGCAAGTGCCATTGAAGATACACACTTTCAACACTGATCAGCTTCACTAAAGTCAAATATCGTGAAGATATTTCTACGTTCGCCATGGAAGAAACAACACCTTTACGACCTGTAGATTTTAACTGTACTAGATCGCCATCTTGGTCTTTAAAGAAGATTTTATCCAGCGGAACAACGACGAAGTCTTCCATTAGCTGCGATGAGAGAGTCGCGGAATTTTCGTTCTTCTTTTTGTAATTTTGTGTTTGTTAAGCGCGGTGAGCCAGGGTTGGGACAGGGAGCCGTACGAATTATTATTATTATTATTATTAAAGATAGGGTTCATGATAAAAGTAGGTTCCCCCCCCTCTTCAGACAAAAGAGCTCTTTGTTCTTGACAAAATTCTACCAATCATTGTTTCGTTTAGTTGGATGTAACGTATAGTTTGAGCTGAATACGTTTAATTATGTGTAACAGTTTGTTTGGAGTGAATAGTGCTCGTCAGCGGAAGGAAAATTGATGCTGCCTTACTTGACTTTAAGTGTAAGAAAAAACTCACCTAAATTCCATTCAAATGTCCACTTCAATCATTTCGGCGAATCTGCAGCTGGAACTTGATCTCTGTTGACCATATCAGTCAGTTATCACCCGTTTCTTCATCTATCGTCAGGTTGGAGATATTCTGTTATCCTCTGGCACTATCCATTTTTATTTCTTTATCGACACCAGACTGTTAGTAGCCATATTTGGACCGGGCTGTCAGTGTATATTTCTTTATATATATAAAGCTGTCTGTACCTATATCTTTATATATAGATATCTATCACCTTGTCAGTATCAAAAGTTTCTTTTTTATCAGGTTGTCCCTAACCAAATTTATGTCTTGATCAACTTTCTTTCTCTCCCTTTTCAAACCTCTCTCTCTCTCTCTTTCTTCCACCCTCTCCATCTCTTTGTGTTCATAAGACATACGACTATCATGTTTGTAAACCCACAAGAGAAATCCTCTTTTTTGCTCAAATTTCTGGAATGTTTGTTTCCGTATTCAGTATTGACAGAAGGCGTCCTCAGAAATATTGAACTATAGCGTGAGTTTGTGAGGAATTATTAAGATATGTCACCAAGATAAATTATAAAATAACTCATTTGGGAAAGTCACTATAGTTAATTATTAGCGCCATCAACACCCTACGTCACGGAGCCCCAGTTTTATTTCTGTTTGTTATTTGTGTGTAAAAATATGACTGTAAGCCAGTTTGCATAATATCAATGCGAGATTTTTATAGCTGGAAAGGTTTAGACTAAAGGTGATGTATTGGAATTCATCTGTTGTGCTACTGGAGAGAAAAAAAGACAAAGATTACTGTATGGTAACAAAAATGTCAGCAGTTGCTAACCTCCTGAGTTTTTTATTATTATTTTGCCGGGTTATTTTTTTAAACCTACATACTTGATTGTCTGCCGGGAAATATTAGTAGTTTATTTTCCTTGGGAAACCCAGGATTTGAACCATTACTTTTGGCATTTATTAACGCGTTTTACGTGTATTCGTCTATCACATGATGGGATCTCTTTTGTACATTAGTCAATACACCGTGTTTAGTTTTGTACGATAGTCAAATATAATGTGTTCAGATTTTTATACAATAGTCACACAAGATGTGTTCACATTTTTCTTTGTGCAAATTTGCAGAGGAAAAAGTTTGATGATGTGTTCTGTGGTCTTGCTCATGGATTTTATGCCTCATATGACAGTCTGCATTTATTATTAAATCTATTTTAATGTTTGTTACGACCAGTTGAGATGTTTTTTTAAAATAACTGTTGTTAGCCATATACCCTTGTTACGATAGATTGATTTTTGTACAAAGGTCGAATGTGAGTGTCTTACACGTGACGGGATCGTCAGATTGTTCTTTATGATGTTCACCATCTTGCCATCACTAAACAAATCGGTGCACTGACTCCGCCACGCAGAAAGCAATGAAGGGTCGAAATGAAGAGAAGTTTGTTGGCTATAATATTGCTGATCTTTGAAAAATATTTTTATCTGCTGCCTACTTTGATGTTCACAAATATTATTAATGACAACGACCAAAGGTTAGGAGGGGAGTTTTATTTTACCATTACTATGTTATCAAGTTAGGAAGATTCTTTCTAGACTTTGTTCTCTTCCTATTTTGCTCGCTGACTTTTCGAAGTAGAGTTATTTTTCTTTGGAATGACTGTAACTAGTAAAAAAAATATACACTGGACAAAAGATGTGAGTGGTGCACTTATCAAGAAAGAAAACTTTACTTGCCAGAATGAGAGAGCAAATGTAGTTGTCTGTCCTTTTGACGATCCACTAAGAAACAACAAATAAGAGGCCATTATGGCAGATGTATTAAACAATTAGTTTTATGAGGAATATATATATATATATTACCCATATTTTTAAAAGAGAATTGATGTTGTTAATGTTGCTAGAAACGCTGTACTTAGAGACAGAATGTTTTGTATTCGATAGGTTTCATAGGCTGATTTTCTTGGTAGATCGATACCTTCAAATTTAGTCAACACAAGATGCGAATGACACGGCGGACGTTGGAAGAATTTCAGACTAGTCGTCGGAGGGTAGCGGTAAATGATAGCTTGGAGTTTCATGATGGTGCACACTTAGGGATGTTAAAGATGTCACATGAGCGATTTGCCAGCACGTGAAGTAAGTAGTAAATATTAGATAAGAAGATAGAGAGGCAGACGAGAAAGAGACAGAGATGGAAGTAAGCGCCGATAAATTTGGCTTAATCTCTGTTTTATGTTATCTCTGGTAGCTATGCTTATTTTATTCTTTTGTTGAATAAATTGTTGGATTACATACTTGTAGGCTTTTTAAGAGAGTGGATTTAAAAGATTTAATTGCGGCTCTGATTCTCTTTTTCTTCCTACTTAGTCTTCTTTGTACCTAGGTGGTATATAAGGCATCCACTAGAGACCTCCATTTCTGTCAGGAGCAAGTTTAGCTATGCCGTTTTAAGTCAGTTTCTGGTATATTAGTTCTCTTTATACTTACCTGCACCATGTTTCTTTTCACCGACTTCGTTTCCTTTTGCAATCTGCTTTCCAATGAAGAGTTAATTTGGGTGGTGACTCTGGTTTTATTCTGCACACATGCTCTAGTCATCTCCATCTCCGTTACTGGATTATGCTTGCCATATTTGTACAGCAGGCTCTTATGAGGCTTTATTTGTTAGTGATCGTACGTGGCCTAAATATCTTGCAGATTTTCTTCGGACATTTATTTTGAAAGGTCTTGGTTTCTACCTGATATTTATTCATTCGCGTAGAGTAAGACAGAAAAGACGTTGCTTTTTGCAGATTCTTAATTTTGTATTCCTCTTTAGAATTTTGGACTTTGCTTTCATAAGTTTGTTAATTCCAGAACTTTCTCCACTTCTTTGTTACCGTTTGTCATGGTTCTGTTGACTTGGCGTTCTGTCTCATTTCTTTTGTTTTGCCTGTTTTCAGTTTGTCCTACTTTTATGCTGTTTTTGGTTAGATTGCTGATCTTTTCCTGAGCATCCTTGTGCTGGTTGGTAAGCGTAGCAATGTCATCAGCATGTCTTCCAGTACATTAAGTGTCCAGTGGATTCATCTTTTCTTGTGCTTTTTTGTTTGTTTCGTAAGCTAGTCCATGACGAGTGGGAATAGGAACGGCGAGAGAATGCATCCCTGTTTGATACTAACGGTCATGTTGAGTTGTATGTTCGCTTGTTGTTGCTAGAATTCACCTGACAATGAATTATAGTGCTTTTATTACAATTACTATTTTCTGTGAATTCCATAGTGACGGATGATTCCCCATAATGTCTCACGGTATATGCTGTCAAATGCTTACGCAAAGTCTACAAACATGGCGTAGCAAAGGCTCTTCCATTCTGTGATTTATTTATAATCTGCCTTAAGGTGAAGATGTGATCACTGAGTGACCTTCTTTTCTAAAGCCTCCTTGTTTTTGTCTGATGTCATCAAATACGGTGGTGAACCTTTTCAAAATGATTCAGAAGATCGAAATTATTAAGATTTTAATTGTCTGTGATAAGAGTGATTGCCTTGCCAATTACTGCAGACCTCTAAGTAACCACTCTTAAACAATTTGAAGATTATACCCTTCTTCCGTTCTTCTGGTTTTTCTATTTTCTTGAAGATCTTGCAAAGCGGTTTCGGAATATCTTCTAACTCCATCTCAAGCATTTCAAGGTAAGGCCCAACCTGACCTGGGCTTCGCCTTTTTTGTTGTTGGATAATTATGCAGTAAGGGTTACTAAGCTAACAACCATCCTTACAAGATCTGAAACTGTGTTGCATGTGAAAGTCCCAATCCTCCTTGGAAGTCGCTGCAGCCAGGAACGTCGTTAGGGTAAGGATGCAAAGGCCCCTCGCTTGAATTCTTAGCCCTAAAAATTTAGTTATCCCTTTGGTCGCGGGCGTCCTTATCGACTATTTTGAGCAGGTTGAAACAATTTTTACAAAAAAGTTCAAAACATCCTTGGCAATCGCACGACCTAGTAAGGGTATTGACCTGTTTGATTCGAATTTCCCCTCAGGACAGGACGAAAACTTCTCATCATCTATAAAGCAATAGGGATTTTCTCTGTTATATAAAATAACTAGGTACAACAGATCCAGGTGCTTTTGAGAAAGACACGGGAAAATCATCTACCAATTTTAAGAAGACCGTACCGGGTGTTCTTCGAGAAAAAAGAATGAAATTTCTCGACAGGTAGAGGAAATGCTCGAGCACGACATCATGATTTTCATGTCGAAGTGGAGTTCTCTGGCTTCAGACCAGGTTGAAACTCAGTTGCCGCATCTTAATAGAGAAGCACTTTCATAATCAGAATCTTCGTAGACTTTAAGAAAGCTTTCGACAGAGTCTGACACGAGGGAATATGGCATGTAATGTAAAAATACACCGAAGAAGGCCTCGTCTAAATCCTCAAAGCAATGTATGATAGCTCAACGAGCGCAGTACTGCTGGATAACCAAAGAGGAGCTTACTTTCGCACTTCAGGCATGAATAGCAGGCCTGGTCTGGTGCTGCGTCTATGTGCTTCAACGACAGGTACCAGTCAAAAGACGAATGAATGACTGACTGCGGGAATTCGCTGTTAGTACTTGTTAAAAAGCTACACACCCTTTTGCAACTGACTACCGAAAACTAAACGCAATAACACCACCTCTTTCCCATCTCTGAATGTCGCACTTGATATTCTTGCATCCAGTACCTATTTCTTTGTGATGTAGGTAAGACTTTCAGCTGATAAGGATGCAGCCGAATTCTAAAAATAAAACGGGTTTTAATGGCGTAGAGGTTCCAACAGCGGTGTCTTTTCCGTTGAGAAATTACCTTTTAGACTTCGAATAGCTCCACGTCAATTTTAATTGGTTGTGAAAACCTATAAGACTGCTTTAAAAGGCATACATTCTAGGCATGCGTTCGTCTGTATTGTTGATTTTGTTTGTTTGTTTGTTTTTTAACCAGACTTGGATACTCGTTTAGAACATTTCAGCAGCGTCTTCCAGCATTTACGAGCTAAAGTTAATTCCTAGCAAATGTAAGTTTCCCGCGAAACAAATGTAATACTAAGGTCCTTACCGAACACGGTGTCGCAGTGGATCCAGCCATGTAGCAACGGTCAGCGAATTTACCACAACCACCACTGTACATGGCGTAGATTCCTTTGTAAGCATCGTCATCTATTACAGGCGCTTCATCGAGGATTTCGAAAATTTGCCAAAAAAGAGAGAACACTCTCACCAGGGCTGACAACCCGTTCCATCGGTCCGAAGAATGTCAACATGTGTTTGCTTTTATCAAGAAAGCGCCGACAAGCACCCCGATTCCTGTATACCCTGACTTCAATATGAACTTCATATCTTCCTCTGATGTTAGTAGCCATTGGTTACATTTTATGTTAAAAAGATGCAGAAGGCCAGAGGTCACGCATTACGCCCGGCAGACAAGAAGTAGGGCAGTTAAGGGATTTTCTAGCTCTCACTGAAGACATCAAGGCCTGCAGAGTGCATTTAGTGACCAAAAGGTTTGCCGTTATCAGAGACCACTTCTCACTGCGATATTGACTTCAACCCAAAGATGCCATTGACAGACAGGGGCACTGTGCTTTACTCTGACAGGGCTATGTTCTGTTGAACACAAGCAAAGGTGTATGCATCACAATGTTGACGAGCTTTCCTGACGCCCTTATCCACACCACACAGCTTAAGATGATGATGTCGTAGTCACACCATCTTTTGTGGCACAAATCGCTCCATGCATACCAGGCACGTCTGCCGACCCCGTCCGGGATAGTACTCAGTTACAGATTACAGGCCCAGCATCTGAAGCATCCCGCAGAACGGAGACTTTCTCAGACGGAGATCATCTGCTTCAGAAGTAGGACCTGACACCTGCACATTCTGTCTGCTCGTGGGAAGTGACCTACACTCTGTTCTCGTTCTCTAAAGCGTCAGGACCCACAGTTATGTCAAATGATTTTCTACGATGCGTTCTTCCTCCAGATGAGAAAGTAGCGAGAAAACTGGTGATAATGGTGGAAGACCACCTGCATACAATTCCACGAAGACTGAACTTTTACCAGACTATGTGGCAGCACGTTGTGTCTCAAGCTCTCTGGGGAGACGTTCTTCATGATTTTCTTACAGCGGGAGGTTACTAAGACAATAATTATGTTCAATATTATTTTGTTGTTTAAACGAGACTCGCGCCTGTCTGTTGATAACACTCTTCCTCATCGCGAAAAAAATGCCTCCACGATCATGTATCCATGATGTACAGAAAAACTTTTAAGTTTTACAAGAAGTCGTAAAGAAAAATATAAAAAGCATAGAAAATACAAATCAGAGCATGATAAAACTTTAACACAATATTTTTAAGCCAGGTCAGGAGTCATGGGTCTACTTCCCCAAAGCCGGGTAGGTCCACGAAATGATGTCATTGGTTAGAGATACTGTATAAGAAGGGAGCTGGATGATAACATGTTTATTCTCAGACCTGGTCACGCCGTCTAGTCACGCACTCCGTCTTAAAATCTAATCACTGACCCACAAATCACCTGTCAGTTCAAAATGCACCCTGAGACTGACACAGAAAACATCCCCTGGTTTAGAAGTTGCTGACATGCATACATAAAGGTGGGGGAGAGTATTAGTAAGTTAAATGGAAAAAGCTTTCCAGTTAGTGGCGGTACATGGGAACAAGCATTAACCTCCCGGGCTGGTATTTCTGAAACGAGGGTAAGTCTTTGCCCTGGGGCATCATAGGAAACTTAAAGACAAGAGCCTTGTTTCCAAAATTCTAAAAAGGTCCCCACATCCCGCATATGTTGTTTTACCAATGGAGCTGTAGTTATAAGGCTGTGCCAAAAGTGTTCAGGGGTAACGAAGGATGCAGTAGTGCCCGCGGGGTCTCGACATCGGTTTATAACTTCGGAAACAAGACAATTCTCCTTCAGTTCCCTATTTTGTGCTGGGGAAAGGACTTACTCTTGCTTCACAAGTACGGGCCTAGGAGGAGTAAATACGGGGATATCCGTCAAGTTCACTCTACAGGTGAAACGCGAATAAAACAGAAGCCAAATCCGTCTAAGACCAATGCCAACTCCCCTCCCACGCCACCGCTTTGTGAGATGATGTTCATTAGTATGATTCTTTTATAACAGGACGCATTTTTGAAACTGATGCATGGTGATAGCATGGTACTAGTAATGGAATGCATTCAATAAATGCTTACCTTTCGTTAACATATTTGCTTTCCTTTTTCATCGCCTACTAAAATGGAAATGTATAGCTGATGTTTTTTTATGACTGTGACAGACTACGATGCGATTCAGGACGCTTCCGCTCGCGGGGACCACGACTGCTAACGTTGATACTCGCCTCAGGTATGATATAGGTACTGGGGGAAATAATCGTGTCTATAGTGTGAAGGGTGCCTGCCCCTCTTTACCTACTCTCTCTCTCTCTTGTTCTTTCAAACATTTTCTTTCACTTATTCTACCTTCCTACACCCCCTCACCCAATTCATTTTTATATGATTTTATGAGACTTCTGTTTTATTTACATTAAGGGAACATGAGAGATATATGGGGATAGACTTTACCTGTCTTGATTGTGTTAACGGAGTTTGATGGTAGATGGTGTGAAGTGATACAGAACACAAGCATGGCGATGTTTAATGCCAGCGTTCTCATTTTTTTGAAATATAATGGAACACGGTAGTGGACTGTGGTGATTGTTGTGACAAAGAGCATGAGGATGGTTCATGCGGGTTTTGTGTGTAGTGGTCTACAGCAGGAGGCTGTTGTGAGTAAAGGGTATCAAGGTAGACTAAGTCGGTGTTCCAAACTGTGACAGAGCAGGATAGTAGACTGTCGGAATCTTGTTGAAAAAGACGTAGACACCTGGATCATATCAGTCTACTGGAAAAAATATAGAAACTGTGTGAGTTAGGTCCTCAAACAAGGTATAGACTTATAGGTATATAGTAGTGGACTGTCAGATTTAAAAGTACAATGTTTAGACGGTGTCTGTAATTTTATATAAAATAAGGACAGGATGAGGGACTAAAAGAACGACATAAAGTCAAGTGCGCCACTGTGTCAGACATGCCTGTCGTCTGATGGTACTTCAAGATGAATCCAGATATTTTCTTATACTCAATTTCCTCTCCCTTTTTTTAACTGTAATCTGACAAAATAAAAGACTGTCATCAACACAGATGAAGCATGTTTCGAAGCCAAGAAGGTGGCGAGAGTAAGCAGACTATAAGTGTTATAACGAAATAAATGTAAACATTGAGCAACCATACTAATGTCATTGTTAAGTAAATGTTTTGTTTCAGGCTGTGATGTTGTCTTGGATTCGGATCACCGTCAAGTTGTTGTATCGGCGAGTAATACGCTGGGGTTTTTTGTTTGTGAATTTTTGTTTGTTTGTTAGGGTTTCTTCTGGTCAGTTTGCGTTTTTTCCCCATGCACCCCTCCAAGTTCGTCTTGTTTGTTATCAGGTCTGTATCGCAGTCCTACAGAACCGTCTCGGGTCGTGTAATTCTGTGGACTTTTACTTTTTTCCCGATTGCGGTGCACTGGGGTTGCGTTTCATAATAGTTTTTTTGTGGATTAAATTGATTACTGTGACTAGTTAGTGTCCCTGGAGTACATAAAAATAGTCCTTGCTTCTTTCCTTTTTCATATTACTCCAAGCTTTCACATTATTGCATGCTCCATCTATACTCCCACCTAAAACCGTATTGTTATAAAATAGTTTTATTCATCCCACTTTAGCATTTTGTTTATAAATTGATCATCGTTTGCTTCTGTTTTCCTTAGTATATTTGTTATTATTCTCTTTTAAATATTTTTATTATTACATTGTAAAATGCGTTTTGTCAGTCTGTTTTTCATTATCAAACTTTGCTGATTACTTCAATTTTTCACAACCCATCGACATACTGACACGACTGATATATTATATAATATGCTTTCACCATCATCTTTTACCAAAGACTGGTCCAATATACAACTGATTTACTTTTTAATTACACAAGTCCATATTACACTTAGTTTCTTTAGCTTATAAGGATGGTTAAGTTCGAGGTTCAGGATTTGTGCGTTGATTTTATGTGTACTTTTCAGTGATGCCCTTCTGCTGTGTAAACGCTGTGAGTGTTTTTAATTACCTTAAGATTGTTGTGGATGTTTTCCAATTAGTTCCGCACTATTGTAATGTGATTGTCGTAATTTACGTGTCATTTAGACTTGTAGATTATTTGCATTACGTGTCATGGATGATGAATCACTATGTCATGAACCCAACTAAAAACTTGTTTACTTGCGAATCTTCGAGGGCAAGAGTACTATAAGGAGATTAGGTCAAAGGGTACTATAATAATCTGAAAGATGATGTCTTGACAGCTGGACTGTCATGTTAGTCAATGCTTCATAGTGACAGTGTGTCGTGTCAAATTAGACTGAGTTGTCTTAAAATTTATTATTAACCTGGCAGCCTGAGTATTTCCCAGAGCTGGTATATATTTTCTGCTCGACATGTACGCATGTCACGGTCGGTGCTATGGTGGTACGTGAGACAGACCGGACCTCACGACATCCTGGCATCAGGTCATCAAGCCGGCAAATGTTGAATATGACCGCCTTCCTGCCTCCTTCTACCAGTGGATCACACTTCATTCCCTGTAGGTGCACTCTAGCACTGCCGTCTGAAGGTATAATCAGGCGTGAGAACTCCTCAAGATTTCAGTGACAGTATTTCCATTCCAGGGACAGATCATAACCTCACCAGCTGCACCAGAATATTTTTTATTCCTCTGGGGCTACGTTCAGCTACAGGCAAGGCACGTGCATGCATCACTCAGATGTGGCTTTACTTTGTCAAAGAAAACCACAGGCATCGCCTCTTTTAACATCATTTCCCCCCCCCCCCCGTCCCAGATAGTCCAAGTTACTGTACTCCTCCACCCATCACCCAACCGTTCTCCGTCCTCAGACTGTCACGTTCTCTGTTTGACGGCGACTCTCACGTGACTCGTGTCTGGTGTCACTGAGGTCACAGACAAGTATGATTCTGCAGTAGAGGTCTCCAGCAGATTACATCAGTCTGTCTATGGGCGCCACGTTTGCCACATGTCTGCCAACACCTTCTGAATCCCCGTTGCTCGGACACTAGACATGATAAACTTTTCCAAAGACACTATATATATATAAAATATAGTTTAATAGTTAAATTCTGCGATGACTGCAGTTTACAGACTGTTGTTTCAAAATCACCTTAATCATTTATTTTCATTCTCCAGCTGTTGTTCAAATGTTCCTTGTCTTTATTTAAATAAAAAAGAAAAGAATTTCCATTTGTGTTTCGATCTTTCAATCACTAGTTATAAATCATGTCGATGTTTCGTGATTTTTCTCAATATTTGTATTGTGACATTGTAATATTTGCCCTATTGCCTCTAAAAATCAAATCGCATATTACTGCTTTATTTTAAATGTGCGCTGTTACAAACTATTTTCATATTACTGCTTTATTTTAAATGTGCGCTGTTACAAACTATTTATTCTTTTAGGTCTTAATTCAGTTTTCTCTGTATTGTCTTTATTCCATTAAGATGATAATATTTTAATGATCCTAAGTCATCCTCCCTTCACACTCATTAGATATTGCTTATTTTATTCTGGTTTTAATTGTGTACTGTTTTAATAAAGTAAAAAAAAACACTCTTGCCGGTTGACGCCCGTTATACAGGATTTAAATATCGCCGACCTTTCGAAAATATCTGTACCTACTGCTGCTTTGACTTTCTGAAATTTTCTCGACAACGACCGTAGGTTAGGAAATGAAGGGGGACTCATTTTACCGTTACTATGTTAGAAAAGTTCTTTTAATTCTTTTTATATTTAGTTCACTGCTTTATCGAGGAAGAGTCAGTTTTAAACGTTTGTTTTTTGAATGAATGTAACCAGTAAAAGAGATTCTATAGATAGTAAATGCGTGATGCGCTTTTAAGAAAGTTTCCAAAAATGAGAAAAAGCTGCAGGTACCTATCCCATGGCGATCCTAAAAGATAACAAGTAAAGGGTTATTGAGGCAGATATAAAAGTTAATAGTATTTTAGGGAAAATACTCTCCTTTTTAGAAGTGGTTGTTAAAAACTGTTAGAAGCGCCTTGGTGTGAGACTTGTCTATTATTTGGTCAATTGTTTGCATTGTCCGCGAAACAAATGCTTCAGTAAACGCATCCAGAAAATGAAAAGTTGTGACAAAAAAAAGGTTGTTTAACAACCCATTTTCGAATGGACAATCTCTTCTCTCAGGCAGCATACAGACGACACTTAGATGTTTGTTCTGGTGTGTGATCTCGACGTAAAACGTTAAAAACGTTGTTTTCTATGTTGACATGAACGGTAAATAAAATTGTTTTTTTCGTCGTTCTTGCGATGTCGTTGGAGCTTTAGTAAAGATAAGTTTGTTCAATGTCTCAGCGAAACTGGCAAATAATAAAGATTTATAGTGAATATTCTGAAAATATTTTCTGTACTGAAGATTCAGCTACTGGCCAACAGTTAATACTGAAAGAGTTGCTTTGTTGTTTGGCATCCTATGAGTCAAATATAATAAAATGTTTGTATCAAATGTACTGCTGTTAATACAGTGCTGATTATAACTCTTGAGTGGTCTACTTTATTTAGAGGGCAGAATATTGCCTGTGATTATAGTCTTGCTTCTTTCAAGAAGTCTGTGTGTGTGTGTGTGTGTGTGTGTGTGTTAGTCTCTCTGTCGCTGTCATCAATGTCTGTGCGTTAGTGAGCATGATTCAGCGAAGCTGCCCTTACACGTATGTGATTTCAAAGAAGTCACACTTGATTGTGACATATGTGTAACCACGTACAACTGCCACAGCAATTAGTCACGACTGTGCCCTTACTGCAGGTAAAAATGTACATGTCATACATTCACTACCAGTGTTTATGATTCTGCAAGCGCCTCATCAGTTACAAGGGGCTTTGACCGGCAAGTGTTATTTTCCAGGACTATACACGCGTGTAATTCAAAGTGTTACATATATTGGCCTCTGTAGTCTATCTTTCTCTTTTTTTTCTTTCTCTCTTTCTTTCTCACACAGGACTGAGGTGGAGGGGGGAGCGCACACAAAAACACACGCATATATGCTCATAGAGTAAAAATAATAGCAACAACGACGATATTAATAAAATAAGTAATGCTAAAGATTGTCTACGTTGATAACTGACATTTTCCGTATATAAAACATTTACATGCTAGCTGCTTCGGACACCATTTCATCTCTAATCTACTGGATCTCTGCTTTTGCACCTGAGAAAAGAGGATGCTCAGTTGTCTACAGCAAGTGCTCACCACGGGCATGGCTGTGGCACTCTTTCACACTGGAATTAGGCTCGGGATGGGGAGGGGGTGAGGTTGCTGGGAGATGAGAGAACGGGTGATGTGAGGTGGAGGAGGAACATAAATGAATAAAGACGTTTTGGCAAGCCTTAAATGTTTTGCTGTACTGGTCCTGCCGGCAGAAATCAGCAGACGCTGTTCCTTTTATCACCTTCACACTGGACGAGAGAAAGCATCCTCACAGCCGTGGCGAATGTAATATATGCACAGGTGGAGGCCCAGCTACTCACCAGACAGTGCATCACTTGTAAGGAGACTGCGGTCTGCGAGATACTAGCTTGTTTATCAGCCTGGAGGGTCCAACTAGATTACCCTCAATAAGTCGATTCACTTCAGCAGAACAGGCGTTTTGCTCAAACTGAACTTCTTACCTGACAGGAAGTGATTTGTGTGTCTGAAAAGTGATCAAAGAAGACCCAGTTTTCCAGACGGATTTCATACAAGACCTCTTGTTCAGGATGTAAGTAAAAATTGTGAGTATGGTCTATGTGCTCTGTAGCCTGAGTTTAGGATTTTTTTAAATTTATTTGTTTTATTTTTCTTTGGTTGATAGCATTTTTAGGATTGAAGCGCTGCTATTTTCCCAATTTTCATCAGATAGGTGTATTATTTCCTTAGCTTTGGTGGCAGACTGTATTCCTTTGTGTTCTTGTTACTTTATGAAATGCATAAATAATTTTAATGACTTTTAGCACCAGTAACTCACATGAAATAGGTCAGTGCCAAAGTCGTTCCTTGAACAGTCTCTTCTTATGAAATGTTTCGTGTTTTGTATTTCTTCTTCTCCTCCTCACTCTCATCAGTTTTTATTCTTCTTGTTCTTCTGTGCCTGCTGATTCCGCGACGATGATTCAGATATGTAAACTTTAGATAAGGAATGGAATATTTATAGTTACAAAAGAAAGAATAACACTATATTCTTTCTTTCTTTCTTTCTTTCTTTCTTTCTTTCTTTGCAGTAAACCCGCCAATAGAAAGAAACGGTGTGAGCAATAAAAAATTTAAACAACTGAAAGTCCTAGATCTGATGTCAGAGAGCATCCTTAACGGATTGAAAAAGCATTATGCAATATCAGCAGTACATAGACTTTAGTAATCCTTGAAAATAAGATGAATTTCCGTGATGTAGATGATGTAGATGATGAAGATAAAGGTTAACTGTACAAAAGTATTTTCGATACTGCTAACTTCACTCTAATTTCATGTTCTTGGTGAGTTCTTTGTCATTCTCAGCTTCAGTCACCCTTTTAAGTGTTATTCCGAACGCAGGGTCGTGACTATTGGGAGCAACAAGTGTATGTAACAGCTCTGACAGAAAAGTAACATGGGAGGATTTGAGGAGTTCTGCGGAGGAGAGTTCTGGGTGAGTTTTTTTTTCCCGATGCATTACGTTTCATTCTAAAATTTTGAGTGGAGAGCTGAGTAGTAGCAGCACCGGAGGTTGAGGTCATCGGAGGTCACATTAGTTGTTGTTCGGCATGCTTCCCTCAGCCGACCCTGCTGTTGAATGGGTACTTTAGAAGATTCGGCAAGCGGTACCATCTTCATTAAACAAAATAAAAAAACTGGACCCCTAGAAAAGTCTGTTCATTAAGAATGTACATTCATTAAAGGAGGTAGGGGAGGATGAGATAAAAGAACTAAGCAAGCGTTAGATGACGAGACCTGTTTCATTCAACCTCATCAAACCAAATGTTGACATCTTAGGGTAGTAACCACAAAGAACCCGGAGCTTGCTTTGCTTCTATAAATAGCTTGTTACATCATGTCCGCAGAATGACACTCTCATCGTCGACAACACGTGGCCTCAGTTCACCGACTGCTTTATGCACACGGCACTAATATGGGTGCCGTGCGGATTCTTGTGGCTGCTGCTTCCTTTGTATATATCGTCCGTGCATCAACGTGCCACCCACGTGCCCAACCCAATGACATGTGTCAGCATGACAAGGCTGGTAAGTGTATCAACATGTCATCAATGTGCCCAGCCGCATGAGGTGTGTCAAGGTTGGTAAGTGTCGCGATCTCGAAGAATTTACAGACACATCCACATGCATCGACAGACTGACGGACTGGAGGAATGTTGAGAACAGGATGTTGAGTACAAGGGTGACGAAATGATAAAAAGGGATGACATTTTTAATTATCTGTTATCACTTTGTTAAGTTACATTACTGAGAGGTGTTACATCACCTGCCACACGATCGTGTCTGCTGCTGGAAGCAACGCTCAACCTTATTCCCCGTTATGTCTCTGCTGACAGTTCTGCTGCATCGCTCTGGTCCTCCTGTCCTTTGTGACGCTCATCCTGAGGGCTGATGGGAAGGCTTCCAGCAGATCTTTAGCTGCTTTTCTTGGCGATGGCATCGGCATCGTCACATATGTAAGAAATAAATATCTATATATCTAGCATGTGGGAAATTTGCTTATCCAGTTTAACTCCCAGGAGCTAGCTGCACAGCATGTTTCTAAAACTTAACAACTGTTCTCAAGAAGCAAATGTAGAAACGGTGTTTCAAAAATCACTCGTATTCCATTCAGATGCGTTGCACAAACTCATATGAAAAATTGTACTGACAGAAACGTTAGCCGGACTTGAACAGTTTTATCTTATTTACATTTTAAAAATTTAAAAATTGTGCTGTTAGAATTGTGCAAATTTTGTTTGAGAGCCACAAGGCTACAGTGCCTTTACCTTTCACCTCTACTCTGCAAACTGTCTGTTGTTTTCCAGAAGATGTGCCCATACTTATCTATGGCCAATATTTTAGACCAGCCTTTAAATCTTTACAACTGGTTCTAACACACAGCTGGAAAACCATGTTTACAAACAGACGAACATGACATTCTTGTGAACAGTAAAGAGTTAAGCTTGCTTCAGTGTTAATGTCTACGTCTATTGCTAAAAATGGCAATGTATTACTTTTACACGCTTGATAAATATGGCAAATAAGATCAGTCTTGAGCTGTGTTTATTGACCAGAGTAAATCTCTTCCGTGTCATGTGAGTATTGGCAATTTAGCATGTTTTGTTTTATTGTACTGGTGTCTTTTACATTTTTGTTTCGTATTTTTCTGGTGAAGAAAAATCTAAAGTGAATAAATAAAAACCTCTCTCCAATAAAAGTCTTGAGAATAGTTTAAAAAAATTAAATAAATAAATGTGCAGCTGTCCTGGCTCCTGAGCGGGTATTTTATCTTCTGCTTGTCTCTGCCAGGTGGTCATGGGTGCGTTGAGTCAGTACGAGAGAATCAAGGGTGCCCAGCCGCGTGCAGTGGCCTTCTTCTTCTGGCTGCTGTCCTCCCTTTGCACTGTCGTTCCATTCTACACGATGATCGTCCAGAAAGTACATCTCTTTTCTTCCGTTTTCATTCTTCTTTGAATCTTAAAGACCAAACCGAATGGTTTGCGGTTTTTTTGTAGATATCGATAGACATAAACAATATAAAACAAACCTGTAAATTTCATCTTATAAAGCCCATCGTTAATTAATTATCCGGTAAGAAAGTACCGTAAATTTCGGTCTATTGAGCCGACTTGTTTAGAAGCCGCAGCCACTAGATTTTTTAAATCTTAATTTTATTTCGCAAATAAGACGCACTGGTTTATATATAAACTGCAAATATATACACAATGAAAGCTGCATCGTAGGAATTTCGTCTCGTTTTCGGCATGATGAGGGTGGGTGCTTCAACAAGTGATCTGAATGATTCAATTGTATTCGGCTTTGATTTTTAAAAAATGTGAACAGTTAACACTGTAACAACGTGAACAGTTAATACTTTAACATGGAGCTCATCGAAAAATTAATCGGTATGTGAAAAATCTAGACAAATCTGCTAACAAGCCGCGTCGCCATTTAAACAGCAGGGTTTAAAGCTGGGGACAAAAGTCGTGGCTTATAGTCCGAAATTTACGGTACGCAGTTCGCACCTGCGACCAACAAGCGCACGAACAGTGTACTACGTCATCTAGTACACTAACCCAATCACAACATTGATAGCAATCAACACCAAACAGAGAAAGAGAGAAAATAAGTGACATTTCGGATCATTCAGACGCTGAAAGTCTGCATTTCTCGTGCTAAAGCAGAAGGGTTTTCAAAACCAGAGGAAACTGCACAATTAAAGGGGTACATGTTCGAGCCCGATGGTTTTTTCCAGTCTCAAACACATCGGAGCGATAGCTGCAAAAGATCGATTTCTGCAAACAAATCGAACCACATGGTTTGGTCTTTAATTTTTATTTGATTTACTAATGATTTTATTCTTCTTTTTATTATTATTTATGATGATGTATCGTTAGTTTCCTAAAGCTAAAACATGCGTAAAGAAATAACGATAATTATTATGTTTTAATGTTATTATTTTTATTTTAAACTTTTATTTCGTTCCTCAACGTTAAACTCTGCGGAAAAAATAACGATGATTATGATGATGATAACGTGATGATCGTTATCATCATCAGTATGTGTGGGCTGAAATTGTCTGCCCTGAATCTTTTTATTCCGTTTCTTATGACAGATGTACGAGAAGGACTTGCTGAGCTTCGCAGTCGTGACCTTAAGTTTAGTCCTGATGATTCTGGCTCTGCTGCTGACAGGTTTCGACGACACCCGAGGTGGACCAGAGTACAAAAGAATCGGTCCAGTAAGCAGTGTCAGAAGTCATAGCTTGCGATTGCGAGTGTGTGTGTGTGTGTGTGTGTGTGTGTGTGTGTGTGTGTGTGTGTGTGTGTGTGTGTGTGTGTGTGTAAGTGGTTCAAAAAGAGAGAAACGGTGAGGGTTTGTGTGTGTTAGTGTGTGTGTGTGTGCGGTTTGTGTCAGTGACTAAGAAAGTATTGTATGTGTATGTGTGAGAGAGAGAGAGAGTGTGTGTGTGTGTGTGTGTGTGTGTGTGTGTGTGTGTGTGTGTGTGTGTGTGTGTGTGTGATAATAGAAACAGAAGGCTACAAGGAAGGATGGCTCAGAGTGTCAATTAGTTTGTATTATTATTACATTAACATATTCCTGTTCTTTGTAATGATGCTTTGCTACAAAAGTTTCAAGGAGACTTAAATCAGCAGTTAGACGTATTAGTAAAAAAGCATTCTTACACACTGAAATTTTTCTTAGATACTGTATAATGAATTTATGCACAAAAGCGCATTTGTTAAACTGTTATTTCCATTCTTACAGACACCATGTCCAGAAACCACTTGTTCCTTCCCGTCATACCTCTTCTACTGGTGGATGACAAGGTACGCGCACACACACACACACACACACACACACACACACACACACACGCATGCATGCATGTATGCACGCACGCATAATACCTGCTTATGTCAGCAGCTTGAAATTATATCGATATTGTTCCGCCTGTACATTTGACTTATATTTAACAAAGCAGTACCCAATACGCACAAATATTTTCTCTTCAGTCTTGTAGTTAAAGGATATAAAAAGGATCTAGAGGAAAACGACCTATGGGACTTGCCACCTCAAGATCAAACAGCAACCCAGGTGCCAAGGTTCGAAAAAAGGTGGAAAGAGGAGCAGAGGAGATGTGCCCTTATCAACAGGTGAGAACACGAGCAAGAACAAAGGGGAAACAACCCGACAATCGACAGCCCGCTAAAACACCTTAATGACTATGCGAAAGTGAAAAGTAGGCTTGGAATTAAACTGAAAATAGTAAATTAAAAACTAATATTGAAATCGACAAAGACTAATCAAAAGCACAGTTTCTTGATGTTAAAAAGGTTTTCAAGCTGTTTCAGCACTATGCCTTGTAAAAGTATATTGTGAAAGAAGAAACTAAGTCGTCCTCCCAAGTCTCCGAATCTCTCTAACTTTTAGCTGCCGTGCATTCAATTGTCTGCTGATTGGCTGTCTCAAGAAAAAAATTTTAAAACTAAACCTTGGTGTTGAAGAATATTGAAGTATTGGACAACAATTCAAAGCATGTAACTGTTGGTCACCAAAGAAGTGTCATTATTTTAAGTATCTTTAGTTTTATCTTTAAAAAAATAGTACAACCATAGTTCTTTCTTTTTACTTTACAGATGTCAGCTTTTAGATTATAAGTCAACCACAAGAACAGTTTCCCAAAATTGTGGTGAAAGTATACGCAGTACTCTTGTATTGTTTATCGATGCATTGATGGCTGAGCTGCTTTCTTGTCCACTTGTTGAAGTTAAACAAGAATGTTTAATTTTGATTGACTTGGTTGACCTTAGTACAAGTCGGCATTTAGCCAAACCTGTTTAAATAACCCCCCGCGTTCTCAAAATGCAGGCCTACAGACATTATCACAATGGGCTTTCTTCACTCCGGTTTGGGAATATTGTGTCTTGGCAGTGAACTGAAGCCAGTCACTGGAAAACAATGTCAACCTCTTGCAGCCCTGTAAACTGACTGTTTTAATCTTGTCTGCTATGAATACTGTAGCAAGCGGCAAAGAAAGCTTCCGTCTGGAGCAAATAAACTGGACTTGACGTCCGTGGAGCCCTCACACAATGGTGTGACCGAGATGAATGGGGCGACACCCCAAGCGACCGAGAAAACGTCTTTGCTGGAGAACCAGACGCCGGGTCGCGGGTACTCCACGACCCTCACCCCAGCTGAGGTCAGCGGCATGAAACGTCTTTTGTGTCTCTCTTCATTCGCTTCACTTTTAACAAGCGAACGACTGTTTGAATTTTCTAGGCATTATTTTCGTGACAACACACAAATAATAATAGCTAGAAATGGTTAGAAAGCTCACATTTTTTAATATTTAATTTCGTGTCTATCAATTACTCAGTTAATATCTCTCTATGTGCTATAATTATTTTAGGAATATTTACAGTGTCCAAAATATATACTTAAGGTTTGATTGAGAGTTTGTGTGTTATTAATTAAATTAGCTTGTATAGTAGGTGATACTGCCTATCGCAAAGATGATTTTCTTGTCTTAGATGTTTCCCACCTTGGGAGATCGATCTGTTGAACAGGTTATTGCAACACATTCAAATGTAGAACCATTGAGCGTTCAATGTGTTTTTGTGATATGACTATATTTATTTATATTTTGATTCTTTCTTTTCTTCTTTCCTTCAGGGCAAAAACAGAAAATACCCAAGCCTCCTGAGAGTAGTAGTCAGACTGTACGGGGTGCAGTTCATGATCTCCTTTATTCAGAAGGTCTTCGCGGACGTGATCTTCCTGTCAAGCCCCATTCTACTTGGGTACGTTGTGCACCCGCTGTGCGCTGACAGGTCTAGTGGGCGTTGAATCAGCGATTGGTAGAAACACTTCATCTATAACAACAGCTGATACTGACTAGTTCTTTGAACACTAAAACATTTTACAGTCCTTAAACACACGCGCGCTCATGCCCAAACAACTACACACCCTTACACTTGCACAAAAGCACAACCATATACATATATTGATAATCATCATCGTCATCATCCACTTCTACAACGTATTTCTTCCTTTTGTTAGCGATCTCAATGCACGTTACCAAAATAAAGGACAGAACAAAGATATAATAAAATAGGATAGTGAGGGTGTCACTATCTAATGGAGCCGTAGTTATGAAACGAGAGTATGTCATTTCCCCAGGGCAAAAATGGGGAACTTCAGGAGAAACGTCTTGTTTCCGAAGTTTTAAAGGGGCGCCGGGACCAATCGAACACTATTTCATGTTTCTTTTCTCTAAGACACCTTGTCACTGTTTTATAACTACAGCTCCAGAGATAAAGCACCGTATGTGAGGTCTGGACACCAGTTTATGACTTTGAAGAAAAGACGCTTGTCCTTGAGTTTCCCATATTGCCCCAGGGCAACGACTTTACCTCGCTTCATAACTACAGCCCCTAGAGTGAAAAGTCAATGGATGTTTAGAGTTGTCCATTCAGCGTTGTGTTGCTTTTTCACATTTTATTTTTATTGTGTCACCCCCAAATCACTTGGTCTGCCTTTTCGACAGAATTCTCATGACCCTCTTGGGCGAGAGGGCGGCAGGTAAGGAGTGGCAGGCCTACCTTGTCTCCCTCGTCATCTTCCTTTGCATCCCTGTCAAGTCGCTCCTGTTTGCACACTCCATGTTCCGGTCTTCCCGTATCGGCATCCAGATCAAGTCTACCTTCGTCAGTGCGATCTACAACAAGGTCTGAATATAGTTCCAATCCCGCTGGCAGAGTAAAGATAATCTTGTGTCATGACAAAGAAGAAGAATTTCAGAGTACTAATTTACTTATAACAGCACGATAATAAATAACAATCAACGACAATGATGAATTCTTATCAGTATAATTGTATTATTTAAATATTAACAAAATATTTCTATAATTTTTAATTTTAATATTTTAACATAACTAATTAAGATGTATTAGCTTTATTATCATCATCATGGAGAAATTTGTCTGTTATTGTCCAGTTTTTTTTAAATATTCTAAAACAATAATTCAGCGTAGGCGCTTATTATCTTTTTTTGTTGTTGTTGTCACGGGGCATGATTCTTATGTCAGTGTTCCGGGGGCTATCATGTAACTGCTACGTTTGTGACATCACAGGCGCTGACGATGAACAACGCAGCTCGCAACGCCGCCACTGTTGGTGAGATCGTCAACCTCATGTCCGTCGACGCGCAGAGGATCCAGGATCTCTTAAACGTCTTCTTCTTTGCCATGACAACGCCTATACAGATCATCGTTTCCATAGTGCTTCTGTACCTGACAATCGGTAACTAGACCAGGACTGATCTCCTCTTCAATCTTCTACTCCTATTTTCATTTACTAGCTCTGAATTATCTATAAACAAAAAAATCCAAACTTGTTGACTGATGTCATTCTAGAATTAATAACAAAATGTGTTTTACAGAGGAACGATTTCTTTTAATCGATACAAACGGTTCATCGAATATATAATACCCTACATCTGACCTAACAATTGCTGGTGGTCCACTTTTTATGTTAAGGACCCTCCATAATTGTCGGTGTGATTCTCCTGGCGTGTCTGATCCCTCTCAACTCTTACGTGGCTGCCAGGCAACGGACCTTGCAGAACAACTGCCTCAAGTTTAAGGACACTCGCATCCGGATGTTTAACGAGATACTAAACGGCATCAAGGTGATTAACGGTTGCATAACGCTAGAGACATTTTGTGCTCACAGTCTTACAAATCTGACTTTGTTATATTTGGAATGTGGTGCTTCAATCTTTATACGGTTGGGGAAGGTAAGGCAGCGAGGGAGAGGAGATGGGCACCACCCTCACAAACGCTAGTCCTGAGAAAAATAAGGGCTCCCCTACGACCATGAGGTCACGGGGTACCATTTCACCGTGAAAAAAAAAATCGAATGCAGAAGAAGTTCCTTTGTGTCGCTGTTTTGGCAGGTGTTGAAGCTGTACGCCTGGGAGCCCTCCTTCCGAGAGAAAATCCGAGGCGTGCGGGTGAATGAAGTGGGCATCTTGTTGAAGCTGGCGGCCCTCAACACCATCATGAGCCTCAGCTGGGACATGGCGCCCTACCTGGTGAGAGAGTCAAACCTCAATGACTTTATGACCGCCTGTTGCATAATTAAGAATAACAAAGTAGAGGAAGAATGAAAGAATGAAGAAAAGAATAAGTGAAAGGAATATGGAATGAACGAAATAACAAATTAAAGAAGGCCCAAAAAGCAGAACGAAAAACATGAAATCTGATTTTTAAAAATGAATTAAATAAAAGAAGGAAAGAAGAAATTAACAAAAAATGATTTATTTGGCGGAAAGAAAGAAAAGATGCAGGGGGAAGAAATGAAAGAATACAAAATCAAATCCTTAATATGAAATTTTTTGAAAAAATAAGGACTTTTTTCCCCATTGCCAGTCTCCAAGCATGATGTGTCAATGAAGTTCAAATCACTATGTTTGAATAAGTATTTGTATCCATGTTGACATTTTAATGTGCACTGGTCTCGTAATAAAAAATAAACAATAAGCAAAAGTAAAAAGAACATCGGACCAAACAAAAGAAACATGGAAAGGGAAAAAAGAATGCAAAAATGAGATGAAGGAAAGAAGCAAATTGAAGGAAGCTATTGAATAAACACAGTTTCTGTCTGCTGTCTCTCTCTCTCTCTCGCTCTGTCTGCAGGTGACCTTAGTGACCTTCGCAACCTACGTGCTATGGGATCGGACCAGCTACCTGGACCCCGGAAAGGCCTTTGTGTCCCTGTCACTGTTTAACCTGCTGAGGCCCCCACTCACCTTGATTTCCTCCATGATCATGTACACTATTCAGGTACCCTTCTGCAGCTTGAACTGGTTATGTCACATTATTTCCTTCGTAACATGAGACATTCTCAATTTTTTTTAAAAAATCCGAAGATCGTCACGCGATAATTGTTGGTACAAGAAATTTATTTGTATGAATAGAAAGGTATACAATGTGTGTATATCTATTTTAGGCACTATTGTATGTAAAATCCTGTACACATGCATATTTACACGTCTTATGCGTGTGTCTGTGTATGTATAATAATAATAGTAGGATCGATACAGCGCATTTCCTTACACGGAGGCAAAATCAATCATTGTCAAGAGACAGTAGTAGGTAATGATACCGTATGACAGACAGACTTCATGATCTCTCTCTCTCTTTCTTTCTCTTTCTCTCTCACACACACACACACACACAGTGTGAACATTGCTAGGAACATGAAGGAACGTAGAGACAGGAGTGAGTTAAGGAACAGTCCGGGTAGATCGATTGTGTGGGTGCGTGTTTGTCAACAGGCTCAGGTGTCAATCAAACGGATCAATCGCTTCCTCGTCTCAGATGACTTGGATCCAAATGCTGTCAACCGTGATGATTCTGCAGGTTAGATGTACCATTTTCATCGTCATATTCATCACAAGTAGCATCAAGCCTTGTAGAGGAAGTCTTTTTGTTGTTTTTATATGAAGTCTTTGAGTATTTTTTTATCTTTCCTCATTTTTGAAATAATATCTTTATTTATCTTCCAGTCATATCTCTATTTTTTGTTCTCTGGAGCACCACGTATCGTGAATCACAGTCAGAGTAGTCAGTAATTTAAAAGAAAATTTTGTTTTCAGAAAAACCAATCTCAGTGCAGAATGGAACATTTACTTGGGATAGAAACGTCAGTCCGTCTCTCACGAAGTAAGTTTTTCAGTGGTCTGAAACCCTGTTCTGAATCTTTGACCAAAGAACACGACACATTGAATTGCTGGAATTAAGACTGTGACTACGACTGAACTGTTGCAATGAACACCCCGGCTGTAACTGAACTGCTGTTATTCTTGGCAACATGATTGTGGTGTTATACTGCCACCCAACTATGAATACGACTTTACTTTTGCTGTAAAGACAATATGATTTTATCTTTGTTATGAACACTGTGAAAATTCTCCCCCGATTAGTGCGATACTAAAAGAAATGGAGGTCCTGAAAGACTCTGTTGCTATTGATTCTATTAATATTGTAACCACGAATGAGCTGCTGCTGTCAAACCTATGAACACTGTGACCACGAATGAACTGTTGCTATTTAGACTAGCCACGAACGAACTGTTGTTGCAGCATCAACCTGGAGATTGAAGACGGGAAGCTGGTGGCTGTTGTGGGTCCTGTGGGCTGCGGAAAATCTTCGCTGATAAGCGCGATACTGGGGGAAATGGAGGTCCTGAAAGGGACAGTCACGACGAGAGTAAGAATAAACAGAGCATCTGATGGAGATGTGTATCGGGAGACGAAGCCGGAGGGGGGGAATGGCTCATTTATTTGCTTTGTGGGTTTTTTCGTGGAAGGGGTGGACCTCGATAGTATAAATTTCATAATCTCCCTTGTTTTAAAATACTAATTCCTTCTTTAATATACTAATTCTTTCAATATTGCTCTTTAAGAAAGTTATCAAAATAACAAAACTTGAGCCAACAGATTGTGCCATAACTTTGCTGACAAAATCTTTACTCGCTGTTTTGTTGTTCAAGATCTGTAAGTCATTTGCTGTTTTATTAGCCTGATAATCACGTTGCACACTACTTTTATTGACCTGTCCATCGCGTTAACTTCTTGACCAAGTGGCCAATCAATCACTTTATTTGCTTTTGTCTAATTGCATAACATTCAGGGAACTATGGCCTACGTCCCTCAGCAAGCGTGGATCCAAAATGCAACACTACGTAACAACGTTCTGTTCGGAAAATCTTACGACCGTTCTAAATATAAGCACGTGCTGGATGCGTGCGAGCTAGAACGTGATCTGACTATCCTGTCTGCCGGAGACATGACAGAAATAGGAGAGAAGGTCTGCAACACCTACTATAAACCTCGCTTCATATGAAGTTCGCTTCTAGGCTTAACTCTTATCTATGCTAACAATACCTGTCTTATAAGCAAAAAGCAGCCCTAAGCTCTACAGAGGCATGTCTTGGTATAAAAAGTAAATATAGTTTGAAAAATTCCTTCGTCTTCCATTATTTCGTTTGAAGTTTTATTTATCTTTTTGTAGTAGGACTGCTTGCTGTTTATCTGATTATTATTGACTTTCTTGCTCTGTTGCCTTAAACTGCTATGACTGTGATACGTTTTTCTTTGACCGGGAATCAAACCTGAAGGGGATTAACCTGAGTGGCGGACAAAAGCAGCGCGTGAGTCTGGCACGTGCCGTGTACAGCGAGCGAGATGTCTACCTCTTTGATGACCCACTTAGTGCCGTGGACTCCCACGTGGGCAAAGCTATTTTCAAGAAGGTCATTGGGCCAACGGGTCTACTGCGAGGAAAGGTGGGAAACCAGCAGCGTTAATCCTAAGACAATGCACAGTGATTGTCTGTAATAAAGGCTGTTAGTCAGCGGACAAACAAGGATGGACATTTGGGCAAAGTCTCTACCTGGGGATCATATAAAAAATTTGTCAAACTTGGTCAAACATTTTTCCTTATTTCTTTAGTGAACGTTGAGAAAGGTCCTAAAGCACTCCACTAGAAGATTTTTTTAAAACTTGTTTAATAAGGATGTTTAAGGGACAAAACCTTCAAAATATTTGTAAAACTTCAAAATTGTCTTTTTAGAACATCTACTATGCAAAGGATTCGTCTATTATTGTCAAAAGAATGTGTTGGACAAGTCAAATTTATTTGTTTGTCTTTTTTCCTGTTTTTTTCGTTGATAAACAATATTTATAGTCCCTTATTCACATACACGTGTGCCTTTAAAAATAAACACATTATTTAAATTCATTCGCGAATGGCTTTAAAGCACATTTCAAAACGTGACTTTAATTACAACTAATTTTTTAAACTGAATAAACTTTACGAGACAGAACAAATGAGTAAATGACACATGCTGACCTCACAGACTCGCATCCTGGTGACGCACGGCGTGCACTGGCTGCCTATGGTAGACGACATTATCGTGATGCAGGACGGGAAGATTTCAGAACGAGGCAGCTATGACGTGCTGCTCTCACACAACGGACCGTTCGCCCAGTTCCTTAAAACCTTTCTTACAGAGGTCGAGGAAGAAAGCACTGATGATGGTGGCAATGATCCTCAAGGTTAGCGTGTGCACTTATTTTCTTTTTTGCTTTATACAATGACTGCTTGGGGAGGGGGGAAATAAGGGTAAGTGTCATTCAGTTGATTTGTAACCTATCTGAGAGCACCTAAAACATTAAGACAGTAATACAATTGTGCATATTAAGCATCTTAAAACATACCCGTCGAATATCATTATGTGTGTGTGTGTGTGTGTGTGTGTGTGTGTGTGTGTGTGTGTGTGTGTGTGTGTGTGTGTGTGTGTGTGTGTGTGCAGTGGTTAGTCAACAGATTGTTCGAGTCATTTGACCATTCAATCTTTTCTCCGTTTATTATTAATTGTTTTCTACGTTAGACGAGGTGTAAAAGTCGCCAATTTAATTATTTTCAGTAATATTTTCTGATATGTACAAGGTAGCAGTCTTTGTACTACCGCTGGTTAATTTTGCATTTGTCTGAGGAAACCTTAATTTTAATTTTCTTCAGTTTTTCTATGACACTTTTCAGTTCGAGAGATTCTTGAGCGCATCCGCGAAAAGGTTGAGAATGTCACCTCCGACGGAGCCTCGTCTGGGGAGGAAGTGTATGAAGTTAGAAGACGACGACGACGCAGTACAAGGTAAGTCCGGGTAAGTCAGGGTAAGTCAGGGTAAGTCACATCAAGCTTGTTCTTCTTATTATTGTTGTTGATCATCTTCTTTTCATCATGTTCGTCATTAGCATTGTCATCAGTGATGCGACTAACTTGTACTTTCAAATCGTCCTTGGTAACGCCATTTATCCTAAATGGAAGCACCTTATATTTACGTTCAACACATCTCATTATGAATCACTCTTTATTCCTTCCTTTCCTTCTGTGTTCCTGTATTTTCTATCCTCTCCTTCTCTCTTTCCTTTACCTTGATTTTTTTCTTTCTTTCTATTTTATTTTCAATGTTATTGAACAAAATTATGATGAGTTTTAAAGAAAGCATTATCAGTTTATTTATTTAGTTATTTAGTTATTTTATTTATTAGTCGTGCATTATGCATCTCTTGAAGCGTTTACATCAACAGGTCAGAGGCAGACGAGTGGCAACAGGCCAGAAAAATGAGTCGCCGGGAACTCGACGAGTCGATGGCCATCTCCATCGTCCCGAACAAAGATGCGGAGATCACAGGCTCTGTCATAGGCAAGCTGACCACAGTGGAGGCCATGGAGACAGGGAAAGTGAGTGTCGCTTCGTTTGCACACGATCTCTTCTTTTTCAGGGGACAACGAATGGTGAGGGGAGTCCTCAAAAGACCCGTTGGGTACAAGTTAAGGGCGCTACTCACGGGACAATGTTAGCATTGGGTATAGTCCCCGACTTACTTCTTGTGCTCATTGATCGTATCGATATGGTCGTATATTTTCTTTGTTTTCTTGTGTTTTGTTTTGTGGGTTTTGTATAGGAGGGGGGTGTATTTTTGATATTTAAAAAAATTTATCTTGCTTCTTCAATTGTTCCTTTGTTTCTTATTCGTTCTATTTTTTAATATTGCTCTTGTTATGGTCCTTTTTATCGCTGGCTTTGTTCTAGTCCACCTTCATATTTTTTTCCTTTTTCGCAAACTTCTCCTTCTCCTCACTCTATTTCTCATTGTGGTTCCAGGCACTAAGTCAGGGGAGACAACAGTTCTCTTGCATTCTGAACGACATAACATTCTTCTGCTGGCGCTGAGAACTCCCATTTTCATGTTATTTTTCGCAAGCTTTGTCACCTCTACAATTTCAACTCTATTTTTATAAGTGATGCACTATTGTAAATTAATATCTTTATTTAATGAAGCCTGTCATTGTGAAATAGTTTCTAAAATAATTGCATTTGAAGTTTAAAACATCTTATCTTTCTTTGAATTAAATACAGCTAGTTGATTTTTTCGATGTCCTAATTTCTCTTCATCTTCTGAGAATATCGTAACTAAAAAAGTATACTTGATTTTACAATTAACAATTAGAGCAGTGGTGACAAAATAATGTGTCACGAGACTTTTAAAAAACACATAGTACAACCTCAAACCATCCGGATGAAGGGACGGCAAGGAAATAATATGTTATAGATTAAACTCAGGTAAAGAATAAAGATTTGCTGCTAACAGGTAAAAAAAGAAGTGTTCGGCGTGTATGGAAGGGCAGCCGGCATGCTGGCTATGTTCACCGCATTCTTCAGCTTCTGCATCTTCCAAGCCTTTAGTGTAGCCGCTAACTTCTGGCTGAACAACTGGACAGGTGATCCAAACCTTTTGAACGCGTCCAGGACGTCAGACCTGGAGGTCTTGCAAAAGGGCAACGACTTTTACCTTACTATCTATGGAGTGTTTGGAATTCTTCAAGGTAAGCATGGAAGACTCTGAGATTTAGTAGTTCAAAAAGGTTTCCATAATGTAGGAAATAAAGACTACATGCAGAAGGTGCTCAGTCTGTGTAAAGTTTGTTTACGGAGACCTTGGGGTTTGCTGGAGCCGAGACATGAATGAACTGACAATGAAATCACCACCCTGGTGGTATTCATCCCCATGGTTTCTACAAAGGCAGCACAAACATTAAATAAAAATAAACTCCGCGAAGAAGTCCTCGCTACAAGGAAGTTAGTCCGCTTGACAGTAACGCAGAAGGACACTGGTTCAAAGACTGCTTAGGCTTGTGACTGCCCACTCAGCAGCTTTTAATAATAATAATAATAAATGATTTACCAGGGAAAGTAAGGAAGCTGAAAATGGTGATCGGCCCTCTGTATTCCCCAAACTAAGTTAACAATTTGCGGCCCATAGGTTACGGAGATGATGATGATGATGATGATGATGATGATGATGATGATGATGATGATGATGATGATGATGATGATGATGATGATGATGATGATTTGACGTACTTATGATAACGAACACAACATAATCTATCCTATTTTGGAGAACACAATACCCAAATGACGCATGATTACAACATGACTCTTTATTCTCCTTTTAAAAACATTGTCATGCTCCTTTGTACCAGCATTTCGTAAAGCATCGTGGTCAGAATTAAGTCACACAGCTGTGGATTTCTGCTTGCAGCACTCTTCCTGCTCGTCTTTAACTATCTCTATTGGACTCGAATGGCGGAAGCGGCGCGCACTCTGCACGCGAACTTCGCTGATCGGATTCTCCGCGCGCCCATGGCCTTCTTCGACACCACGCCCATCGGCCGGATCCTAAACCGAGCGTCACGTGATGTCGAGACGGTAGACAACAATCTCCCGATGATCGTCCGCGACTTTGTGGTGAGAGAACCGTCCTTTCTAACGGGGTCTTTCTTTTAGCGCACGCGTAGGGACACCCTACAGTTACCTATAATGCGTGACAGTTAAACATGCAGATGAAGTCAACTGACAAGAAATTTCAGAAAAATATCTGGGTCAAGACTTTGCTTGTATCGTTTGTTCCTTATATAAAACCAGCTTACTATCTGAGTGTGCGCCCAAGAATTCAGAGGAGCAGAAAGCAAGAAGAACAGGAAGACAACCAAGAACAAGACAAAGACTCTTTTACAAAAGATTAATCCTCATAAGAACACGAGGAAGAACAAGAAGAATACCCTGCATTGCTTCTTCGTCAACTGCAAAAACTTCGCGCTGTATACACTTAAGCTATGAAGTTACCGGCCATAGTGGGGCAGTGGACCTACGGTGTATTATGGTCATCTTATTATTATTATGGTCGGAATTATAAACACCTACCCGAAGTTCAAATTATTTTGCATACAATTGACTTCATTGAAAGATACTAATTCACCGTTAAACCATCTTCCTCTCACGAGCAACAGCATCGCAAGCTTATTATGACATTACAGATTCAATCTGATTTTGTACACAAGGCAAAATGTCAAAGTTTGGAAGCGTCTTTCTCGCGAACGAATGAGTGGGTAAGCGTGGTACAAAAACTGTTCATGTAAAATGTTACATCAAGTCCTTACGAGCACGACAGTCAGGTCAAAGATTTGACAGGCCACGTCATCGTCAGACGGTCATGTTGATGATCTGCCGTTGCAGGTGACCTTTGCTATCGTGCTGCTGACACTGGTCGTGGTGATGATTCAGACGCCGATGTCTGGAGTCATCCTCCTACCTGTCATCGTGCTGTATTATTTTATCCAGGTATGCTGACAGGTAGCTACTGCTGTCCTACTACTACCATCTACTGCTGTCTTCGGTATAAAACAAAACAAAAAGCTATGTCTGGTCTAACATCCTCCCACACTCACGCCTAATGTAAATATTAAGAAAATTGAAAAGCCCACGACAGAAATAGGATACATATTCTATAACCTGAATGTGTACACTTCTTCAAACTTGCCGACAGTATGAAAAGTAACTTTAACAAAGTATGAAGTGATTGGGAGATTTGGTTGAAATTCTTATTTATGATCAGCTAAACACAGAACAATACACGAGTAAGCTTCAGCCTAATTTTTTTAAAGTGTCTGAATTTTAATTAATGGGCCACTTTGATGGTGTGACTGGTTGGTTGATTTATTTAGTGACAAGCAAACATAACCTACTTTCTTCCAGGGATTTTACGTTCCGTCGGCGAGACAACTTAAGCGACTAGAGGCGGTGACACGGTCGCCCATCTACACGCTGTTCAGCGAAACACTCAACGGCGCCTCCTCCATCCGGGCTTACTCCGCATCCAACAGGTTTATGGAGGAGTGCAAGAGCAGGGTGGACCACAACCAGGTGTTTTTCTTTGCCTTCCAGGCCGCCGTCAGGTAAAGCTGCGCACGTTCTTTGTTTGCCATGGTTTCACACAAAATTCATGCACCCGTCACACGCTTAAAGTTCTACGACCTATGACCTGAAACGGTTGATGATGCTAACGTAAGACTCGAGAGGGATGAGTGTTCATTGCATCAGTTTTACAAAATCGTTACCCGGGTGTTTAGTGTGGAATAGAGGTGTGTAAATCATCATCATCATCATCATCGTCGTCGTCGTCGTCATCATCATCGTCGTCGTCGTCGTCGTCATCATTATTAATGAAAAGTCAAACCCATCCGTATGTATGACCCGCTTGTTACTCGTTTAGTTTTGTTTGTTTATTTGTTTGTTCTGGTTTCTTCAATTCAATTTTACTTTTTTTCCCCATGAATCTTTTTGCTCGTTTCTCATTTAGTTTTGTTTGTTCGTTCTATTTTCTTTAATTAAGTTCTACTATTTTCCCCTTGAATCCCTTCCTCGTTCATTTCTAACATCTTTTACTTACGTCCATCTTGGCCTCATTCGATTTCTTTCGGTCTTTCCTCGATATCTTGTAGGTGGCTTCAGTGGAACCTGGACATTCTCGCTGGTTTAGTAGTGTTTGCATCGGCTGTGTTCTCCATCATCGCCATCGACAAGGATGCTGGTGATGCCGGCTTGTCTGTCTCCTACGCTCTTCAGGTATTTGTCACTGCTATGCTGGCAAGTCTTTAGGCACCTAAAAATGTTATTCCTTTTTCCGCAGGTAGGGTTAAGATTTGTTATATTTGTGTGATGTGTGCTGAGGTGCTTTTATTGTTGTTATTTTAAAGGCGGCTCGCAACAGTTGCGACTGATGGTACTTGGTGCTAATGAATATCTATTAATGTAGCTGATATCACTTATGCAGGCTTATTATATAATACAAAGTATAGATTACAGGTTTGTATTTAGTTTGTATGTTCTACTTATTTTTAGGGAGTGTTGTGAAAATGTTTTTTTTTCTAAATTTATAAACATCATTGGTACAGAAATAATGGTATTTTTGCGGTTTTACTTTTTTAGTGGGTACCATACTTGTTATATCTAAAGGTGTATCTGACTTTTCATTTCTCTGTAATTTATTTCTCTCCCGATCCGACTAATATTTTGCATTCAAAATTGCCCCAGAAATGCAGCACTCATCATAATACAATGTATAAGTGATCTTTGTTTTCAACATTTCTTTTTTCTTTAGAGGGGTCAAAATTAATCGAACAGTATCAAGTCTCACCATTTAAATTTAAATGTTCATTCGAAGGTGTCAGGAACACTCACATGGATGACGAGGCAGATTTGTGAATTTGAGACCAACATCGTATCTGTAGAGCGACTGAAGGAATATTCAGAGCTCGAGAAGGAGGTTCGAAACCATTCCAATCATTTCTTATGATTCTTCTGCTATTCATGCAGTCAGGTGCACTGCGCTTCATTTTTTATGTATTGCTCTTTGTGTATATTGTATCGTGTGTGTGTGTGTGTGTGTGTGTGTGTGTGTGTGTGTGTGTGTGTGTGTGTGTTTATGTTATTTTTGTAGTGTGTGAATGTGTGTGTCTGTGAGAGAGAGAGAGAGAGAGAGAGAAGGAAAAATAGTGAAAATAGGTCTAGACTTTTGTTATCGGTTATTTTGATTTTTTTATGAGTTTTGAAAAGAAACAGAGCGGATGCGACATGTAGTATGAAGATAATCCTCGTTCATTTACGATGATTAATGTATTAATTAATCAAACTGATTAAAAAATGTCTGTTTGTGATGGCTGAAATTACATCAAAACAAAAGGGCAATTGCCTACTTGAAATTTAATTTTTTTCTAGGTGTGATTATTTTTTCTTGTAGTCTTATCCTCTTGAATTTAAAGTGCGTCTCTCTCTCTCTCTCTCTTTCTACATATATATATTATTCTCTCTCTCTATATATATATATATATATTCTTTCTTTTCTCGTGTACTTCAGGCTGAGTGGGTGTTGCCAGACAAAAGACCTCCCCCGTCATGGCCAGAAAAGGCCGAGGTCATTTTTGAAAACTATCGGACTCGATACCGCCCAGGCCTTGAGCTAGTCCTGAAGGGCGTCAACTGCTCCATAAAACACGGAGAAAAGGTGAGTTACCTCGCTTGTTGCGTGAAAGAGGGATTGAAAATATCAAGCCCAGATGAGGACTGGGGTGGAAGGGAAGTGCCTTTTATTTAGAGTGAAAATAATTTTCTCTTAAAAAAAGCCTGCGAAGTTTTGCTTCATAACAGTAGCGTTTGAAATCTTACTAGTAAATAATGTAAGGAAATTAAGAGCAGCAAGACCTGTATGGTCTCAAGTAGACAGGTTCTAATTACTTATTAAATCGCAGAAGGAATAAATTCTAAAAGTATCACAGGAGAAGTAAACGCACAAATATAAAGTCTTTTTTTCTTCTTAATAACTTCGTTTTGCACTTTTACAGCTTTCTTTTTTATTTAGTCCTTGCTTCTGTCTGCTGTTTGTCTTCATCGCCCTCAAATCTTGTGTTCAGCTTGGGATAATTCTGTTCTAATCGTATGATCTAATTAACATCAATCTCCTCATAGGTGGGGATTGTAGGAAGGACAGGGGCAGGTAAGTCATCGCTGACGTTGGCGTTGTTCCGCCTGATAGAAGCAGCAGGGGGCGCTATCTGGATCGACAACGTCAACATTGCTGACATGGGACTGCACGACCTTCGTCAGAAACTCACCATCCTGCCGCAGGTGGGCTTGCTTCTGTGTGAGGAGTCTTGATCTGGTCTTGATTGTCATTTGTCCGAGTTGTGGTTCTTGTCGTTGTTATTGTTGTTCAACTCACTTCATATATATATATACACACACACACACACAAACACACATCACCTCGTTCTTGCCCCCTTTCTTCTGATCCTCTCAGGATTTAGAATCCTTATACCACGTTACCTCCATTTGGACTATGTTCTTTTTCTGTCTCAGGTCCTCTTACCTGGAATGAACTGACACTCCATATTCGCCAAATAAATATTCTCTTTTCCTTTATAACACCCTTTAAATCTTACCTTTCTCTCCTCCTCTAGTGTGTGTGTGTGTGTGTGTGTGTGTGTGTGTGTGTGTGTGAAGGGGGCGGGGGTATACATGTGCATGTGGTCATGTGCGTGTCCGTGTTTGTTAGTTAAAGTGCGCATGATGTTTATGTATGCATCTATGTGTGCAGATATACGTACGTATGTGGTGATATGTGTGTGTGTGTGTGTGTGTGTGTGTGTGTGTGTGTGTGTGAGAGAGAGAGAGAGAGAGAGAGAGTGTGTGTGTTTTGAGTGAGTGTTCACTATGTTTGATCGAGAGCGTGTCTATGCGATATGTTTGTGTCTTTGCGATCCAGTGCGTGTTTCTGTGGGTGCAAGTGACTCAGGGCTCATTTATAAATGAAAAGTGTGGGTTTTGAAAGAGAGGAGAGATTCCATTTTCCCTGTGGCTGTTGCCCTCTTTTCATAAAGGATCCCGTCTTGTTCTCTGGATCACTACGGATGAATCTTGACCCCTTTGACGAGTACGACGATGAGCAGTTGTGGACTGCACTAGAGAGAGCTCACCTCAAGAACGCCGTCACTCAGATGAATGGAGACCTTCAGTACGAAGTCGGAGAAGAAGGAGCCAACCTCAGGTAGGAGTCACTCAGGCGAGACTGGGTGACGTTTCTCTGTCGAAGAAATAAGCACTGAAAAGCACTGAAAGATTGTAACACTTTGGCCATACATTTTACCAGAATATGAGCAATACTTTTTCTGGGAGGATAATTTGTCTCAGTTATTTAATTATTAACATAATATTTTTAAGTAATTTTTTTAGCCTAGTAGCCATAATAATTCACCATAGAATGAGTCCAACTCTCCACTTCAACTGACTTTTTCTCTGCTGTTCATATTCTCGCTTGCGATAAAGAAATATAACCAGAAAAAAAGAAGAATTAGTAGAAGAAACCAAACGAGAAGCAGAACAAAAAAAGAAGTAGAGCAAGATGATGAAGTAGAACAATAAGAAAAAAAAGGAAAAGAAGAACAAAAAAGTGTAAAAGTAGAACAAGAAAAATAAAAAATGAAAACAAACCAGGTTACTAAATCATCTGATAAACTTTGATAAATAGAAGGATTCTGAGAGATGTTGCTACAGTGTGGAGGTCATTTGATCTCTGATGTAACGCCTTGTACGCGTCCTCCCGGCGCAAAACCTCTAGGGTGCACAGAAGCTAACCAGCTGATGTTCAACAACATCGGATTCGGCTTCCTCTGGTGATATTTATTCCTTGCATAAATGACATGAACGATATTATCAAATGTGTGTGTGTGTGTGTGTGTGTGTGTGTGTGTGTGTGTGTGTGTGCGCGTGTGTTGTTGTTTGTGACTACAGTAATCGAAATAACCTTTCAGTGTGGGACAGCGTCAGCTGGTATGCCTGGCCAGAACTCTGCTGAGACAGACCAAGATCCTGGTACTGGATGAGGCCACAGCTGCCGTTGACATGGAAACAGACGTCCTCATCCAGAACACCATCCGTTCTGCTTTCAGCACCTGCACAGTCATCACAATTGCTCACAGACTCAACACTATTATGGATTATGACAGGTCTGGGATGTCATATTTTTTTTCTCTGCACTGAAAAGTGATACCTGGTTATACGCAGTAAACATGTAGTCTTGTTTATGTTACACAATCTGAAGTAACAGTCGTTTATGAGGGATTTTCTAACAGTTACTGTTTAAATGTTATTTTTAAAAATTCAAAATTTCAACAGACTATTAATATAACAACTTTTCTTTGTCTGTTTTTACATGTCTGTCCCTGTCTGTTAGTCCGTTCATCTGATAACTCACAAGTGTTAGAAATACTTCACTGTTCTGTCTCTTCCACAATGCTTCGTTTGTGAATGCGGTTCATGATCTTCAGTCAGCTGAATATGAAGCTGTGTTACTCACCTTTGTAATGATTGTCGTCTTCAACTTTAACTGTTTTATTCAATTTTTTCCTTCCTTTTCTTATAATAATACAACATATTCTAACTTAATATCTGTCCAGAGTCATGGTAATGGATGCTGGAGTGGTAAAAGAATTTTCCAAGCCAGGTGATCTCCTGGCGGATAAGACGTCTGTCTTCTACGGGATGGCCAAAGACGCGGGACTTGTCTGATCTGACGTTCATCCAAGCATTTATATGATTGCTTTATTTTTTCATCTTTGGTTTCTTTATTGCTTGATTTTTTTTACATTTTGTCTTGCTTCGTTTTTCTTACCGTGCTTGAAGACCTCTGACGTTTTTTAATGTTTGTATCTCGGTTACTGGCTATATTATTGGCTAAGCTGACTAGCTGGAAAATTGTTTGGTGAAGACATTTTCAGTCAAGTGTTGTTCAAAAGGTAAGCAATGCGTGTATTTGCAGTATGAGATAAATGAAGTATTCATGTAGAAAGGATGCTAGAATTGTTCACACAAAAACAGGATATAATGATATAGAGCAATAAAAATAATAGATTGATGCAGAAATCAGCTTTGTGGTCTATGTGGTTGTTTGACAGGACATGTAAGCTTTTCCTCAAAAGAAGAATCAGTGTCAAAGGGGTATACTTTAAATTTGTTTTGACATTTTCGTTCTCCATTGGCCATCATTTTAGTCTCAGAATCAGTGCTGTTGGCAATTACTAACATCACACATCACTCACTCACATCATCACGGTCTGTTTCAATAAACGCCGTAGGCTACAGGTTTCACATCTTTATTAGTGACACGTGCACAAGATTAGGTCCAGGATTATAGTTTACAATCTACCAGCAGCCACAACATAACCCAACAGATACTTTGTTCTGAAAACAAAATTGATACTGACAAAACCTTTTGTAATCATAGTAGCGCACAATGTCTACTTGCACTGCAGGGCAAAGTCATCACCGAGTTTATTTACAGTCTACAACAATGAAAACAAAAAACCAGTAGTAAATGATAGAAACAAAGATAGTAAATCACCGGTAAAATTTGACATCCTTACATCCAAGTAAAATATAATATTAATCTTGAAGTTACTGACAAGATAATAGGACATATTTGTTTATTTATTGTTATTTATTTGGGAATCACGTAGATTTACCGAAGTTCGAACTATTATTGTTCAAACCACAACCATTGGGCACATGCTAATGAAGCTTTTCTAATAGAGTCTACTTTGTGACATCTTGAAATGAGGTTATGACCTCTTTCCAAAGTCCTGGCCAAAACAGCAATGTATATAGTCTGGCATCTCGCTAACGGAATACATTTTTGCTTCTTTGTTTGTATGATTATTTTTTAACATTTCATAAATTATTATGTTGTAACAATAATTTTTTCGGCTTAGCTTTCAACGTAATAATCATCAGGGTACCATGATACGATACACTTAATATTAATAAATCCTGAAAAAGAGCCATTATTTTCTTAGCGACAGCGAACCACCCTGCGAACAAAGCTCGTCTCAATAAAGAACTATTTCAGTCCAATACAGTGCGCATAATATTGACTGAAACGAAGAAATACTTCTCGAGAAACATTGATTTTAAAAATTGTATTAAAACACACAGACATTATGGCATTTTCAAACCGACGCAAACTGCATAAAATGTCTGTTTGCTGTGTCCTCTCTCATAGAAGCGTCGCTTCTTTCTTGTCTCCCTTACAAAACTCACCTTTCCTACTGTGACAATGAGTTTTAATATTTCAATTAGAATAAACAGCTGTCACCTTGAAGGGCGTTCATTTAGGTCATGGAGTTCAAGAGTAACAAAACAAAACTTGATTTGGCATACAATGAAAATAGAACAGACGAAGAATAAAGCACGCACATGCAATAAAACTAAAAATTTACATATTTTTGTTTTGCACCCCAATTTTACAAATTTATATGAGCGGATAAAAGACCAAAAAACTAAGTGAAAGTAGCATGAACTTAGATTGTCTGTCGAGTTATGCACATCCTGTCGATGTTTAATATTAAATTAAAAAAAGCTGTATATATGTTGTACTAATAAACGAGGCGATATTGACGGTCACATACCCACCCACCCCTTTCTTTTGCACTTTTTCAGTATTTCGCTTATGCGTTCTTTCATCATTCAAATCATTCATTTTATGTTTCTTAACATTCTCTTGCCCTCTTTCTCGCAAATGTATCTCTGTGCATAATGCTAGAGCAGTTATCTGCTTAAACCAAGTCTGCATCGAAAGCCTTTTGGTCAGCTAGAAGTGTTGTCCTAGTTAAAATGTTTCAGTAAACACGACATGCAGTACTTCACGATGTCCTTTTGCTGTCTTTACGCAAAAGCTTGGTTCAAGCTGAACTGAAAAGTGTTGCGAATCTCTCCGATTTTTATATGATACCGGAATCCTTCGCCATGGAGTAGAAAATAGATTGCTTGTCGGACAACAGCTCTCTTGGGGTAGCAAACTCCTTCACTTCGCCAGCGTCCATAACAAGAATTCTTGAAAGAAAAACATGTTTAAAAGGCTCATCAGCATCACATCATCATCATCATCATCATCATTACTTTTTGAAAATGAAGGGAAACCAATTCTTTATCGGTCACACTGACAGATCACAGGAAGTCTATTGGATTTAATTAGTTAAGCTACACGCTTTCACGATTAATTTTGCGATATTTTTGGATCCTGTGGTATTTGACTGTTCTAGCCTAAATGAACTTAGGTCGGTGTAGATGGCGTAACTGTTTTTTTTTGTTGTTGTTTTGTTTTTTGTTTTGCTGCATGAATATTTATAGTTAAAAACCTATTTTAATTAATGATGTTCTAAAAGATGTTTTCGATATCATCATCAGCATCAGCTGCGTCATAAAAAAAATGATGAGAAGTTATAGAAGTCACGTGGTGGTGGTAGTGGTGCTGAACATGGTGTTAGTTTCTTGTCGTTATCGTTCTACACATGATTTTACATATGACCGAAGACGCACGGTCCTCGTTAAATAAACCGCTAAGCTAAAAATTACTTTGGACAAAGAAAAGGGTCATCATCTGACCACATGTTTTTCACTAACCATCATGTCTTACTACACCCATTGCGAAAAGCATGCAGTTTTACCCAAGTCATATGGCACATAGCACACATCTTTTAATTTTTTTTAAGGGAAGACATCACAGCATCTGATCCAGGGATATGTTTCCCTATGTAAGCTATCTCCCTATAGCCAAAGTTTTGTGTTTAACTGTAATGGAGCGTGGTTTAAAAACTGACACATGCAAGAGTCGGCTCAACATTCTTATTGGGTATGGTGTAGCATACCTGTCATAATCCATTATGGTGTTGAGTCTGTGGGCGATGGTGATGACCGTGCAGTTGTTAAAGGCCGTTCGGATAGTGCTCTGGATCAGCGTGTCCGTTTCCATGTCAACGGCTGCCGTGGCCTCGTCGAGCACCAGGATTGTGGTCTTCCTCAGCAACGCCCTGGCCAAGCACACCAGCTGCCTCTGACCCACGCTGCAACGACGACAAATCTTTGAAAAGGCATGCTACGTCACGGTGTAGGTGGTAGTGCTTGCGAAATAATACCCCCAACGTTTTTTACCAACCAAATGAAGGCTGGACGATTCGCAGCGACTCGTCAACCCTCGTCGACTTTTAACTAATCGAATAAAAACAAGGATGAGATTATTTTGCAGTGCTTCTTCTGTCGCTACAGAGCCGTTTCCAATCAAATGAAAGCTGGAAACTTTCATCTGCCTTGCCAGTCTTCCAAGACTTTTAACTAAATAAAACTTGGATTATTTTGCAGTGCTCCGTCTGTTTCTCAAGACCCTTAATCAATCGAATGAAAGCTGGACACGTCGCAATTTTTGTCTTCAAATATTGCTAATAAAGTAATGAAAACAAATGACATACTCTCAAAACTACAAACTCGCTAAAAATATTGTAGAGCCCTATCATATCTTTAAACATACTAATAATGCCTAAAAAATTTTAATCGAATGTTTTACTTGAGACCCAAATAGCTTCGATTGCTTCTTCAAAGGTCATGGGTGATCAACCATTGCCAATTGCTGTTTACCATCAATACTATCAAAAGTGTTTACAGAGGTTAGTTACTTTTTAAGCTGTGTTTAATTTTTTTTAAAGAGAATCTTACCTTAGATTCGAACCCTCTTCCCCACAGTCAAAATCAAGTCCTTCTGAAATACCTTCCAAAGCGCCTCTGCCGAGAAAAATAATTTAAAATATTTTATTGCTTGATTCTTACCCACTGACCTTAATAAAAAGACGTAAAAGTTGCTGTTTTCTTTATATATATATATATATGTAACGGCTGAGAATGCGTCGCTTCTGTGTGTGTTTGTATGTATATATATAGAGAGAGAGAGGTATCGGCTTCTATGTTTATGTGAATGTCTGTGTGTGCATTCATGTGCTCTCAATAAACCCATAATTTCTAACCTCAGATGTGCGCGTTCCAACGCTGTCCACAGCTGAACGTCTGGATATTCATCAAACGGGTCCAGATTGAAGCGCAGTGTACCAGAGAACAAAACGGGTTCCTGCAACAATTGTCACATTGCAAAAGCTCAGTCAGGACTTAAAGGCATACAGAGGTACAAAATTTTTCCATAGGATGGTTAAAGGTTAATGCCAAATAATTTAAAAAATCAACAACGTAAACATCAGAATTAAATGGTTTTTGCTATCCCAGTTGCTGGGATACAATTGTTCATGGATACATTGAAGTTGTCGAAAGTACAGCAACTGGGATAGCAAAAACCATATGTTAATTTGGAGTAGTTGTTAACAAACGTAACCCAACTAGTTTGATTGTTTTCTGTGCATGGTGATGTTTGTATATCGAGGTCTTCTTGAGATCTTTGTCTGCAGGTGATATTTCTACTCTTCTCTCCCCCATCTCTTTACGACTTCCGTATTTTTCTCTTTATGCTTCCTTTCTTCTTCTTTCTAAGCAAACAGTAAGTCACAGAAGATGATCTTTACTTACACGAAAATCCTCTTACATCAGTGCAGACTGGTAATGATAGAAAAGGAAAACATCTTTCTTATTTCGGTTACCTGAGGCAGAATAGTAAGGTGAGACCTGAGGTCGTGCAGACCAATGGTGGAAATGTCCACGCCGTCGATGATGATGGACCCCCCGGCCGCCTCAATCAGCCGGAAGAGCGAGAGGGTGAGAGAGGTTTTGCCGGCACCGGTCCTGCCCACGACACCTACCTGCGTGTCAGCACAGGTAACACATTTGAGTAGATCGATGAATGCACAGGTAAGTGCACCGTTTAGAAAACAGGTGTTACACAGGTAAGTATCCAGGTAAGAACACAGGTAAATACCTAGATGAGGACTCGTACGACTAAGCAGGTGAAAACAAAATGCGAGTGCACACGTCAGTGGCGTGCGTGTGTGTGTGTGTGTGTGCGTGCGTGCGTGCGTGCGTGCGTGCGCGCGCGCCACCCTCTCATCCCCTTGTGAGCTGCTTACATAACTTGTTTTCTTCTACACTCTAACCAGATTCTATCGGAATTTTTAAAACGCTGGGCAGCTGCGGACAGTGAGGCAAATGCAGATTTATCATGCTGTGACTCCTTTTAACAAGTCTTAAGTAATAGCAAAACAAATATACCGAGAACTATAGGAAATGTGTCCTTGAAAAGAATAGGAGGATGAGAATTGACCGTTTAAAGCAAATATCAATAACAGACGCCGTAGTGTTATGGGCTAACCTCAGCCAAACATAAAATGAAGCTCAAAGGTGCTAGTAAACCACATCAATAGACCTAAATTATTAATAGTGAAGTCTCTGATGGTCGCTTCAAGCATTGGCTAATGAGCTAACAAAGTGGTAACCTGTGAACCAACTTCCGTGATATCTCTGAAATGAGGTCATGACATCTTTCCACAACCAGGTGCGAGCAGTGGTGTATCTCGTTAACAGACTTTTGGGGTCTCAGTATCTGATAATGGCTTAAACCCACTCGTCTAAAACTGAATTCAGCACTTTGGCTAGCATTAAAGAAAGGCCTTTCACTCAGCTCGATTGGCCACCTACATGAGACCCCGCTCTCAACCCTACCTTTTCTCCGGGCGAAATCGTGAAGCCGATTCCTTTGAGGACGAGATCGAGGCCCTCCCGATAGCGCGTCTTGTAGTCATGGAAACACACTTCGCCCTGTGCTGGCCAGTCTGTAGAAGGCCGCTGAGAGGGAATGATCCAGTCTGCCTGCAGTCAAATCAGCGGAAGTATCTAGAAGTCCTTCCAAATGTTTTTTAAGTATTCCCATCATTAATTATTCCTTTCTCTAAGTACTCATATATTTATAAGTTTAAGGGAAATGACATCTTTTGCACTCGTGCATGTCTGTAGGTAATATCTTGTCAGTAAGAACTTCTAAGAGTCTTTAAAGTACTTCCATGTGTCTCAAGTACTCCAATCTCTAGAAGTGTCTGTAATAGATCCCAGCTGTCATTATATATTCCAAGTTGTCTCTCCTATCATGCATATTATGTAATGTCAAGCGAATATAATGGCATATATATAGACACAAATGGTTGTATGTCTGAGGAAGCTTTAACAATGGTGTAGTTAGACTTTTCTTGCTTTTAAGCGGAAGGTTTCAGGTTTGAAGCAGAACGACGATAAGTGTAACGTTTATCTGCCACACGGCCCTTGCCATTATTTATCTTTAACCCTTAACACCTGTGTAAACTACGTTTACCTCGGCTGGGAGCTCCGAGTATTCCTTGAGTCTCTCTACTGACACGATGTGTGTCTCGAATTCCGTGGCCTCACGTGTCATCCAGATTAATGTTCCAGACAGCTGAAACATAACGTATAACGTGGCAATCACGTGTGTGTGTGTGTGTGTGTGTGTGTGTGTGTGTGTGTGTGTGTGTGCGCGCGTGTGTGTGTGCGTGTGCGTGCGTGCGTGTGTGCGTGCGTGCGCGTGTGTATTCCTAAGTGTCTGCAAGTACAGCACGTGTGTATAGCATAGATTCTCAGGGGAAGATAATTTTACGTGAGTTGTCAAATTATATTCATATGTCAAAGAAAGAGTCCTTCCCACTACTGTATTGTATTTACACTGTATAGCATTTACATCCATGCAACCATCCATATACACTTTGACTGCATTGTGCAACAGCCAGTGAAAAGCTTCTCGTTAATCACGTGACTAGGCTGTTCGAGACTATTTCTCACCTGAAGCGCGTACGACACCGACAGGCCGGCGTTCCCTGCGTCTGATTCTGAGGAGGACGAGACAACTTCGAACAGTCCAGCAGCAAAAATGACGAGACTGGAGAGGAAATCTAGATTCCACTGCAGCCACCTGGCGGTAATGTTCAACAGTCATCTATTTATTTTTATAACTACATGACATTACCTACATACCTATCACCCTTAATGTCTGTCTATTAATGTTCGATCGACCCATACAACCAGCCATCTATATTTTGACTGCCGTGGTTCTGTACAATATAAAGCGAGATATGTCATTCTGTGCCAAATGAAAGAAAACAAACTATGCTCAACGAAGGAAAGGAAAACACAGAAGCACCTTGAAATCATTGTTACATTAAAACGCTGATACAGTAGATTACTGAGATATACGAGCAGCAATCTATTATTATTATTTCATCATGTGCCGCTTAATCTTGATCTGCAGGCAGTGATTAGGATGAAGATGCACATTCAGTGAGAATAGGAAAGCAAAACAAAAAACACTTTTAAAGATTATGTTTATTCGAGCAGGACATTTGACGAAAAAAATAATAATTGTCCCTTGATGACAGCTTCAATTTCCTGTCACTCTTTTTTCACTTTTCTATTCGCATACAGACGAAAGAGGACTGGCAATTAAGAAAGATGAAACCATCAGGAAGAGAAAGAAGAGCTGAATTTGAATTTAAACTAATTAAAAATGTCGACGGTCTATTTCAAGAGAGCAAACATAATACAAGACAATAAAAAGTCTGTCTACATAAGTAATCGTGTGGATGCATAATACATTCTACTAATACTCGCTACCTGGAACCAGTAAAGTAAATATGCAAAATATATTGATAAATATAACCAGACAGAAAAAAAAGACTAAACATATTGTGGGAAACACCCGTCTTCAAAACCATCTCAAAAGGTTCATAGATATCATTGACTGCTAACAGCTAGTAGCAATCAAACGATGTGTACCAAGTGTGTTCATAGTAATTTAAAAAAATACATTTTCAAGCTGATTGGTTCCTTACCTGACTGAGGCATGTGTGGCAAAGAAGAAGACCTGGTTGTGGTCCACAATATTTTTAGCTTGTTCCCGGAAGCGGTCGGTGGCTCCATATGCGCGGACAGACGCGGCGCCGGTCAGTGTTTCGAACAGCAGGACGTACAGTGGTGTACGGGTGACCGACTCGATACGCTTCAGCTGCCGCGAAGTCGGCACAAAAAATTTCTGCAAACGACAGTCATCACGATCTAAACTAACTGCATGGAGGTCTCAGTGTGTGTGTGTGTGTGTGTGTGTGTGTGTGTGTGTGTGTGTGTGTGTGTGTGTGTGTGTGTGTGTTTACGCGAGCAGCAGCGGTCTTTCCTAGTGACAGATTACTCGCTGAGCTCAGGTTGTTTACCAGATCACCAGCCTAAAGCAAATTAAAGAAAACTGCACCGAAGTCATCGGAAAGGCAGAGCATGTCACCTGGGCCTTAACAATGTCAGCAGTCGAACGAGTAAGGACATTTCTGCTGGGCCCCACCACGGAACTTCTCTGTTATATAGCTGAGCAATCGCTCCGCCCCTTAAAGTCACGTGACTCGAAGTCGCAGAGCCAGAGAATGCGAAGAAGAACAGCAGCGCTACCTGCAGCAGATTTCGTCTCTGCTAGAGGATTCTGATGTGATTGCTAAATATGCAAGGAGGGTGTGCTCCCGCTGACCAGAGAAACAAAAACTGTTAGGAATGGGGGAGAGACGCAGGCGACCACTTCTAAGGAAGAAGAGATAAACATTGTGGTGCTGCCGCCATGCCTCCTTCTTTCTCTCTCTTTCCTTCTCTATAAACAAAATATCGTAGAAAATCTTCATACTTGATGTGAAATTATTTTGGACCCTTTTTAAGTCTCTACCATCAAATCATTCTGTCAAAAAGGGTATAGCAAAGGAATATTGATATGAACATTTTTAGCAGGTCTTTAATGACATCAGTCATAACGACATTGGTGTTACTGACATGATAACTTAGATGATAATACAACAGGCGATAAGAATGCTGCCAACCCCTGTGATGAATCTCTAGACGCTGAAATTATGGTAGACATGGAGTACAGCTAAGCCCAGACCTTCTACATATTTTAATCCTGTTATTTGCTGATGATGTAGTCCTTACTTCAGATAACCCACAAGGCCTTCAAGCTCAATGAGATATTTTATATAGGACTGGTAAGCAGATAAGCTTGGTTATAAATTTGGAGGAATGGAATATTACTGTGCTCCGCAATGGGAGCTTCTTATCAAAGAGGGAGAAATGGCACTTAGGAAGGGACGAGGTGAAAGTTGTATTTTTTACTGTCTGTGCAACTTATGATGCATACTTTTTCGCATTATTTTGTACTGTATTGTTGTACTGTTTGGACCCCATTCCCCATTGGAATGGACTGAATATTCAAATTCAGATTTTTCCCCTCATTCGCTCTTGCCTTCTGTGTCTCTCTCTCTCATATATATATATATCTGATCCCATCTCCCAGAGGACACCCTTTAAACGATATGGCTGTCAAACGACCTACGACCTTATCGTACATCAAAGGAGTTGTCCTGTCAAATAAGGCTAGGATTGGACAACCGATCTTAATTGACATAGCACTTAACTAGAACAGCCATCACACACATGCACACCTACATACATACACACTCACACGCATGCATACACACACCAGTAAAACTGCGTTACCTGACAGAAGTAGTAGACAAGGATGACGGGAAACAACACAGCCCCCGTTATCGGGGTAACGGTCATGATGACGATGATGGTGACGAGCACGGTCGACGAGTGGACCAGCACACCCCGCACGTGCATGGGGAGCGTGCTGTCAACGGTGTCCACGTCACGTGACACGCGGTTCAGGATCCGACCAATCGGCGTGGTGTCGAAGAAGCTCATTGGGTAACGAAGCAGGCGATTGGCTAGTTTCGAGTGCATCTCTTGGGCTGCATAGACCATACGTCGCCAGTATATCCAGTTGAACGCGATGAGAAAAAGTGCTGAAACGCAATCCGAGAAGAAAGCTTATACATTTTTTTCATTTATTTTGAATTCCATTTTCAACGATTAAATGTATTTAGAAATGTGAAGATGTCAACCTGATCGGAACCAGTTTGGATGGGTTCCTCACTCGAATGACAAGACCGCTTTGATGGGTGACTACCATCGTGACAACATGTCGATATTTGACAAAGCAACTTTGAAAGCAGGAGGAAGTTACAAGTAGCAACACTTCTTAAAGAAGTCATTAACATCTTCGTTATGCTGCTAAACTGATTATGGAAAGCATGAATAACTATTTGTATGAATTTAGCAAATATAATTGCAATGTAATTATCAAGGTGACCTAAACCGTTCTACTTTTTACTTAAATTTGTATTTTTTGTTTTCTTATCTTTCTGTGGTGCACATAATGTATAATAAATCCACTAGTAACCAGTCGCACATTTTTACCGCCAACAAATCTTTCACTGATTCTCGCATTCATCTTGACATACTTGCTCTACACATGCTCATTCATCTGTATCGCTTGTTCTGACACATACGGTATTGTCCCTTTGCAATGATGTTGTCTCACCTTGCGAGGCGCCGTACAGGCCGTAGATCATCAGGTAGTAATCGTTGTCTTCGTTAAAGTTCGGGTTTGAGATGTTGGCCAGGTTGGGGTCAGAGGTCCACGTCCTTAGCCAGAAGCTAGAGCTCACCGCGGCGGCCTGTAAGATGATGACATGCTATCACCGTGCTAATTACTCTGCTAATTACCTGCCTGGTCATCTTTCTGCTCCATTCATGCCAGGTCTTTGAGCAGGTCTGCGAAAAAAGCTTTCATCTGCAACTCGTTAGATTTGGGTTTCTGTTGGATCCAAGGCTGTTTCATTATAGAGAAAGATGAGTTTCCATTAATGTTGGTCCCGCTCTGAAATGCGGTAGCCCTGAGAGCTGTGATGTTGTCCTCATGTTTCTTTTCTATAAAAGACCCACTTTTTTCTTTTTAAGCGGCATTGCTACAGACGAAGCGGGAGGGTAAGGAGGAGGGAAAAGAAAGAAGAGCAAAACGAAAAACAAGAACAAGAAAGGAAAAGAAAAGGATTTGTTTTATGCTGAGCCAGCCACTAAGGCTACGTTATGGCAAAACAGTCAGCAGTCTAAGCAAGTGTCACGAGCAAATAAAGAACAGTTTTCTGAGACCAGATATGAGCCCAGAACATGAAAACAAAACAAGAAAATAGCAATAAGAACAGAAAGAAAAAGAATAACAAGGAGAACCTTAACAAGAACATAACGGCTAACGCAACGGCTAAAGATATATTTAAGACATACAATTTTTTCTTGGAGAGTGTGCAAGTAAACTAGATATGGTCAAGAAAAGAAAATTTCACAGACAAACAATAATGACAGATTTTAGGAAACTCAGAATGTCGGTTTTCATTTATTACCCTTATCTGGGAAAGCAAGACTTCTTTAAGAACTCAGGTGCTGCAGTCATTAAAACGTCTAAAGAACAAGGCTGTCATTATACTATTAGACAAAACATTGTCGGTATGAGTTGTGTTTCAAGGGAAAGTGTATTTAAACGTGCAGTGGTCTCATTAACAAACTGTCATACTGTACAACAGAACCCCAATAATAATGTTTTATCTGTGATACAATACGTTTTTACTCTGATTCCTTATATAATGTGTATCCTAAAGATCTTAGTAGTGTAATCAACATAAAACTGTGCTTTTGGTTTACTTTCCTAATAAAGGAACCGAATCGCAGTACAAAATGAAGGCCGAAGAGTTACCTGGAAGGAAGCGTAGAACAGGAAGGCCATGCCAAGGTAAGGAAGGCCGGCTGATGTGATGTATTGCCAGAACACCTTCGCCTTTACCTGAGACAGATGAGAGGGCGCTTTTCACTTACCTTGTCAAAAGTCTCGCTTTGATGTCGGTAGGCGGTGACTGTAATTGATTGATAGGTTTATCAGGGATGAAGCTGACCTAATTCTTACCGTCTTTTATGGTGTATGCTTTACAGTAATCTTAAAGTCAGAAAAGTGTGTTTACCAGTCTGTTGTTACTGTCACTTAAGGCACCAGAAGCTCCTCATTTTCTCCTCCTACTCTTATTATCTAAGTGACCACTTCTGTTAATACTTCTACTACCACTGCTGTTCTACTTCTACAACTGCTTCTACCACTATTACCACCACTTTATTACTACAAACATCTACTTTTACCACTACTACTCTTACTGATACCGCCACTACTAAGTCTACCACTATTTGGTTGTCCGAAAATTCATTGCGTATTTGTAATGTTTTCTAATGCCGTTTATTTATATAAAGAACAAAGATCAATCAATGATATATTGCCCCTTTTGGTTGGAAGCATTTTGTCATCTGTCTGTGATCTTCAAAAATTTCTCCTTCACAAAAGGACCTGTCTTTCTCAGCGAAAAACTGAATAAGTGTTGGTATACAGCCTCATCTGAATTGAATGTTATACCAAGCAAGAAGTTTGGAAGAGAGCGAAACAAATCGAAGACTGATGGCGCAAGGTCAGGCGAGTAATGTGGGTTGGCAACACATCCCATCCAAGCTCCAGGAACTTTTGTCGGGTGATCAAGTTTGTGTGTGGTCTCACGTTGTCGTCACGGAGCACGACTCCTTAACGATTAACAAGCGCTGGACGTTTCTGGATGAAGAATTTGTTCTAACTGCCGACAGTATACATTCGAATTGATTGTTTGGTTCCTTGATAGGAGTTCGAAAAAACATGGCACCTTTAACATGGTTTGAGGCAAATTATCACGTCGGGGCCAACACAGTTTGCGAACTACACTTGTAAACAATCCACATTTCATCACCGGCTATCAGTCGCTTCAAAAAGGATCTTTTTTCTTCGCGAGCATATTGAAGATGTTTATACGCGCCGTCGGCTGAACATCTTAGAGTTCACGAAGAAATCAAATATTGAGCCTGCTTAGGTATCCCAGCTTATTCAGGTGGTCGTAAACGCTTTAATGATAAATGTTTAATGTTTTTGGAATCTGTCGTGTCGTGTCAAGTGAATTTTACTCGATCAGTGCTTTTATTATGACCCCCTCAACCTTGGTGACCCTCCATGACTGACAAGCGTCGTTGAGATCGAAATCACCAGCACGGAATATCGTGAACCATCGTTGGTGCTGACGTTGTTGTAGACCACTGTGGCCGAGAACTTTATGCAAATTTTCACAAGGTTGACGCACGTTTTTCCCTTTATGGAAGTACAACAGTAAAATATGACGAAAATGTACAGGCTGCTCTTTCATCTTCAACTTGTTGTAAAATCTCCAAAACTCAACCAAATCGATCAACTGTTTCTCTTTTTTTTTAGAATTAAGCTAGAACTGTCAGCTGTCAAATGACATACAATAACGAAGATGTGAATGACTCTAGTACTTCTAAAAATGAACTAACGCCATCTATTGCAAAAATGTGTCATGACTTTTCGGACAATCAAATACTTCTACTATTATCGTTACTTTTTCTATTACTATTTCTATCTTCCATTAAAACATCTACCATCATTACTACTTCATCTGTTTACTACTTCTATCACCACTGCTGCTATTACATTTTCTACAACCACTTTTACTGACAGCATTGCGTACTATTGCTATTTATACTAGTAGTATGCTAATTATACTAATATATCACCACCCGTACTTCTAGTACTACTACTTCCCCTACTTATGACTACTTCAACCATCACCTCTATCTTAAACCACTACCACTACTACTTCTCTACAACCAACAACATGAGGGCCTGTCTGTGCTATCCGGCACTTTGCCATCCTATACCGGTGCCTCATCCTAGTTTAGTTTTACTTATTTATTAATAGAACTTAAATGTGTTCTGATTCGCTTCCGTCAGGTCTCTGGTTGCCTATTTCATCTGATACCTTGCCAGTCTCCACAGTTTCTATGGCGACAAGTTTGCCCGCTTCTCTGTTGGCTTCTCGAATGCGCATGCTGGTGTTGCTGGACATGATGGACATGGACTGCGAGGCCTCTTTTAAGTGTCGTTTGCGTCGTCTTCGCCTGAGACAGCACGAAAACGAGATGTCACTCGATGTGTAAAGTGTATTTTGAGAGCCACTTGCAGAAACTTTCTTTCGCTTACTCAAGCTGTCAACACCCGTCTGTGATACAGCCAGAAGTGTCTTTATAGTCTCTCTTGAAACATGGGTGGTGAGAGTAACATTTCCGTTTCTTAACTTCAATACTGGAGGGACATATTTAAGATTGACATTCACTAATCTTAAAATTATTTGAAAGTCCTGGACAACCTCCGACTGTGGTTAGGGTTGACAGTATCAGTTCATCAAAAGTTCTTTTGCGGTTACTTTGAGTCATAAATGTCCTTTTGCTGAACAAGCTAACCAATCGCAATTTGTAAACCAAGCGCTCGCAAAGAAAAGTTAGAAACGGTAATTTCATATACTTAGCTGAGGGCTGTTGCTATGAGTAAGGGCAAAGGGACTGAAAAGGGTAATCGCTTCTATTACCAAGATGCTTAAGTGCTATACCACCTGAAAGGTGAAAGGGTTACCTTCCGCTTGAGAAACTATTGCTGAGGTCATCATGGGACGAGGTTTTAGACGTCTCAACAGAATCCAGCTGTTCGAGCATGTTCTTTTCTATTGCTGCCACTGAAAAAAGACAGTGGCAGAAGAACGTGTGATGAAAGCTGGTAAGTAAGAGTCTGTGTGTGTGCGTGTGTATGTGCGCGCGCGCCTTTTTATCCCTCTCTGTATCTTTCTTTCTATTTGTGTGTGTGTGTGTGTGTGTGTGTGTGTGTGTGTGTGTGTGTGTGTGTGTGTGGTGATCCTGTCTCTTTGTTTTTATAGTTCTCCCTCACTCTTTATCTCACAAATGCGCATAATTTTGCATGTTTTCATGTTTTTGTGCCACACTTACTTTCAGGGTCATCTACCGGGTCGTCGGCGACCTCCGTCAGGAAGGTCTTCAGGGACTGAGCGAACGGACCGTTGTTAGAGACTAGCTCGTCATAGCCGCCTCGTTCTGAAATCTTCCCGTCCTGCATGACGATGATCTCGTCCACCATGGGCAGCCAGTGCACGCCGTGCGTCACCAGGATGCGAGTCTAAAGAAAATTAACGTAGAAAGATATGATATGAATGTCTGAGAGTAAACAGTTACAGTTTGTTTTTTTTGGGAGCCACTACAGCTCAGTGGTTTAGCAGTAGAGCACCTAAGCGCTACAAGCTGACGGAGTTATCTGAAATGCTTATAAGGAGTCGAGCTGATGCGAGGAGTTTAAGCTGATGGCATCCTGCTACCTGCCTGGCGATGAGCAGTGCAGTGAGCCCTTTACAAGGCTCTACATTAGTTGAAAAATTATAGTGATTTACAACCTTTTAAGAATATCCGAGTTATCAATTAATATAACGTTGACTGGTTGATTGAAAATATTTACATATTATCCGTGATGGCTGAGATTTTTCTACTTATTTTTTTCTTTTCAAGGAAGCCTAGGAATAACTCTTTCCATAATCGTAATACAGCAATATTCACCATCTTCATTATCATCGATTATTTATAAGAATGGTTCAGACATCTGATTGGTTAATGTTACATTGGGCCCTGTATGGCGAGAATTTCCCTCTACATCGGGTTAATTTGGTTAATTAAGCAATGAGCACTAATTCATTGAACATCAATTAATTGCACGTTTCACGTCGGACAGATTAGGTTACATTGGGTTATTTTTAATACATAATCGTTTATTTATTACTTTGTTCTTCAAAAGGCCGTCAGGCCCGATGACGTTCTTGAAGAGGGCTTTGCCGACATGCGAGTCTACGGCACTGAGCGGATCGTCCAGCAGGAAGACCTCGTTCTCGCTGTACAGTGCACGCGCCAGACTGACGCGCTGCTTCTGCCCACCGCTTAGGTTGATACCCTGCACGTGCAAGAGCGAAAGAGTAAGTTGCTTGAAGAACTTAGCTCAGAGTGGCCCTACTGATCAAAGTGGTTCAAACGATAACCTTTAGGTTAAAAGAACCATTTACAAGATGATGCTAGATGGGAAAATTAAGCTTAAAAAAAGGAGTGGCGATAAACAAGAAAAAGGAAGGAACAAAGAAAAACGAAACAATAAAAGAAAAAAAAACTAATCAATTAATTCTCTAAAATAAAGAAAGGAAAATAAGATAGAAAGAAAGGAGTATTTTTGTCTCCGAAAGCAACAAATAGAGATTTAAACCTGATGCTGGAATTAACCAGAACTGTTTCTATATTTTACTCCTGAGCATATTCGCATTTTGTTTGTCAGCGGATGTGCGCACGCTTTAATAATAATAATAATAGTGAAGATTTCTACAGCGCATATTCACACTCATTGAGAGCATGCTCTTAGCGCTTAAAACGAGGAAGAGACGTGGACTAAGTAGATATAGAACAAAGGGGACGAAAGAAAACGACAGTACTGACGACAAAACAGAAAACAAAAGGCATCAAGCAACAGGAACAGAGAAATATAGTCATTCTGCCGAGCAAGAGGGAAGGGGGCGGGGTTAAGAAGGACTAGCATTGTGTGGACTGTGTTAGGAGTAATGCTCAAGGAAGAGGTGCGTTTTCAGTGCAGATTTGAAAGATTCAATTGTAGGAAGGTGGCGGATATGGAAAGGAAGAGAGTTCCATTGTTTTGCAGCACAGTAGCCAAAAGTCCTGTGACCATAGGTTGTTGTTCTGGTGACAGAAACAGTTAGGATACGGTCGTCAGACGAAGAGCGTAGTTGTCTGGACGGAGAGTAAGGGATGAGAAGTTCAGAATAAAGTCACATAAAGTGCAATAAAGTCGCATAATACCGAGTAAAGAGAAAAAAAATCAAAATGTAAAACCAAAACCAACAGAGCACCTTCTCCCCGATCTCGGTCATGTCCCCGGCAGGCAAAAGTTCAAGGTCCCGTTCCAGCTGACAGTGCTTGATGACACTGGTGTACTTGGTCCTGATGTAGGGTTTGCCAAACTGAATATTGTCCCGCACTGTGGCGTTCTGGATCCACGCTTGCTGAGGCACGTACGCGATGCTGCCCTGCACATGAGTCAGTGAGAGACGAGACAATAATGAGAGGAGCTCTCAGTTTTATGCCTTGATATATGATGGAAACCAGACAAGTCAGATTAAGGTGAATGACGGCCACATTTATGATGTTTTTACATCGTATGCACCTTGCATTTGCGTGTTGTTGTTTTTTTGTTTTGTTTTTTGTTTTTTTGTGTGTTTTTTTGTTTTTGTTTTTTGGTTTTTTGGTTTGATTGCTGCGTGTTTCTGTTTTTTATTTGGAGGGACAGGGCTTGCTTTTTGTGTTTGTTATTTATATTTGTTTAAATCCTGACAAGTATAGAAAGGATAGCAGGACTGCCGGGAAATTTTGTCCAGGAAATGACTGCCAGTGTCGTCACTACAACCGCGAGATAAAAATTCTCTCCTTTTCAGGTATGTCAAAAATGTATTAAGTGCACGTTCTTAACTAACATGTAATAATTTGAGATTTTTTAATCGCAAGAGGCTTCACATACATATTTAATAAATTCACTGCTTGTCGGTTTCAAATGAACAACTAAGCCACCAGATCCAAATATCCCTTTTAAGATCACTTACCGCTGTGCCATGACCACCACATCTTGCAAAGTATTATTACGTTTGCTTAAAAGACAAAGGTCGTGAGGGTATTCTTCACCGATCATATACTGTCGAATATATTACAGAGTATGACAAACTTTTATCTCGTGAAAATCAGCGTCTCTTTCATATATCTGTGGATGTTGAGTTGTTCTTTACCCGGGTTGATACGGTCCCACGCATTTTCTCCATCTCGCCAAGCATGGCGTTGATCAGGGATGACTTGCCGCAGCCGACAGGACCGACGACTGCTATCAGTTTACCTTTGCCAACATGTAAGTTAATGCTGCAGACAAACAGTCATCGTTATTAGTCAAAGTTGGCAGTGAAAAACAAATAATAACAATCAACAAGAGAGCTTATCCAAAAAGAAAAACCAATTTGTATTTCATTGGCATTTAGACGATTACTGAGATGCACTGTCACATAAGTCTACGGCAACATACTGATTCAGATTTTACTGGTTTATTGCACCGTTTACATTAATAAACGTTTTTAAATTGAAACGATGGAAACATGACTCTAGAAGGATTTGTTTAACAAAAAACTTCAAACATTTTTTTTAACTCGATAGAATCTAAAGCTTAAAATCTTTCCTTGTCAGATGATCAGATGTCAAGGCTACCGTAGTTATTACATACTTGCTCAGACATGGCTTAGTGTCTCTAGTCCACGCAAACGTCCCATTGGTGATGCTGATCACGTGTTCTGAAACGAGACATGTATTTGTTTTTATTATTTCTTATTATACCTGCCACATTAACGCCGTATTTTCTGTTCGTACACAAAAGTGCTCATAACCTTCAGAAAGTGAAATGTTTGGTTAGTTGGTTTATTTAGTAGGAAAGGGCTTCCATCTTGGTGATTTCGCAGTACGGGGGGGGGGTAGAGGGAGGGAGGAGGAAACCGGAGTACCCGGAGAAAACCCCCGACGTTCAGGTCTCACACACAGAGAGGGTGGAATGAGCGGCTGCAAGCGCTTTTATCTACGAACAGATCACCTGTGCAGAACACTTGTGCGGAACACCTGTGCAGCCCCTACCTGAGGCACTGTCGTGGCTGACGCAGTCGGCGTCCAAGTCTTCTCCCACTAAAAACTGGTTGATGCGCTCGACGGACACAAAACTCTGAAACAGAAATGACTTCCATAAAACACTCAAAGCTGAAAATTAAAATACTAAAATATTAATGAGAGGGGGGAATCGGTGCTTTAGGCTGAGCCAGCAACTAAAGATATATGACAGCAAGGCAGACAGCCCTGTAAACAGATGTCACATGCAGAGAAAGAAAAGTGTGCCAGAGACGAGAACTGAACCCGGAACAGCCAACTATATTGGTGACAGACGCTAACCGCTGTGCCACCGGACCGCACAAAATATTAAAGAAAAGTGTCATTAGCTGTCCAGCCAGAAAGCTATGCTTTACGTCTGCTAGATTTTGCTTTGTTTTTACTATTTTTTCTGAGGTTTGGGATTTTTATTGTTTCGTTGGTGTGTTTGCTTGCGTGTTTTACTGTTTAATTTGTTATGCTCTATTCGATTTTGTTTGATTTTTCTAAACAGATTTGTTATTTAGTGCCCCTAAGGTATATCGTTTGATTGTTTTCTTTTTTCTTTCGCAGCAGAAGGGATGCCTTTATGCTGTCGGTATTCGAGTATATTAGTGGAAAACAAATTTCACATGAGTATCATGCAAATGTTAGGTTGAAAAATCGGATGTCTACCGGTTATTTCCCTACATCGTGTTATTTCAACTTAGTGTTTTATTTCCTTGTATCGTGTTATTACATGTATTATTTCACCTGTATTGTAGTGACGATCATGGTGGCGAAGGTGTTGAGTGGTGATCGTAGAATATTAAAGTAGGCCAAGGACACGAAAGCGTCAGCAGCAGTCATCTGATTGGTCCGGTCAGACACCACGAACGCCACAAACGTCGTGAGCGTCACCTGTCCACGTTAAAAAGACGTGAAACCACCGACTTGTACATAATTATGTCCATGGTGAAACTACGTCCACACATTGCTTGCATTAGAAGCATTGTAAATAAGTTTTTCTTGTTAAAAGTCGGTAGGGATCTTCACAATTACTTTTCGCATCTAATGGATCGTATGTTCAGACCAGGTGAGTTCCTGATACTTTTATGCTTCCAAACTCAGTCGGCGCAAGATTTAAGTAATAAGCAGAAAATAATACCAATTTCTAGATAAATATTTTTATGATTCAGGTTGTCGAACTGAACTAAAGGAACTAAAAGAACATGACATGTCTGCTGAGATGTTTGCCAAAGTCTGCCGTGTATTTTTTGTATGCATGGGAACTAGAAAAATTTTTCTCATGAGATAGATAGATAGATAGATAGATAGATAGATAGATAGATAGATAGATAGATAGATAGATAGATAGATAGATAGATAGATAGATAGATAGATAGATAGATAGATAGATAGATAGATAGATAGATAGATAGATAGATAGATAGATAGATAGATAGATAGATAGATAGATAGATAGATAGATAGATAGATAGATAGATAGATAGATAGATAGATAGATAGATAGATAGATAGATAGATAGATAGATAGATAGATAGATAGATAGATAGATAGATAGATAGATAGATAGATAGATAGATAGATAGATAGATAGATAGATAGATAGATAGATAGATAGATAGATAGATAATCCTGGTTTGTGTATAAACATCAAAGTATGGGTGTATCAATTCACACCAAATCATAGCTACATATACGTACTAGAAAGGGTGCCATGTCCCAGACTAAGCCCATGATGGCGTTGACATTAACCATCTTGAGCATCACGTCCAACTCTTTCTTGCGGATGTCCCAGATCTTGTTTCTAAACGACTGCTCCCATGCGTACAGCTTTATCACCTGTATCACGTACGTGTCACAAACATTCTGAAAACGAGCATTAAGGATCTAGAATACTCGCACATATGAAATGAATGAATATTAGAAATTTATTTTCGCCAATAGAGTTTATGGGGATTTACTTAGCAATTATTTTATCAGAAAATTATAAAAGTCCGAATAGACGAACATTTTGTGTCATAAGAATCTTACAATCTTGTATGCCTGACAAAAGGAGTTAAACGCCTCCTTCTCTCTTCATTTTTGTCTCCCTTTGTAAGAGATAGACATAGAAAGAGAGAGAGGGTGCGTGTGTGAGAGAGAGAGAGAGAGAGAGGGTGTGTGTGTGTGAGAGAGAGTGTGAGACAAAAGATTTCTGTTCCCCCGCCGTTATGGGATAACCCCCTCCACAAATAAAAACAGATTTTAGAAATGTTTCACTCATTGATCCCTGAAATATGGTCTTGATAGTCTGTATTTAAACATATTTTATGTCTATTAAATGCACCTTGACGGCGTTCAAAATTTCACCGAAGAGCTTAACGCGCCCATCCTTGAAATGAAGGTTCTTTTCGCGATACCCTTTCTGCATTTTCGCCATCATTGCGTTTAACGGAACTTGGAACACTAGCACGCCGATTCCCACAAACACGGCCCAGTCTGAAAAGACAAAGAAAAATAGTCACAAACGGGATAAACAACTTTAAATCGTTTCTTGCGCCTTATAAATTCGGAAAGAAATGCCAAAATGCTGTTTTATGTGTATTGTTAGACTATGTGTTAGGCTAAATGTGGGACACATGGATGACAGGGTAAGCATAATACGGAACTTTGACATAGTGTCCGACACACCTTAGATCTTATTGTATACACACAACACTGAGGCTTGACATAGCAAACAAGAGTTCGTGCAGCGGAAAAGACAGTAACCTGGTGGTAGTGCAATCCACAATGGAAAAGAAGTTGTCGGTTCCAAGCCTTTCCAGACCTGTGACTGGAAAACCGTCTCCAATTCATCCACCAAGAGGTCGTATTCATGAATCGAAAGTTAAATTGTCTTCCCGGGTAACTCAGGACAAGCATCTTGTCTCCGCAGCTGTAAACAGGGGTCCAGACTCTGCAGATGTTGCTTTACCCTTCGTCCCGTACTCAAAAATAAGTCACAAAGATTTTCTGGGATAAAGCAACATAAAGCAATATCCGCAGGGTATGGACAGTGCGTAGTAACCACGGAGACAAGACGTTTTTCCTTGATTGCTTAAATCTACGTAACAACCCTTGCTTCTAGAATGCGGTCCAAGAAGAGTAACTGATTTTTTAATTTGGGCTCAGCCTTCTAAATACCGTCCCCTAGTCACGGCTAACCACTTAAAGTTAACTTCCCCTACAGCCTCTAACTATGAAATTCTTTACGTTTATGCAATTTATAAAAAAAATTGCATGAGATAGAAATGTGTAATTGACACTTTGATTACTGACTATACGCTGGTAAGTAACCTAAAAAAATCCCTATCAGAATAGTTAACTACTGTTTCCTAAACTTGACAGCGAAACATTCACTGGAATACAGTAATAGAAGGCAAGGTTGCGCATACGAAGCGACCGAAGACATAGTTTAAATGACTTATGACCCATTTGCAACGAATATGTGACTTTATACAGTCACCTATGACCTGATACAATCGACTTACGACTCGTTTATTGAGGTAAGACCATGTACAACTAATGTATGACTTTGTGTAATTGCCTATCATCTGGTATGACTGATCGAAGAAGTGGAAAACTGACCTACGACCTGGTACAGCATGACGACAGCAACGATGACCTGTACTGGCGTCGTTAAGCCAAAGAATATGCCATCCATTCTCTCCATTATCTGCTGCACGTCCACAGACATCATGTTGACAATTTTGCCGGCTGTCGTCGAGTTTCTGGTGGCGTTGTTCATCGTGAGAACCTGTTCAATTGAGGACATTTGATACACTTTTCCTGCCAGTTTTGGGTCTCTTCTGCGTAAAGCTTTGTAATTTCAAGCAATTATTTTTTCTGAACAGTGTAATTCTAAAGTTCCCATAATGCTATGTCTGCAAAAAAAAACCTGAACTTATTATCTTATCACATGTCACACGACTTGTAGGTCACGTGAAATAGAGGTTCTGCATTCGAGAATCTGTTTACCTTAACACATTCTCTCTTTAAGACTAAAGTAATAGAAGAAAGGAATAAAGGAAACAGTAGGAGAGAAAAGAGAGAAAGAAAGAGAGAGCAGCTTGTTTAACGTTTACATATCAAGAGATAAGGTACCTTTTTATAGACTGCAGCCACCAAGACTGACTTGATTCTGATGCCCACTCGAGTGGCCCCAAACAGAGAGTGACCAAAGAAAACCGCCTTTATAGCGGTGGTCAAAAATAGCCCCAAGGCGATGACGTAACCTTGCCATTGTCGGTCCGGCTCGTTAGAAACCAAGAAGTCCAAGAGAAGACTGTCGACATGGGATGCAACAAAAGCATCAACAAAAGGTAAGTGTTTAGGAAAAGGGTTAAGACACAGCTGGCAGTAAAATGCAAATGCTGATGAAAGTGTTCTGACTGTAGTTTGTAATGATTATTCTAAAGTAGCTGAGAATGCACCACTCTCAGCGCGGATACATTTCATGTCAGAAAAGACGCTAGACGGCTAGAGGGATTATGTATCCAGCGTCTGTCTTTAATAATTCTAAACGTTGGTTTAATTCATGTTCATGAGGTAGGCTCAGAGACATTTGTCTAGGAGGCAAACCGACGTACGCTCACAAAAACACACACACATATACACGAACGTATGCTCACACACACACACACACACACACACACACACACACACACACACACACACACACACACACACATGTGCAGATTTAAACACACATACAAGAACACGTGAATGCAAACCACACAAACACATCCACATTCTAACAAATACCTCCATTTTTGTTAATCAGTTCTTGTTTCAATTTCCAAGCCTCAACCTGTTGACTAGCAACAAGAAAAAAAATGGATGAGAAACTGCAGTAGCTCTCAAGGTCTAACTTCAAGCTCAGCATCTCGCAAAGACTTCTTATTTCAAGCCCGGAGGTTCTCAAGGACTAACTTCAAGCCGGAATTTAAAAAGGAGTAACTTCAAGCCTCGAAGATCACAAAGGTTATCATAAACCCAGTAGCTCACCAGGACTACCTTCAAGAAAAGCATTCTCAAGGACTACCTCCAAGCATAACAGATGGAAAGGATTAACTTTAAAACCCAGCTGGATTTTCAGCGATTGCCAAAGGCCCGCATGAATGTCATCAACTTACTTGAGGAAGAAAGGACTCAGGAGGAAAATAACATCAGAGACGATCTTGAAGACGAGACAGACAAGGATTTCCCACCAGAACATTTTCACGATGACTTTCAGCAGGCTTGGCCTTTCTCCTTTTTTCTGTTGCTATGGAAAAAGAAAAATAGATGAACAGGGCAATTAAGCATTGCTTGTTATAATTTTGAACCTTACCTTTCTACACTAATCTCTGTGTTTATGTTGTCTTTCTCTCACCTGTGTGTGTGCGTGCGTGTGTGTGTTCTTTGTTCTTTGTGTGTATTTCTCTTCAAATGTTTTTGGCGAACTTTTTTGATAAATATATCTTCTACCCATGCACAATGTTTTCTAAAGTTAGGAAGCTTCAGTTCCGTGACTTTGTCACTACTCGCCTCTTTAGTGTCCGGCGGCAGGTAGAGGGGAGTCGACTCCGTCAGGACCTCCTTGCTGCCGTTGCCCTTGGATGACGCAGGTGCTGCCGCACCTTTGAGCGCATTCTCCAGCCACCCTCCACTTCTGCTGGGGTTGTACAAAGAAATCGTGGGCTTTTAATTCATTAAACTAATATTATAGATGGGGTTTTTTCGCACCGTTACATTTGCTGTCATCAGGCGTGTGGCTTTAATATTTGTTTTTCTTTCTTCCCGGTCTATGTGCGTGTCTGCGAGCTGTTCTGAGTAAGTTACTCACTGCACTCGATGCAACGGAAATGTCGATGCCTGGTCGAGGCTATAATCAGCAGCTTTGCTTTCTTCTTTGAGCTAATGTGTCTGTCAGAGACTGAGCCACGGAAAGAGAGAGCAATCATCAACGTCTGATTTTACATAAGTATTGTAATTTATAACATCCGGGAAAGGAACATCCGTCAGGACTTCCTGTCCAAACACATCTTGTCAACGACTTTACCTGTATATCCATTTCTTGGTGCCCGTCACCCACTACTTTACACTCCTCCCCCCCCCACGGACATGCACACTCTGAAACACCTGCTCGTGCGACCTCCCTTATCTTTAGCTTTCGGTTACCTGGCTCGGGACTTGCACCTGTCAACTTCCTTTTCCCACAATTTGAAGAAAGTGGGCACCAAAGTGTCACTGCGCTCCGGGCGGCTCAGCTGCCAGAGGTCATCCTCGCGGAGATCCCGTTTAAATCCCGTCAGAATGAGCCTGCCACGATGACACATGTAGAGCTAGACAGGTGCTGTTTAAGCCCTGTTATGCTTAGAACATTTGCAGAGTGGTTTCGTGTTTGGTGTTCAGCAGTTAGAAAATTTTGCTGCCTACAAAAATGAATCTTTCTGACGTGTACAAAGATCTTCCAGCAGAGAGTATGCATTGGTAATTATTATTTTTAAAAACTGACCCCGATATGTTATTATTACATTTATTTTGAAAATTCTGGAACGTAATGTTTTTCTTCTAGATATGCCTACAAAATTATTCTTTACTGATTGGCTAATCAGTGTTAGGACAAACATACTCCTATGTGTAAGTTCTAAAATGTTGGTTACAAGCGTAAACAAACATACAGTCTCATCTGAGAATGCGATCATTCATTTGGCAAGAATTTAGAGAATATTGCTTAAAGACATACCTTGTCACCCAGAAGAACGTCAAGAATGAGGGAAAAGAGCATCTTGTTTCTGGACAGGGTGGCTGAAAAAATATAGAGCTGTAGTAATTCGTAATCTTATCTTTTGGCCCTTTCCTTTTTCAGAAATAATTTTAATGCAAAGGTCGTAGCCTTCGTGCTTAAGGTATTCTATTATCGTTTCTTCAATAAACAAAAAATAGAGAATAACTAGTTGTTAACACGTTTGAGTACAGGATCACCTTTTCCGGCTGGGTATAGGTACTGCTGCTGACACTGTCGACAAAGAACGTGAGCAAGAGCGACAACAGCTGGAGTGAGAAGATCACGAGGCTGGTAATAAACATGAGGTCTTGAACATCATCTGGCTGCTGTTGGAAAAAAATCATCATCATCATCATCATCATCATCATCATCATCATCATCATCATCATCATCATCATTCTTGGTGAAAAGAAATAACCATTGGCAGATGAACAAACACACACACACACACACACACACACACACACACACACACACACACACACACACACACACGACTGCACAGAGAAAGACTCAGTAACAGACAAGGCGGAAAGAATTATCTAGTGACTCAAAAACATGTCGTCTTTTGTCCCTTCAAGGCTACGAGAAGCTGGGTGGGGATAGACCAGGTCTGACACATTTAAAAAAATATATAGAGCTATGATACCTTCAGCATGTGGTAGAAAGGTATGATGCTGCACAGAGAGGTCAGAAGCCAGAAGAAAAAGGGGATTCCCAACCCTTGAACTCCGTTGATGCGTTCATACTGCGTCATGACCGCCATCAGCAGCTGTGACATCGTGCAGGACAGAAACAAGTCAACGCCATGCCATTCACACAGATCACTAACTCACTGAAGCCAGACCACATCATGACGGTGAAAGGATTGCTAATCACGATAAATTTTATTAAATTACAAAATTCTAACAAAAAGTCAGAATTATAATAATAAATAAGAGAATTAATTATAATGTGTTTACTATAATGATAAATTATCAGTATGCATATTAAGTAAATTAAAAAATATAAAATAAAATGATTAATTAAACGAGTGGTGCAGATTAGACAGGTCAGCTGTGAGGGCAATAAATCCCACTAATTTTAAAACGAAAACAGGATAATAAAATAATAAAAATGAAACTGTCTCCTGTCTTGAAAATTAAAAAAATAAGATCATCAGAATTGCAAATAATCCAGCTGGTAAGAGTTCTGTTGTTTTTAGAGGTGATGATAGAGGTGTACGTGTTCTGCAAAATGTGGCTATGAGTCATCGCTAGCCCGAAAGTAAGTAATCTTATAATTAAAACTGAGTGAGTGAGTGAGTGAGTGAGTGAGTGAGTGAGTGAGTGAGTGTAGGCCCCTCACAAAGGATGCTGTCCACAAGGCGTTGGCAAGGTAAGCGGCCGTATCCTGCGGTACACCGGCCTCATCTAGAGATCTTTGAAGTAGTTGCGTCAGGTGTAGCAGTGCCAGAAATATACACAATGCCTGAACCACACACACACACACACACACACACACACACACACACACACACACACACACACACACACAGTACATTTAGTTGAGGACAAGTATCAACCATGCTATCCAGTTCTTGCACGACATAAAACTCATCCAGCCAACCGACCAACTTGCTATCTAGTTCTCTTTTTGTCTCTCATCCTTTTTTTCCTCTCTCTCTCACTTCTCCCTCGCCCTCCCTTACGGCCTATCACTCTATCTTTCTATGAGCTCACCCATCCTTACCATTTCTTTATCCTGTCCGTCTGTACATCTGACCCTTTGTCTGTGTCTGTCTTTTTTCGTTTTTTCCTTTTTTTTTTTTTTTTTTTAGTGTACAAGCAGATATAACACCTTGTAGTCTCTTCGTAATGTTGTTTCTTTCTAAAGTTACCGGTATCTAACACACATAACGCTATCGACTGTAGCATATGACATGTATTACCAGTCTGCATGCGTTCAATATCGTCAATCCAAAGCGATGCGAGGTTCTCTCCCTTTTGACGGAAATGACGTATCGTGGCAGCAGCAGCCACAGAAATGCACACGGCACCCATGAGACGATCGTCTGCTGGAAGCAGTTAGTGAACTGGGGCCACGAGTTGTCCACCAGCAACGTCTCGTTCTGGAGAGAAAGTTTCAAGGATGTTTACTTTTCTGTATGTTTTCCCGTTATAATTCCGTAATATATTTATATTTGCATCTGATCTCCTTTTTTTCGTTCAATATACACTTAGCATTATCCCATTATTGATCTCTTTCTCTCTCGTTTCTATAACAAAACATGAAATAATACTGAAGTTGCCTGAATTATTTCCGTTTGTCTTTCTTTTCCTAACCTCCCATTTCTAATTTATCTATATATTCATAAACTAGTCTGTCCATGTTACACGTATATTCATAAACCGTTCATCTCCATTTTACCGGTATGTTGATAAACTATTGTTTCCATTTTATTGATATGTTCATTAAGCAATAATATTGGGCATAACATAGGTTACAAGCTGTAAGAATTCTGTTTGGTTACAGTGGTAAGTGTTAGACCCTTTCCATAGATGAAGACCTATTTGAACACAAGGAAAAGCCCCAAGGTAGATCTGACAGTGTCAGCAGCTTTTTCCCATCTAAACCGAGAAGTAGAGGACGATATTGCTGTTAAAGCCAAAGACAATAGGGGTTAAAAGGAAATAGAACCACCCTATTACGTCTAGCAGCTTACGTACCTGAGAAAAGTTTTAATTAACCCTTTAGGGATTTCCTTTACGGTAAGAAACTGGAGCTCCTGTTCGTGACAATGACACAGGTAGCATTTGGTCTCGTTTTCCGTTTTCAGCAGCAGCAAGAACAACATCAACTTTTTACAGTATTTATTTTTGAAACATGCAGCTCAGCCTCTTCTGCGGTCGTGAGCTTAGTTCAAGGTCTGTCTATGCTGTTTAGTGGTTCGTATGATTTGGAGTTTTTCTTTCTGAATGATATTAGTCGAGAACAAGTGATAAATCCTGGGGCCTAATGTAAAGGGTGGGAAAAGGGCTAAAGTCCAGTACTTTGCAACAGGTACCTTGTGCTAACGAAAAACCTAATAACAAAGCGGGCGCTACCGTGTTTTCCTAACTGTGGAAGTAGGTGACGTGGCATTTTAGCATACTCCCAGAGTTTGGTCATATCCCTGCTTTATGCATTAGGTCCATTGTGCTTATTGTTCAAAGTACATTTTTGTGGTTTAGTCTTCTGATATCCTACAAGAACAAACAAACCTGTTGATTATCAGTTGGAGTATGTTTGATGGTTTTGCTGCTATCTTTAATTATACCTCGGAGAGGTAGATGGTAACTTACAAAAGACTGAATGAACAAACAAAGTTTGAAAGCATATTACTTGCAAGTAACTAATTTTTTTTTCTCGTCCTAGCAGCCAGCTTTTAACATCGTGAATCAATAGAATGCTTTACTGTGACACTTGTATTTAAAGATTGGTTTGTAAACATATTGTTCGTTTTTTTTTTAAACTAATGTCTGCAAGATACTCACCCAAAATTCTCCTCCACAGAAGTCTTTAAAGGTTTCACCCATTGTAAAGCCGTGTTATTGATGAATCGCTGTGTTTAGGGTCAGAGACGAATATACTCCTGAGACAGAAACAACAATCTTTCTGAGAAGAACGATACAAATTTCCACTTATTTTTCATGATGTGAGCGGCCGACTAAGTTAACAAGAACAAAAACAGAGAGAATGACAGAAGTAGAATGACTAACAGATGAATGGGTTCTTGACCGCAGTATCCTTATCTAAAAGTTTATTTGTCTGGGTGATGTATTTTACTGATAATATATAGTTACACATACAATGGTAGAGGTAAAGGTAGTCTTGTGAACTTATGGTTATAGGGAAGAGAGGTGTTAGAGCTCTTACTTATCACGGGGTAAGCTTTCGGGAGGTAGGTGCACATCTCCTATCCCTCGCTGCCTTGCCTTCTTCAACCCTCTACTAAATTAGGCAATCTCTTAATGACATGGGGGAGTACGGTACATCACACGGGTATCTAACTGACCAGTCTGTGCGACTTGGCGTCGGACCCTTGTGTTCTTACCACTCGGTTATGCGTATTCTTTCTCCCTCACACACACGCACACACACACACACACACACACACACACACACACACACACACACACACACACAGAGACGGAAATCTCTAAACGCGTTGTTTAAAAACAACTGTACATAAGTACAGAGACCCACAAAAGCGCTTCCTGTTTGTATACTTTCATAAAAATAAACTTTATGTGTAAATGTATGTGTTTTTCCTAGGTTAGTTGTTTGAGTTTAACGCCGTGCCAACAACTAAGGCTATTTCACTGCGTGCACTAATGTGGGAATCTCACACACACACACACACACACACACACACACACACACACACACACACATACGCACACACACACACACAATGTTTGTACGCACGCGCTTACAATCTGGAAAAGTCACTCCTTACTATCGACACATAGCTAGTCTTAGAATTGTACTTTCTCTTAAGTCATTGACTGTGTCTTGTGGTTTCTGTGATATTTTCAGCGCAGTGAGCTACCCTGTGGACTGAAATATTGCTCACACGTAACTCATTATTGTTCTTATTTTTATTTACACGTCTACGTAAGTATGCATTTACACATATCTTGTACACAGAAAGATAAACACATAAACACACACACACACACACTTACTCTTTCTCTCTCTCTCTCTTTCTCTTCTAGAGTAGACTAGGAAAATTTTGCTACAAAAGTCATTTATCAATCCTGACAAATAACACCTAATTAAATCTGATGCAAGATTCATAAAAAAGGACTTCTTCCGCCCTTTGTGGGTTAATCGTGAGCGCCCACGCGCTATATCTCCCGGAACCTCCACGCAGTCCTCGAGAATAATTCATCAACGTCAAGCTGTGTCGGCGGCTGCTACAGCCCGGACAATGACACACAGTGACACACAGCGACTCCTTCGTGAAGCAAAATTCGTCCCGAAGACAAACACTTCGCTGCCATTGAAGCGAGGCGACTGGTGGCGGGCCGTTTGTGCAGGTACAGCTGCAACCTCTTCAACCGTGCAGTTTTGTCAGTTTGTTACTCGCATACCGTGTCATGTACTCTCTCTGTTTTCTGCTCTTTGTACTGTTTTCTACCCTAAATGTTATCCCGTCATCAAAATTACTGATTTTTTTTCAATTAGGTAACAGTAGACCCATACGATTTATCATTATTTATTTATTTATTTTATATCATCACACAACTCGTTCAGTGACAATTCCCCCCCCCCCAGCTAACACTGCATTTCGTTTTCGTCGTATGTCTGCTACTTCTTTTTTTAGTTCAACTGCACACAATTAATTTCTATGCCTATCTGTATTGCTACCTTTCAATGTCTGTCTGTCCTTATTTAGCTATGCCTGTCTTTCCCTATAAACTATGTCTGTCTATCCTTATTTACTGGCTCTCTTTATTTTCTGTGTCTTTGCGGCTGTCTGCACTTCTTCCTATGGCTGTCTTCCATCCTTTAAGCTGTGCTTGTCTGTCTTCCTTAACATTCTGATAACTTGTCTATGTTTACGGTGTCCATGTTCCCACCTATCTGCCCTCCTTACTATGTCTGTCTATATATTTCTCTATCCTCTGTCTTGTCCTTCTATATCTGTATTTTGCTTTCACTATTTCTTTCCTATGTTTATTTTTCTGACTGCATTGAAATCCATTTGTTAGCAGGGAAAGTATTGTGGAACATGTTTCGTAAATTTTAGTGAATTCGTTATGCAAAAGTTGGCAAGTATAGTCATATATTCGAAAATGTGTGTTCTATTAAGAAGGTTTTTAAGGAACTCTGTCCGTTTTCCCAGGAAGGAACTCTGGAGACAGGCAGCGTCCCCAACACTGAATGCTTTCCAAACATCACAGCAGCGACAATATGTATACTAGTCGGGAACAGTCTCTCACCTAACACGAGGTACAGAAACTAAACTGAAGATTGTAGCCACACCTGCCAAAACTTTTCGTCTGCAGAAGGTGCTACAACATGTGTTTTCTACTCAGAACCATCCTTATCACTGGAGGACTTTCTTTTTTCCGTCTCTGAAATCTCCATTTCGGCAACCGCTACATAAGAAGAAACATCGAACGCCATGACCATTATCTACCAGTACCGGGTGGCCACGGCATCCTTGGGTGGGTTTCTGAAGCTGCTGTGTGCCTGGCGGGGTAGCGTGTACAAGTTGCTGTTCAAGGAAACCTTGATCTTCTCTGGTCTCTACGCCGCCATCAGCTTCACCTACAGGTTCGCCCTCAGCGACCAGCAGAAATTGTAAGTACTCTTCGTGTCTGACCTAACTGCGCAAATTAATATGGTGGGGTGTTGATTGCCGCATTTTATTTATCATCATCACCATCTCCACCACCATCAACTCCATGGTCGTCATCATCATGATCAGTCAAGAAGTAGTGCTGTGGCGCCACCTTTGTCGGTTCCATGCCCCTTCTCTAGGACGCGTTGAATGAACGGCCAGTCCACTTTGGCTGTCTGCCCATTTCTTTTTTCTTTTACTTCCATATACTGTTTCCTGCATAATTGTCTTTGCAAGTCTAGATGATGTGTGATTATTTAAGTTGTTTATTTGTGTCTATAAAAACCCGACTGAGGGTTTAAAAAAAGAACACACAATGAACAATAGAGCAAATGAAAGAATGAATGAGAAAATGAATAAACAAAAGAAAGAAATGCAGCCGAATTCTAGATTTTCTAATATTCTCAACAAAAAAACAAAAAAAAAACAGCAACATGATTTCCTATGATGTTCTTCTCAGAGATTTCTCCTACAAGGTACTCTTGCATATCCCCCCCCCCCCCGATGCCGAGCACTTTAGAACTACATCCTGTACAAGTCAATTTTATTAAACACAAAATAATCATCCAATCCGAAATTCGTCCCCTGACTGGTACCTGTCGTTGGAGGGAGCAAAATTCTATACTAGACAATATTTGATGCTGAATTAAATTGCGACTAGCTCCATCTTTTGCTGTAATCACGAAATCTTGATATATGTGCCTATTATTTCAAAACAGAGATTTTTTATTGATTTACGGATTTCCCTGTCAGTCGCATCAGGAAGGCAACATAGATTCGCTCTTTAGTGCATTTACTTACGGTGTACTCTAGGTAGCATAGCACTGCTACGAAGCCAAACTGACAGGCAGGTACTCCACCAATAGTCTTGAGTTTGCAATACTCCCCGGGGTATCCTATATCTTCATACATCCGCCAGTAGTCTATTGTCTGTTGTCTGTGATAGTTCCAGGCATAGACTATTGTCTATGGCATTTCCGGGAAACAAGTGTGAACAAGTCCACTGTAAAGACTGGCAGAAGAACTGTCACAGTGAACATCAGATGCGAGGGTGTTGTTGTCACCTGCAGATGATGTGTCTTTCTTCCTCTCGACTACCCGAGCTAAGGCCGTACGTTATCAGCTGATAGGTGGCTGTAATTAACAAGGTTGCTAATGAGATCATCACTGTGCTGTCGCTGCTATCAGCTACCTTGCCGTCGTTATCAGAACAAACACGTAACTGTTTGTAGACGTTTTAATCAGCATTCTGTGTGTGTGTGTGTGTGTGTGTGTGTGTGTGTGTGTGTGTGTGTGTGTGTGTTTTATAATCATTTTATTTTTATTTTAATATATATATATAGCGGTCCGGTGGCGCAACGGTTAGCGCCTGTCACCAATACAGTGAAGGTTGGCTGTCCTGGGTTCGTTTCTCGTCTCGGGCACGCTGTTCTTTCTCTGCATGTGGCATCTGTTTACAGGGCTGGTTGTATTGCCGTTATATAGCCTTAGTTGCTGGCTCTGCGTAAAACACCAATATCCCCCCACTCTGTTTTAATATGGATATTGGTGTGTGTGTGTGTGTGTGTGTGTGTGTGTGTGTGTGTGTGTGTGTGTGTGCGCGCGCGCGCACGTGTCAGCTTCCTTCTTAGGCTTATGTTATTCGTCGGATGTCACTTGTACACTTGAATTTTTCATTGGCGTGATTCCCACGCCACATTTGGTTTCACACCGATCAACTTCATGTGCCACTTTGGTTTCACACTGCTCATCTTCACACGGCACTGTTTTCTTCACTGCTCATCTCCACACACAGTTTTGTTTTAACACTCCTGATTTTCACATACCTCTTGTCTACAGTGCTCAGCTTCATTCTTTATCACCACCGGCATGTTTCCACACATCCTTCTGAGATCGCGGAAGCCACCTGCTTGCGTGAATTGCAACTTTATGTCACGCATGGACAGTTTGAAAAATTTATTTTCTCCTATCCCGGATAATTCATCTTTGTAGAAAACTCATTCCGCTCAAGACTTCAAATCTGTTTCGTCTTCTTGCAAACTGAGAGTATGTGTGAAAACATAAAATAGATTTTTTTTTAAATTTAAAATACGAAACTATGCCTATCTCTGACAGAAAATTGTGTTTATATGACAACGCCAGTGCATCCTTCATATGTAGCTGCTTGTCATAGGCGACATATTGTGTTTTGCGACATCCTGATACAACGTAAGCAAACTTCCGTCAAGGCCTCCAGATGGTCGAAAGTAAACAACAATACAAATAAGGAGGGCCTGACACACTGGCAGCTTGCAGTCCAAATCACTGTCCCTGTGTGGGTGGGATGGTGTCTTTGGCTTTTTGTCCTTCACCTGCGGCCGTGACTTTGCTCGTTCCATTCAACAAAATATTCTTCGGCAATTCCAAGGCTTGAAAGTATGTTTTCACTTAGTGAGCCTGTCACATCAATTTTCTAAAGAGACAGCTAAAATTAATTCGCCTATACCTCTGCAATCTGCATCTGGATTTCTTCTTGTTTTTCTCTCCAGTCTAATGGTCACGACTTTCTTTCTTGTGCTAATTCGTGATATAATAAACATAGCAAAGATAAAATAAAACACTATAGTGTATTTCTTTCTGTTTGCAACATCATATCAAAGCAGTTTCAACCCTTTGCAAAAGAAAAAACTCTAGAATTATCTCAGAATTATTATTTTTTATTATTTTGATGATGATAATCATAATGATTATTATTGACACGCCAAATATACATACGATGTTTTCAATAATATATATACGCTTTGAACAATTAAAAAAGTCAGTCTATATTAAAATAATTTCATTGTCAAATAGAATCTACAGACATTATTTAATTGTTCTATCAACATCTGTTTAAAAACTGATGTTCGTTCTGGTTCAGCCTTTGTTGACAACGTGAAACAATGACAAGCATGCATCAAGAAATTGTACTTCAACTGCGTTTTCAAACTACCAGTAACATTTTAGGTTTAATTTCCTTTGTTAAAAGCTTAGCCTGGCAGCCATTGTTTATTCAGTGGGGTTACATCTGAAAAGAAGAAAAATATAATTGAGCTGTTAGTGTATATATTTTGGGGACAACATACACATATATATAATTATATATATATATCTGGTTACTCATCCAGACCGTGTTCACCTAATGATGTGTGTGTGTGTGTGTGTGTGTGTGTGTGTGTGTGTGTGTGTGTGTGTGTGTGTGTGTGTGTGTGTGTCAGAAAGAGAGAATTAAAACTACAAGCTAGTACAATGTTATGCAACAGTCACGAAAAGGGCTGTTAGGGTAACCTGCACAGAAGGAGAAAAAGGTATGCTTGTCTTTACGGATGAATCTTACCAACCGATTAGCCGCCAACACCATAAGCAGTGTTCAGTGCGGCACCACCCAGTGTATCACTGAAGTACTCGAGCAATGTTTACAGAAACGATCTATGACGGTGTGCGAAAATTGCACGGCCTTTGCAATGCGATAGCTTTGATAACGAAGCCGATAACCACAAAGGCGTCCTCTTTAGGCAGCCTACAGCGGGACAAACCATTGACGTTTGTGTGCACGTGCTTGAACCGTGACTGTGGGAACAAAACTGTTCGCACTTGTGCTAGTATACGCGCGTATGTGTGTGTGTGTGTGTGTGTGCGTGCGTGCGTGTGTGTGTGTGTGTGTGTGTGTGTGTGTGTGTGTGTGTGTGTGTGTGTGTGTGTGTTTGTGTGTGTGTTTCGTGATCGTGGGTGTCTGCTCGTGTATCCATCAGTTTATTTCTTCTACACCTGCACCTGTCCACTTTGCGAGACACGCACCTTTCCACTTTTTAACATGTTCAAATGAAAGGTAACCTACTGAAAGCAACAGTCTCTGTAAGGTTCTCTCGAACATGGGACTGTGTGTGTGTGTGTGTGTGTATCCTGTAACACATTTGAACACTCTTGCTGATGACACGTACAGGATCGTCACATGCTATCTCTGTTGAGTAAGTCAGGTTCAGCTCTGCCGCATTTATCTGATAAGTCTACCTGGTTGTTCACCTGACCATTGTCCTGCAAATGTTACATGTTATATCGTTCGATATGCTGAGTCGCTGGTTACGAAACTCAGTTTTTTACTTTATGAGAAAGTCGTCGACTGTTAACATTCCTGCTAGTGCTGTAATGGTAACTACTTTTGGTCACTGCTGTGCCAGGGCCTCCACATTTTAACTTTCCCGAAGTGTTTTTAAAAAGTACTGTGGAGTGCCATTATCTTAAAGTTCCAGTGGGGTGCACACTTTTCTGATGACTGGGTAGAGACAGTGCAAGATACATTTCCCCAAAGTCCTAATGAATGTCCCCATCCCTTATCGAGATATACGCCTACTATCATCGCCATACACAGAAGGCGGCCAAACCACGGTTGTACACAGATGCGCCTAATCAACATAAGGTCTCACCCTTCCCGTTGGATTAAACGTTCACGACCAACACGCATCCATACAATCCTTGTGTCTCTGTTGATGACCTCTTTCTGTGTATAGTGATGTTCTACTCAGCCCTATTTTATATTGAGCTATACAGTCCCTAGGGATTATCATTAGTGATTGCAATTTTGTTCCCCACTAGTCCTTTAACATTTCCTCTACATTGTCTAGTTCATCAAAAACATTTCAACGATCCTATAAACCTCAACAGCGGAGATGTAAACTTGTTAATTACGTCTCAGAGCTTTTTAGCCGACCTCCTTTTATCATCAAACGATGATAATGCTGGCAGTGGGATAGTGGATACGAAGGATACGATGGTGGTAATCGTCGCATTTATTGTCTCCCTTGCCGTGGTCTTCATTTCGCTGTGGTTGTGGTAGTTGTGATGTATAAGTCTCCCTGCAAACGCCTTACTTGCAATGACTAACATAAGCTGAGGGCTGAGTGTACTAATCAGTACTCACAGGTCTAAAAGTGTGCAAAATGTTTTTTAATAACTGGGTTGAGCTCAACACAAGATGCCACAAATAAAATAATAATAATAATAATAATACCTTTCTTCATCACCAAGATCGGTTCAAAGAGCTTGACAAAACAAGAATATATAATATAACAGCAAGGAGCACAAGGACCTCAATTCCGAAACCAAGGAGGTAGAGTTACCTCGAAGTAGTCGAGAAAATCCACGAGTAGAAGTCAGAATAAACACACTTCTCATCGGGAAGTGTACAGTCACACATCAAAACTCTAAAACTAAAAAGTACAAGACACGTACATGAAAAAATGTGAAGAGAGCGTGGTCTGTATATCAGAAACAAAAACTCATAATTGCAAAGAAATGGAGACAATAAATCCATCAAGAGGAAACCCTCGGGCAAGATGGCGCAAACAAAAATAATAGACTGCAAAAACCTTTAGTGAAAGATGTGGTGTACTGGCGAAAGCGACTTGATACAATCATAGAACAATCTTTGTTCACGGTACCAGGAAACACTAAGTCTACGTAAATCCAGGGACGAGACAGGAAAGGACAGAGCAGTCCACTCAAGCAAGTTAGGCAAAGGGAAATCATACCCATCAGTCATCTGACTTGAAACTCACTCCCTTCTCTAAGCCTACAAACTTTAACATGTGCAAAAAGAGGTTACCAATGATATTAGAAATATACTTGCATTACCTGTCATCACGACGACTAAAAGCTGGGACACTGTGTTATTGAGGAGTTGCCGTGGAGTGGAGAGTTCATGGTGTCACCAGTCCCACTTCTTTCTGTGCAAGGTGATATTTGTAAGCTTATAACTCGAAAGTGAAGAAAGTTATATCTTAAGATTTTGGAAAGCAGTCTCTAGCACTGAGCCCATCCAGCCGGTGATTTAGAAAAGGAAACGTGCACGCGTCTAGACCTGCAGGTACAAATCCACAGTAGAGGTCCCTTTTCCTATATTCTCACTTTTTGAAACCAAACCTTTACCCGTAAATAAACAAAAAAAAACATTTATAATGTTTTTATCCCAAGTTCCGACAACTCTGCAAGAACATGTTGCTTCCCTTTTGATTCCTCGCACCTTGCCATAGAGTGCGAACTACGTGGGAGGAGGGATCAGGGAGGGATAACACAAATCAATAACCGCAGGATCAAGGCCAGTTGTACAACACATTTCTAATTTTAAACACTTTTAGGCCTTAACTCTTTTTAGATAATTTAAGTGCACACAACAATTTTAGAATTTTAAAACTAAAACTGCTTTAAGTAAGATAAAGTTGTTTAAGTCTGACTTTCCGTCCTGTCAGTACAATTTGTTGTATGTTTTTCTGTAATGCATCAAAATGGCTAAGAAGAGATTTTGATTCTTTAGAACAGTTTTAAGGTTCAGAAACGTGTTGTGCAACTGGCCCCAGGACTCCGTTTTGTAACTACATAGACAAGACACTTCCCCTTGATCTCGCCATTTTTCTCCAGGGCAATAACTGACCCTCGCTTCATAAATACGGCTCCAGGTCCAATCGGGCCAACATTAAAGTCACATAAATCCCGCCTGCTATGACATACCCCATTCATTCAATTATTTTTCCAGACAGTTCGAGCAGGTGGCCATGCACTGCAACAGCTACACCAGCTTCATACCAGTCTCCTTCGTCCTCGGCTTCTACGTCACAGTCGTGGTACAGCGGTGGTGGCAGCAGTTTATCAACGTCCCATGGCCGGACAGGTACCACTGTTTGCATAAGGCGGTCTCATTCGGTTACAAGCAGCTGTTTTATTTTTTATTTATTTATTTTTTTTAGATAGGACGGTAAAACAAAATGGAGGAATATTAATAGAAAGAAAAAAAACAGAAGAATAAAATGAAGGGATATTACAAGCAAGTGAGGAAGAAACGGAGGTAAGAAGAGGACATTTTTGAAATGGTAGAACTGCGCATGCCAGGAAGATCCAAACAGAGTTGTGTCTACCTCTGGTTTTCAGGACGATCTTCGTCATGTGTACATACCTGAATGGGCAGGAGGAGCGGGCAAGGATCATGCGGCGGACCGTGGCTCGCTACATGCTGTTCGGACTGATCCTCATCATGCGGGCCGTGTCTGTGGCCGTGATGAAGCGCTTCCCCACCATGGACCACATCATCGAAGCAGGTGGGTCGCACGACGCCTCATAAATGACACCGTTTTTCACTGGCGTCGTGCCTACTGGTACTAAATAAGTTGGCTGACAATAAATAAACTGATTCGGTTATGCCAAGTAGTCGGAAGCGCACAACAAGCAGACAAGCGCATAAGCATAAGCATACGCATACGCCTGTGCACACACACTGTCACATACACATACATATACACGCATGCCCTACTATGCATAGAGAAACAACATGCCAACACATTCGTAAGATAAACGTTTCAATGGAATAAAAGCAAAACAAGGAAAAAGGAAGAAAAAAAAGCAGGAAGAAAATAGACCAAAAAAAGGGAAAAATAGAAGAGAAAATAATGAAGAAATAAAATAAAGAAAGAAAGTAGGGAAAAGAGAAAGAAAGGGCGAAAGGAAGAAAGATAAAGAAAGAATAAAGAAAAATGAAAGGACAAGTAAAAGCACGAACCCTCGAGCTACAGCTAACCTGTCGGCCACATATGTGGATGCATGTTTAGGTTTCGTGACCAAGGAGGAGGCTGAGGCGTATGAGGCCGTGCAGTGCAAGTATCTCAAGTTCTGGGTGCCACTCATGTGGGCCAACAACATCATCGCGCGCGCCCGCCACGAGGCGCGCATTGAGACAGAGTTTGGGCTGCGAATGATCCTAGAGGTAGCTTCCCCCGTCTCTCTCTTTCTCTTGTTCTCCTCCACCCTCCTAAATCTCACATTCACTCTCCCATCCCGAGAAATTCATTGAGCCGGAGTTCGGGTTTAAGGTGATCAAAGAGGTATTCTCCCTCTATCTCGCCCCTCTTCCTTCATTCACTCACGCACTCTCACACACTCGTTTACTCATCTTCCCTCACTCCCTGACTGGTTTCCTAACTGACTCCCTTCTTCAATCATTTATTGTATTCCTTTGAACGTCACGTCGATCAATAGTTTAATAGTTTAATTATATCAACACTTATAGCTAATGTTAGCTTCCAACTCTCTCAGTCAACAAGAGCCATCATCATCATCATCATCATCATCATCATCAACAACAACAACAACAACAACAACAACACTACTACCACCACTTTAGTAGCATTTACTTCTTCTTGATACGTAAGAGCCCAGTATTTATCCTCCATCTCTCTGTCTTTGGCCATTTTGTCCGTGCTCATTTTGTGCTTAAAAATGTTTTCATTTGTATGAACTGAACTTATTTCTTTTTCATTTGTATTTCCGCAATAAGCAACTGGCTGACTTCCGAGACAAGTGTTCCATTTGCTTCGTGTACGACTGGATCACAATACCGCTCGTTTACACACAGGTAACAAGAAAAACGAACTTTCATTCTAAATACATGTATAACATGCATGAAACTGCTTCTTAGTCATTCTTGTTCCATCAACATGAAAACAACAAAACAAAAATTTATCTGAATTTTCTATTTTTTATATAAAGGTTTTATTGAAATCAGACCATTTTACTATCTAGCTGCAACATTTTACCAAAGCATCTTTCAGTAGATCGCTTTGTCGTCAATCCTAATGTCTCGTTGAAGATTTCTGGACAGAAAGGCAGGTCAACTTAGAAACAGGCAAAGTAGAATAAATAAATAAATAGCTAGAAGTAACTTCTTTCTTTCACCTGTCAAGGTGGTCACACTTGCTGTATACTCCTTCTTTGCTGCGTGTCTGGTGGGCCGGCAGTTTCTGGACACGAAACATGGCTACCCCGGGTACGAGTACGATTTGTACGTACCAGTATTCACGCTGCTGCAATTCTTCTTTTATATGGGGTGGCTGAAGGTCAGTCTTTTATTTGATTCTTTAATTTTCAGTAAAACTCTGCGTTCAAGTAAGTGTGTGTGGGGGGGAGGGTATGTGCACGGCTCTGTATGTGTATGTGTGTGCAAATGTGTGCATTCATCTGTGTGAGTGTGTGTATGTGTATGCAAGGCTCTCTTTGTGTGTGTGTGTGTGTGTGTGTGTGCGTGCGTGTGTGTGTGTGTGTGTGTGTGTGCGAGCGAGCGAGCGAGCGTGTGCATACCTCCGTGTGTGTGTGTGTGTGGGTGTAAACGAATGTGCGGGTATACGTGAGTCTGTGTGTATGCACCTGTCTGTGAGTTCCTTGTTTCTGTAGTGCTCAGCTGATTGCTATGATTGTCATGGGGGTCCACCCCAACATGTAAAATACCGATAACTACAACAGCATGACCTTTCCTTATCTAGGTAGCCGAGCAGATGATTAACCCGTTCGGCGAGGACGACGATGATTACGACATCAACTGGCTGCTCGACCGCCACACTGCAGTAAGTGCTTACGGAGCACCAACAGGAGACATTTCATCCCATACAGGGAACAAAAACTTTTTTTGAAAGTAAATTTTAATCAGCTCACCAAAAATAGCGCTCACCATCAATATTTGTGGCTTTCTAAGTGTCTACAAACACCTCTCTGTCTTACGCAAGCTGTATCATTGAATTTTTAATTAATATTTCAGGTATTTGATTGGTACTTTAGATTCTGAGGTTCTGTACTGAGGCCTTTTGCACTTGCCTTCTTTTCCTGCCATGTTTTTTGCTTCACGAATCACACTCCACCGAAGTCACTTCCGCCACTGGCTGCTGTTTTGTGGAGTTGGCTCATGAATTACTCAGCGCCACGTCGCTTAGTTAAGAGGATATTAGTCATCTTTCCAGTTGAGGCCAGACGCACTATACTTTCGCTGTTTCCTCTTAAAAACAGTCTTGTCAGAGCGCATTTAGCTCATCCCTCATTTGACCCTCTTATCTAGGAGCTATCTAGAATGAGGAAAGGAAAATGGGGGCTTTGTGTGAAGTTATATCTGGTGAGACAGGAAGATGACAGTGAAATACTCACAACTCTAACATTTGTGTTGTAAGCGACGGCAATAATTAAAACCATGCTCTGGTTGGAATGCCATTTGCTGTGTCTTGTCGTGTGACTACTAACTACTTCTTTTAAAAGGAAGACCTTGAATTTGCGATAAATATTCGCACAAAGAAAGGACTTCTAGAAGGAAATGATAAGTTAACTGTAAAACAGATTGCAGGGAAACATTCAGTCAGTCAGCTTACTCCCTTCTAGCTTCACAGGTCGTTGACAGATGAGCACAACACTTAAATAGAGTGGCCTGATCATACTTGACTTGTTTGCCGTCGTTCAAGGCAAGGGCTAGCCTTGTCAGCTGCTGCTTGTCATCAGTGTTTTTCCACCCGCAGCGCCCTGTACCGGCGGCTCGTCAGCTGCTACCAGTCAAGGGATGAATGAACAACGCTTGAGCTTTCCGATTTATTTATTTACTTGTGTGTTTGGGCGGATGCGTGGGAGGAACAAAAAAAAAAGGAAAGTCAGAAAAATGTCAGTGAACACGCTACCAAAATGTTTCACACCTTCTGCAGCAGTAATTACTTTTGCAATACTTATACATTGTATCAGCAATGACAGAAGCTGACACGATACGAATGCAGCACTCAGTGAAAGGCAAAGCAAAAAATACAATTGATGAGTTAATTCTGTCAATAATTCTTCTTCATGACCTTTGTTCCTGCATGTCTGTTCATCTCTCTCTCTCTCATTCTCTCTCTCTCTCTCTCTTCACCCCTTTCTATCTCTCTCTGTGAGGCATATTCATAAATGTTTAAGGAGAAGAAGGGAGATAAACGAAGTGGATATATGTGAAGTCTGATTGATACCCTCTGTAAATGGATGCTGCCCTGCTTGAAAAATGCCCTTTTTGATTCATAATATTGACATCTGAAAGTTGCCATAATGTATGTGTACATACTATGTGTCTATGTAGGGTAGGGATGAGAGGGTATAAATGAAGAGGTGTTAGGATGAGTGGGTGTGTGATAGGACTACTGTACAGTGCATGTCTTTAAAGTGTACGACGGGATGGGTATGAATGGATAGGTGATTGTATGTATGAGAGGAAGAACCCTATATGCTCACCTTGAGTGACAATGGCTGAAATGGCCCTAAGTCAATAAAATGTTCGAGTTTGAGTTCTGTGAGGCACTTAGATACTCCCTTTTTTGTGCCAGGTGGCTTTTGCGCTGGTGGATCAATGCTGCGGTCGCCATCCGCCACTCGTCCGTGACCAGTTCTGGAACGATGTGGTCATGCCTGAGCTGCCCTACACGGAGGCCTCGTACTCCTCCAAGCGGCACAACTTCCTGGGTTCAACCTTTAACATCGAGTAAGAGCTGGCGCTTGTAAGCTTATTTCATGTCATTTTCCTAATTAAGTGGGATCTCAGCTAGAAATGCTCATCCCGTGGATAACTTGAAGGTAGTCTTATTTCTTTGCCAGCTGTCTGCTCATAACATGTACCTATGCTGCTGTAATGTATTAACGGCAGTATGAAAACTGCACTCTCAGTCAGCTCGTGTGTCTCACTTGTCTCCAGACCTCCATCGAGAGAAGAGATGCAGATCCATCACGAGACAGAAGGCATGAGAAGGCGCAGTCGGAGTTCTTTTGCCGGCTCCCTCCTGAGTCTTTTCTCCCTCAAACCTCAAAAGTAAGAAGCTTTATCTCACTCGATCAAATGTTGTTCGTATACTCTTTTCTCGCCCCCTGTCGGCAGTTGTATCCCCTTAAGCATTGTAGTTGTTTTCAGATTCAACAATTTAACTTTATTAAAACATCTCTACCACTCAAAGTTTGAAACCTTTAATGGGTGCAGTATGCCAATGGTTGGTTGGTTGGTTGGTTGGTTGGTTGGTTGGTTGGTTGGTTGGTTGGTTGGTTGGTTGGTTGGTTGGTTGGTTGGTTGGTTGGTTGGTTGGTTGGTTGGTTGGTTGGTTGGTTGGTTGGTTGGTTGGTTGGTTTGAATTGAAAACAAAAATCGCTCCGAATTTGTATTTCATGTGTTTTTTAAAATCGTTTTTTGTGTGTTGACAGCCGTCTTCTCTCTGGATCACGTGACACCCTAGATTCTGCCGAACACCATACTGGCCGCTTCCTGTCTGTACCGAACGGAAAGACGGGTTACCTGCCGGTGTCACCAGTAATGACGGCCGTGGAAAAGTCCTGTAGCATCTCTATTGACCTGTCGGACACTAGCGATGGACACGCAAACTCCAGTCCCGTAAGTTGTTGTTATTATTGTTGATGATGTTGTTGTTGACTGCTGTTGTTTATTTTCTTTGTATTTTTGTTTGCTTTTGTTTATTTGCTCACTGTGTACAGTTTTTTTTCTATCTTGTCTGTGTCTGTTGTGTGGTGATGGTGTAATGAAGGGGGGAGAGTGTGGGCTTTCGTTTTCATTTTCTGTTTTTTGGTTGTGGGTTTTATTGTTATTGTTCCTGCTGCCATTGGCTGGCTGGTTTGTTAGCTCGTTCATTTGTTCATTCCGTCATTTGTTCGTTTGTTTATTTGTTTGCTTTCTCGCTCACTTGTTTTTTCATTCATTGGCTGCTTCAATAACACAGCCTGCTTAATATACCTTTCATTTGTTTCGATATTGCATCACTGGATGCCAGTTATTAATTATGGTTAGTGGATATTTTTATTTCGTGTTTTTGTTTTTTTGTTGGTTTTGTGTTTTTGTTTTCTTGTTTTGTTTTGTTGTTGTTTTTTTTTTTTTGGTTGGTTGGTTGGTTGTTTGGTTGGTTGGTTGGTTGGTTGGTTGGTTGGCTGGTTGGTTGGTTGGTTGGTTGGTTGGTTGGTTGGTTGGTTGGTTGGTTTTGCTTTGTTTTTTTTTTAATTTTTCGTTGTAGACGTGAGCCTGTTGTCAGCGTAAGACTAATATTTAGCTCTGCCTACTAGTCTTTTGATGGTGTGCCAATGTGAGAGAGTGTAATGAATAAACCAAAGTTTTGTAATATTTGAAAACATTGTTGTTTGTTATTACAGGTGGTGGCAACCAGGGAGCGCTCTAGCAGTTTCCGAATGAACAAAACTGAGAGTGTAGAGCCAAAGGTACGAAAACTGAGTTCTCCCTCTCGCTTTCACTTCGGCTCAAAGAAGGACAAAGAAGTGAACTCTCCGAAACCAACAAGGTTAGGTATTCTTGCAAGTCAAGATTGTCTGGAACTCTTAGGGACTTCACCTTCTCTGTTTCATTTTGTCTGTCTGTCTGTCTGTCTTATTTTAGCACACGAGGTTTGAAAAAATCTGTCCACCGACGCAAAGACTTTGATCCCGCATTGACAGCGAAATGTGTCTGTTGCCAGGTTCAAGGTGGAGCCAGTGGATGACTCACATCCACCACCAGAGACGTCCTCCACAAGCGCTGCCAGTTCCACAGGAGGGACCAGCAGCGGGGTCAACACCAGAATGCGGAGAACAGGCCACATCTTGACCAACGCCCAGCAGCTGATGAATAAGGCATCCGTGTCCAGAGCGCCTATCCTGTCTATCATCGAGGAGGGCAACACCGTCACTAGTTTACGTCAGATCTTCTCTGCGCGTGCACCTGGCGATGAAGAGGGAGACGACGTGTCATCAGATGATGAGCCTTTTGAGACGCAACCCACAGTCCCTTTGTTAGCAATATTGTCACATTCTCTTTCCTTCCGTTCGTGTTTGTTTATGTGTGTGTGCTTGGGTGCGTGCATGTGTGTGTGTGTGTGTGTGTGTCAGAGACAAGGTGGGTATGGCGTGTGAGAGGGAGAAAGTGACATTGCGAATTGTTCATGTGAAGTCCATAGTGTGACAAAGTCCATTTGTTAACTAAGTATATTTTCCTCTTCTTTTTTTGAATGTGTCAGTGCGTATATGAAGTTCATTACATCATCATATGCGTATGTATGTATATTTTGTGTGTATGTGTGTGTATATATATTTGTGTATATGTGCGTGCGTGCGTGCGTGTGTGTGTGTGTGTGTGTGTGTGTGTGTGTGTGTGTGTGTGTGTGTGTGTGTGTGTGTGTGTGTGTGTGTGTGTGTGTGTGTGTGTGTGTGTGTGTGTGTGTGTGTGTGTGTGTGTGTGGCTAGAACAAAGCGCAATAGAACTATTATTATACTGAGCATATTTCACTGCTAGTTTTTATGAACAGTTTGGTTGGCAGCCTTTTATGTCATTTAGCTGTTTTTTGCCCTAATAAAGATTATGACGACAATAGCGATAGCGATGAACAATATTTCTGTAGCAGTTCATACAGACAATGACATGCCACCACAAGTGAGACTAAATACTTTTTTGGGTGGGTCTACCTGTGTCAGACGACTCGTGATTCTTTGTTTTCTTTCAGACTTGAGGAGATCGCGGAAGTGCCAATGGAATCAGGGTCGCCACAAAATGCCATACCGATGATCACCGTGGATGAATATTGATGTAACATCCACGACAGCTACAACCATCTTACATCAGCTCATTTGTTTTCTTGCAACAGCAACATCTGCCTTAGCCAAAAATGCCCGACCTCGGCTGTCCTTAAGTAAAATAAGTTAGAGCCAGAAGGAATAATGTCATCTTCTGTCAAACAGTTATTTGTGAATCATCATACTCGGGACTGGGCTGCTACTTGAAAATGTATCCACCATTGCCTGACCAGCGTTAGGAACGGCGACATGTCAGAACCATGTAGATATACGTTTCGGCTTTCTTTGGAAAAGAGACTGCATGGGGAATAAAGAGAAGACTGGCTTTTTTATTTGTTTTTGCTTGGCACCCGATGAGTATGATTGAAAAAGACTTAATGCCTTTTAAGATTATTGGCATGTTATTAAAACGAAAATAAAAGGTTTCAGAATTCGACCTCCTTAATCTGGCTATAAAAATGTATATAGGATGAGAGTTTTTTTTCAAATGAGTGAGTTGAGTTCATTACAAAATATACCCATTTCCATTTACAGGATATAAGGCTTCAAGCAACCTTTAAAAAAGCTGTAACCTTTGAGGTCATGTTAGTATGAGTTTATGTTGTCAAGACTACAGCAGGTGAGAAAGCTGGAAACTTACGTGTCCTAGGCGTATCCATGACCTAACGGATTTTCTGTGCGTTTGTAAGAATCTGCCCGGGGCCGTATTCTTGAAGTCGTCATGGGAAGGGTAAGGGGTGTGAAATGGGGTAAAAAGGGACATACTTCTCGTCTCTGTCCACACTCCACATGTTATTTTACTCCAAGGAATCTTTTGCCACTGCTTTATAACTGCTGTCCCTGGGTTAAAGCGACATATGCGAAATGTGGACTCTGTTTTAGATGCTTGTCATTTAATTCCCGGGGACAATTACCTCGCATCATGAATACAGCTCCAGGCTGAAGGCCTGTGTAAGAAAGATATTCGCTCTGTGAACTAGTACTTTGCAATAAACTATAATCGGTCATTTCAAACAATGTAAGAACCGGCCTTTAATGAGCTAATCCAGTTTTACAGGAAGATTGCTGATTATGCAATGCGTCAATTGACTAGATCTTATTACTTAAATGCGTCCACTAATTAGGCGGGTCTAATGGTTCTAGAAATAGTACCATTACTCGGAGTAATAAACTCAACATTTGGAGCAAATGTGTTTTCACATGCAGTTCGTGAAAGAGAAAGCCTGTCCCGCCACTTGTTCACAACCAGTTTTCTCATCCCTCTCTCTTCTGTCTTCCTTTATGCTGTCCGGTCTGAGGTGACGTATATCAGGCACAAAGCCACTGCTTCTTCACGCCGCCTAATGTGACACAAGTTTCCTTCAGAAGCTGTCAAAAAAAATGTCACATGTTTTCTGACAGCATATACGTAATCTTCATGCTGTATATGCACTATTCATGAAGACTGTAGCACTAAGTTTTCTAGAAAAGGATCCCAACGGAACAGACAAGCCAGCTTTACTATCATTAAAGACTGTTCTCACATATAGTAACCTAACGCCTTTTTAAATAATCTCATATAAGCATAATCAGAGTGAAATTAAACATGTGGTTGTTAGAGGGACTACGGTATGCCATACGTGACAGCAGGGACAGGCAGGTGTTGAAATATGTGCAGTCAGGAAGGAATACCTGACTACTTCCCGCTCATCTGGAAAAGGAGACAACACATCGGGATATTACCCCAAATAAGCATTCTAAATATTTTCCCTCCTGCAAATTGAAGTGCTCGTCTACAGAAAAGGAAAATATACACCTGTTTTGCTTCATCAAACACAATTCTCGAAGGTAAAACGAATCGTTTTTTCCCATGACTTATTGCTCAATTTCTCTCCTATTAAGAGATTTTTACATTCCTATTTTCTTTTATTTTATTAGTGAAAGAAAGTACTAAATGGTATTGCCACTATATTCTTACATGGAGTGGCCATACCATGAAAAACTTGCTTACCTCCGCTCAAGACAAGCTTAAGTGGCATTTTTTTTTTTTTTCATTCTCTCCGTCTGTCCAGTTTCCCCTGACGACCAGTAGTGGCAGCCTAGCATAGCTGTTCGTCAGCTGGTACGACTGAAGGGATGAATGAATAAATGTTGCTGATTCTTTCAGACTATTTTTCCATTACCTTTTATGTCTTTTTGTTCTCTCGATAACCTACTGATTAGAAACAAATCATTAATTTAACCAGAATAATCATGCTTAATCCTTATAGTCGTAGACGTTTCTTGCCATTTAAAAAATCTTTCTCCCCAGCTATCATCCTGCGATGACATCGGTGTGCATTGCTGCCGTCATCGTGGCGCACATCGCGGCCACGGCACTCCTCGTCGTTGCCTTGGCAACGTCACACTGGGTGTGGATTGGACGGATCAACAGAACAGGGTTGTGCGCATGCTCCGAGTGCGACTGCGGCGTCTGGTACTTCTGCTTGCGCGGGAGGCACGGCACGGGAGGAGAACACAGTGACTGCAACTTTTTTATTCCAAACGACAGCCGTGTGGAGATACAACTCCCAGGTACGCAGGTAGACAACCAGGTAGGCTGGCTTGCAGCTTGATGGGTACATGGATCATAGTTTTGTCAGGGAGTGCTATAAATTGATTCAAAATCAGAAAAAGTTCTAAAAATAATAATAATAATTTAATTATTATTATTATTATTATTATTATTATTATTATTATTATTATTATTATTATTATTATTATTATTATAGCAACGCACACATGAAGCCTCAGAAGTTTCGAAAGATGCTTCGTGAGGCTGATCCATGCCTACAACTTAAAAGTCCCAGCTTTCCCACTGACTGTAGCCTTGACGACCTTTGTGCAGCCATGTACATTCATGACGTCAGCATGTCTAACCATTTCCTGTTAATTTGCATTTTAATGTTTGTAGGCTGATGGATCAGGAGCGGGAAGTGGGTTATTTGCTCACATTTTAAGCTTTTTATTGTTATTATTGTAATTATTATCATTATTATTAAATGAAATAGAAAACAATCCTTGAACTCTGAGGCCCTTATGTATAGGAAGTTCGAGAAAACGCAGGGGAAAACTTTACATTGTTGGACGGGAGTCGAACCAAACTCGTACGACTAGCTGTATAGTAGGTGTCATACGTGGCTGTGGTTTTGATATTTACTTATTATCCTTCAATCGGAGACTGACAAGAGGCAACACAAGAAAAGCTGGTATTGGCCGAAAACTGTCGGACAGATTTAAATGTAACAGGCAGAGAACAACTCATGCTTTGTTCGTAATTTAATTTTCAGGTAACTACACCGTCTTTGCAGACAAAGTTTTTCTCACTCTTCGGAGTGAGTGCCTTCAACCGAAAAGGAATGATGCAGATTTTCTTTACTTATTTCTTACTATCCTGTTTTATTCGATTTAATTGCTCGATTAGAGGTTGGCCTCAGGAGTGCTACGTGATAACGATCAGTCTTGGATGCTTTTTAGATTTATTTATCGATTGAATGATTATCTGTCACTCGCAGACTGGTTCAAAGCAACACAAGCAACCCTAGCACTGGCCGCGGTACTGAGTGTGACCTCACTGGTGCTGGAACTGGCAGCCGTGTGTCTTCCCAAGAACCTTCATCATGTCATCATAGTTACGTCTGTCTTATCAGGTGAGACGTAACGCCGTGTGTGATGTCGTTATGTATATTTAGAGAGATTACGAGAGGGAGCGTGGGATTCCTTCATTCCTTGCAAATTTTGCTGTAGTCGACTGGTTTAGGTCAATGGGACCTGCCTATGGACAAGAAGTAAGATTTTTCTGTTTTCCGTTGTTTCGCTGTTTCAGTTCTTATTGTGACGCTGCATTTTTGTACTTTTATTGCAAAAAGTTTAATATATATTAGCTTTTCTTTGTTTGGGATCAGCCGGGGTTGTTAAGCATTCTGTTAGACTGATAATATCAAGTAGAAATGACTTGTCGATAAGCAGATATCAGTAACAGAAAGATGTGAAAGACAAATGACAAAAAACTGCAGATACACTGGTGATATAGGCGGCGGCGACGACGACAATGACGACGACGATGATGATGATGATGATTTTAAAGAGACTGTTTTCAGTCGGACCCAAATGTAACTTGCAGTGGCGTAACACTTTGACCTTTCCCAACAGCCTTTCTGCTGACCGTGGCCGTCAGCATTTTTGGGACAGAGATATCTCACCTGGACGACATCGCTCTGACCATCGAGGGACTTGACGACAAGAGCCACCTGGCGTGGGGCTATTGGGTGGCCGTGGCCGCAGCAGGTCTCGCCTGGCTGGCAACATCATGCTCACTGATCGTCTGCTGGCACAGGTGCAGCCCGCTCTACTCTGTTTGAAGTCACCCGAGAGTGACATCATGGCAGCTGACAGAGGAGCACTTGCAACGGGAAAACCGTTCATTCATCAGCTAACTACAGAGAGCTTGTGGATGGGGTGGGGTTGAGGAAGGTAGTGTTTGTGTGTCTGTAAGAGAGAGAGAGAGAAAACAATTTCATCATACAACTGATCAATTATCTCTGGGACGACGTAACTGGAAAACGACATTTGAACTAGCTTATAGAAACACGTCCGAAAGTAGACTATGAATAAAAATGTTCATGAGTGTAGTGCTGAGGGGAGGTGGAGATCCGTTTCATCAACTCAAAGACTTTACTCATTAGACTACAGTGAGCTTTATTAATGGAAGACACCTCTAAAGGCCATATACAGAGTCTATCTCGTGCTGTGCTTTACGTTCTTTCTTGCTCGCGCCCTTGTATATTTTTTTAAATGGTAATCACTCTTTAGATATTTATTAGACTTAGACTGGTACTGGTCGGCTTAGTTTTATATCTTTAATACAGCTTACTGTCTTAAACATATCGCATGAAAGCCGATCTCGAGGACTGCTGACTCTCCAGCACACAATTCAAACACGCGCGCGCAAACGCACACACAATTAAAGTACTACCCCTTTTCCCATTTCATACTGCTTTTTTAAAATCAAATCTAAGAATATCATAAACCAATACTTGCACCGGTCGCACCTAGAATAGCAGATTCAGAACAGGAATTATGCACAATGGTGTCAAAAGACGCTGTCTCAGTACCTCTCATCAGACCATGAAAGCGGCAGCTCCCATCCACTGTGTATTTATTTCCCCCGTGTATGGCTTGTCTGTAATGATTTTTATCCCCTGAGGCAGTGAACATGTCCGCAGCTGAGGGAGGCGGGGGGGGGGGGTTTGATGCATGGGCCATTTTTCCAGTTTGTAAAAGTGTAGGTGGGTTTTGTAAAGCGTTGCGAGTCTAACTTTGGTTGAGGAACAGTGCGATGTTATTATTATTTTCAATAACCGTACAACTTTTTATATGCTTATTTTCATCATCCAGAACAAAAGCAATAATGGTTTGCAGTCATCAAAAGTTTCACTAAAAATGTATCTCATACAGGCTCACACAATCTTGATGGCCAGCTTAGACACTACAAAGCTTCGCTATGCTCACAGGTATATTTTCGGAAGTGAACTCGTATCTGCAGTTAACTGCCACCTGTGCATGTATTTCTTATCTCAGTCCACTTCATGTAAAGCAGATAACGCTTTTTAATGTCTACTTCTCTGCCTGACAGTGTCAATAACCGTGGCATCCACACAAATGATTAATGACACCAAACTGCTTGCGGCATTTTATTTCCCACCAACAAACGCCAACGCACAGTAGGAAATTCTTTGAACGAAATCACATAATCACTGGACCAAAAGGACAAGTGCCTCATTATTTTGTCAATCAAGAATGATGAGGAAAATTTTTTAAAAAAACGTGAGAAACAAAATCACATTACCACTTTTACATTTTGCTGCTCACTGCAACAATAAGAGTGTGATGTCAATTTTTAGTTTTTCTTTTGAAGTGGGAGGGTTACAAGAAAACTTTAATATCTGACAATAAACGCTGCTATTAGATAAACAGTGTGCCCTGTTCCTTGAAGTATCAGTATGCACAATATGCTCCTCACTGAATCAAATGCTCTTGCTAAACAAGAACATCACCTAAACTCCTTCATAAATGTTTGTCATGATTAACAAGCACTGTAAAACACTGAGACCAAAAACATTTAAAAAAATGCAAATAATCATTTGTAAACAGTAGGGGAAAAATCAAAACAAGGATGCATGGCCTCCATGTGTCATCACTGCTGATATTAGTTGCATCAAACAACTGCAAAAGAAGTCTTTTTCAAGGCATCACAAATGTTCATAAATCACTTGTTAAGCCCACATCGGTATGACCAATTAATTGTAGTGTAATTAAGTGATCGCAACTGCAGATCGCAGGCCAAGCTGCAGTTCACACAAACGCACTTTCTCCCTTACTCTTTCTCTCTCTACATGTAAAATCTTTTCCATTTCTGGCACACTATCCTTTTGCAAGATAATTCAGGACTTTCTGAGGACACAAAACACAACAATGCAAAAAACTACTAAATCTTTTTTTCCTTAATCTTTCATGTCACCACATAACCATGCCATAGGTAATGCCTGTTAAAAGTTGATTTCATGGAATGACATGTTTCCAAACTCATTTTTTAAATTGAGAAACAGTTAATTGTATAAAATCCAGACACCAAGAGCATCATATAAAAAAAAATCCAGTGATACCTTGTAAGTACACTATATACATAAATTACATTTACAAACAGTAAAATGTCGTCGATTACATATTACAATAGATTATTTCCACAGCATCTTCAAAGCCAATTACACACTTTAGCTGACTTAAAAACCATCAGTTTTATTTTATTCTGAATGCTACTACAATCTCATAACTTGAATCTCTTAATGTTTGCCTCTGTATTTTATGAGACAAACAAAGACCAGTAGTATGTGGTATGAAATCTGCCCAGATAAATATCAGACTGGAAAAAAAAAACTGATGCTTACCTAAAGTTTGCTTGGTCCATACAAAGATTTTTTTGCAGCTAGCAATCAACGCTTTAACATACCCATTTTATATGCTAACAATGAAGGCTTTAACCATACCTAGTTGACTACTTCATTCCATGACCCTCATGATCCAATCTCTTTCTCACACACAAGCATGTACTTCATGCTTCAGAGTACTCAAATTATGTCCATATGTAAACATGCATGTACGCATACATGCACGCACGCACACACACACACACCATTTTTACTCACTGTCTCATGCAGTATATTCTTTTCTCTTTCAAATGTGCGTGCGCACACACACACACACACACTATGACTTAGGTGAATTAAGACAATTTATGTGATACCACATGGAAGTAGCACGTACTTGTAGAAAAGGACTCACAAAACCACCACATTGCCTACAAACAAAAATAAATAAATAATCTTTGACTGCTGTATGAGCCTACCTTTGGGCAAGTTATAATATAAAGCCATAAAAATAAGAAAACATAAGAAGAACACATGAAATAACTTTGATGGAAAAAGCATTAGAGTTTAAGTATAAAACAGTGTGCCTTGCTAACATATTGACAGAAATCACAAGAGTTTTCTCTCAGGAACATAACATAATGTGCAAAATATAATAAAGCAAAGAATATATTTCATAAAAGCCAGAAATATGACTGACAACTGTAAACTAAAATAAAGCACATGACTGAATACAGAACACCTCTGGGACAGAAGCCAATAACTGTAGGTATCTCATAAAATGCATAAAATCAATCAAACAGAGGAAAGCATCTCAAAACAAATCCAGCAAAAACACGAACAAAAATATTTTTTTTAATCTCTGTAAAAAAAGCTTGAAAATTCTTCAAGCTTTAAGCAGAGCGCTGACGACAGCACGAGCATTGAGGTTGCGAATGTCTGTGTAGGTCTGGCCTGTTCCAACAAAGACGATGGGCTGACCAGTGGTATATGTCATGGAAATAGCTGCTCCAACCTGATAAAAACAAATTATATCAATATAAAGATCTGCATACATGAAAACAATCATTAAAGGTTTATAAGGTAAAACTGTTTATAGGATCAAATTAACCAACCTTGTCGTCAATGGTGTCAAACTTGGTCAGAATGATTCCATCAATCAGGCGGGGTTGGGTCATGTTGGAGTGGTCAGCCAGAGCCTGGTTGAACTTGGTCAGCTGGTCGACCGCCTCATTGCCCACAAGGGCTTCTCCAACAAACAACACCAGGTCAGGTTGGTTGACCTTAATCAATTTGGCAAGAGCACGCATCAACGGCTCATTGTCTTGCATCCGCCCAGCTGTGTCCACAAGGCAAATATCGATATGACAATCTCTGGCTGCAACAATAATGTAAGACAAAATGATGAAGCAGCATCTTCCTTACCCAGCACAGTTGTGTGTTGCTTCTTTTCCAGATTACCCAAAAAAGTATACACGGTTTTACTACCCTATGTCAATGAAAGGGAATAAAAAAAAAATACTGACAACCATCTTGCAAAAGATTTGTTGTTTCTCAGCATTTGAAATTAAGCCTATAGCATGGCAACACTCTATGGAAAATGATCTGACTTCCCTTGACAACTCTCTATAATGCATATGCAAAGGTGTCCTTAACACCCCCACCCCGCAACATTCAAATCTTCACAAATCAATTATTCACATCTGTCATCTACCATAGTTAATAGCCTCCATAGCAATTCCAGCAGCATCCTTGCCATAGCCCTTCTCATATAGCTGTACCATCTGTTGGCCGTTGTGCTTCTCTGGGGGGTGCAAGGCATTCAATTTGCGCACGTGAGTCCGTAGCTGCTCAACTGCTCCAGCACGGAATGTGTCACATGCTGCTATCAGCACGCGAAAGCCATTTTCTATCAGCCAAAAGCAAACCTTTGAAAAAACAAAGGAAGTCTCACGTTAGTGACAAAGATCCCATGTTAGCCATTTTGGAACAAAAAAATAGTCCCTTTGAATCTCCTGATAAATTTTAGCAAATATTCTTGGACAACAAGAAAATAATACAAGATCTTGGGCCTCAGCTAATCCAATCAGACTCACTTTAGCCAGATTGGTTGACTTGCCAACACCATTAACACCACAGAAAGCGATGACAAAAGGGCGGCGCTGCTGCCGAGCCTCCATCGCATCGCGCAAGATGTCCACACGCCGCTGAGGCTCCAGAATCTGCATGCAGGACTCCTGCAATGCTGCCTTCACTGTAGCAGTCACACCTAATCACACAAGAGAGGCAAGACTGTGAATACATATTGAGGAGTCCTGCTGAATATTGTCATGTTATACAGATCTATGTGACACTTAACAAGAACATACATTTTAAAAACATTTGGCTGTTTGATGTAGATTCATTTTTATCTATAATCATTCTTTAATTTCTACTTACTTCCAAATGTCCCCAACACTTTTCCTTCAATCTTGGCTGCCACAGATTCACACAGCTTAGAAGAGATGTCAGCTGCTACATTTTTAGCTGCAAAGCAATATTTTCATCATCCTTAGTCCAATTTAGACAACAAGTAAGAACAGAACAATCATTTAACATCAACACAAACTTATATCAGCAAATGTCAGTCATAGGATAGGTTTTCCACACTGCTGACACTGGGAACGAAACAGAAAAGTATCAGTAACCGTTTCGAAGTTGCAACTCACCAATGAGATGGTCCTTCATCTTTTCAAGAACTGGAACCAGATCCTCCTTTGACAGAGTCTTTGAACCAACAAGATTTTTGAACATGCTGAACATCCCAAACCCTCCTGATGATTTGCTGCAACAAGACAAATTGACAAGTGTTTTTAAACTGATATGAGTGCTTAAAGAAAGAATGCTATTTTACACTAGGACCATCCTGCCTGATATCTTGGTATTTTTTAACATTTTCGTCTATTTAAAATTTATTTACATTCCTGGTAGTTCAGTTTAGAGTCATGATAGATAAGAATATTGTGTAAAACTTCTTGCATTCATCAAAATGCTGTCGGTTGTCCATGAAGATATAAATAAAGAACCTGCCTTGTTTTCTGCGTTGGAATCGGTGCCTTTTCTTCCTCCACTTCCTCTTCTTCCTCCTCCTCACTGCTCTCTGTTTCTATGTCTCGCAGCTGGCCAGACATCGTATTCACCAACTCTAGCTGTCATGTACAGAACAACAGAAGGATTTCAGCAAGATTAACATGCTGTGCTTGGGGATGAGGAGGAAATAAATCATGTACAAAGAGACCCCATATCTCCCCACCCCCAACAAAAAAATCCCTCATAATATTATAATAATAGTATTATTTTTGAATAACCATAGTAAAGTGCATTAACATTTACCAAAAAAGCCTGTGACCTTTAGATTTTGAAAGTGAATCCAATCCAATTCGCAGAAAAATATGGCAGTAGTAGCAGAAGAAATAATAACCACCAGTGAACTAACAAAACTAAAGCTTCCATAAGGAACTAGCAACATGACAAATGCACAAAACTATGAAACAAAAGAGTAATCAAATATTATCTGACTTATACTCTTCATAATAAAGACAGAAATGACTATTTGAAACGAAATGAGAAGGAAAAACATATAGTATATGCACAGTAATTCAGCAAAAAGCTAAATAACCTGCTTCCCAACAGATACAAACAGAAAATCATTTTAGTGCTGCTTTTTCCCTTTATCTTTGTGGTATCTTTTCATAATTGTTTTTTGATCATGGCTCTTTATTTCAGAAAAAGCAGCGATGATTCGTTTTCTATAGGTTTATGCAGTTTAGGATGCATTATCTACTTATTCACACATAAAAACTTACTAAAATTAAATATCATCAATTTATACATGTATCAATTTATACGTTATACTTGTATATTATTAATAAGGTTTGAATCTTCCATACACATTTAGCAATCACGCATTCATCTACATTTGATATTCACCTCAGCCTTTGTAGGCATACTCTTCTTGTCTTCTAGCATCCCATTTTGTGTAGCTTGAGTGTCTGAATTGCTAAAGTCCAAGCTTCCAGAGTTTTTGCCATTTAGTTCCCATACACGAGCACTCTTCGTTTTCTTGTTAGGTTCTGGGCTTTTGCTACATCAATAATTAAAAAATAATTATTAAGCATATTTCTTTTTAAACTTTCCAAAATTATTCAGATTATTTTTCAAATTAATTCAGCAAGAAAAATATGCAGACACTAATAAATGCTTAAAATTAATCAACATCCTGTTCCTGTTAGTCTATCACGTGAAAGCCAACACTGTTTAATAACTGTGTTAAACACTTCTTTTCAGTTAAATTCTAACTTAAGTGCAAAATTATTTTTAAATGAGATATTTCTGCTTTCTAGGCTGGGTGTGTAAGGTCTGTGAGACTGATGATGGGCATAAGCATGTGTTTGAAGTGCTCACATTAGCTGTGGTCTTCAGTAGTTAGAATTAAGAGCAATCACGAAATTAATTATCAAAATTATTTAAAAATTCCCAATGCAATTTCATTTTAAAAAGAAAGAAAGAAAGAAAGAAAGAAAGAAAGAAAGAAAGAAAGAAAGAAACTGATGACAATGTTGTGCCTATTACCATGTCAGGAACCTGGAGCTTAACTTTTTATGTGTGGCTTAGGATTTAACCTATTAAACAAAGTAGATTCTCCAGTGCATGTTATAAAATATAAATAATCAAAACATAATGAAACTGGTCTAGTTTCCAACTCAGAGTGTTGTTTTCTTCACATTTGTTTCTTGGTAAATGGTTGGAACAGAAGGGGATAGGTGGGGGTGGGGGTGGGAGAAAGAACTGATATTTTACACCAAGCAAGCATCTAAAGCTCTGGTAAGCAACTGCTATAAGCAGAAAAAGAACACAATGCCCACGATAGGATCTGAACCTATGACAGCTGATCCTCATTGTATTAGTGACAAGCATTTAATCATTGTACCACCAGATTGCTCACGTGGTTGAAATAGACAGGTCATCTAAAACTTGCATTAGAGATTCATAAGGCAAAACAGAATTGTATAAGAACTGTAAAGATGTCAAAGGTAATGTTATAACTCACGAAACTACAGGTTTCTTCTTTCCACGAGCAAATAAAAGTTCTCTGTTTTTGCGTATTGTTTCTTCATCCATCTCTCCGTCTTTGATGGTTCCGTTTCCTGGAGATGATGCAACTTCTATAGTAGGGGGTTTCTGCCCTACAGGTGGAGAGTTTGCAGCTGTAAAATCACCACATTGCCAATCAAGCACTGCTTTAGTTTTCTCAACACTCTAACAAATGCAAAAGGCAATGATTGTTATTACTGATAGACTTCTTCATGAGATGCTGAGAAATAAATCTGTTTGAATGTCACATACACCATATAATGAAGGAGCTTACTTACATCTTGAATTTTTATTGTCTTTTCCTTTAACTGCTTTCTTCTCATCCTTTTTATTTTCAATCATAGATGAAACAGTTTTCTTTGATTTCTGCGATTCTTCAAATGTTCTCATTGCTCTGCAAAAAGAGAAATACTTGGAATCAAGGAAAAAAGTCAATAACTGTAACACTGATTCCTCTATCATCATTAAGTTAATGATTAACTTTTTTATTCATCGCTTCATTTACACCCTATGTTACTTTGGATAATAAAATCCTGAGTATGTACTTGAAGCTCAAGGACTAGATATAGTAGAAAAATTGCATTAATTCTTTGTGAAAATGAAAAAGTGATACTGTCTTTTAATCAATCCAAATCAATTTCTTTTTTAAAAGTTCATTAATAGCAGGTTAAGTAATGTAACAACATAACTGCTGTCATGATAATTACAACATTTCAGATAATAAAATTTGAACCAGTTCATGACATTGTCAGCAACACAAAACATTAAAATTATAAACGTATGTACACATGCGCACATACATCAATATGCCAGGTCATAAGGCACATGCCCTTTGAGCCTCAGCACTTTCAACCACTTTACAAAGTCTAATCAGCATATTCTCTGTCACTAGTTTCTTCTCACTTTGGTACTTTTGCTTCCTGCTTGCTCTCATCCTCTTGTGCACGTAGCATTTTCTGAAATGTCTCCGCAAAGTCAAAATTGCGAGCCAGGTTTCCATGAGAAAGGTCATCCTTGTATTTGTCTCGAAATTCCAGCTGAATATCATTCAAAAACTTGTCTACATATGATAGCTGTAAAATCTTCTGATAGGCAACCTGCAACAAGAGGGAGGTAGATTTCATGCCTTCCACAGAAGTCTTTCAAACACAAGCTACATGAAGACTGTGTTTACAATGCACTAAGAATTTTAATGATTTTAATGACTTTCCTGCTGCTATCTGCTTAGTTATTTATTAACAGTAGAAATATTTTAGAATGTGACTAATCATTACCTGTGGTTGCAATCTTGAAGATGGTTCAGGATGTATTTTCTATTTCTACTACAACTTACAAGTTTTAGTTCAACAATATGATAACAATAATTTATAAATAAATTATAAAAGCTCTTACCACAAAAACAAGCTCAAATTCATTATCCAGCTTGTATTTTAAAGTCAGTGACTCATGACTGAAGGAATTACTTCCTGTCCGTTGCTGAAACAAATAATTTGGGATTGAAAATGATGTGAAGCTGAAAGCTGGTACTTCTGATTCTCACTGTGCTCATAATGGTGATAAATTGTCATGGAATAATAAAAACAAATTACACCTATTTAAAGATAAAGTTAATGTCATGAAACTTGGATTATCATATCAATATCAGATACCCCCTTTACAGCAGCATCTGCTTGCACTACTATAAGGATGTTTGATATCAAAATGAATGGGAATTTAGAGTAATAATAAAATAAACAATAACATCTTGCATTAATACATCTAGATTTATAAATGTTGAGATGTTAAAGTGGAGATATCAAAGGTCTCATAACAACAGAAGTCATATGTAGGGCCAAACGTGCTAAAAGTGAATAGTTTTGCATTTCATTTAGTACCATTGAATACATAGTAAGACGTGATATTTATATACCACGATGCTTCACCGATTCGCATACATCCATATGGGTTTTTTGTGATACTCCTATATACCATAAGCAATGAACCATATCAGATGGCATTACTTCAATAAAAGAGAAAATACACAAAAATCAAACATTAATTTGTATTCAACCTTACTACTACATAATGTCAACAGTATACGACTAAAAAAGTTCCCCTTATTACGTTATAGAGCAGAAATGTCAAACATATCAGCGAATGTTGTTCTCAAATACCTACCTGAAGAATAACTGTTTTCACTAAGGCATTTACCGACGGAGTAAACAGTTGTGATGTTCCTTGAAAACACCACAAAACAATTCCTCCTTTGCTAAATATGGTGAAAAAGTCCAACATATTGTTTCTCTGACGTTCACGTCGGCAGCTTCTTGTCACCGGAACTTTTCTGCTTTCAGGACGTAAACTTGGGCATGCGCAGAAGGTGGGGGGAGGGGTCGTTGGATTTAACTTTTTATAGAATATTTGGAAGAATTTACCCAAATAAAGATAATAACGCTTTTAAAATCAAACTATTCATATACTTGATGTATTAGTCTTCTAAAAAAATATGCATCAATAATACTTCTTTGTAGAAAAATAAAATGGCTGCAATTGCTTTTAATGTCGTCTGCTTGTTCAGGGGAGGCTAAGCCACAGCTCTTCAATGGCGAAGTGCCTTCCATGTAAGTGTTGCGATGATTGCAAAATATTTTGTCTTCTGTTTAAACGTAATGCATAATACAGAGTAATTCTTTTAAATATCCTAAGGATTCTTCTTTGTGATATTTGAACATTTTAGTTCATATGTTTTATTGAGATTGCTCCTTGCTCAGTTGACTTGAGGAAGCCACGTGCGTTTGTTGTTGTATTTGACTTGAGAACTGTCGAGTTCACGATCATTAGTAGCTAGACATTGATAGCTAGACATTTTTAGGCAGATAACATCAGGAGAGCTCAGTACAAAGCTACTGAATTCACTAATCTTTAGTCTTAACTAATGTTAATAGTTACAATTATAAATATAATAAGATTAATTGGACCATGTAGAACCTAATGTCAGCTAACCCAACAACCCGTTAGAGACTGAAATGAACTTAACATTCTTTGATAAGAGAGGTTTGTTTCATTTCAATACTTTCCTGGAAGAACACAGCTCATTAAAATAATTTGATGTAATGTTTCAGCTGGTGTTTACGGTCGTCTGAAAGACCAGGCAGCCAGTATTTTAGAGAAGCTTAAATTGGCACATGACGTTTGGTTTGCAAAGACTGATGTCCTTCCTAACAAGCACCAGATTATCATTGACACAGTAGTTGGATTTCTCCTGAACAAGAAGAAGAAGTATGAGTGTTTATTTTTTATGTTGACAACACAGTTTACTTGTAGATGTGTCAGTATTCATATAACTGTAGATATGATACATTGATAGTCGCATAGCATGGTTTAGCCGGTTTCCGCATGTAATAATTCTGTAGGGTGCTCATATGGTAATCATCAAGTCATCTTTTAAACAACTAAATCATAATATCTGCCTTTTTTGGTGGGGAAAAGGGTTTATGGTGTTTCTTAAAATATGACTTTAAAACCATAGTTTGCTGTTATCAACAGAACTTGCCTTTTATTATTTATTTCTGTGACATGTGTATGTTAAAGCCTAGATCCCATAGATTGTGTCAGAATTTAAGCTTGTAATACACTCTGCTTAGCTGAATTGTTAACTTCCTTTTTTTTTAGGTGGGGGGGGGAGGTGCAGGGGTTTGTTCAGCAGGCACTCTTAGTTTTAGAGAGCATGTTTCATGGAACATTTGATTGCATGATACATAAAAAAAATATGACTTGATCTTCGTATGCATTCTATGCTTGGTTAGTTGTTCATAAACCATCAGAAAGATTTTTGTATAGTTGGTTTTAACGTTTGACTAAATCTTGTTTAGCCTGTATATTTCTGTATTACATTTTTACCCATGAAGCATTGTTGCAAAGTTTTGATAAATGTATCATCAAAACATTCTGCAATTCTTGTGCCAGATGTGAGCTGACACAGGAAGAAGAAAAACAAGTATGGAACAACTTATATGAGTTCCTTAGTAGTAAAGACCTTGATGAGTCTGAAAAATATGGTAGCACGCTCCTCATAAAACCATCATTGGCTCAGGTATGCTAAATGTTGTCAAAAACATATCAAGCTTTCAATAGAAAAAAGATTAAAAGTTTTCAATGAAATCAAGAGTAGATGATGTTTTAATGGCTTTTTTGTGTCTGGAGATTTTATTTGTTAATAGCAATAGATTTTTAGATGTTCTAGCATAAATTCGGGTTTGGGGAAGAATCTTCTGCCTCTATAACTAGTGTTGTCCTGATGAGTCAGGATATTTGTTTAATAGCTAAAGATAGATTACTTGCATTCTATTATTCTTTTTGTGGGCTTTATGTAGGTCATTTTAGATTATCTGGAAGCATGCATCACAAAATGGGAGTCAGTAGAGAAAGACGGAAGAGAAACCCTCTCCTCTGTTATTGGCTGTTGTCGTGTAATCATTGGAACCTCATCTCTCAGCTATGTTCTGACCTCAAGACCAGAAGTGCTTGTAAGTAGAAGGGAGTCATATACTGACATATATTTTCTCTTTGGTGTTGTTGAAGTTTTACTGTAAACTGTCTTAATATGACAGCTGTTAACTTGGTAGTCATTCTCATGCTGTATTATAATTTTATTTGTTTGTTTGTTTGTTTTAATGGGGCTGTTGAAGGTGGGTGATTTAAAGTTTGTCTTGTTCTTGGTGGTGTTATTATTTGGTTTGCTGTCTACTTAAGTGCATACTTTACTTTTTTTTTTAATCTTACAGATTGTCCTAACAGGATCTCTTTGTCAGCTATGGCAGTTAGGACTAGTTTCTGAAAATTCAGAATCTGAAGTCTTAGTCCTTTTGTCTGAACAATGTAAACATTTATGGTACCATCTCCGCTGTCATCCCAATCAGGCTCAGGTGGGTAAGAAGTCATTAGAAGTATCATATATATGCTAATCAATTTTAATAAATGAAGTTGTGTCTAAGTTCTTTGATCGCAGTACAAGTGTATTCAGTGGTTCTTTGCTCTTCATATGCTCTTCTACTGAGGTAGGTTTGTTAAGAAGGATGATTAATTTGAATGACTTAGATTTAGCCCAGAGGCCCTCTGGTTTCATACCCATGTGGTGCCATGAACTTAACCTGTTCAGCCCAGCTGTTGAATGGGTATCTGACATTTTAGAAGGCTGGGAAAGGTAAGGCATTGAGGGAGAGCATCAGTACCATTTTTTTATAATGCTAATTGCAAATTTCAGATGTTGAAAGTAGTGACAGAAAAGTTGCTGCTTCCAGTGGTACACCTAGTGTATGATGTCAGGACAGTTGCAAGACACAACAAATTCAAAGACTGTGCTGAGAATCTTCAGGAATTTGTTGTCAACACGGTATTTCATGAGTGAGTAGCCTGTGATGTCTTATTTTGACTTGATAAAAGTCAGGGGTTTTTTCAAATGGTTTGAATTGTTAAATGTTACTAAGAAAGCTACACCTTTTTATGGCAAAAATTAGCATGCTTAAAATTTATGTTAGCGCCATTTGATTGGCTTGTGAAAGACAATCCTGTTTTCTAAGTGTCACCTGCCAATTGCAGCCCAAATCTTGAGTATTTGTGCATTATTTTGAGGACAGCTATATACTTTTCTTTTTTATATGTTTTTTGTTAAAGTTAATTTGCATGTTTTAAAATGCTACAGAGACCATGAGAGGCTGTTAAAAACATTTCTTGATGTTGTCACAAAACATCAAGACACATCACAAATTCCTCGGCTTATTGACAGCTTCTTCACAAAATTACTGTCTTGTTTCAGAGAAAAGGTAAGAAAATTAGTATTCTGTGGCATTGTCCCTAGACATGCTGTTTTTTGTGTTCAATGTAATTAATTAATATTTCGTATTTGTCCCTTTCTCAAATTTGTTCTGTGGTTCTTTATAATGTACCCTGAGATTGTTTAAATTATAACTACTACCTTATAGCTACTTCATCTGAAAGTTTTCAGTTGCTAGAATATGTAACTGAGATGTGGCATTTCCATTTTTTTAAGATGTTTAACAATGGGCTAGATCATAGAGAAGAAGGTTATGATAAATGCTTCTTTGGTTAATTTATGTTTTAATGAAATGTTCAGGATATGCAAACAAGGGCCAAATCTGCTGCTCTTCATTTTCTTCCTGTCATTTTTCAACATGCATCAAGAAAATGGAAGTAAGAGTTTTTTTTAAGATTATTTGCTATTTAAGTTTGTGGATATCACTGACAGAAACTGTAGGTCATTTTTTTCATAAAATGTTACAATAAAGTACAGTTTTGTATTTTCGTTTTCTAAATGATGATAAGCTGCCATAAAGGGAGGTATTTTTGAAGGTGGGAGAAGTAGTTACAAAGTAGTAAACCATGCACTAAAGCAGCTTAGTCATCTAATAATAGGGCATCTTTGAGGAAAATTTATGCATGCCCAAATGGGTACATGATAACTGACGTCCAAAGAGCTTCTTAGGTTGATGATGAGGTGCATGCTTCGTGGGATAAATTATACATTTGTGGATCGTAGGCTTGTTGTGAGAGCGAACTATGTTTTTATAGTTTATTATGATGGAACATCCCAGTTTCAGAAGCATTAAGGCCAGCTATTTTCCTGAAATAAAAATATTAAAAAGAAAACATTCATATGAGAATGGCTCCTTTTTAGCATGAGTAGAGAAGAACTCTCTAAAAACAAGGTTTTCTGTTTCTCTGTCCAGGAAATCTCCACACCAGTGTTTCCAGCTGTTGTGTTTTTTCTTTACATCTCTTGGGATGCCAGAAGAAGGACAAGTTGAGAAAATTACGGATGATCATGTTGCAACAGTTTCCCACCTTCTTTCATTAGTACACGACTGTGGCATCTATAATGTTGCAGCTGACAAGATTGGAGGAGAAGTGCAGCTGAAATATTTTAGACATGTTCTACAGGGTCTTCTACAGACTGACCAGTACGTTCAATGTCTCAGAACTGTCTAAAACTGCTAATTCTGTTTTAGCTCCATGGATATTACTCTCCGGCTGCTGAATTGTAACACTTTCATTTATCAGATATTGTTTGACATCTGACATATATCTTGTGTCTTCTTACCAAAAAAAATTAAAAAGCCAGAATGAACTGAAAACAAAGTATGGGATTCAAACAAAAAGAAGAAAATGGCGATACCATTTTTTAAAGCTTTGTTTGTGCTTGTTTGCTCTTTTTTTATTTTGTTTTTGGTGCTTGTTGTACAGTATTTGTGCACAGATTGACAGTATGTTTGAGTAAAGTATAAACTGTTTATATTGCTACCCTAGAAACTGCAAACAATCATGCTTACCTCAGTAAACTGTTCCACTGCATTAGGAGTTTTATAGAGAGGGATAATCTTAGAAAGATGTTTTGTCATCTGTACTTAGTGAATGTTTTTTGCTTACAGACAGGAAGATGTGTGCAAGTGCATGTTGAAACTGCTTCAGCTGAACCATCAGATCCTGGAGCCCTACATGCTCAAAGTGCTTGATCGCTGCTATTCTATACACATGCAGGTTAGTCTGCTAGCATTAGATGTATTCTTTTACTGGATGTTTTGTCTATTCTATTGCCATTATGTTTTGACTGTTGGCACTGTGCAGTTTGTATTTATGTTTTGTCTGTTCACATTAAATGTTTTTGATTAATTGGAAGAGGGATTATTCATTTTTATTTATTTGTTATTTATTTTGTTTTTAATTTATTGTCTGCCTTCAGCCTCCTTGCATGCTACTTGTGCACATTAAACCCCAGTTCTTTTCCGACCTTTTCGTCAGATCAGACCCATTGCTGCTCATTTGTTTTATCGAGTTAAATTTACAGGACAGTTTTTCTAGAAGTCATGTGGACATTTTATAGTATTTTCTTCATTGTGCTTTTTGTTTATTTTTTTTTAATCATGATGTTGCACTTGAAATATGTGTGCCATAAGCAAGTGCACTGCCATTTTTCTCATTTTCAGGAACAAGACCATAATAAGAGTTATAACCTAGATGTCTTTATGTCAGAGCTTATATCTACATATTCCCAACTTCACCAAACTTCAAAGTGGATGAATTTTATCTTGGCATATAATGATTCCAATCCTCAAGCAGTTCCAATGTTGTTTTCTCTGCAGACATTCTGTGATAGGTAAGGAGCATTTTATTTCAGCATAAGTTTAAGTTAACAATTTCGATTGTTTTAATGAAAGTTAACAAAGAATATTTGAGCTTTATTCTTAACATTCTTCTCTTTTTTTTCTCTAATCCTTCAGTCACATAACACGTGAAAAAAGATGAAGAAAAGGATATAATTTTGTGGTGATGAAACAAATGTTGATTTTAAACTGTACAGAGCAATTTTTACTATGAATTGAAATGGTGAATATTTTTGTAGACACCTAGAATGTGTATATTTGTAGACTTTTTTGGCATTACATTGTGATATAATTTCTAATATTATACAAGTGTTTGTTCCTAATCAAAAAATGATTAACCTTCCCACACTCTCCCAAAACAAAATACAAACTTTCTGTCAGTTCACTTGTAGGCAGAAATTTATGTCTAAAGAGTCTTAAGTGATTTTTGCTTTTTTTTTTTTTTTTTGTTTCAGATATGGACAAGTCATGTGTTCACTTCCTTATTCAACTGCCTTAGACATGTGGACTAAATTCGTTGAACAAATTCATACACACGTCCAGGGTTTTATAAACAGTAATGGTCAGTGTCTTTTATTCTTGGTGAGGGTGTTAATAGTATGTTATTCTGATTTTAAATGAGCAGGGGGTAGAAGATTTATAACTTTAAGCTGCTATACATATTTTACCTTACCAACACAATATGCATTAGAGATCACTTTCCAGCTGTACAACATAGTAGTTACATTTTATCAGGTATAATGTCATGGCCTGATAAGCACTTTCTAATAATGTACCAACTCTTACATACATGTAGCTTTTGCAAGGAATTCTTTTAAAAATTCTCTACTACTTGCCTACTATATAGGTGAAACCGACTAAACCAGTTTTGAGCATACTTCAAAATTTCTAGTGTCTAAAAAGACACAGGGTTTAGAAGTTCATTTATTACTGATTTTGTTTTTAAATTTTGAACTGGGAAAAGCTAAAAGAATCTAATATTGCAAGCTTGTTTTGCATGTCATGAACTTGCAGAAGCTTCTTCAGCCAAGCTGTGGGGAAGTACCTTGCTCTTTCATGAGTTTATTAGTCACGTCAGATTGTTTGATGCCAGTGTGACTGGAAAAGCAGTGGAAAAGATCCAGACTTTGCAGAAAGAGCTAGAAGAGAAAATTATTTTGCCTTGTGAAAAATTAATTACTCAGAAAGGAAAGGTAGGTGCATAATTTTTTTGTTTAGTTTTTAATTTCATTTTTTTACTGTCCCAGATGACATGACTAGATGGAGTTATCCCAACGAGCTACCTCAATTCCAGCTATCCACTCCCAATTGGTCAGACTGACCAATAAACAGGGAGAACACAAACTTGACCAGCTTGCCCCATCTTCCCTATCCAGCCCTTGCCAGTCAGTGAGCTCTCGCACACCAGTTAAAGGTTAAAGGTGTGTCAGCTACCTTGTTTCTGCAATCTCATGGATAAGCTATGTGGGGCTTGTGAAGTGTGTTGGAGTCTCCTGCTGTCTAACATTTTCATTGTGCCGACTCCCTGTCCTGCTCTGCAATTTATGTTGTAGAGTTACCGCTCCTTGGCTGAAGACAGATGGGTGCAGATGATGTCGTTTTATAATCCGCCAGTTTCCGCATCGCAGAGATACGCTCAATGCGCAGTGATCCCAATAGCCACCAGACTGCAGGTCAAATGATCAAGTTCAAACAACAACAAAATGTAGATGATAAAAAATAAACCAAACAAACAAAAACTAGTCCATTTGAAACAAGTGGGTCTTCAGTTTTTTCTTGAAAGTTGTAGAACTCTCAGACTCCTTGGTCGAGAGGGGAAGCGAGTTCCACAGAAGCGGGGCTACATTTGAGAAGGATCTAAAACCCATTGTCTTTTTGTTTTTGTTCCCCGTCTGAACATTTTGTTGTCTTAGTCTGGATTGGGCTGCTGAGCGAAGGTTCTGCTGAGGTTGATGACGGTGAATAAGTTCTTGTAGATATGCAGGCGCACTGTGGTGAGAAAGTCAATGCCTTGGCCTGTTAAATGCTCTTTATCTTTAGAGCGGAATAAGGTAAGCCACTAACTAGTCGTCCCTCTACACTGAGTAACAGTAGTTCACCACACTGCTATATTCTTAATGAAGAGAAAGAAGTTGAGGAACCAGGTGAGGTGGCAATGCAACATGATTTCTTTGTGCCTCTCCGCCCTGATTGCGCAGGTCCCATGGTGTCTAGTGCTTTTCTTTTTCATTCAGATTAAGAATCGGGTGGAAGATGTGTGCTTTGAAATGCGTTCACAGTGTGTTTGTCCACGTAAGGCAATGCTGTTTCCTTGCGTGCACTGTTCATGGTTGTGCAGGCAGTGGCCTAACACCTCCACCCATCCCCGAGTCACTTTATGACTCTGACCAATCAGGATTGGATAGCTGGAATTGACCTAGTCGGTATTAGTCCATATAGTCATGTCATCTGGTAAGTACTTGAAAAAAGTAATTTTATTATAAAAAATGATATTTTAAGAGGTTCATCTGTTTGGTTTGAAACCTAAGCATTTCTTTATGGACTGTATTTACATGCCTTGCTTCGCTGGCTTGTCGATGGGATCATTAACAATAATTGCATTTATGTTTTTAGTATCCTTCTTTTTCCCCTGCCTTATATGTTGTGTTTTAATTTAAAAGATGTCACTTTGTGTTTAAGCCTGCTTCTTTCATTGTTGCAGGATAAACTTGCATACAGGTCATGTTTACTTCTTGCCTACTGCTTGGGAAATGTTAAGTTAATGTTGATGCAGTACAAGACAAGCAAAGCTGATCCCGATCAGTTTCTGGTTAAAAAAAATGACTTGCCCTTTTCTTTGAAACCGCACGAGTTGTTGAAAGGGAAAAAGTCTCTGGATGAAGATGCTATCCTGCATTATATTACTGTGAGTAGCTTCTTAAGAATTAGAATCTCAAGGGTCTTTTCTCTGCCCTCAACCATCTTTCTCCTATATATGTGTATTTGTTTATGTACATCCACGCAGGAAATTGATCAAAGTTGTTTGTATCTGATAAATTTATTTTGGGTCAGTGGTACTAAATAGGAAAAATATTTTATGCTTTCCCTTTTCTCTCTCTCTCTTGACTCCACATGCTTCCCTATCAAGGATATCTATTATTATTATTATTGTTGTTGTTGTCATTAATTATTAATTCCTGTATGGTATATGATTAATTTCTATATGATTGAGTACCTATATTTTACCAAAAAAATTACTCTTCCATGAGCCTATATTTCACCTCATTTTGAGGTAAATGGAAAATAAGCACAACTGGCAACAGATCCATTTGTAAGAGATGGTTTTGGAATGGTAGTGTTTTATTGTTACTTATTTTTCAGTGATTCATGTACACATGCCAGTTGTTTTGGATATGGAGGTTGGGGAGCGGGTTATTTTAAGTATTAAGATATCTAATACTACAGAAACTGTCAATATATTTTTTTCCAGGACCTTCTTACTGTTCAGAAATTTCAAGCTTTTGAGGAAGTGGAGACTTTAGCAAAAAAACCAGAATTACAAAGTTTTCTGACATTAGTCAAGGAAACTAGTTGTGCAGACTGTTCCCAGACTTGGAATGGCAGTGTAAGGTTTTACTGATTTTTTTCTAAAATCAATACATTTTTAGGGGTTTTATTGTGATTTTCTTTTATATTAGGGATTAGAGAATGATATAATAGGTCAAATTTAAATGTTTCTAGCTGTGAGTAGTTATTTATCCATATTGATATGAACCATGTAAAGTAAAAAACAGAATCAAGGGTTTTATTTTGTTATCAGACTTGTATAGATTAGACAGGATAGATGTCATAAAGCACAAAAATGTTTAGTTGCAAGGTTAGTCACTTCTCTTTCTGTCTTTGTTCAACAGATAGCCACAATCGGCAAGGCCAATTATTTACTGGCAAAATTCTTCCACATAGCACAGAAAGTTCCCTTTCTTTTACCTTTAATGCTTCTTGAAAATTGTGATGACCTGTCAAAATTCTTGGTGGAAATTTTTTCAAAACCTGGCATTGGCAGCCCAACAAAAGAAAGAAGGTATGATCCTCTGAAAAATATAGACTTGTTTGTGTTTGCCAGCCTAACTACCCCACATGACCCCTGATTTAGATAATGTGCTCATTCCTACTAAAGTGTTTATTGATGAAATATCAGTATAACATGTTCAGTATAAATCGTGTCTTAGTTTTCAATTTGTGCCAATACACATACTTCTACACATCTACTTGATTACAAATACTTGCAGTCTTATTTACTTCTTCATGCTTACTTTTTAACAAGTACATATTAGGGTAGATATACAAGTTTTTAATATAAAATGCCCATAGAGATGCTACACTAAAGTGGGTGGGAGGAGCATACCTCAAATCCTTTTAAGTGTGATTTAAATAGATCTTTGCTTTTGTGTATTTGTGTGTGAGAGAGAGGGAGAGGAGGTTTCAGATGTTTTTTTCCCAGAAAAATTGCATTTTAAAATTTGTTGTAGTTTGCTCATTTACAAAGAAAAAACTATGGGTTATATTCCTAATTGCAAACAAAGTTGTATATGCAGTTAATAAATAATATTTCTGGGTCAGTACGTGAGTCGCCATTTGTCACCTTCGTTCTTTCACTGTTTTGTCTTTAGACACACACTTAGGAGCACAGCACAGATGCTTTTATGTAACTCAGCTGCAGCAGAAAGCAAGCAGTTGCTTGCAGCCTTGATCTGCACCTTGTGGAAAGAGATGTGCACAGAGTTTTCTTCTCCTGGAAGGTGCTGACTGAAAATGTTTTCTTACTTCTTATCGCCCCCTTCTCCCAACTTGTATTCACCTGGTCACTGGTCACATTGACCATAGTCCAGAATCAGAAAGTCAGATCAAGCCATGCCCAGAAGATGAATCAATCGCCTATTACATAATACGTTGTTAAAATCATATATCTCCATCAGAGTTAATGTGTTCTTTAAGTACTATAAATAAGCGGGGTAAAACTATTGTTTGTGCTGTGAATTAGTCGCATGGTTATGCAAGGCTGCTGGATACAAGATCTGTCAACAATACACATCCAGAGAAGAGATCTTACAGTATCAATGTGATTTTCTTTTTAATTTCTAAAAAAAGTCTGAGTCTTTATTCTTTATATCAGTGGTTAATATCAAATTCTGTAGATATCTGGTTAATAGTGGAAGAGAAAATTTGTCATTATTAGTTTACTCATTTTGTGAATCAAGCTGTGCAAATTCAAATGTTGAACAAAATATATAATTTGAATGAAAATTGAGTAAACCTAGAAAGGGGTAAAAATAAAATGGGTGCAGTCCAACATGCTTTATTTGCATGATCTTTATTTGCTTATAATCTTGATTCAAGAAAGTTTAAAGTATCCAGTGACTACCATCCTATCTAAAAGGAATAAAATGAGTTTCTGGTAAAAATAGAAATGTGGTGAAACAAACTTTGTTTAAAATATTATTCAAAAGCAAAATATTTGGGCAAGATTCATTTCAGGAGATATGTTGATAAAATCATTGTTATTTTAAATTAAGATTATGGTTGTGTAAAATTAATATTTCTTGTCTAAAGCAGTGAAAACCACAAAAAGAAAAGGACTGTTCCCCCTAAGCATCAAACAATTCTTTGTAGTCTTGGAGAGAGTGACATCCTCTGGAGTGTGCATTCAGACAGGTGAGAGTGCTTCAGGTTGGTTGTTTTTCACCAGCAGCAAAGTTCCAATGCTAAAACCTTTTTAGAGTTATTTTGGAACAATTTTAGTGCTTATAGCATAATAGCCACATCTCTGGTGTAGAAGCACTGATATTTATATATATATATATTACAACTGTAAGAGATCAAGATTTCAAATTCCTGACTCTTTTGCTGGATTCACTCTGCTTGGAGAAACAATGGCCTGAAAATTAGATATGGGCTAATCGAATTTTGAATAAACATGATACAGAGGTTTCACTTAATAATCATTTTTATATAAATAGTTAACAAAGATTTTTAAATCTAACAAAATGTAAGATCATGTTTTATTTATGTATGGACCATTTTCAGCTAGATTAAAAAAATAATAATAAAACAATATTTCTAACTCTAACCCTAAACCCTGATTCATATTTTAGATTCTTGATTCCAATCAAATCAATATGAAAGAATTGTGTGTGCATGCATAAATAAGAATTATTTTAAAGGTAATGTGCTTGTTACTATACAAATTGGACAAGATATAGGAAGGATTCAAGACTTATCTATACATAGTGTTCTATTTCTTGTGGTCTGTGTAAACATCATATAATCAGTGTCATAAAATTTAGCTCATTTTTTTTCTTTAGGTGGCCTCATGCTGCCAAAAGCTTCCATAGAAACCAGATACACAAGGAACATAGCTTTAATACAGTGTTATGTTTGTTATCAGGTTATTCAGAAATGACTGTCATAACTGTGTATACTGTTGAGAGCTTTGAATTTCCAATACCTTTTTTAAACCTCAATGCTGTCTTTTTTTGTAGTCGTGTTCAGTCAGTTGGGCAGTTGGTGAACACAGTGCTGGAGTGTGAGGATGTGCAACCAGTCATGTTGTCAGTGTCACAGAGAAACTTGCTGCAGGTGGGTTTAAGATGAATTTTACCTATATCGCTGTTGTTGCTGCTGCTGCTTTCATTGGTTATTTTCTCCTCATGCGTTTGTGATACTTTTGCTCTGTTTGTGTAATGCATGTCTGTCACCTCACTCCCATGCACTTCAGTTTGGTCATGCACGTGCAAGACATTTGTGTATTCTTTCATTCAACATAAACAGAGCAGATCTTCCTCTATAGGTGGGCAGTTTGTTGGCACAACCAGTTAGTACCTGTCGCACAGTGAGGATTTGCTGTCCTGGGTTCAGATCTTGTCTCAGGCACACTTTTTTTTCTCTGTATGTGGCATCTTTTTTACATGGCTGAGTGTACAGCAATTTCAGTGTACAAAGCTGGTGTTCAATTCTAGATTGGTATCAACATAATACATACAAACAATTTGAATTCCACAGTCTGAGCTACAAGACGAAACTACTACTACTACAAGACAGTACCCACTGTCACTGGGGGTTCAGAAATGCAACTTTACTCACTGCTTAAAGCTGTTGCTGTAGTCACATGACCAAGCATTGATAGGGTCACTGTAACATTGAGGTTCTTTGAATTGCACATAAATTCTCACACAAAAGACTGAAACATCACTTCTCCAGGCTGACATATTTGAGGCTGGCCTGCACATAGTAGGTGCCACCTTTGAGGGATGAACAACCAGGGACATGCCATTTCTGGGGCCAGTGGTCTCTCTAATTAACTGACATAGTATGAGGCTCCACTATAGCTCTGGGGTGGTTCTGTGGTGCAACAGTTAGTGCCTGTCATTAATACAGTGAAGGTTGGCTGTCCTGTGTTCAGTTCTTGTCCCGGGCACGCTGCTCTTTCTCTACATGTGGCATCTGTTTCCAGGGCTGGCTGCCTTGCCGTCATATAGCCTTAGTTGCTGGCTCAGTGTAGAACACCCATCTTCCCACCCTTCCAAAACCTTTCACCATAGCTCTCATCAACAAAACTGTCCCTAAGCAGTAAGGAGTACCAAAGGTCAATGATATATCACATTATATTTTACAAATTTTTTTAATGTGATTTTTAAAAAATCAGTTTACAGGTATCAGAAAGATAGTTTCTGTCGACCAAACAGAAGAAGGTCAAAATTTCCATACCGGGCCTGGCAGGCACAGTCTCCACCATCCTGCACATAGCTTGACGTGCTGACTAGTGTGTCTCATTGGGAAGTGAAAAATCTGACCACCTGTTCAGGATTTAAGCCTCACTCTCGCCCTTGCACTTTTTTGCCCTGTATATGCGGCCTAAGTTGTCTGCTGGCTTAAAGTGCCGACATGAAATTAAGTCTTAAGTATTAACTCTTGATCCTGCTTGACATTGTCCTGTTTTTCCCACAATGCGCATTCTGTTTCACATAGTCCTGCATCCTTCTCTCTGCATTTATTTTGACAGATTCTACGTTGCATACCTCTGGCCTATTTACCTCCAGGCTCACAGCTGCAGTGCATTCTGGGATTGTTTGCACTGCTGAGCCTACAAGCCAGCAAGGAGTTTACTTCCTCAAGGATCCCAGACAACCACAGACATACCAGTCAAAGTTGCAACCATTGGTATGACATGTCATCAGAACTTATGTCCCTGCCTTTTGGTGGAGAAGAGGAAAAGTTGAAAGATGAATCCTGTGTTCAGCAGCATATTGGAGATGAGTTGTGTCAACTGCTAAAAGTGCTGCTTGATGCTAGTGCAGGGACATCGGTGTTTCGCTGTGTGGAGCCACGACTTGTGGTAAACTTCCTTTCAAGGCTTTGTGACAAGGTAGGCAAATAGATTACTCAAATCACAGGTGGGTCTGGTATTTCTGTGTTGTAGAAGTATTGTTTCCTTTGAGTAGTTTACTTAGTGAAGTATTTGAACATATATTTTTCTCTTTTTATAACAGGATTTTTTTTCTGTTTAGCTTTTGGTTCTCTTTTCAGTTGTTGTTTTTTTGTTCGCCATATTTCTGTGTGTAACATATTGGCATACATTTGCACTTGCCACTTGAGACTGGCTCAAATATTCATGCTCAAATTGTGCTTACAGTGTTCAGCTGGAGAAAGTTCACCTTTAGGCCTTCTTTTGAAGAAGACTGTTGCAACTGTTATGGCTGACTTTCAAACTGTTTTGGCACTGGATGGATTGATTTCTGAGGTGAGTTAGTGCACTGCTGTGCTGGTAAGCAAATAAGTAGGCACACATTCAAGTCTAGGATCTGGCACAGTAACCTAATTATTCATCATAGCACTGTTTGGATGTTAAGCAGTAATTCTGCTACACAAAAGAACCTTTAGCTGCAATGTCCTGATTTTTTTCATAAATCATTTTTGACATATGTGACAGTTAAGTATTGACACAGTATTTGCCAACACCATTCAGTCTTTTATTGGGGTTATGTTGTCAGCTTTTCCTTAGACTGCTTGTTTTGTTATATTTTGAATCTTTTTGTGCCATCACATACAGCTTATCAAAAGAATAAAAAGAGTGAACAAAAGAGTGGCTGAAACAGATCGTGTCTTGGACCTCACTGAGCACAGGCAGCTCTTGACAGTGGCAGCCTACTTGCTGCAAGAATCACACTGGGTAAATCAGTCTGTGTGTGTGTGTGGTGTGCATGTGTTTGTATCTTTGCACTCATATCTCTTTCTGTTTATGCAGACACACAAATATAAGACATGTTTGTGCATGCATAAGTTTTGCTGTAGTATTACAGGAAAGGCATGCCAAATGACCTTAGTTGCTGGTACTTACGACTGGTACATATCAGACTAAGTTTTTAATCTGGCAAAGTAAATCCTACTTCTGCTTTTCTGTTGGCAAGACTGCTCATATGGATGTACCTGTAGGGTGTATGTTTTGTGTGCATTCTTTCCATAACATACTTGCATCTCTGCAGTGGCTAAGATGTTATGCTACAACATTTTACACAAACTGCTTAAATTCTTATAGCTAGCTAAAGACGATTCATCATAACTAGTTCTCTTTGTCTTCAATGCATTTTTATAAGTAAAGCAATGCTATGTTGGATGCTTGCTTGTTTTTTTAATGTTATTTCTTTCAGTTGCACTCGCACAGTTCATCTAGCTAGACAATCTTTGCTCATCTACACTTTATATGTGTTTTTTTTTCTTTTTGGACAATCTTAAGTTTTTGTTTGTTTTTTTTTGTGCAGCACCTGAAGAAAGATTTCTATCGCAAAGATGTGCAGGAAACTTCCCGTAGATATTTCACAAAACTGTCAGCAGCCATCACCCACTTGGTAGACTCTGCAAGGCATTGTGTTCTCACTAGCAAGGCAGAGAAAATTCCATTTGTCCTGTTGCAGTGTCTGACAGCTGTTGTCAAACAGCACTGTGCAGACAACCCCCTGGGTGAGGGCTTGGAGGCAGACTTTATACAGAGAGTGGAGTTTCTCTTGCAGAATATTCTGGATCTGAATGTTCAGGGAGTTGTCGATGAGGTGAGGCATGAAGCAAGTTTTTCAGTTTTGTGCAAGTGATGGAGGGAAAAGTGACATTTTTGGTAGTGATGAACTTCTTAAAACTGATTTTTGTTAACCTTTTATGAGTTAATTTTCTTTTCTTTTTTTTTTGTATTTCCTGCAAGGAGGCCAACTCTGCAAAAATTGTAGCAACTACGGCAGATCTTCATTTCCTGTCTTGTGTGTATAAGCACCATTCCTTGTTCTCCAGACTGTTGACAGCTGAAAAAACTCGTGCAGTATGGAATTTTCTTCAACGCTGCCTTTGTGATAGATTCCACATGGTTAGTAATGATGTTGCAGCTGACACCACTGAAGCCACAAAAGCAGAAAGTTTTGGTGACTTTTCAATGAATGTGGATCTGAATTGTGCTGCCCAGAATGAAGCTGCCTCTTTCAAAAGAAAACGATCATCATCCAATGGAAGGGATTTAAATAAAAGCCCAAGAAAGAAGTTGCGAGAAGCTTCCTCGGATTATCCTGAGGAGACATTGTTGGATGTCACAGACAGTAGAAGGGAAGAGATGGAAGCAGAGATCAAAACAACGATGACTGACCTTGTTCTATCATGTGGTGATGATGTCTTTGAAGAGCTTGTAGACAAATCTGTGATGGATGTGGTAAGTTCATCTGTCATTTCTCCAAACACCATAAATGACATTGTATTTGAGAAAACTTATTGATTGATGGAAGTATTGGTCTTTTATGTCTTCTGATGACCTTGTCCATCTTGCAGCACTGACGTCATTTTACACGACAGTAACATTGTGTCAAGCTTTAAAATGTTATCATGTCATAAATCATGATTTTTATGTGATAATTTCGGATGGTGACCTTGTACTTTAGATTACTATTTCTTCTTTAACTTTACAAGACAACCCGACTATAGAAGTTTAAAGGCTACAACTGCTCTTTGGTTTAACCAAACAAATTCTTTGCCCTGGGCAGTAGCGGGACAGCATTGCCGATAGCTAGAGTGCTCTCCCCTTAAGCCTAGTGCTGTCCTCAGACTTTTTTTTTTTTTTTAAAAAAGACCTTCCATGTGGTCATTGCAGTCTTTTCGTTTAGTTATTGAAACTACATGTATGTGAACTACAACATCTTGCTCTTATTTAAAAAAAATTGTTTTCCTTGACCTCTGAATCGGCCTCTAGTAGCCATTGCTCTTCAAGCAGGGGACCTTGCTCGTGTTCTTAGCCACGCAACACAGCATAATCTTATGTTTACAGCCGCCTTTGCTAATGTTACCTCATATGTGATGTTTTGAGGGTTGACAAAAGACTGCTGAACCCAGTGGAAGGGTTTTTTTTTTAATTAATAGTAGTCTTAGGATAGCATTGGGCTTGAGGGATCAGGACCAGAAATCAAGACTGCTGTCCCCCTACTGCCTAGGGCAAAGAATTCATTTGGTTTAAGAGCAGTTGTAGCCCTTAAATTCAAGTCGCCTGGTAAGTATCAAAGAAAAACAACTTAAAAATTAAAAGGAAATTCTCTTTTTTAAAATTTTGAAAGCAGATAAATTTATTTCCTTTGCAGCATGTAACAAACCTGTCTAAACCAGTTTTGTTACAAGCAGCTATCAAGACGTGGCAAAGTATTGTAATCCATAGCAAAATTACTATGGAACAGAGAAACATTTTGGAGAAGTTGTCTATCAAGGTTTGTATTTCAGCAGGTCTTAACCCAGTCACTCGTCATATAATACAGGGGAAGAGTTACACGTGGTCTTAGTCAAAGCTGTTTTCAGACCATATGTTATATATTTTTTAAATATTTAGTGGAATAATGTTCAGTGTACAAGAAGCTGATGTCACACCTCACCATACAAAGAAAAAATAGAAAATGTTATGTCTAAGTTTTTGTATGTGCAATACAATACAATTTGTGTAATCTTTATTGTCAACTTCTGTTTACAACAGAGATATAAATTCTTCTTTGTTGGGAAAGCAATAAAAACAACATGTGGTGGCATCCACACACCCATACAATTACTACACTGTTAAGCCTTTCCAACTCTCAGCAATACGTGTGTGTGTGTGTGTGTGTGTGTGCTTGTGTGAATGCACATGGGCACATGGTTGTGCATACACAGGCAGATGTAGGTATATATGAGTGTGCCCAGTGTTTAGATGTGTCTATGTTAAACAGGAGCATAGTCATAGTAATGCCTTTACTCCCTGTGGAAAATTAAAATATACATGATTGTGGTGCTTGCTTGTTTACTGCCTGTGGAAGAGTAATATATACATGACTGTGGTGCTCGTCTTGTTTCACTTTTGCAGTACCTCCTGCAGGCCATACCAATCATGACAGAATTGAGCCTTCTGCCTAACAGCCATCTTAATCAGAGGATTGAGATTCAAATCTTGGATTCCTTTGTAACCATGCTTAGTGTTGACAAGGTTGTTATTTGGTTTTTATTTCATTAAATGTTTATTTTTTATTATCCCTGTGCCTGTACCAGTTTTCATTGTCACTACAGGGGTGTTGGTCAGAGTAAACTTGTCACCTTGGCAGTGTTCATTCATCTGGCCCTATCAATTTTCCTGTGCATGCAAGCCTGTAAGTCAGCAAATTTTGCATGTGTTTATCTCGCAACATTCCTGTTACAGGTGTACAGAAATCCTCAACATTTTTACCCATTACCTTATCTAATAAAACTCAGTTTAATGTCATTTCTGTAGAGTTATGTCACACAACTCATTTGAACTTCTTTATTTATTTATTTTCTTTGTTTCAGTTTTTATCATTTAAAGGAACTATGATGTGCCTGGAGAGTTGCTTGCTTCTGCAACTTGATGAAGTCAGAGATGCACAGTTCTTCCCGTCTTTCCATGCAGTGTACGAAGTGTTACATGCCACCCTGGCACACCACCCCAGCACTGTGCTCAGAATAATTCCTGCTTTTCTTACCGCCACAAAGCGTATCCTTGAAGCTGGCACCCTATTTATCAGGGAAGGCATAGGTGGTGGAAGGAGAGGGTTAGGCTATACCTATGTAGTGGAAGGAGAGAGTTACATTATACCCTCCACATGCCCGGCCCTAGACACAGTAAACCACTCATTGTCCCTAAATCCACTAGACAATAGGATGTTCTACCTTTACTGTTGATTCACATCTTTCTTACTCTTTCAGAGATGTGTGGTAGTCATCACCACTTTTAGGATGTTATAAATGATGATAGTGATAGTTAAAAACATTATTTATTTTTGTAAAGCGGACTTGAAACAAATTTAATGATGCTTTAGAGCACTTATTTTGCTTTCGTTTGGTTTTTTATGTTAACTTAATCTAAGTAATTTATTCAGCTTACTCATTTTAAGATTAAAAGAAAGAGTAGTGGTGAAACGCTTAGCTAGTCAATAGCTTCTTGCAAGTAAATGAAGGATTGTTGCCTACTGGGTACAGTCCCTTGACTATTGTCTAGCTCTGCTAAGGGAATGCATCCTTAGGAGTGATCAGGATAAGCTAGCAGGACAACCAGTTTACCTGGATAACATGGTCAGGTGCGCCAACTGTGTCAGCAGGTAAGATGCTAGAAAAGTTAAGATGAGTGTTACTACAAGGTGCAAGAAGATTCTAAGGTGAAATATTATTGAAAAGTTATTTCCAGCAAATAAAAATCTGGTGCTTGGTAGGAAAACAGTTATAATAATAATAAACAGTTGTGAAAATCACTCAGATTTATGTAGAACTAAAAAGTGAATTTGGAAAGTTGTGGGAAAGATGTGTGACAACACCACCATTGTGAGTGTAGTTATTTAAAGTTTTGTGATGTCAGGCTTCTGACGCTGTTTGCTGGTCATCGGACTGAGCTGCATCGAGTGGCAGCATATCTTGTGTCAGACTATGCCAACTGGGTCAAGAAGGTCACTCTCCCGCCAGCAGTCAAAGTAAGTTGTGGATCATATCAATTGCAGGAAGTATCAGTGGCTTGTTATGAAAATGAAGCAATTTTGCGATAGTGAACAATAAATTTGACTGCAGGTGTAGAGTGCTTGCAATGTACCATGCATCAAATTACAGATCGCAGAAGAATCTTATGTTCATACACCCATGGAAACATTGAAAATTTATGCCTGTGGTAGTCAGAAGACAAAAGGGAATTGACAGAACAATCAGGTAGTTATGGCTACTGGTATTAAGTTGTTGAAGAAATTTATTTCTGTAATTGCCCTTTTTTTTCTACTCTGTTCACAGAAAGCATTGTTGCCTGGAGTGTATGCATTTTTGGACTTGTGTGACAAGCATGCCTTATCTCAGCTGAGGAACATGCTACCCCCAGGTGTTAGAGATGTGTTCCACCTCCTCCACAGTGATTACTTGAAGTATTTCAAGTACACTGGCAAAGTATGAGCATGGAGGCTGGTGGCTGCTGTGAGATTCTCAGGAAATATTTTACAGCAGTAGTCCAACAACAGTTTTCAATTATTTCAGATTTTTTTTTAACTGGACTTTGGCGGTGAATGCCCTCATAATCTGAGAGCACACCTAAGAGTGGAAAGTGTATCTGAATGTGTTGGATCCAAGCAGCTAGCAAGATGGTTTGAGGTCAAAAGTTTTTCATCCACCCTCAGGACTCCTGGCAGATTTTTGTTTAGTTAAAAGACCAATTTATCTCATGATTTTTTCTTAATTTAGGTTTTTTCTGAATTTATGGTCTGAGTAATTTGATTACATGAAAATAAAACACCTCAAGGAAAAAAGTGCTTGTTCTCATGTGTGTACATAAATAAGGGGGTGTGAACTTGGATTTCAAATGTCAGTTTGATGAAATCTCATCTAATGCAGACTGGTAGAGAAAATGGGATTTACTGTAGTGTCACAAAATATAATGTGAAGATAATGCCTTTGACACAGTGTGTCATGAATCATGTCAGAGTCTGATAGAAATTTTGGGGTCAAATGGAGGTGATATAGTAACAATTCTTTCCATTCAGCCTGAAAACAATAACACTGTAGAAAAGTAATTTTTATTTAGTCTCTCCTTGATCTTCTGTGCAGTGTTATAAAGTATTCAGCTCACTGAGCCAATATATTGCATGAAAACCTGCATTGATTTGTGTGATAGGGTACAAAATATGACTGGGAGGAGAGGAGGGCAGGTTTATGATGAAAACAGTGCACAATAGGCAGATAGCCTAATCATGAATAATGAAAGGTAAGATAATACATATTTTTCATGACACTTTGACACTGTCATGATTTTAATGGAATGCTTTAACTTGGCATTCTAAGCAGTATACAAATACTTTTATTTTCAAGCCATGTACAATATAATATGGGGTTTACACATTAGCTGAAGTTTCTGGCAGTGCTGATGTGATACCAGAATGTTTTGCACCTGAAGCACATTTCTCATCCATACAAAACATAATTTAACCGAATGAAGCAAAAATGTAATTGGAAGATAAGGAGCTATGTGTATTTCATTGTACTTAATTGTGCAATGTACCCATTACTTTGCACTGTTTCACATAGAAGCAGCAGTCTATATGTAAAAATTTAATTCTTTGCACAGATCAAAGTACAGAACATTGAAACAAAAAAATATGTTTACTAATTATCATAGATATATGATTCAGGTAGTTTGATTTTTAAGATTAGATATTCCAATACCAGTATTTTAAACCACTACAGTTGACAAGCTTTAGACAGAGCCTTTTAAGACAGCTAAGTGGCTATAACTTTGTATCCCAATACTGCCAGATGAGTTAAAATAATAACAAAGTGTACAATGTTTGTTTATTTTATGCTGTTTTGTTAAGTAAAAGATATGTACTTTATATCATTCTACTGTATTTGCATGATTTGCAGTTTGTGACTATTGACTGGGCTAGACAGAATGATGAGAACCACAATTCCTCAGACTTTTTTCTGTTTGTTTTTTAAGCAAGTGAAGAAGCTATGTGTCATACAGGAAGAGGTTGGGTTAAGATTGGAGGTGCTGTATTTATGGTTTGACTACCCGATGGTAGAGTTTAGAAAGTTTCAATCGCAGAGTGACTGCCCTTGACAACATTAGCCTTGGCAGCAATTCATACGGAGGAATGTCTTAAGGTGCATTTTACAGATGCTACCCTTACTTTTGAAGTTGCAATGGTTTTTGTCATTTGGTTTAAAGATGCTTAACATTTAATTTTAACTAAAAAGCTGTGGGATATGGATTAAAACAATGACAACAGAGAATAGGTCGGATTCACAGCGATATAATAGCCAAGTAATAGTTCACCACATTTTCACATCAACAGACGTGATGGCTGCAACATCTTATGTTGCTGCAACTGCTCCTTTGACGTGTTATAACTATCTTAAATTAAGATAAAGTGACACTAGTATTCATCTGATTTGCATGAATTTTCTCCATCAAAGTCACACCACAAAAGAATTTTACACTTTGATCCCATGATAGTAACTTCTAGTACTCAAACTGTTTGAGGAACTCTGCATAAATATATGGCCACTGATATTGACACCATTCAGAAAACACATTCAAACACCCTTGTAAACTCAAGCAAAATTTTATGGACGGCTGTACCCTGAAAAACAGAAACTTCAAGCCACGCGGCACTGATGGATAAAAGGTGGTACCAAAGCATCTAAGTTGGACAAACCATGAACATGTATTGCTTGCAGGTGTTTTCTTGGCACAGTCTGAAAGAAAAATATCTTTCAATCCATTAACACTGCATTGCTGCATAAAACAGTTGTTTTTGTGCATTAACATACAACCACATTGGATTCGTGACAGGTCGACAGTCTTGAAGGGAGTAAAAGGGGTGTGCAAGCTGAAAGGCTTTTGCTATGTTCTTGTTAACATACACACACCATAGCACCACCACCATCATCTGACTACTAGCAAATGTTATCCACTACAAATGCTGAAGAGGGGAGACAGCTGGTTTCTAGAATTATATGACACAAACTATACACACCATTAACTCAGTCTTTACCATAAATTCTCATTGAAACTTTGACTGGTAAAATAGCAAAGCTGTGTGATCAGGGTCAGCAACATCTTAAAACCCTTGCCAACACTTGCAGGCCTAACTGTTTCATGCAACTGTCATTTGTGCATACCTTTAAGAAGGGTTCTTTCGAAGAAACCTTTGATTGGCATTGGATACTAGCAACAGCTCCTCCTTCAAAATAGTCTTGCTGTCCTGAAATATGCATTTATTCAAAGTGGAGACATGCATTTATTATTTTTAGGTATGTCTCTGAGTAAATGCATATTTCTTGGCACAGGCTACAGGAGAAGAGACTGTGAAGCTTATATATAAAATTCCAAGTCTGATAAACAAAATCTTTTAGAAAAAAACATAACGATCAACACAAGCAAATTTTTGTAGACATGAACAACCTGAAAATCTGATACATCTATTTTTTAAATCATATTTATCATTCAATGTATTCTAGTTCTGATTTTTAAAATGGCACTGTTTCAAAGCAAATACTACATAATAAGTATCCAAAAACAAACACTACTTCCATGGGCCCTAAGCCAGTCTCTGTACCACCATTTCATCTCTCAGTTGCAGAGAAGATCCTACATTATGTTGCTTGCTCTTTCTCTGAAGGGAGAAGTAGACAGTTGAGTGGTTAGAGCACTGGAGTCCAAACTGGTTCAATACACATGTAGCCCAGCAAACATCCCTCAGTTAACCCAGCTGGTGGGAATGTGTACCTGACTCCTATGAAGGTTGGGGAAGGTAAGGCAGAAAGGGAGGGGAGATGGGCACCACCCTCATTAAAAGGTGGCCCCAAGAAAAGTGAGGTCTCTAACACCTCACACCCCAACCACATGAAAACATCAGGGGATGACCTTTTTACTTCATTTCTGAAGGTCTTCAAAGAAGACATGATTTTTACAAAATCTCAGTTCAAAATGAAAAACTGTCATCATCAAAAGACCTTATTTAATCAAACTGTTCAATTTAAAAAAAACTCATAATCACAATAAAAGATAAATGTCACAAATATACTTATTCATTTATTTTGTTATTATGTCTTCATTTGATTGTTTAAAAGGTGCTTAAAGATTTTAAGGTTCTACTGTTTAAGTGAACTATACAGTATTTTCTTTATCTAAGATGTTGAAATAGTAGAATTTGATGTAATTGTTTGTTCCTCTTTATGGACATCTTTCGAAAAGGCAGGTTTGCCAGAAAGACAATTTGTTTAAACACTGTGACACACTTCATGTCACTGGCATGATGGGCAGGCGCTATAAAATAACAATCCAGATGATAAAAGTGACGTACAATCTTCCACAACACACATCATGTAAACATTTGCTACCCTCCAAGCTAACAGGACTTTCCTTCCCAGCAGTTTATGTTAGCCAGGTGTGTCCATGGTAACTATCGCACTCTAATGATGTCACAGATTTCTATAATCCTGTTTCTGTTTAGTAGGCACAACATTTTAAAGGTTGCACCTCACAAACAAAACACAACTGTTGCTCACTCAGATAGACAGGAAATTACTGTCTTGAAATGAACAGAGCCAAGTCTTCAAAATTAATTTCCCACAATCATAAATGTTTCATGGCAGTTCTTATGCTGAGAAGATCATTTCACAGTTGCTAGATATAAGAAGCACATGATTTGTTACATGATTACAAATATAAAAAAAAATGGAATGTATCTATTGGTAGTGTACTATGACACTCAGCAGTTTCTAGTTCAGTATGTTACAGGATATAATGTTAACAAACATGTACACATCCCCTTCTCCCCCCCCCCCAAACGACATACACACACACATGCAAATACCTGTACCATTGCACCTGTCATGACACATGAAGCAGGTGCTTTAATCAGATCCTCATCCTGAGAAGCAGCAAATCCACAACAGGCACACACCTGAGCATGTAGGTGCACACAAACACACCAGTAAGCTCCATGACATATCCAGAGTATGACGAGGTCAGTCACTTGCTCTATGCATTGTCTATCATGCTCACACTCCCTGCAGTGGTACTGCCAGAAGTCAAAGTCACATTCTGCATGGAAGCCATGCCGCTGGCTTTCACCACACTGGTCAAAGCTTGAGTGGCTGAGTTCATCTGCTGCTGCTTAGCAACTGCATCTTTGTCCAAAGTAGGAATGACAAAAGCAGAGTTGTTTCCCCCAGCAGCCATCTGGAGAGAGCCGAGCACCTGTGGCCCACCTGCTAAAGAAACGATAGGAATGTTTCCTGCTGCAGCATTGGCCAGCACCACGGCTGCAGATGCAAACTGCTTAGTGTCTCCTTTAAAAGTTGTACTGTTAACTTCCGAAACCTGGGAGCATAGGTTGTTGGATGAGGTGGCAACCACCGTGCCAGAGGACATAGTGTTAACGGTGCTGACAGAGGTTCCGTTGCTGGATATTGCAGTCACTGGGAGAGTGGTAAGCAGGCTCTGCGGTGACACCATCTGGAGGGTTCCAGCACTGAAGGCAGGAGGAGGGTTGATTCGCTTTTCCTTTTGCCTGCGGTTGCAGAACCAGACTCGCACCACCTCCTTCTCCATGTTGAGGGAGTCAGCCAGAATGGCGATCTCCTCAGACGAGGGCTTAGAGTTTTGAAGGAAGCTCTTCTCCAGCGCAACACGGATGGAAGTGTCTATGCTCGTGCGCTTCTTTCGTCGCCTGCCCATGGCATCGGCTGACAGGGCAGCTGACAGGGTGCCTCCAGCTCCTCCCATAGCACTGGGGTTGCGTGACATGGCGTCAGCATCTTGCAGCCACTTGTGAAGCAGTGGCTTAAGCTTGCACATGTTTTTGAAGCTCAGGTTCAGAGCCTCAAAGCGCGAAATGGTTGTCTGGCTGAAGTCATTTCCGTACAGCTTGCCCATCGCCATCCCCACATCACCTTGTGTGAAGCCTTTAAAAAAAAAAACAACCTTGGAGTCACAATTCAACATGCACAAAATAAGATGATAAAGATATATTGGATAGAGGATGAAAAAAATTTTAGTTTGTCAACTGGAGGCAGACAGGTATTTATTACCTAACTACCGCTAAATCCTTTAAACTGCATCAGTTGTGGGGAGTTTGGTGTTTTACGCTGAGCCAGCAACTAAGACTATATCATGGCAAAGCAGTCACCCCTGTAAACAGATCTGAACCAACGACAACTGATCTTAACTGCATTGGTGACAGGCACTAACCCTTGCACTAATGGACTGCCTCCTGGCTGTGGGAGAAAAAGGGACCAATTTGACAAAAATACTGACCATAGTAATGTATGGTCTCCGAGCACCAATGACACTTGGCCCCTTTTGAGTTCAGCAAGTCAATAAAATTTCTTACCTACAAACACATTCATCTTTATCACAGCCAGGAAGTGGAGTGCAGATTTAAAACTAAGCAGAGTTGCACAGTCACTCTCGTGACACAACACTCCTAGCAGTCACAGCCACTTGCTGTGACACTGATGCACCATTCATCAAGTCAGGGTTAGGGTCAGCAGCACAGCTAACAGTCACAGGGTGACTTATAAAAGACTCCACTCACCCAGTTCAATACGCCTGCGTTTAAAAGTTTTGGCGAATTGCTCCAGCTCCTCCAAATCAATGTTCTCCTCCTGTGAGAATAAACAATCTATTTGATTGCGCAAAATGGTATCCCAGTTAGTAACATGCAAGTAATGTATATCTCAAAAAAAAAAGTTGCATAAAGGTGTTACACATATCCCAACAGAATACGTGTAGGCAAAAGGAAGGCTAGATATTAGAGAAAACACCAAGTAAACAGTATACAAACTTTTTAAGAAACCAAGTTAGCTACACATTAAATTTTACAATCCACAGAATAAGGACCTTAACACTCATGTTTAGGTACAACCCTTATGTTTTCAAAATTTAGAGTGACAGTTTTTCAAATGTTATGTAAAAAGTTTATTGACAGGTACAGTATGCAGTCACTGTCTTGTCAAAACAAAATTCAGAGAAAACCATCGAAAATATGACATGCTTGTATACAAAAAAAACCAAATGATGTCTACTGTGAATACAACTTGCCTAAATTTCACAGATTCAAAACAGTCAGCCGTCCCAAAAAGTTTTACCTCCTTACGCACATCTATAATTTTTCATAGCGACTGTTTACTTATAAATAAAATACTTATCAAGAAATCATCACCCTTGTGCATGCAGTTACAACTTACCACAGGCACAGACATAGTGGTAACAGCATTGGAGAAAACCACAGTGGGTGACTCAACAGAAGCCGACGGACTTAAGTCTGGAGACTGAGGGGCCTGAATGTTTGTCTGTAGTGTAAGAGGAGGTGGCTGAACTTGCTGCTGTTGTTGTTGCTGCTGATGCTGTTGTTGTTGCAGGTGTCCTTGAGGTGTCTGAGTCACAATGGCAGCAGGTAAACTTTGCAACACGGGTATCGTACCTGAGGTATGCTAATTAAACAGTCGTGAAAAACAAAAATTCAAAATTAAGCTTTTTGTTGTCACCTAGTGAAACATCACTTCATAGCCTGCCATAAATTCTGTTAAGTGTTGTCATTAATGACACTACCCTCATTATTACTGCTCCCATTATCATTATCACTGTTGATATTATCATTTATTATTATCCTTTAATGTTTTCAGTGAACAAGTGAATGGTGATCTTCAATTGATGTGATTTTTATTACCAATGAGCTCTGGGGGTGTGCAAAATTTCTGCAAGGATCAATAAAGTGTTATCCTGTTTGGGCCAATGCATATATGTACATGCTTTGGGTGACAATAAAAGTAACACTAACACAAAAACATTGTTGGTAATTTAAGAACCTACTGGAGGACAAAACATTTTAAATGAGTGAGTTTATTTGTTGACAAGATAATTTGACAAAAAATGTAAGCGTACACCACCTCCTCTCTTTTCACTTGCAATATACAAGGCTTCACATTATCTTCAGAAAGAGGTGACAGATTACGGCAAAATTAGCAGCATAATTAGGTTGGGATATGACCTTCTTTTGTTCACAAGTGAGAATTTTTCTCCTGCAGGAAAAGTGACTGATTGTTCACATGGAGGAATTATTATCCTCTAATCAACTAAACCAAATCATTTAGAAAACATCTGGGTCAAACAGCATCAGCACTGATACTTAACATTTATGTACTGGCAACAGTGATGACAATAGCACAGCCATCATCATAATACCATCATTTTACACTATTCTTTACGTCAGTCATGACCATCTCCAAACGACTCTTCTAAACTTGCCTGATTTTGTACCAGCAGAGGAGACTGAAAGGCACCAAGCTGAGCAGTGTTCACTAACACTATTTGCTGCAAGCCCTGAAGGCCCTGGGCCTGGAGGGTGGCAGCAGGAATCTGCACTGTCTGCAGTGCTGCCTGGGGCTGGCTGATGCTGACATTTCCTGAAGTGGCTGCAGTGGGGATCGTCAGCTGAATGGAGGTTTGGGGTTGAGCAATACTGATCTGCTGTCTTGCTGATTGTTCTGCCTGGACCTTCAGTGTGAAGGAAGCTCAAGTATGAGATTTAAAAGTGTAACTCAGTCTCATTATAATAGTTTCCAAAAAGGCCACATATACCTATCTTTTCCCCTAAAGAAAAACCAAGGTAAAAGCTAACTTTACTAATTACTAAGTAATAATAATAATAGGATTTGTATAGCACATTTCCCCACATGAAGGTGAGCTCGATGTGCTTCACAAGAGACCAGGGACAGTGAGAAATGAGGCTGTGTGAGGTAGAGGTCACAATCAAGTACAAACAAGCACAACAAACATTTACAAACATGCACCAGTTACCGATACAAGAACATGAAGGAACACAGAAATAGGAATAATGGGGAGAAAGGACAACAGGATTGATGAAGGTGTTTCCGAAAAAGACAGGTTTTAAGTCCAGATTCAAAGCCACATATCACTCCACTGGGCAGAGAGATGGAGCCAGGCCATTCCAAATACTGGGGCCGGAGGAAAAAGAACAGCCGAAAGTCTCCAATCTGATACATGGAACAGAGAGAAAACTGACGTGGGCCAAGAAAACTGACCTGCAAGGCTGGTGTGGCAACACAAGCTCAGACAGATAAAATGGGGCAAGGCCATGAACAGCAGCAAGTTCTGATGCGGAGTGGTAGATATTAATAGAGTGGGTGCGATCAGACAGGTAGGAGTGGAACCAACTTAGGACAGTGCTAGAGAGGCTAAAGGTAGTGTGAAGCCGCTGTAGGAGAATGTGATGGTCTAAAGTGTCGAAAGCAGTGGACAGATCGAGCATAGACAGGACTGATATTTGACTGTGGTCGCAAGTAGCACTAAATGAAATATTTGGACTTAATGCCATAGAATCAAATGCATAGGTATTTGTATAAACAAAACAACATAGCTTAGTAGTCACAGGGGAAGTGACTTATCATGTCAAGAGCATAAAATGTGGATGATGGAGTCAAACCCACAACGTCCTCGTCCATTCCTAATTGGGCAGAGACATCTCTGTAAAGCGAGAAGGAAAGGAAGTTTCCCATTCACTGTGGCTTCTGCCCCAAAGTCAAAGACACTACCCACAACCTCTCCCATACCCTTTTCTATTTCCGACTGTGCTCATCTTTCTCGGGAATAAATGGACAAAGTGTGAGTGCTGGAGCTCAATATCCAAAAATACCTTTCCATTTGCTCCTTTCTTAACTCTGTAGGAAGCTGACTTTACAAACAGCTTATCTCCTGTGACTTAAGATTTTCTGCTCCTACAATCATTTGGCTAGGAAACTTTTTTTTTTTTATTTTGTTAATATCCCTTCACCACTCCAGCCAATGTGGTCAAGAGATTTTGGTTTCTCTTTATGTATATTCATCAGTTACAAACTAGTAATATTTGAGGCTTATTACATTCATACACATTTGGCTCTCAAATTTAAACAACAAACTTTGTGGGAAACATTTACCTGGTTCTGTGTGGTGAGAGCCGCCTGAAACTGTTTCTGGGCACCTTGCTGTACCACTTGCTGCTGCTGTGTTGCTTGCTGCTGCTGCTGGGTGGGAGCTGCCTGCTGCTGCAGATTATTCTGAGCTTGCAGCAAAATCTGCTGCTGAAGATTCTGTAGATCCTGCGCCGTCAGCGAGATGCCAGGTGGAATGGCAGCTGTCACTGGAATCTGTGTATCCATGCAGGCACCAAGGTCACACACACATATATATAAATACACACACAAGTAAGGTAATGGGGTCTCTAAAGTGGTTGGAATACTGTAACTGAGAAAAAACAAATTACAAAATGTCCAGTCTAAATAATTTGGAGTAGATTTTTAATTATAATCAGCAATTTGACAACTATTGATGGGTGACTAACCACAGCCTGCTGGCCATACTGGTTTTGGATGATGATGCCAGCCGTCGACATGGTGACAGGCAACTGAGATGGGATGATCTGCTGCAGCTGCTGAATGAAGTTGCCGCTACCAGCTGCTCCGTTGTTCTCTGTCATCTGCAGCAGAAGGTACAGATCAATCAAGTCCTTAATGCTGGAGCAGTGGAGAGGGAGAAAGATAGCTAGCTGTGTCTAAAAATAAACACATGAAATTGTCTCTCAGGTTAAAAGGGACCATGTAAACTCTAAAATATGATTCTTGAAAAGAACGATCATAAAAAAGCTGCCACTTGAGCACATCTCATACGAACTACTTGCCACTTCAAGATGTTTTGATAGCCATTGTCAGAGAAACTATTTCCTTTAATGAATAATGCTGCCACGTGCAATTCTTGTTTTCATTTTGATTTTTTTTTCCTCTAACCCTAGGCATTCCACCTCCTATCAACAACTGTCATTAGCAAACTAAGGTCAAACAGCATCAGAAGTTTGGTAAAAATCATAGCTGAAAAGAGTACTAATGCAAATCGTTACTCTAGTCATTATGCAATGCTACCAAAATATTTCTTTATGTTCTGGGTTAACTGTACTTATGGAGTTTTTTCCTCCCTTCAGCGATTGTGAAGCACAGCAAATGATATGGATATCAATTCATCAATAATAGCAAATTTGCAACCATCACAATAGGGGAAAAAGCAGCTTTCAGATTTCTCTCTAAACACAGGCAACCAAAAGAGAACAGAAAAAACAGCCACGTTGCTAAAGGGCATTATCCCCCACAGTCATAATTTTTACCTCCCACCATCTGTACAAGTGTGTGTGTTTGTGTGAGTTTGCAAGTGCACTAAGTAGTACATTGTCTGCAACTGGCCTACAAGCATGTGTAAGTGAAAGCATGTATCCATAGATCTATCTGTTTTTTGGTTGTTATTTTTTTGTCCATGTGTATGTGTGTGTGTGTGTGTGTGTGTGTACATGTTCCTGCATCAAATCAATCATCCTAGTATTCTCTCCTAAACCAAATTTGCATGCAAGTGGAAGGTAACAAAAGGTTGGGTAAAATATTAATGACTAAACTTAGCCACCACTGTTAAGAACACATGACATTTACAAGACTAACATCAGATAATCTACAGATATTATACCAAAAATGTGACCAAGGTTAAAATTATAACAGAAAATATTGATTGTCAATGATTGACTTCTTTGCTCATTTTGATATTTGATGACATTACACACACACACAAGGAAAAAAAATTAGCAAAGGGGATGCACTTTAAAGAAATGAATACTATATTACACACATTATAATGTTGTACTATACAGATAGTAACATACAATGAAGTGCTGCAAAGTAGCAGCATAAAGGACAGCTGCAAGACTGTGTGTGCATGAGTTCATGCTTACGTGCACATGTGCTTTAGTGTGCCTTTTCAAGCATGATATAAAAATGTGTGCATGTATATTTGTACATGTATTCATGCTTGGTGCTTAAAGTCTAAAGTTAGAGTTCATGGACTTGTACAAGATGTCAGATAAACACGTAGCCATTTAGAAAAAGCAAGCTGACCATTGCGGATATTACTGCTGCAAAGTTCCTCTGAAGGCAGCCACAAACAATTCCTGAGGAAGAAAAACCAGATGGATAAAGCTTCCCAATGATTTCACTCTGATGGCATTGAACGAAAAGGCACTGAAATAAGCACTGGCAGGCAGCGTGGAAAGTATGTTTGTACATCAATCCCCTGATGAAAGTTTCACCCTGGGCAGCTATGGGCTTTATCTCGTCTTCTTCAAAGTGAAAGAAAACACTATTAGTTGTATGTTAGCCAATACTTTTAGCCAAAGATACAAGACTTGGAGAAGCTGGGCATCAATAGGAAAAAACACAAAAAATTACTTAAATGTAAAAGTGTAATGTCTAGAAAACTATTAAACTGATACTCTTTATTACATTGATTACTCACTTCATTCTGCAAGATCACTTAAACATGAGTACAATGTGTGAAATGCAAATGTCCGTAAGAGACAAGGAAATGACTAGTTATAACTAATTTTAGGTTTCATTTTAATTTGCATCAGCCTCTCGATTTATGTGGATCCATAGAACTATGCTATTAATTTTGCACAAAATATAGAAGACAACGAAAGCAGCACAGCTGTTAACATCGACAGCTGCTGATAACTTGCCTCTCCTGGCATGATGGGTAAGATATTCCTTTCTCCAGATCCTAACATTATATAACCTTTCTCTCCTTTTTGTAACTGCATGTACTCTTCAAGCAAGAGAAATCTCCAGCTGACTTATCAAAGTGAGGGGCTGACAAACTCTGGCCACAAGTAGGCAGTTCTGCCACAAACCTATTTTACCTACAGACATTAAGACATCCCAATGGGTGCCAGTGAAACTACATAGAGCACTACACAGATACAAATGGATCCAACAAAAACCTGCCAAATTCACACAACTGCAAAGAAGCCTTTACTTGCAGTGCCAGAAACTGTTACACATATTACAAGGAGTATTGTAAGCCCATCAGCAAAGTCATCTTCCTTGCTAGGCAAGAATACTTATGAAGAGAATAAGGATGTAAACACACTCAAATGTGAATAAGATTGTAAATTCTGAAATACTTCCCTGAAACACCATTCCTAATACATTTCTTTCTCAGATTAATGACAATTACATTATTCAACTTTTTTTTTTTTTAAAGGGAAACAGAACCAACAGAGCCTCCTCCAATTTCATTATTATTCATCATGCTGAGCTTTCCAGAAGCCACTACACAGCAGGGACCCTCTCATTTGCAAATCATCTCATTAGCATGCATGAAGGCAAGCTAAGTCCCTGCAGTGGAGAGGCAGAAGGCAGGGAAGGACCTCATTGCTTATTCAGCACCAGGAAATTCTGTTTCAGACTGTATAAAGCAGGCAGCACAGCCTTTAAAGTCTTCACAATAGGAACTGTACACCAGGAGCTGAGATACATGCAGAGTGAATCAACTTGATACTATTAACATTTACAAGAATCTTCACCCCTTGTAACCAGACCTCTGAGGCTAAACAATGAATAGGGGAGGCTAGGATTTACAATACTTGGTCTGCTGTACATAAAGTTTTTCTTTTCAACTCTCTGCATGTATACTAAAACAGTGGAGGCAACTCTGAATCAGGGTAAGAATGAATCAGCTCTTGAACATTTATGTGACATCTAATTTTTAAAGTAATAATTATAGCTAGAGTATCTTCAAAGCACCCCCCAAAAAATATTTCAAGTATATCTAAAGCAAAGACAAAACATCGGCATGACTTTAATTCTTCCCAACAACTTTCACAGACATTCATTATTGTTCTACGTTGTCCCTAGGAATGATTATAAATCATAGTCAATGTCAAATTTAAAACTGTTTTATTGACAGAAATGGACCTTATCAGGTATCACCATTTCTGAAGAAATAGTGGTTTCCAACATTATTGACTTATTAAATTAGTTTACTAAAGTAAAACATATTACTTTTTTAATCTCTTCAGAACAAGTGTTTCTTTTTAAGAAATGATAGTCAAGAGATATAAACATCTTTTAATTTTTATTTCCTAAATGAAATGTGTTTTCTCTCTTCCATAAATTTGCACACATCATGTACTCTTTCATGTGCGTACTTATGTTTGTCCATGAGTGTGCACACACACACACATACAAACATGTACTAACATGCATTTAAAATAAAAAAACTGTACTGTTGCTAGGTGGCACTGAAACTACAGGCAGCCTTTCCCAAACTTATGGAATGAATATTTATGAACTTTTTCTGCCAGTTTCCTTTCAAGCTCATTGCTGCAATGTTTTATTCAAATCATAAGCTTTTTTGCAAGTTGCCTGCTTTATGAATAATTCATAGTCTGCAATGTCTTATTATTTTCCACTTCCACTGCCGTATGCATAATAACAACAGCACATGAATCTCAATTCTTTAAAAAGAAAACACACATTCCACAATAAAAAAAAAAGCAGAACTGAAATTTTAAACCTTCTCCACAAAGAAAGACACAAAAAAGAGATACTAAAGGAATTGAAGATGGGATTCTACACAAAACTTTAAGAAAAGCAGACTTTAATAAGATCTTTTCATCTTTCTTTCTCTCTCCATGAAATGTACTGCAAAAAAGAAACAACCAAGCTGAAGGACAATATATTCTGACATATTAAATCTTCTGTTTTACACATTGAAGTAAATGTTACTTTTTGTAAGACCCACACAATAAGTATTTCCCATTTCAGAAAAAGAAAACAACTGTTAGTTCTTACTTTATGTTGCTGTCACTACTGGTGACAGCAACAAATGTAATAATAGCAATAGTATGCTCCAAATGGCTCAATGCCACCAACAGAACCTGCTTACTCACTTTTTCAATATCTCAATCCCAAAATACTTATTTCAGAAGGGTGGAAATGTTTGCTCCTGACCAATGGGTGAGTTACACACTTTGAACTATATCTTTATAACATGTCAGGATATGCATGACTAAAACTAATGAAGAAGACAACAAAAAGAGAACTCTAAATCGATCTCTTTATTAGCATCTGGTCATTACTGCCAATATCACAAGGTAAGGCTTGTTTCTTTACATTCACACATATTGCAATAAATATACTCTTATTCATGTGCACACATAAACATATATATATATATATATCACACTTCAAAGAAAGCGTAACATTCAGGTTCTAAAAGTATTACATAAGATGACATATGTTTCATATCTCAGTAGCCGTTTTAATTCTTCTTAAACTAAAACACTTGGATAGGAACCAAGCTAACTGCTTGCTATTGCTTACATTTTTACACATCAGAATTTCAATAAGAAGTTTATTTTTGCTATATTGTGAAACATTTTGAAGGAACCTAGGGAGGATGCTATTGTACTGTGGGTCGTGAAACAAAATGCTGGGTTTCATCCTCAGTGGACCCTACACAAAATGAACGGTCATTTATATAGTATGAGCGTTCTGGTTATGGATGAAGTGGTTCTTGTGAATTTTTATGTCACTGACTCCCAATCGAAAACAAACCAAAGCATCCCTAAAACATTTTACATTTACATGTTCAAAATGCAGTTCTGATATGATAACATTTTTATAGACCTGATACAAATAGATATGGTCACTGTGCCTCATGCGAGCAATCCATTCTTGCTGACCAATATCAGCTGTTCTTTGCTTCATGGCTAACAAAAACATTTTATAATTACCCATGCCCTGGTTTAACCATAATAGTTGAAAGCCATAGATCCCAGCATTACTCGTACTTTTGTAACCCAGTTCTTTTTACCTTGAGCAACTAAGGTGTACAGTAGCATGTATGCTTGTTTATGTATATGGTCTATGTTCATCAGCATGAGGTGAAGCCAAAATTTAACAGCTTTTATACAGCAGTTAACAAAAAGTGGGTAGTGCCTGACTTCCCCATACACCATATCTGATGGTGTGCAGACTGGAACATTAAAAACTTTTTACAAGCAAAAAGGTGCACTTTTTCAACTGGGCTATCATCCTGTATAAGACCTCATATGTCAGCTGAATATAAAAGCACAGGTTGAACAATGGAGTCAAATAACTTAAAAAAAGGTTTGGCTTGTCACATTATGAATTCTTTTCAATGTTTTTACTATATCCACTGTGGCTTTCTTCCCATTGATTCCTGTTTCACTCCCTTATAGGAGCTCATACAACAAAAAGAGAGAGAGATGGAGCTGTCTTGTACATGAAACACATCCAAGTAACTGTGTGTGGTTTATTATTCTGCATGTTCAATGGATTATAACACACAAGAGATAGTTCTTGTGTGCCAGTCAAATGTATATTTCAGCAGACTTTTGTAAGGTAATGAAAATACATATTCTGATGGCATGGCCAATCGAAACCATACTATTTATCAAGTAACCGTTTACATCATGCATTCACTAATGCCAGACTGATAATGGTTATTATACCAATTTAACTTTTTCTTTAGAGAAGTGAGGTATTTAACTGGTGAGTATGAACTGGTCATGAGACTCTACAGCAACCACGGGTAATACAAACTTACCACTTTCAATTCCACATTGGTTGTTCCTTCCAGAAGTGCAGCATTAGTGAGTATATCTCCATTTACAGGAATAACTGAAACCATCATGGCACCAGGGAAAAGCATGTAATTTACAGTATTTTTTAAGTTATATACATATAATCCACATAAAGAGAATAATGTGTTAAGAACTCAAATGTCTGTCAATGGTGGAACAACACATTTCCTTCTCCAGACTGCTAGCAGTATTGAATAAAGCCTGGTTTTTCTGATAGTAATATAATCATGCCATCTACTCTGTCCAAAAAATGTTGGATACAGAATTTGCACATGGCAACCATGTGTATGTGCATGGCATCCTATGAATTTTGTTACATCTGTGTATATGGATGTACAGTGTATGGGTGGTTTTAAATACATAATGGATTTACTTCAGGTTTTTTTTTCAATTTCAATATTGTAGCAGATTTTCCCCAAACTAACCTTTGTGATTTTTGTCCTCATCACTAAAAGTTGGCATTTTCTGTGATGGAAAAAGGATTATTTAAGGTATCTAAGGCACAAAAGTTTCCCACCATTAAGTAATGGCATTAAATCTTTTGTTAAGAGGGAAAATGCACAATATAAATCTAGTATTATTATTAATGTTATTATTATTATTAACACAATGATTCCAGATCACTGCTTAATATGGAATGATCAAAGGTCACATGACAACTACAGTGTGTTAAAATACTAAACTACAAAGAAGAGAATGGGATACTGCAAAAGTTTGATTTAATTAAACTATTTACAGTATTGCAAAATAAATTGACCACACATTAAAGAGAAAAAGACGATATTCTTCTCTTATATAATTAAAAACTTTAATTTTGGAACAAAATGAAAACATGAAAAGGTGTTTTGGGTGTTTTCCAGATTCGTGTAACTTCAAGAAAATATTTTGCAAGTTGTAGAATACTTGCACTAGTTTATATGCTGTAATTAATTTCAACTATTGCTCCCTTCACTATTTTTAACAGCATATTCATACTGTTATTCAAAATCTTACAACCTAGGTATTTTATATTGCTTTTTCACAATTCTTTTACAACTTATATACCAATCTTCAAAAATATCCAGAACTGCAGTATATCCTCTTGAGTGATCTTTGCATATCTCATTTTTTTCTGAAAATCTATATGCTTAAAGTCTTTAAGGTGTTACTAAACAATTTAAATCCTGTCAAAAATCAAATATAAAATTGAATACATCAATAAAGGGGTTCTCCTCCCAGCCCCACCCCATCCACCACACCTCCCCCCACCCCAATCTCCAACTTCATTTTTTTATCAGCTGTGTTGTGGCCTTCATTCATCCTACGAATACCTTTTTTGATATTCAGCTTTTTCTAGTTGTCAAAGGTCTTCGCTAATAAGATTGACATCAGAGCACAACTCTGAAAATCAACATACCAGCTGTTGAGGCACTACAGTTAGGATACTGGCAATAAAAAGCCAGGATTCATTTTCGGACATAGGCCTACTAATCACATCAAAAAAAAATATTTTTTAATCCACTGCTGGAAGAAAAATAATTAATCCTGTTGTTGTTCGTTTAAATGCTTTAATTAGTAATGTACTGTTCCCTTAATTGGTTCTACTGTAGGACATCCTATTGCTACTGTTGTCTCTTTTCACTAGTCTGGTGAAGAATGGAAAAAGCCTCTAATCAAAGGAAGTTTTTCTTCTCATTTTCATTAATGTCAACTGTTTTTTATTTCTTTAACGGTATTTATCAAAGAATTTCACACCGAATTCACGCGGTCATGAAAAAGTGTACCTCATGGGTTCACTGTGCGTCACGAATGTCACGACTGGGTATGTTTCAGTGTGTACGCGCGCATGTATGTGTGTCAAATGAGTGACAAATGTGTGTCAAATGAATAGTTGCTTTTACGCTGAATGCATGTCTTCTTGGTGCTGCTTTAAAAAAAAAATGTAATTGTGGGTAACGTTTAGAAATATCAGCCCATTGGTTCATGATTTTAGGTCACAGAGAATATAGAAATGCCAGTCTCACAGCTCCACTTTGACATAACAATCAACAAAACAAAATCTGCTGCAAAACCGTAACAACAGCAGCAGGAAAAACAGTCATCCTTTTCTCACACATTATAGAATTATAATGAATCTAAACATACAATCAACAGAGATTTGCACGTGCTGATGTATTTTGCTTTCATCTTGACCTCGTTTGCATGCATACAAAACAATTTAAGTCATGTAGGACGACATTCTAAACTTTCTTTGCCAAGAAATCAAAGAAAAGGAAAAAACATAGGCAAACTATTTACAGTTATCATACATAAAACAACAATTATCACGATTACTATTCGCCTAAAATAACAATAAAATGAAATCAATTATGCTAACATTAAATTATGAATATGTAAGATTTACCACCTTTCTTCCCATTTGGAGACACTTCAGCCATTTTGAATAATAATTTTCCGGAGATTGACGGAAACTAATCAGACAACAAGAGAGCTAAACTAACCACAAACCCATATATTTTCGGTTTTAAAAAGTAAGGTTAATAGTAATTATATATACCTTTGAGCTCTTGATCTCAGCTGTTCAAGTACGTCAGGAAATGATTATTGCAACATAAGTGAGTCGAAGATTTCCGACTTACGCCGACTTTCAGGACAACGGATCCTACTTCAAGATAATTCTTTACTGTAATTGGACAAAAAGAAACGAGATAAATAGCAAAATATAACTTTAAATTTTTTCAATTAAATCGATATAGTACCCATTTTATCTACTTGTAAATACATCTAATTAAATAAATACTTTTGTAATGCGGTAAAGATTAGTGCGAAACTAATATTATGGCTTCAAACATGGCATCTACCAGTTATTTTGATGTTGACGAAGACTATCCTGAATATTCATCGCTTCACCAAATGTTTAAAATTGTTGGTGATCAGATTACAGAAACAGATCTTAGAACATTGAAGCTTCTAACATACAGTATAGTACGTGACGACATAGTTCTTAGAGCAAAAGATGGATTCACTTTCCTTCTTGCATTGGAAAAAATTGGCAAAGTTGACCAAACAAACTTCCACTTTTTGGCTGAAATCATCAGCCAACACACTGACCGACACGATCTCTTGCATTTTCTTAGCCTGAAGAGGAGAAAGACTGGTATGACTATTTTTACATTATTTGATTGCTTGATTAATTAATATATCTGTTGGCAGTTATTATGAGAATCATCACTACTCTTGTGACTTTAGTCTTTTAAAGGACAGTTTGGCTTGACATTATCAGCTCCTGAACTTCAAACTGAATTTTTTTTTTCATCTGCATTTGGTTGTTGTTAAACTGTTAGTATTATAGTTTTCTTCTTCAGTTTTATAAGACAAGGCAATTGTATGTTGTGTTATGTAGCATCCTTCCTATAAAACAAATGACTTTGAGAATACTGACGAGATAGATTTCATCTCCAAAAGAGGACAAGTGCCCCAGGATTAAACCGCTATTCAGTTGGCGGGGGGAGGGGGAGGGGACGGGATTTTTAGGGCTCACGAGCACTGAATATGTCTCAGTCTGGTGCATACCAGATTGGTCGTACTTTGCATGTGCACTTAAAGTTTGCTTCTTCCTGTTTTTAAATTTTATTTTGCTTTATTGTTTCACATTATATACCAACCCAACCCGTCCAATTTTACAGTTTATGAGATACCTGGCTTTGTGAAGAAATAAGTAGTACATTCTGATTGGTTCTTTTGGCGGTATACATTTTTCTGTTACATATGTGTTAAGCTCCACAGTGCTGTGACAAAGGGCTTTTCTTTACCGAACAAACTTGGATAAACATTTGACTAGGTTTGAAAAAGGTTGTATATAACCATCATGTTAGAAACATTGCCTGACTTTGCCCAATGTTTATCCAAAATTGTCTAAGAATAGCCTTAAGCATGGAAGGTGTAGTACGGGTTTGTAGTGTTTGTTGTCCAGATGGCTTGTAATGTGTTGATCATCATTCCAAGCTTATGCTTGAATTTAAAAAAAAAGGTGGTGGGGGGGCAAGTACAGAACTAAAAGTTATGGGAGTTTGAAATTGTAGACATAGAAATAATAAATGTGAGATGTTGCCATCCTGAATCAGGAAGCATATGAATTAAGACCACCTGCAAAATGGTTAACTGAACAGTCAGACTGGGCTTTGCTAGAGAGCCAACCAGAATGCACAAATATTTCTTAAATAAGTAATGTAATAACAGAACTGTATGGTGGTTCATTGGTCCCTTATAGCTATAGACAGTTTCCATCATATATTCTTCAGAACTAACAGCTTTTAAAAATTAATTTCTTTTGGGACAGTACTTTTTCACTAGATTTAGCATGAGTTGTCATTTAATAATAAATTTCTATGATCTTCTAACGAGACATCTATTCTCTCTAATGCATAAACATATTATTTGTCCATCGCCTCAAGAAATCACCGCCACTGAGCTGAGACAGTGTACAAGCTAATGGTAAAAGTATTTTGGTTGTTGTCAGTTACAAGTGATCCTGTGTCAAAATACCTGGAAGAGACATGCAAAAGAGGATGCCAAAGAAAACGAAAGAACTCTGATGCATCCCATAGTTCTGAGAATGCACCATCTTCCTCATCATGTCAGGATCCATTTTCCTCAACCAGTAGCAGCTCTGAAGGGACGTGTAGAGACAGTAATATGTGTAGCTCATGTACCTCCTCACTGGGGAGTGCTAGGAGTGAGAGGCATGCCAAACAGAGCCGAAGGGATGGTAGTGGTACAAGTGTAGTGACAGCCAAGGTATGTCACAGCCTGCAGGTTCATGGCAAAACAGAATGGAAGGCAAACGAAAATAAACCCGAAGAGAAGAATGGAGAGATTAAAAAGAAAATGACATGTGGTAAGTGCACTTGTGTAGATCACCTAACGGATTTAGTAGAAAAATGTGTTTTTGATGAATTTAAGGATGTTTGAATACAGTAAAAATTTAGCTTTATGTATAAAATTTTCATAATACTGTACATATAGTGTAAATAGGTTTGTTCATAATTCTTTCAGTACTTTACGACTTTTAGTACCCTTTTACCTTTTTACTTCTGTGGTTCTGATAAATAGCACCATCCCCATTTCGTACTTTTAATCATTAAAAACTGATATTGTGTCTGTCACCAGATATTCGACTACGTGTGAGAGCAGAGTACAGTCAAAGTGAAGAATCATTGGAAAGCAGTGTTCATGTAAGAAGACCCTGTTGACATTGGCCTTTGGTTAAATCTTTATATTTCAAAGGAAATATAACCTTAATCTTTCAATTTACTGTTGGCTATAAAACCACTTACCTATGAGTAAGAAAGATACTAAAACCTTATTTCATGTGTGTAAGTTACAAGTTAGGTAGGGCAGATCTATACAGCCTGGGTAGCTGCTTCTTTACTGCACAGGGCAGGAAGTGATAAGAGGCTGACGAAAGAATAGTGTGTGGAAGGTTTGTTTTTGATGTTAAGCATTATGTTGTTATTGCATATGTGTAGGTTGTTTTTTCAATGTTGTAATATTTTTGTGTATTGTGTTTTTGCATTTAGGAATGAAAAAAAAGAAATTAAGAAAAATAACACTTGGCATGTCATTATTTAATGTTACCTAAATCAGATCTGTTGTTCGATTAAAGCTTCAAACCTATAAGAAAATATTGTTTGTGTTTGATTTGTTGTGCTCTTCTTTATTTTATGACTAGTCGGACAAAGAGGAGGCTCTGGAGCGTCAGTTTGAACGTTTCACCCAGGCCAACACCATCTTGAAATCTCGAGACCTTGGCTCCATAATCTGTGACATCAAGTTTTCAGAGTTGACTTACCTGGATGCCTTTTGGCGTGACTATGTGAATGGTTCTTTATTGGAGGCTCTCAAAGGAGTATTTATTACAGGTACACAATTATTTACATTCAAGACACTGATGGGGATTTTATATAGTAATGGTAACATGAACCCTAGACCTTTTTAAAGTCAAGGATAGAACTGAGCAGAAATCAAGATTGTTGTTATTTTCTTCTTCAGGTTTGAAGGAAGATTGAATTTCTCACTTTATAAATGCTCTTGTTATTGTCTTGTTTGTTGCTTTTGTATACTATAATCAGGAAACTTCTCAAGTAGGTAATGTTTGCAATAAGACATAACAGATTTTTTTTATCGAGGTGTTGGTTGTGTGATGACATTTGTGCGTACATGATGATGGCTGTGCAGACATGCAGGTGATGTAGGCAGATTGAATAAACTGATCAGCCATCTGTGTATGGCTATCAGTGTGCAGAGACATGCTGTGACGGTTAGGTATATTGTAATCCGTAACGTCCCCTACATCTTGAAACTGCAAAGCTCCTTAAGTTACAAATTTATCTTAACTACATGTTTAGATCCTTTTTTATTTGGGCATTAATCAGATATTTCAACCTTAAATGCAGCAGCTGCTAAATCAGGAAGTTTCTGTGTTACCCAGAATTGTGTGTTTTTACTTGCTTGATGACTGAGGAGTTTAGAGTGACCTGTTCGTACAATCATGTTGTCTGATAAGTGGATGAGTAACTGGTTTGTTATTACCCTTTGTTGTTTTGAGTGACTGAGTAATTAGTGATATTTGTGTGGCTTTTATTTTTGATGAGCTAGATGGTTTACAATTTCTGCAAGGATCAGTATTGTCATTGGTTTTCATAGAAAAGAAGAATGAAAAACAAGTATTCATAGTGTGACAAGTCAAACTATTTTTCCTGCAGATTCTCTTAAGCAAGCTGTTGGTCATGAAACTATCAAGCTGATGGTAAACGTGGATGAGGATGACTACGAAATAGGGCGACTCAAGCTGTTACAAAACCTAATGGACTGACAGGTGTGGCAACAGGGAAGGAGGTGTCTTGTCTGCTCAAGAATGCAATGTAGTAAATGGCAGTGCTAGTTGTGATAATGATGACAGAATTTTATTTTGTTTACTTTGTTCAGGAGTGTGAATGGAAACATGTTCTTTCATGGTTGTTTGTATAACTTCCCCATACACATTTGAGTAACCAAGATGTTTGGGGGGTGGCAACCCTTATTCAGAGCTGTTTACCCATCCGATTCTTCTGCATTGTCTTTGACAAAAGACAATTATTCAGAGCTGTTAACCCATCCACTTTTCCTGCATTTTCTATGGCTAAAGACAATGTTGGCTTTAACCATTGTAAAAACAACAAACTCTGGTAAAGCACATAAATTCCAGTGTGGATTGATCAAGTTAAGCTGCTTTGCTTAAGTCAGTCAGTCATCCCTTGACCAGCACCTTTCGTTGGGGGGAGCACATGGATCATTGCTGTCTTCGACAACTGAGGTCTTGTGCTGATCTGTCTTAGTGAGGGTCTTTAGAAGTTGGTAGGCCTTTTCGCTGTCGCTTCGTGCCATTCCATCCTCTATGTCCTGGCACTGATTCTCGATCCAATTCTCCCTAGCTGCCTTCATCCTTTTCTTGATGGCACAGTCCACTTTTTTGTATTTGGCGGCTGCTTCTGGTTTGCTTTTCTTCTGTCTTTTCAAGGCCCTCCTTTGGTCACAGAAGTCTAGGATGTCATTCGTGACCCATGGCTGTTTCTTGTTCCTATGTCGCCCTAGAACCTCGGGAGATGTCGACAGTAGCACCTCTTTGATGTTTCCAGCGAGGGTGTCTACATCACATTCCACCAGGTTCAGTGCGGCAAATTTTCCTCCAGCCATGGCCTTGAAGGTTTCTGCAACATTTGATTCTTGCAGCTTCTCAAAATCAAAGCGAATTTAGGGGGTGTTTGAGAGTCACTTCACTTTCAGGTTCAAGGTTATGGTCGCTACCCATGTCAGCGCCTGGGTACATCCTTGTCTTGGCCTTGTTGATGGTGGATTTGAATTGTCTCAGCAGTAGGATATAGTCCATCTGATTATGAACCAATCCGTCTTGGTCTTCTAAACATCTCAACTAGTCATATAATCTTTAAACTAGCCAATGAAGACATCAAATGTTAAGTTTAAGAGCTTGCATTTTCAAATAGACAAGTTTAAATAGTGTGTTAATTTTTCAAGAGTTTTTTTTCCTTGCCTTTTTTTAAAAATTAAGCCAGTGTTGTTTCATTATATGATGATAACACTTTTCATCAGTGGACCCAAAATACTTATTTTCAATACAAAAACAGACAAATATACTTACTGTCTATGAAACGGTTAACAGCTCTGATTATTTATCAAAATTCTCATTTTTGAAGAGCACTGTTTGGGAGAAGAATAAAGCCACATTTTGACAGTGAGAAGTGAAAATTGCTGTGATGAAGTGATGACTTTTTTTCAGGCCTTTTCGCCTATATTTGTATTAAAAGTGCAGCAACATTGATTTTCTTATTGTGAAAATCAAAATGTATATAAAGTTTTTTTTTTAAATAGCCCATCTCTTTATCATTTTACAAGAAGCGTTTAATGAAAAAGTTATCTGTTGATGACTTTATTTAAAGGGTGGTGTATTTTGAAACTCAGTTTGGGCTTAGATTATGGCTGTTAATATTCTATATCATTTTTGTTCCCAAGTTTGGGTTGCAAAAAATGTTTTACTTTCAGTTCTATTTAAAACACATTTTCAGAGTGGTTCATAAAGACTGCCATGATTTGTTACTCTTTTGCTAAATAAACTTACCTTAATTTTGGACAAGTCATCTACAGTCTGACAAAAAAGCGTGAAGTGATGCTAGGGTATGAGTGTTAGACTGGTTGACTGACACAGTGATTGATGGCTTGTGATCTGTAGGAAGGCACTGGCAGGGTGTAAACAGATATGTCTTTTAATTAGTATCTCATCTTTGAAAGGCATTATTCTTGCAGGGCACTGGTTTCCTTTGTATGCAATGATCTGAACAACTGCTGGAACAATATTTCTCTTCAACAACAATTACCATGTCAAGCACACCTTGCCCAGTTGACCCTTTGCATCAATCTGTGCATTTGCTCACTATCAAGTTTGAAGTGTGAAAGGTTCGACATTTGCAAGAGTGACTTACGCCTACTTGAGGTTAACATGATCAAGACTGAGAATCAGAATGTTGGCAGCATGACAACAGGTCATTTTTAAACACCAGAAAACTGTTTTCTAAATACAATAGCAAAAATGAAAAAATTATAATTAGTGATACATAAAAAGCCTGCAAATAATAGTGAAATTTGTATCCATTATAAAAGTTTTTGACTGTTCCAGTCTACTGTGCAGCTTATAAAATCCTTATTGATCAGTTCAACTAACTTTTGAAAGAAGTTCATTTCCATTACTTCTCCAAAAACCTGCTGTCCATTCTGAAAGTGTCCAACCATATATTTCTTTTGAATTGATTTAGAAACCAGGGGCCAGTTGACAACACATTTCTAATTTTAAACACTTTTAGGCCTTAACTCTATTTAGATGATTAGTTTAAAGGGCACACGACAATTTTAGATTTTTTAAAACTAAAACTGCTTTAAGTAAGATAAAGTTGTTTAAGTCTGACTTTCCGTCCTGTCAGTACAACTTTTTGTATGTTTTTCTGCAATGCATCTAAATGGCTAAGAAGAGATTTTGTTTCTTTAGAACAGTTTTAAAGTTTAGAAATGTGCAACTGGCCCCTGATGTGTAACTCATTTATTTCAAATCACAACTGCTGAGTCAAAAACTGTTGTGATACTAGGTGATGGTGCAAGCATGCACACACACACATATCACAATATTCAGTCCTATTTATCATGTTAATGTTGTCATATAACATGCTATGTATTGACTTACAGCAAAACCTAAAATGCTATCGTTTGTAGACATCTTTGTTCTAGAGCTCTTGAGTGAACTATACATCATTAATATGCCATTTTCATGCTACTAGTATAGCCCTCCAATCCATGCTGCCAGTGCATCTCAGAGACTAAAAGTGTCCTCTCAGCCATGTTTACACATATTATGTAAACTTGACAACAAAACATAGCAGCCTCCTGAAGTGTCTCCATATTGTTGTCAAGGCATGATTATAAGTAAAGTTTTTTTTTTTTTGGCAATGGAAAATATGGAGAGGAAAGAAAATAGTCTGTGTCAATAATTTAAAACAAACTTTCATTTTAGATTATGTTGCCCTGGACATTTTTGGAAGGGTTTGTCAACCTTGCTGTCAGTTCATATTGAAACTTGTAATTACTTCAACACAAATCCCATAAGAACCCAAGAGCTGCAGTTAATGTAATGTGACAATGATTTAAAAGAACAATGTAGGTGGGTATTTTGATGTTGCTTTTGTACCAGGTTAATATACTAAGTAGATTTATGGAGATTTTAATCTTTTTTAAGATCTGTTCAAGAGAACCATGTAGATGGTATTACCATATTTCACCATTTCAATATTTTGATTAGTTGATATTTGAATTGAAGAAAAAGTACTAATTTGTTAATATTGCACACTTCAACAAGATGTCTAAGTGTGATTTCATAGGCCATTTCCATCAGCCACTGTTAAGCTTATTTATGTATTTGTCTTTTATTGCATGTTCAAAGCACAGCCCACAAAATACTTGTTTCTCAAACAATGACTATGCATATAATTTTAGCAGTTGTTTAACTACCTGTTGGTTATTTCTTTTCATTCCCTTTTAGCACCATTGCTAGCACCTATCTGCATCAGACAGTAACACTAGTTAAAGAGTCTGTTATAAAAAACCTCAAGCAGTCTTCAGATGGGATGTGGGCACTCACAGGGTTAACGATACTTCACAAGCATTGGTTTTAATATTTAGATTCCTTTGTCTTTTAATGTAGTGTAATAATGTTTTGCCTTGGAAATAATGTGGCTTTCTTAAAATAAAACATTTGTGGCCAGTTAGAATATTTTTAAGTGTGAGCATGATGTGTTTTCGATGGACTGCAATGTCACATGGTCAGTTAATACAGAGATACATCATCAAGAATTAATGAACTCATTTAAGTATGGGCACAAGTCATTAAATTTTAGCCAAATATACCTTAAACTTTCAAAGTCGAAAACCTTCAAGCTGCAGCACTCTGCATAAAACATGATCTCTAGCATTAGCTGTATATCAATTTTTTTCAACAAATCACAATTCTTTTCAATGTTTAATCAGTTTATTGCTGCTAGTACAAGCATTTGTGACTCTTTTCTTTTTGTAAAACAGACATACAGATTGATCAATATTTAAAATTGTTTATAACACCATCAGACTTGCTCAAGAAGCATTTCAACAATGCACTATGTTTTTTTTATGAAATTTGTCCTTTCGGGAGTCTGTAATAACGAAGCAGCAATAGGAATGAAATTTGTAAATTTTGGAGGCACCTTTGAAATGCATGATTCCTTCCTTCGTTTGTATGGTACAACATAAACTGGAGATGATGCTGCAAAATCCATGAGATTTGATTGGGATGCAACATCGTCCAGAAAGGAAGGCGAGTTGTTTAATGTCCTCACAAAGGTACTGGGCTGGAAAGATGGACCTGAATCTTTGCAACTGTTACAATATGCATATGCAGTGGCTAGCTGACCATCTGGTGTCAGAGATATATTGCAGTGTTCCAAACTTGCAATAGGGTCCCGGGACTTGGTAAACAATGGCAAACTGCGGTCGTTAATATTGCATCTGTATGGGCCCACTTGACCAGCAAGACTAAGCCCTTGACATTGCTCAGTATGACCATTTGCCTCAAGATCTTGTGACCTAACTTGACTGACACCACCAGAATCCTGGGATTTGATTTCATCTGAAGTGACTGTGGCAGTCCTTGCTTGTCTTTTTTCATTCAAGTACTGACGGCTGGAAAGAAAGTAAAACTTCTGTCAGCATGTAGAAGAATTAACTGAAAAGTAATTTATATGTGTATATCAAATTTACTTTTATAAAATACCTGCTAACTTATTGTAACAAACAGTGTCTTGGCAAACATCATTCCTAGTTCTGGCACCCAGGCAAATACTCATCATTTTTTTGGCATTGGTTGGTACACTACTTAGAACAATTACCTCTGTAGCAGTTCTTGAGTAAATTTTCATACAAAGACCGTTTATGTAGAATCCTGATCATTTGTCACCAAAAGGAAAGATTACATATCACAGCCATTTACCCATTTGCAATGAAATCAGCATCCAGTAAATGAATCTTATATTTTAAAAACTAATACATTTCAATTCTTAAACCCAATTTACAACAGCATTTATCTGTGCACTGCTTCAGTATCAGTAAACTGTAGCCAACACTCTTCTGTCCTGGCTTGTTCTGAGGTCAATTCTTGCACTTTCAATAACTGCTTTTCCTGCCGCTTGCATCTCCCAATTTTTTTTTGTGGCACACAGTGTTATTGTGAACTGTGTGCATGTAATGTTACAATCACAACACCACCGAGTGAGTTTAGGTATAGTGTTCTCTTTCAGACATATCTTCCGTCAACGTCACTTTACAAAGATGACCGATATTAATGCCACCACCTCAGGTTTCAACACTTTCATACTAAATGGTGGGAGTAACATACTAAGGCAAAATTAAAAATAGTAGGGCTACAATAATCCTACTATAAATTAAAAATTGTGTTTCCATACTGTGCCTTGTTTCCTGTAAAATGTACAATAAAAACTAGGTAAAGAGCTCTGCACATGTGCACACACACACATATTTGAGTATGTGCACTCATTAACAGACTTTGAAGCGATTAAATAGCCAATTATTTCAATATCCTCACATTTCATATAAAGAAAATGATTCTACATAAGAATCCTCATATCCACTGAAAAACTTCATATTTACCGGGAGTTGAGGCGCCGACCTGCATTCCACACACGTCCAAAAGATGGCAACCATTCTGATGAAGTGTCCACAGTTCGATCAAATTTAGCTCCCACTCGGCAGGCTGGCAGTTTTTGCCTTCTCTGTTTTTCCACTGTATATACATCAAATCAGGAATGAGGAAGCAAAGATGGAAATGGTCCTGCATCTCATTTCTCTTGTACATTATCACACTAGGCAGTTGTTTTACAGAAACATTTAGCATTAACTTTATTTTAGCAGTGGCGTAGGAACCGGGGGAGGGGGTGAGTAGGGGGGGAAGATACTGATAAGGCCAGAATGAACGTCATTCACTGTCAGCCTGGAACTGCCCCCCCCCCCAAAAAAAAAAATAAGCCGAGCATCTTTCTATGCCAGTGTTTAGTGATTATCGAACTGCAGTGATGACAAATTGGGAAAAGAGGTGGGTTTTTTTCATATTAAGCATTTTTTTTTTTTTGCATGTGTAGTGGAGATGAAAGCTTGCTATAAAGTAACGTACAGTTTTTCTTGTAGTCTTCCATGGTGGGGCCAATCTCCCGACTGCCTTTCTCTTCATCCTCTCTTAGCCAAGGAGGTGTTGCTCCAGTAAAGATATTGCCATGGAAGTCGTGATCTTTCTCCTCCTAAAAACGGAAATCTATACAAGTGTTCTATCAGTGGATTATGTGGAAAGGTCTATGTTAATAGTCTTCATTCAAATCCAGAACAACATCCAAATAAAACACTTTCAGCAGTTTTTAGGAAACAAACATACTAACCTCTTGTCGCACAATACAGGTAAGCCCTTCACTGAAGGCAGCAACAGTCTTTCTTCCTTGTGCCACTTCTCCCCATTGTTGAGCAGAATATTGTCTTTTAAGTCTGGCCTGGCAGGGCATGCTGTCGAATGACTGCTTCAGAAGCTATAAAATTCAGGAAAGCTATCCAGCAACGTTTGATCTCACAGTCATTACTCAACAAACATGCCAAAGTCAGGATGGTCACAAAGTCTTGTTCTGACCTGCATAGAGACTCACTTCCGAAGCTAAAAGCAAAATCACTGTATTTCTACTATGCACAATAAATGTTATGCGATAGTTAAACTTCTGAAAGAAAAGATGCAAACAGTACTAAGACAACAATTCAATTAAAAAACTCTTATTCCAAACCACCTGATAATAAATTGACCAAATGTCTATGTCTAAAAGAAAATACTGCTGTTGACAAAGAATACAACAAAAACTAGCATTATTTCATCAGGATACAGAGGCAGCTGGTTGCAGCCAGGAAACAGACCTGTTCTTGCATACCCATCCATCTTACAGTTTGGGATCTTTCATCTGCCTCAACAATGTTTGCTGCTTCCTAGAATATGAATAAATTGCATTCAGGAATAAGGGAATGACACAATAAAGTGTGACAGTATTTAAAGTAAGAAGGAAATATACACATAAATAGTTGCTCACAAAATTACCATCATCATTTGATATCTGATAATTTTCTACACACAGCACAAAGCATCTTGCAGCATCAACAAACTTTCAAAAATAAGAGCATTGGTACACAAAATTTGCATCTCTTAGTCATTTATGCAGAATGAGAAGGTCCATCAACTCAAATCCATCATTAACAACGACATGGTGATATTAGACAAGCAACATCAAAAGCAACTTGTTTTCCTTAACTATGCTTCTTTTGCTTAATTCTTAGAACAGAACAATAAATCTTTATAACATCTCTTTTACTTAGAAAGTGATTGACATGCATATAAGATCATTGTTCAGGTTTTTATCTTTTTTTAATTTACATAAAGAACACTACTAGCACAAAATAACAGCACCTTTTTAATCTCCTTCTCAAGTTTTTCATGAAAACCTGTAATAACCTGTTCAGCTAGAAGAATGAATCTGGAAAAAAGACAAATTAAAACCATTTACAAAGTGTAACAGTTAAAAATCTTAATTAGTTCCACTTGCTATTCGCTATGTTATGCTGTCCTCGAGTCTGTCCCTGGATAAAGTAATGTAGAAAAAAAAACAACATAGAAACTGCTCATGATGAGAATTCATAAAAACTAACAAGATCATTTCTAATCATTTGTAGTTGTTCTTGGTTTAGTTGTCCAAAATGACATCTTTAATTTATGTATTCAAATAACTGCCGAATTCAAGCTACCAAATATTTTACAATGAGTTGTCTTTTGATTACAAGATACTAATTCCTAAAACCTGAGTGAAGAACTCCTGCTCTATTTATAGGATACCTGCCTTTGAATATCACCATTCTTACTTGCAATTTTAGTAACATCGGGAAACTGGTATTACTTTTGGAAATGCCTTATTACTATGGGCTCAAAGCTCTTACATAGGCTGTAGCTTTTAACAAATTTCACAAACTAGAGCTACATTACAAATTTTTTCCATAATCATGAATAATAGCATGGCTATTCTTGTAGATTATCTGCTTTTCTGCCTATTCCAGATTCAATGCTCTATAAGGTCTGTAAATGACGGATAAAGTGTTATGGAAGTGAGCAAAAACAAAAAATTCTTTTACCTGTTGTATTCTTCACCACTGATTGTAAAGTCAGACTTCTTATCCATGGGAATAATATTCTGCCAGAAAAAATCCCCCGTTTTACTTGCATGGTCTGCACTGCAAAAAAAAAGAAAGAAAAAAAAGAAAAATTCAAGGCTGTATTTAGAAATTTATGTTGCCAAAGATCTTTCTTCTAAATGATAAAAATTCTACACAATTCATTAATTTCTGGCTTCAAGTAGATGATAACAATGTTAAATCAAACCTAGTTCACAGTATAGTCACTAGTGCACAATAAGCACCATCTTTTACACACCTTGCAAGATGCTTGATGAAGCTTCCTAATACCAGAACACAATTATCTTCAGATTTGTGCTTCTGAATTTCAGCCTCGCAAAAGTAGCACCAGATTTGGCTATCCACTTCCCATCCTCTGCGATGAACTACTGGACTAGATAAGAATGTCTTGGTATCTGCAACCTGCAACAGCAGTGACAGGTATATATTATATAAGCTCCTTAGGAGTGTGAGTATGCGCTTTAAAAATATTTTCATTTATTATTATTATATATGATTTATTTATTAATTAGATGACATAAATTTACAATAGGCCTAACTATTGCTGACAATAATGAAAACGGTGAAGAAGGAGGCGTATTAATGCGAATCCAGTGAAATTATGATGATGTCCATTTGAAATGCGCAGGTATCCATTTAGAAGAATGCTCATTGCGCAGCAAAAACAGAAAATAAATAAATAAAACAGGAAAGTAAACATAATAAAGACAGAAGTGTTGCTTGGTTGTTTAAGTCCGTCTTAAATAAACAAATGGGTCTTCAGTCTTTTTCGAAACGTGGTTGCTGAAGTGATGGTGGACAATGACGATGGCAGAGCATTAACAGCTTAGGCGCAGCGTTTTTGAAGGCTCAAGTGCGCTTCTTGTTTGTGTCTTCCACTGCTGGGAGACAGAAGCGTGACTGGGAGCCAGAGCACAGGCCACGTGACGGCTGGTAGGGAGGAACTACCTCTTGCAAGTAGTCAGGAGCAGTTTTGAATATGCAGGACTGAGCAATCGAAAGCACTTTGTGATCAATTCGCTTAAAACAACACTCAAAAGTCAACACTGCCAACAGGTAGCATCGACAGTTTTTAAAATATACTAACCTTTATCTGAAACTTGCGAATAACGTTTCTTAAGACTTCTTGGTGCCTTTTTGAATAAATGTGTTTCTTCTTTCGCTGCTTGTGGTTCATTCTGCATAAAGAACAATATTGGTACTGGTAAAAAGACGTTGACATTACAGTATGTATTCGTTCAACCACAGATCGTAGAGCCTGTGCTTTCAGCAGTCGATGCAGCCTGAGGCTTGTTTCAATTATGTCATCTGTAAGAGTAGGAAGCAATTTATTTAATATTAAATTCCAAATCGGCGAGATTCATATGTAAAAGGCTTTACGTGTGACTCCGATTTATCATCGATAATTTTTAATAATTATACTTTCGACAAATAAGTAATTTTGTTTACAAATTGTCGCTAGCCTTGGAACTGCGGCCGAATATAAGCGCCGATCTAGCTTTTCTATTCACCGGAAGCTTCATCGTACAAGATTCCACAATTTATTTCTTCTTGACAGGTTTTAATTTATACATTTCTATTACTATTTTAACTTCTAGAATATTTGACTAACACATTCAGTCTTTTCATCGACAATTCTCACACAAGTAATCCGATAATGCGTAGTACTGACTGTGACGTGATGATATGCTGTTACGCAGTTGGCATCATCGATGTACTTCCAGCGACAACACAAAATCCAATCTGTTATAAATAACACACATACAGAGCAAAGCAGCTCTCACTTGCGTGATAACAATTCACTCAGACTCAATGAAGTGTTTCTGACCTTTGTGATATTAAGGCTGTAATAATTGTTTTCTCTTACAATGTGAAATGAATAAGGGTAATAAGTCTTTTTGTTCCTGTGTAGTTACTGACAATTTATGTTTAATGATACATAACTAAATGCAGCTGTTTCTAGAGCAGTTAGAACAAGTACAGTTTCTCTGGTTTTGATATACTGCTTGAAAAGTATGTTGTTACACTCAGAGAAATCTCACTAAACAATTTATTGTTATATTTGTCAACAGCTTCAAATATTGCTAGTTCTTGCAAAATTCAAGTCAGAACTTCAAGGATGCCAGCCTTGCTTGAGCGCCCAAAAATGACCCGTACAATGTATGAAGCACTGAAACGACACATCATGAATGAGAGAGCAAAAATAAAACAAGGTTTGTTCAGTGCCAAGTAATGCACACAAAGAAACAAAGTAGTGTATGTAAATTTTAAGCATACAGATAGATATGATGGTTTTAACAGAGCCACACCTTGAAATGGTGGTATGAGTTATTCAGGGAATATTTTTGTTCACACTAACATCTTTCAGAGCCAGAGCACAAAAATTATAGAGCAGGGCTTATTGCTTGGGAGGGCTCACAGTGCAGTGACATAGGTTGCTATAGACCTTCAGCCCAAAACTGGAAAAGGGTTTGTAAAGTAAGTTGGGAGGTTGTGGTGAGGCTAAAAGACCCAAAACCTAAACTTAAACCTAGCTCACTTTTATGATTTACAGGAAAAGTATCATGCCGTGCCCAGATTACAAGGCAGGATGAGTTTAGTAGACACTAAGTATCTTTCTTAAAGTAGGTATGGATAATCTGAGAGCATAACCTTTCAAGTTAGAGGCATCATTTCTAACTGAGATATAAGTGATTACAAAGATGATTGGCACTGTTTTCACTCTTCTGTCTGCATGAAGTGCAAGAACAAGATGCACTGATCGAGCAGATGAGGACAGAGAGAGAGCTGCGTAAGAAAAAAGAGGAAGAGGAGGCACTGACTCTTGAGCAGACAAGAGACCAGGTGAAACTTTCAGATCAGTGAAAGCAGGAAAACAAAACTGATTTCTATTTTGAGACATTTGTAGACTCACATTTGATGCTTAAACAACAGACCTTTCCCATGTGTTGGATAGAGTATGGGGTTATAACTTATGTAAAAAAAAAAAACTTAAAGGAGTGTCAGAATGGCCATAAAGTGCAGTCATCTCATATATTACAGTCCTCAGTACACAAGAAATCCACCCCACTTGTATATTGTTTAAGTGCAGTTGTTACTTGAATAAATAAGTGGTGAGCAAGAAGGTAACTGTCAGTAACTTTTTCATTGGTAATTCCTGTTTTCAATCATCTAGCTTTACATGGTCCATAGTTCTCTATAACTGTCTGTACTGATTTTATTTATAATATATCTAAAATAAAAAATCATGAAAAGCTGAAAGTGTATTTTTGAAAGTGTATTTCGACATTTATCAGAAAGCTGATGTATTTCAATAAATTATTGGTTTATATTTATTGTTAGAGGTAACAGCTATTTTGGAAAAGGCTTTGGAACAAATATGATTTTGGGGGCTGGCTGTCCACATTTCAGTGTGCCTTACCAAAACAGGGCAGAACTTCAAATTTAGTGACATTTTTATGAGGCTTGGCCTAGTTTTAAACAATACAAAAAAAACTAAAATATCCCTGTCACCTGGTTCATCAAAGGCAGTTCATTAAAAGAACACAGTCTTGCTATAATTTGATCCAAAATAAATCCTTCAGGAGGTAACTCACCACGACAAATTCGCTTTTTTTCTTGCAGTACTTCAGTAGCTTTGTCTTTGACAAGAGCAAACAACTTTGTGTTATCTGCCCAAAAAACAATAAGCTGAAATAATAAAACCTCCCTACTGGACAGGAAAGATCAAATGACTTGCACAAAACATGTCATCACACTCATCTCTATAGCCCTGTATTTTAAGTAAGAAAAAATACAAAGTAAAGTAAGAGTTAATGTTATCATACAATACAATACAATACATCTTTATTGTCTATGTCTGGTCACAACAGAGATAGAAATTTTCCTTTGTTGCTGGGAGCTCCCACAATTAACTGGAGAAAAGGATACATAATAAACTGAAAAAAAAAAAAAAAAAATTACGATCACACCTCATACACTCATACAGTTACACTCATGCTTAGCCCTCGCACACCTAAGACAGTTAGCAGATGCACATTTTCTTCCTCTCTTACACACACACACACCCACAGACATTCAGGCTAGGTACATTTGTTAGTCCTGTTCAGGAGTGCTATTGCGGTTGGTAAGAATGACTTGGCAAAGGCACTCTTCCTGGCTACCACTTGCTTCCATCTGCGGCCAGAGGGTAACATTTGGAAGTGGCGATGTAGTGGGTGAGAGGGGTCTGTGATGATTCTGACGGCCTTTAACCTCACAGCCTTGATGTATAAATCACCTAAAGGTCTTTGTGGAGAACCAATGATCTTGCTGGCACTCTTGACCATGTTTCAACAGTTGTATGCATTTTGATTTGAAGCTTTGTTTTTGGGGTGGCAGGTGCATTCTGTAACTTCAGTACTTATAAGAACATAACTTTTAAAAAATTTTCCATTTTGGATAAAGTATTTTTATATCCCCAAAAAAGCTGTCTAAAAAAGAGTTAAACAAGGGATCAATAAAGATGTGTCTAGTTAGGTTTTGATTTTCAAAACCAGCAGATTAAAGCAATTTGAAAATATCATCACAGATAGCCCAGCTTGAGCGTAAGCTGGAGCAACTGCGCAGTGAAAAGCATCAAGTGTTTCTACAACTGAAGAAGGTGCTGAACCAAGAAGAGGAAACTCGACGCCGTGCCCAGCTGAAGGAACAGAGGTACCTTCCTCCTGTTCTTATTGTTTTTTCTTAGCATTTATCCCATTGTGAGGTAAGCATCTAACAAAACATCTTTTAACTCACATCAGTAATTTGTATGCATAAACTTGATGCGCAAGTTTGTCAGTGCACAAATTTACAAGAACTCATTTTCAAGCAAAGATTCGCAAAGTTTAAATTGAAAATATTACTAAAAGATAGCTGGGTGCAATATACACATTTGAAGATTCTAAGAATAGATGCAGAAATATAATTTTTTTCCTCTTACTGCCCTGAAAAATACAATCACCATGACTTCTCGCGTATATTTAAGCCTGTTGTGTATTTTCTGAAGGGAAGCTAAGCATTACAGATGCAGTGAAAAAAATATGGTGAAACAGATCAGAATCTCAAATATAGATTCAGCCAGGGCCTATCAACAATGAAGCAAGTTGAATAGAGGACTGAAGGTTGAAAAGTTTGGGACAGAACTTATGCTGTGAACAAAGATCCCTCTCCTCATAGCAGCCATGCTTTCAGAAACACTGGCAAGTGTAAGTCCTGAGTCACAAGTTTTTGCGAACGTCATCTTGAGGCAGAAGTGAAGCAGCTACCAAAAGCATGGGTGCAAAGGCCAGTATTAAATGAAGCAGAAGCCACTGCCATTTTGTTTATACGGATGAAAGTATAAAGTTAAAGAAATGAAAACAAAACAAATGAAAGGGAAGAAAAAGTCTTGTCATTATAACCACAGATGAAGATAAGCTACAGCCTGGAGATAAATATGTTCCAATGGTCTACCTTCAATAAACATTGACAATCAATCAGTTCTCCTTGTGCCATCTGGCATGTGAGGCAACAGCAAGGGACCTCCATCTGGTTCTGTCTGCTGCTGTTCTGGGGGCTGTCTCGAGTGATAGGCCTCTGTTCTTGAGGTCCTTTTCGATGGATCGCCTCCATGTCTCGTTGGGCCTCCCTCTGCATTCTTTGAATCTAATCTGATTGGCTTGCTTTGAAATACATCACAGATCATTGTTGATGTCTTTCAGAGATAATAATTATAAATATGGAAACCCTTTTTATGAAACACCCAGAAAGTTGCCTTTATTAGAAAATTAGGGTGGGGGACATTACCTGCTAGCCATAACCTCACAGCCTAGCTTTTGACTTCCACTGGATGAAGAACAATAATGGCTAGTCGTAAAATATTACAGTAAGTGATGTAAATTACATACCCTCTATTTTTTTCATTACATTTTCAAATTCCTTTAATTTTAATGCTGCCAATTGGAAAGCATTGACAGCATCCCTAGAGAACTTGTTTTATTTGCATCGTTTCCAAGGAAAATTGCGAGGTTAATATGGGCTTGGCATCTTATTAGCTTAGACTGATTTTTGTTGAATAAGGTGGAGTGGACACCTGGAACTGTTAGTAACTACACTGGTCTGTCATGTGTTTGATATGTAAAACATTTTATTTGGAGTGTTTCATACCATCATACCAGTTTGAATGATGCATCAGTTATTGTCGTCTTCACTTCATACTTTTACAATGGACCAACATGGCTGGAAATTTCATAACCTATCAGTGGTGCGCCAGTCAGAACTAAAAGTGACAAGTTTCTTTTTTTTTAAAAAAGAACAAAAGGGCTGAATGTTTCATTCTAGGTAAGCTGTTTCAACTGTGATTGCAGTGATTAGTGTACACTGCTTTTGATTGCAGTGAATTGGTAAGCTTGCAACAACAGGGCTTCACTCAGCATGGTCTGACACCATCCGGACACACAGTTATGCTACAGGCCACCCACATGTCCAACCGACCCACCTTGTACAAGCCCATGGTGCCAGTGAGTATGCACTTTAGCCTCCAGAGTTGCTTAAGTAAAGGCAGAAAAACAGTGCTAAATTAAGTTTAGTGAGTTGGGGTGATACAATGGTGCAATGACATAAAAAAGAATAAGAATTAATTTATCCATGTGTGGATTCTTTTAGGGGTATACTTTTTTTTTATTTTTCATGTTATTGGCAGTGTAGATCATAAGATCACCATAAAGCAAGCTTGTTGCTGAATAAAACCATTCAAGAATGTGTTAATTGAAGGTCAGATTAATGACCTTGACCTTAGGCAACTGATAGTTTGGTAGCCACGGACAGTCAAGCACATACGAGTACATTTGCCTAAGCTGCTGATTTTTTATTTGGGGGATATAAATATTGTTGTTGAGTTCCCTGGAAACATCACTTTGAGATCTTTAATCCAGTGGAAGCCACCAGTTAAGTCAGTCAAGTTTCAGGGAGACACCTAATCTCCATATTAGAAGGAAGATTTAAAAGGCTGCACCCAGATGTTTCAAGCATTGTAATTCCTATCCTCCTTAAAAAAAAACAACTAAGTTTATCTGGGTACCGGGTCCACCTGTGCGTATGCCTCCTTATTTTTCCTCTCCTCCCTCTTGCTAACCTTCCCCCTCCCCCAGAAAAGAAAGAAATGCCTTTTTTGTGGATCACCCAGTTGACGTCATCATTTCCCACCAGCTTAAAGTTATACATCTTTTAAAATATCCTTGATGATTAATGCAGCAATTTGCGATAATGATATAATGGGAGACACTTAAAAAGTTTCAGATCAGTAAACTCAGATTTCTCAACTTTAGAACCTGAATTCAACTTTTTTTTCACTTTGCCAAAGCTTTATTAAAGGGCAGTGCTGCAAATAGCAGAGCAGCATAGTCACTGAAACTAAAATTTGAGTATGTGTCATTGAAACAGCTTTTTTAAATGCCAGGAAGCTTTAAATGGGGATGTCACTTGAAGAGGGATCACGTGTACTAGAATGTACTAGCTGCCCTCCTGTCAGTTGGTCTTTCCCTCTCAAGGCCTACAGAGTTCATCATGATTATCCCCATGAATTTGTTGCTATTTAGCCGATTACCTTCCAGACTGGGATGAAGCGTACCCGCAGCCCTTCCCCGCCTTCGTCTTCCAGCTATCAAGCATACCACAGTGATCCCAAGTATTCCTACAACCCTGGAAAGGCTGCACCATCACACTTATATGTCCCTCACACCACTGCTGCAGATTTCAGTAAGTTGATCTCACTTTTGTGGTGAATATCAAGGGCAAGGTTTTATTCTGTTGGTGGTGTTTAAATCATTCAGAATAAGATTCTCATTAAGTGAGCGCTGCAATGGATCTGTCCCAGAGAACAGACATTGTCAAAGATACCTTAATGGAAAAGCTTGTTTGTTGGTTTGTGATGAGTAGTATTGGTGAACTTATATATTACTATTCAGGAATGAATCAGCTTTATTTGTAATGACAGGTTTTCTGAAGATTTTTATTGTTGATGACCTAAAAGTGTCTAACATTTTGTGCCTTACTTCTTATGAGTGTGGTAATCTTGGCTTTAATACTTTCATCATGTTTTCCTTATGTCTTGCCCAGAAATGAGCAGCTATGCACAGGCTCAGAACAGCCAATCCAGCTATGCGGCACAAGCCAGTCATTCATATGTCCAGCAAGCACAACCATCAGTCACTTCTTTTCAGGCTGGCCAGTCAGTGGCTGGAAAGTATTCTGCTGCTGGGGGACAGTCAGCTTTCAGCTCTTACCAGAGTCATTATGCCTCTCATCAAGCAGGAATAGCATCCAGTAAGGGAGTCGCAGAAGGCTTTTCAGGCTATGCTTTGCAGAGAATGCCACAACAGCCAGGTCAGTGTCTGACTGGGATCAACTTCTGGGTGGGTGGGTGGAGGGTGGTGGTAGGGAGGTGATGGCGTCCATAGTCAAGAAAACATTTGATTTAAAAAACCTAGATTAAAAACAGCTCTCCAGTTTTGTCCTCATAAATTTAAACAATTGTTTGTTTTTAAAATTACAGTGTATAATAAATTCCTACAGAAAATTAAAATTGAGGGTAAACTTTGAGGTGAACTGAAGAGCTGATACTTTCTGAAACATATTCACATCATTGGTAAACTGGTATTTGTCCATATCACAACTCTTTATACACTACTGTTAAATTGGTAAATTAGGTAACTTAAGAAAGTTGAGATATAAAGCTAAGTCTTATAGTTTGGTGTTTGCCAGGCTACCATGCAGCACCCCACAGTGCCTCGCTACAGCATCAACTTGAGCAGGCTCAAAAATCAGGCTTTCCAGAGGAAAAATACAAACAGGTAACAGTAAGGGAGCAGATGGCTTAGGATAAAAGCTGGAGTTAGAAATGTTCTGCATTGCAGGCCAGCTGATAATAGCTGTAGTTGTGGTTACTTAGCTATTCTACTGTATAGTACTGTTTTTTATGGTGTGGGCTGAAAAATCACCTAATTGCATCTTTAAGCTGTATTATTACTATTACTGGAAATGTATTTCTGTAGAGCCTGCTGAAGTAGCATTCCTTTTTTTTAATCCTGACCCCCCCCCCCATGTTTCACCAAAATAACAAAAGAAAACTTGCAGAGATGTGTGCATGCAGGAAGGGGGTTAAAGTGAATGAGAGAGAAAGCTGAAAACTGTATGGATAGTAGTAATAATAAAAGAGAAGGTAATGTAGCACATAGTCACAGCATGTAGCAAGGTTCATTGTGTTTTACATTATCAATCTACACATAGGAGAAAATGAGGGGTGGGGCTTCTAAAATTTTGTGCTTTCTTACCTTCTCCACCCCACCTTAAACACGCTCTCACTCACACACACACTCATATGTTCCCAACAACCCTCCATCTTAACCATGGATACCTTAGAACTTCAGTACAAAATATATTTATTGATGTAACAAGAGTGTTTAATGCCCTTTTAAAACATGGGACTGACTGACTGACTGGTTCAAAACTGGGAATCACCAAGTTTCATTAATTTGCTCCAGCACATGAGCAGGAACACCTGCAAGAGCTGTTTCAAATCCATTTTTGTTTTTCAATGCTTTTTTTAATATAGTAATTTAGTTATATATATATATATATATTTTTTTTTTTAACAAAATGGCTATGGTTGGCGGTTACATGTTGAACAGCCAGGGCAGTTAATAAGTACTTCAGGATTGTTTGGTGCATTTATGTACTTGCATAAGTCCCCCATGCACTCTATTTCTGTTACTTTCATATTTACACACAGACTTGGCATTGGGACACCCCACCCTCCAGTGGTTAGGGGATGTGAGAAATATATATACTTCACTGATATGAGGGAAGAGTGTCATGCAGTAGTGGCGCAATTTTTTCCTTATTCATTTATTTTTACATTGATTAAATAAGAATATAGAATTTGTTATTGCTTTTTTTCCCTTACTTTCATTCGTCTAATTTGATAGTCAGAATTTTTGTTAATAGCATGAGGTATCTCAGCTGTCCACGTATGGTGGGCTGCTTTCTCTTCTTGATAAATGTTGTGTGTACACAGCCACCAATGCGAGGTATGAGTGGCGCCCAACAGGGGGTACTAATGACGCAGGCGCTGCAAATGCAGCAGCAATCAAAAGTGAGTTCTCGCTTCCTGGCTGTTGTTGGTGCTTTGCTGTTGTTGTCTCCATTGAACATGGATGTTGTAGCCACCTCTCATCGCAGCCTAACTTTCCAAAGGTTGTTGTGTCCGTGGTCTGTGCTGCAGATGTGCTTGTAGTGGAAGGTAATGTGTACGTATTGGTGTTGTCACAGGTTATAAGGAGTTATGGAATGATCAAAAGGTGATGGTTGTGTTCTTCGTGTTCACTGAAACAGTGTCAGCAAAGTGCCAGTATAGTTTGATGCTATGTTTCTCCTCTGTTCCATGTCCCTTGTAATTCCTGTTACAACAAGTCTTTCAGAACCAAGGGTTGACGTCTTTTTCTGTTAAAGTCTGGAAATAAATTTTGTGTCATTTTTTGCATTACTTTTATTAAGCTAGTTAGAGTGGAAACTGAATTGGCAAACATTTTACATAATACAAATCTGTCATCACATATATATTTCTTCAAGCTCATGTTCATTAGCTTTTAAAGTTGGATTTATTAGGATGAAGATAGAAGGATAATAGCAGTCCAGAGTAAAAATTGAAATTTTTAATTTTGAGCATTCAGCATTATTTTTAGTTGTTTGTTATATAATAGGTGGAGGAGGACATATGTGCACATATGCATATGTGTGTGTGTGTGTGATTGTGAGTGAGAGATGTGGAGGTGGGGGAACAGCCAGTTCTGTGTCTGTTTCTGCTGTTGATTGTGATTAGCACCTCAACAGCTTTAGGTAGCAGCTGATTCTCCTATCTCCATTATGTAATAAGGAGATCATTTTCAGATCTTGATGCACTTAAAGCCTGCTTAACAGGAGATGGCATAGAATTGGAAGAAAGTATAAGAAATTGGAAAACATCAGAGTTGCTTATTTCTGATTTTGCAGCCTTTTCATCCCTTTTCAGCATCCCTCAACAGTTAATAGTTTCTTGAAGGATGATGTTCTGTGTCATGTGATCATGCTTGTGCCCATTTGTACCAGTATCTTGTGCCGCACAGTTTTGTGTTGATGTGGAAGCAGCAGTGGCATTGTAGGGTAGGATGCTGTGACCAGTTGCCTTGCTTTGCATGTGATCAGGCATCAGATAACTGTACCAGCATCAAGATCCGACATTAGGAAATTGCTTGACATGGGCCTGTCCTCAGGCAAATGTAAACATTTACATCTTCCTCATACTGTAACATCTTTCACATTCAGTTCGATGTTTATTTTACTGAAAAGGCAAGCTTTGATTTGTCATAAATAATGCTTAACAAGATGTGAATGCTTAGTCTGTGTATTCAAAGTATGTTGTTTACCTTGGAACTCATATCCAAGTTATAAGAGAAATAACTATATCTTGTGCATACTTGGACCTGCACAGTTTCAAGCTGTATATTTTTTGTACAGGTGTCTTGATATACTGTAAATAATTATATGTAGTACACTTATAGTACACTGGTGTCAGAATCTGTGCTGTTAGTGGTAACTATAACTTCAGCTGTATCAGTATAGCTTAGTGCTGCAGTAGCTAGTTCAATGTCTTGCATTTACAGTGGAGTTTCAGTGTATGGTAATGGCATAGTAGTTTTAAGTTGGAGAATATCAGATGTGCACGCAGTGGGTGTTGCACAATGGCAAAAGAGTTCATATGTAATTTACTTTTTCTTGTGTTATTTGATGGTGTTTTTCTTGTGACTCGGAGCATAGTTGATGCTTGCATTGAAGAGTAATTTTCCTCCATTTCTGATTGTATCTGCACTTGATCTGAGTGATATTTCTATGAAGTTTTAATTTTCATGTATTTCAAAGTGGACCAGATCCTCTTTAGGGCAGTTGTTAATTTTATAAGAAAAATGTAGAAAATGAATAGAATTTGTGTAACCTATTTGAAATGTGAAGGTAATGAACTGAATCACTGGCAGTTCACTAAAACTGTATTGATAAAAAAACAAATCTGCTTTCAGTAACTTATAGATAGCAATCTTGTGATCACATGCAAGTTAGCTGACTCAGTAATATAGAGTATCACAGGAACACCTTTTTTTTTTTTTTAAGTTTGATTTTGTAAAATTTCAGAGGTCTGCCAAGAAGCTGTAAAGTTTGGACATTTCTAAAACTAACTGCACTGTTAGGCTCATTCACAAAAATGTGTCAGGATGCGTTCTTTAAATGTCTTCATCAGCATGACTGACAGTTAGAGACATATTGGGTTCTTGATACATGCATTTCACTGAATTATTTTAGCATGAACATTTTTTTTTTGCACAGTTTACTCCAGAATTTTTGTGTTATCAAGTGTAGTTTATATTTTCCCTCATTTTATACTGTCAGGAATCTATAGACTTCAGTTCACAAAGTTAATGAACTATGTTTATCTTGCAGGGAAGCATTGTAACAGGAATTCCAGGACAAGCAGCTAGTAATTATCAACCGTCATCCACTACGGTAAAACATGCAGCCTGTAGAAATTTTAAGTTGAAATAGGACAATATCTCATTACTGATTTGCAGGCACAGGTGTTCAGATTACATAATGAACATACATGAACACACACACCCCTACACTCACACACATGCACTTGCATGCACACACTTGTACATCTCAACAAAACAAAGTTGTCATTCCTTGGAAACTGTCAATAAAAGCAGTGCTGTGCTGTGTTTTACAGCAGAGTGGATACCAGACTCAGCCAGGAAGGGCAAGCTATGGAGGTCAGCCTCACAGCCGCTTCTACTAGTGTCGGGAGGATTTACTTGTGACAGCTTGAAGGCTGTCTCTGTCTACTAAGCTTTTCCTGTCACCACCATCATATCTTGCAGGGATTTGACTGTCCAAAAGTCAGCAGTGAACAGAAAAGGTGCCTGTTAATTCTTGATGGACCTCAGGTGGAGTGGACAAGAAGGATGGCACTAGATGACCTGTGTTCCACCCTTAGATACCTCACCAGCTAGAAGCTGAGATGGAATATGAAAAAAATCTGCTGCTTCTCAATAAAACTCTCTCATTCAGAAACATTTTTTAGAGCAAATCACAAAGATGTGAAATATAAATTAGAACTGTCAGTTTAATGTGTGTGGAACTTTCCCATGCCCCTCCCACACCTACCTCTCAACCATTTCGCACACATATATATATTAATATCCGCTTACTCCAGAATAGACTGAACATGAAAGAATCTGTCATATTTCAGCACTAAAAGCTTTCACTATGAACTATATGGGTCTGGCATCAGTCGCAGATGTCTGTAAAATATGTACATATAGCAGTTGTATGATAAGAATTTATTAGCCAAGTGACAATGCACTAGGAATTTGACTTTGTGATTGTCACCAATTATTCAACAAATATTGATCACATTCACACTCATACTTGCAGATGCTACTGCTTGCACTGTTGTTTATACACACATGTAATAGACATTAAGTATACATATATAGTGGACATTTAGTCATCTCAAACAGCAGACAGAGAAAAAAAATGATCAGGCCTGTGATCATGTTGCTATGTTTCTGGCACCATATGCTGTTGAAAATGCTTCCTTTGCTGTATTTACTATTCTGGACTTCGCTTTATCCAAAAGATAATTTTAAACTGTTTGAATGAAAGGTGAATGAGTGGAAAGTTCCTTCTGCTTCAGAGAAGGAAGTTTGTTTTCCCTGTATATGACAGCATCAATTGCTGTTTTATACTTTGCCTTCCTTGGCGAGAGCTCCAGTATGTGTTGGCTCTCTTGAAAGAGGGTAGAAAAAAGTCTAGAGAACCCAAAAGTTCTTTTCTAGTGCAATACAAGACCTGCAGTTATTGTTTTTTATGCCATATTGATTTTGTAAGAGTACTTGGTGTGGAGAAGAACATTGAGTGATGTTTGAAAATAACTGTACAGTGTTAGTTCATGACATTTGTGTATGTTTAATGATGTATAGAACACCTCCAGGGTTTTTCTGAGATGTATTTTATAAAAATGCTCAGTGCTACTTTGCATACATGCAGAACACATTTCTACAATATGTAAGTATGACATACACGATTACTGTTTGCAATTGAAAACAAAGCACTCCACTCATTTGATGTTGAATAAACAGAAACTAAGCAGCTGGTGTTTGAAATTTGTTTGATGTGGTTGTAATCCAAGATTAAAATGTGAATTCTTTTAGATAATGTGATATTGGTTTATTGTTTATGGACTTCTTTTTAAATGACAAAAGATTCACATGTAGCCCCTGTATTCACAGTATATAAATTACTTTCTAATAAGCTGGTCGCAATATCATCAGGCAAATAAATGTGAAGCTGATAAAGCATCTTTAAAATGTTGGTCATCACCATCAAAGTTTTCATTCAATGGTGGCATCTAATTTCATCTGAATTGTAACCTAAAAGAAAAAAAAGTAAATTCTTTACAAAGTAAAATGTATTCTAATACTTTCTACTAACACGTTTTGAAAGCGCAAGTCTTAAAATAGCCTGCACTTAGTATGGTTGCTGGAAGGTGTGATCAACCACTACTTTTGTGTGTCAGATTTTAAACGTCGGGGAGAGGGGAAGAGTAGTACTTTAGGGGAAGGTGGATAAAAACTAAAGGGGAAGTGGAGAGTGTGAGATGCTGTCCGTTATTAAGTCCGAGGGCTAGGGGTAGGGGAGTTGAGTAACAGGAAATTACAAGTGTTCAAGGACCTAGAGACAGGAGTGGTGCATGCAGTTCACTGAGTCTAGGCAATGGGAGCATTTACCTGGTTGGATGACCAAGGATCTTGATATACACCTCGAGTAAAACAGCTCTGGCTGCCATGTTGTGGTGGATTTAGGTCGCTGCGTGCTGTACCTCCTGACCGGAGGCCAAAAGCCAGGTTGACAGGGCTGACAGAAAGTAGGGAGATCTGAAGCTTGCCACTTTCACCAAGATCGACGACTACACCTTCCATCCCACCAACCCTCCTTGCGTTTTATGAGGTTCGGTGGTGCAGTGGTTAAGAGTTTGTGACCAGCACAGTGAGACTCGGGGGTATCAGGTTCAGATCTCATCTCGCGTACTTTTCTGCATGGGGCTTCTGCATGTTTACAGGGTCAGCTGCTTTACCAAGAATATCCATAGTTGCTGGGCTGTAAAAACCACCTTCTCACAACTCTTTGCTGACAGCGGCTACTACTCCTCCCTCGTTCACTACAATAGCCCAACGGCTCTTGCCCTGTGCGCAGCGAGTTCATCACGAACTTACAAGCTTCCCTGATAGCCGGGACTGACAGAATTTTTTTTTTTTTTTTTGCATCATCACATGACAGGCTATTCTGCTAGAGCTTGCAAAAATACACGAAGCTATATGCTGCACGAACAAAAAGCTCACATTAGTGAACTGAAACAGGCGATAAAAAAGCTATAATCTCTATGGTGAACATTTTTCTTGGGTTTCGCCTTGGTTGTTTGTGACAGAACTGTAGGAAAGCTGCAGGTCCTGACCGTCTGTCTACTTCCACACTGAGGCACTGCGCCGACCAGCTCTCCTCTGTCTTCACTGACATCTTTAACACATCCCTCCGGCTCTCTGTCGTTCAAGGTATCTGTCATCGTCCCTGTCCCGAAGAAGACCGGGCTAACGTCACTGAACGATTATAGACCGTTAGCCTTGACTTCTGTTGTGACGAAAGCTCTGGAAAGACTGGTTCTCAGACATCTTTTATGCTCCACTGGAGGCACAGTGGACCTCTTCAATTTGCCTATCGGGCCAATCGGTCAGTGGATGATGCTGTCTCTCTGGCTCTTCTCTTTTTTTTTCCTTGAACCGCCTGGCTCCTATGCTCGCCTCCTCGTTGTAGACTATAGCTTCTCCTTCAACACCATCATATCGCGGGAACTCTCAGAGCTCAGTATTTTCCAGTCAATTTGATTCTGGATCATTGACTTCCTCTTGCACTGTCCCCAAAGAGTAAGAGTCAACGGTCGCCTCTCTAACATCTTGGTGTTCAGCACAGGCACTCCACAAGATTGCTTCCTCTCTCCATTTTGTTTTTCCCCAACGACTGTGTCTCAGCTCATAGGTCAATACGGAAGTTTGCCGATGACACTACGGTGGTCTGCGTACCACCAAGAAGTGGATCACCTGGTGGCTTGGTGCAGCGATAATGGTCTGCAACTCAATGTATCTAAAACCAAAGAGATGATAGTTGATTTCCGCAGGAACAGAGATCCCGTTGAGCGTCTCACTCTCAAGAACGAGGCCATTGAGGTCAACCACTTTCGGTTTCTGGGTGCCATCTCCAATGATCTGAGCTGGGAAGTCAGTGTGGTTTCCACTGTCAAGAAGGCACAGCAGCGTATTTACTTTCTCCGCCAGATGAAGAAATTTGGCATAAAACGGGACAATCGGGTCCAGATTTATTCAGTGTGTGAGTGTAAATCGCTTCGACCTCGTCCTTTGTGGTAGAAAAAGGCGCTATAAAAATGAACAGTATTGTCAGTATTTTAATCTCTTTTTTATATTATATACTGTGATGTATGACAATATCTATAATATGGAGGCATATGAAATTTTGATATAGGTAAGATTTTGGAAAGAAAAATATCTTTTACAGTCTTGTAGACCTTTAAGTAACCTTGTACGATTGAGGGCGTAATAGATTGGAAGATAGTGTCGTCTGCTTCGAGAGAGTAAGCGTTGCCTGTAAACGAAGTACAGGTAGTCCTCGACTTACGACGTTGATCCGTTCTTACGCGGCGTCGTAAACCAAATTTCGACGTAAGTCGGATCATACGTCTATACAGTACTGTACCATAATAACAGTACAGTACTGCAAACACTTAGCCTATCCAAACACCTATCCTAACACAATACCCTACATAATTATAAATAAACATAAGTACAGTAAAATATTGTGCAGTACGGTACGTTTAATATACTGTACTGTATAAAAGTGCTGTAACAGTAATAAACAGCGTATAGTACTGTAATAAACAAAGATAACAATTCCAAAGAGGTTTACTTATTGGGAGGAAGCTCTATGACTTCCGCCGCACGTGGAATGAGGCGTACGTACAGTTCGACTTACGACGCTAAACCTCGTAAGTCGGAATGAGCGTCGTATAAAGCGTCATAACCACGAAACGACGTAACTCGAGACCGTCGTAACCCGAGGACTACCTGTATAGTGAGTCTGCGCATGTGCGTGCTCTTTCGTTGAATTGATATTTTTCGTTAAAGAAGAATTATTCTGCCTGTGCCTGTAAGGTTTATTAAATTATTGTTAAAGAAGACTGTATTTCAATATTTGCCGTTTGGTTGTTGTTTAGCAGGATGAGTGCAAACTTTGTGTTAAGTCACAAAAACCTATGTAAGTGCCCGACAAGGCGTACTGGCTGGGATACTAAAAGACAGTACACGTACACTGTCGAGTACACTACTCACATACAGCCGGACTCCTTTCAACAAAGATTCAAAATTAAAGCAGAGCTGGCAATTAAGAGGTTTAGTTGGACGTCCCTCGGAGTGTGATCAAATGACAAACATCAGCAACTCTGACCAGTTTGAAGTCATGCAGTACTTGCTTATATCGAGCTACGACTTAAAATTCTTATGAAACAGACCACCTTGCCTACAGTCACAACAACCAACTTTTTCCACAAAAATGACAGTTTAATCAGACTTGCAGTCCAGGCGTGAAATATTGACATCTAGCGAATCTGCTTGCTTCCTCGCGACTCTGACAAATGGCAAACCTACCATTTGCCTGTTGTACTGATTGTGGTTATACATACTGTAACAGTTGACAGACTATAGCTGTTGGTATGGTCGTATTTATGGATCGGAAATAAAGGTGCTTTGGAGGGTGGCTGTAGTCCGGGACAATATGTAAGAAGTAGTCCAAGAGTAAACAACGGTTATCAGCAGATAGCCTATAGAAGCTCCTTTCGTGTACACTGTGCTAAATTCGTGCTTGTGTGTCCTTTGTCAGGACTGCTTGGTCACATTACACACTAGGCATGTTGGACCATTTGCAGCCTGTATCACAGTTTTTCAAATGATTCTTGCTAGATATCATTCATATTATCTGGCATTCTATATACAACAATGTTGCATGTTATGTTGCGTGCGTCCATGTCTGTTTTTTTTCTGTTTTGTTGTAAAGCGCCATGAGCATGTCTATAGGACCGGGAAAAGGCGCCCTATAAATTCATTGTATTATTATTATTATTAATCTTATCGTTTGCCACCCGTATCTTTCCTAACTTCTGCATCTGTCACTTTTGTTCTATAAACATTTTTTTTATTATAAAAGTTGGCCCAGCCGCAAATTTTGGTCAGAAGAGGTTTTGTGTGTAATCCAATCACGTGAACACACACAACCGCAGAGCAAACTGTTCTACTTGGACAAATGACCCAGATACACGCGGTGCATGATGTGCGCATGTCCGTGAGGACGACAGGAAATGCCACCACCGTGACCGCACGATGACGCTTGGAGTACTCACGTACTGACAAGAGAAATATGTTTGAGTAAGAATTATGCATCTCATGTAGCGACAGTTAGTGGTGAAAGTCAAATCGCACACACCTGTGTGTGTGAGGGGAGGGGGGAGGTGAGAACATGCATGTGTGTACAGAAGCAAATGATGAAAGTCAGAACATATACATCTTATTGCGTTTGTGTGCGCGCGCATGAATGCGCGTGTCCGTGTGTGTGTGTTTGCATTCGTGCAGGGTGTTTGAGCAAGCAGATGACGCAAAGCACAATACTTCACTGGGTATCATATAACGCGTGCAACCCGGGTGGGTCGAGTGGAGAGGAGAAGCGCTTGTGAGGGTGAAAAAAGGACCATGTACACATTTTACTCCCATTTTTGTGTTTAAAGGCTAACCTGAGAGTAAAACTATTTTCAAATTATCTAAAGGGTCTGGTTATTAATAGATACTAATTCCCCAAACCCGAGACAATAATTCTATTCTGTTCACGAAATACGAAATACTTTGTACAAATTTCTCCTACATGGCTTTTGGAAACAAATATCAAGACTTCATTCTTAAGACCTTACAGATATCGGCTGACTGTTTGCAATGCCTCTTTAGCAAATGCTCCAATCTCACACAATGGCTGTGGCCTTCAGTGACGTTAGAAACAGAATAGAATAGAAATGAATCAGGCTACGCTTTTTTACCAACTCAAAACATCAATGTATTTTGCTCTTTACTTGCTTTAGTGACTTTGAGCTTAATGTTATGCTAAACTCGGGTTGCCCTTTAAGTATTTGTAATTTAGAAAAAAAAAACGAAATACAATGTGAGAGGTTTCAAACTAGTTGTGTGTGTGAAGGGGGGGGGGTTAAGACAACACATTCCTCCTGTGTGCTGCAGTAAGTCAGTCTGTTGTCTAAGAAGCAATTATTGCTTCTTTCCAGCAGGACTTTGTCGCCTTGCAGTCCACTTCCTGGATGTCCTGATTCAGCTACTCCTAGATTTGGAGTGGCATTTCCTTCTCCTAAATCGTAATTATCCTAAACTTTTTTGTAAGTGAGATGAAATAAACACTCCATGCTCACGTGCCAAGAAGTAAAGTTGAGTGAGTAAACCGTTTCAGGATAACCGAACAACTACAGATTAGTCAACCCACCGTTAGACAAGAAAAACTGTTTGCTTGCTGAAGACGACGTCGTCTGCCAGTCGGTGCATGCGCCGAGACCTGTGAGGGGGGGGGGGAGGGTAAAGGAGGGGCAAACACGTGCAGATGACGCCGTCAACGATCAGATCCTTACGGCGCATGTCGCAAGACCTCTGGAGGTCTAACACGCTGCGAGCTTTTGGGATCAAGCCATACCGTGACTGATGTCATAAAGGATTTGTTGCGTCGAGAAGTCGTTCACGCTCGCAGTTAACGGCCACCCAACACCAGGGTTGTGGTTACCAGCGGGTACGCTGCAGACTGTGACTTTTGGAAGAACAGTTGCTGTCCGCACGCGTAGACGAAATGCATAAAAGTTCAGGATTTCACGCGCACTAGTGCGGCAGACGATGACTATAATCGGGTTTTTACGAGCAAGATGACAGGACAGTTTTCTTGAGAGAATTTCACCGTCAGCTTCTAGACGACACACATTATGCATGTTGTCTGTAGTGTCTATGTATGTGTTTGAGCTCGAAGCGCTGCCTTGTTTTAAAGTGAAAGAAGTGTTTTACCTAAACTGGGATATCACAAAAAGAGGCTAGAAAACAGTTTTTAGCCAACTCTAAAAAGGAAATCCAGACTCGGAAACTGTCACACTGGCTTGTGGTTGAAGGACACTGGACCGAGTGACGGAATAAGTGCATTGTAATGGCTGCTTTATTCTGAAACTGGCTGATAGAAAGGCTCCTCAGTGTTGGCCAAAGTCGGATATGACTAGATGTCGGATATAACATGATGCTGGATGATTGACTGTCAAGAACAAGTGACAGCGAGGCAGCAGAAACGAAATCGTCCTTCAGTAAAATTTGAAGAAAACAGGGAATCAGCTGGGAAGATGTCAGAAGGTAATGCATGGCTTAAAAAGATCATTATTTTTTTCTCTCTCTCTCTCTCTCTCCATGTCTTTCGGCCTCTGTCTCTCTTGTTCGACAGTCAGCGCAACCGTCTTCCCCCTCTAGATATTTTTTAAAAGTTGAATATTTAAATGTATTTTTATAGTTTGCAAAGTGTGGTGTTATAGTTGCATTTCATCATCATTTTTGTTTTTATTATTCTTACCTAGTCAGAGTGTTTCAAAATTCAAAACTGCGTTAAAAGTCAGGGCACGACCTTTGCGTGCAAAAGAGATTGCAAATCAAGTGTGAAGGAATAGGTGCAGAACAATCTGGCAGCTTTGAGACAGCAAAGGAAAGCTAAAGAAAAAAGTTTTAACAAAATTTTATCAGCGATATGTGGGTGAGTGTGTAAATAATAATAATATCGTTTTCAGTTTTTGGAAGGCAAATTGGTCCAGATCAATATCAAATACTGTTCGTACATACATGTGTGTGGGGTGGGGGTAGAAAAGAATGTGTGCACACGTGTGTATTGTGTGTGTGTGTGTGTGTGTGTGTGTGTGAGAGAGAGAGAGAGAGAGAGAGGGGGGGAGGATGTGCGCGCATGTGTGAGGGTTTGTGGGGGTGTGAAAGAGATGTGAGGTTTTGAGTGTGTGTGGGGGGGATGGGAGGTGCGACTCATGGTCGAATTTTGGGCCACCCATGAGAAAATGGAGGAAAAATCAGAATACTGCTTTTTTTTCTCTTTTGATACGATTTGTTGCCAGGGACGCCAAGAGTGTCGCTTATATGTGGTAGACGCCTGACTCGATTATTTAGAAAAGAGTAAAATTCACTTGGCTGTGTCTTTTTTCTGTTTAGTTTGCTTTATATTTCGTTCTTTGTTTTGAGCATCAGAAAGTCGCGTTGTGTAAAGGCGGGGACGTCTGCAAAATCTGCACATGTGTCTGCACAAACGTCATCACAATGACGTCATGATTGTATCACTCGTGAAGAAAGGAGGTCGGGTGCACGACACGTTCCTAAGGGCAATAGCTGGGCGACCTACGCACCGTAGTCATCTAAAAACGAGGAAAGCCTCACGGGTACCGAGGGGCACCTATAGCTCCATGTGGCCGTTTTGAGCAGCGGGCAGACACTACTGTGTGACATGTGATACTGTTTAAGAGATAAGAAGGTAGCAGCTAAGTGGATGTAAGGGGTTGACAGACACGAAAGAGAGACAGGAAACTTATATTTACCCAGGAAAAAAAAATCTCCAGAAATCTTTTCATTTGAAAGATTATGCATAACAGCAGCCTCATGAACTAAATTTGTTTAACCATCAAGGTGAAATTAAAAATCGAAACAAAATTAGTTAAAATACAATGAATATAAAGAAAAAATTTAAGAACTATAACAAAAGACCGTTTATATGTTGACCATGTGAACCCAAGGCTCATAGTCTTTAGTGTCTTTAAGAGTTTTGATACAAGGTTACGTCCGTCCGTCCGTCCGTCCGTCCGTCCGTCTGTCTCGATTGCCGGTTTGCTTTCTCTCAAGTATTCCATTAATCTGATCCTCTTCCGCTCTTCAATGATCGCACTACCCTGATTTACAGACACGCACGCGCGCGCTCACACACACACACGCGCGCTCTCTCTCTCTCTCTCACACACACACACACACACACACACACACACACACACACACAGAGAAATACAGAGGGGGAAGAGAGAGGGAAAAGACCGACCTCTTCCCCTTTACTTATATCTTAGAAAATTCACTACCCGGTTGTTAACTGATATGTAGTTTCTTTTGTTGCCACACACTCCCTCTAAATTAAACAGTGTCTATCATTACCGACATTGTACACAGTTCTTTTTGTTACACATTCCCTCTAAGCAATCTTTTTCTGTACCTGCTTATTACTCTGTTTGCGCGTACTCCTTTTATTTTGTCTGCTAATCCAGAAGCAATTAAGTCCAGGTAACTTTTGTGTGACAAGCACACCCTGGGAAAACACCAGTTCAATGTCCCATACTCTTCCCGACAGTATTTTTGGCACTGTGTCATGTCACAACAAGTGTGACAAAAATGAGTTTGTTTGTGACGGAGAAGTGAATCAAAGCCGAGTTCAAAAGATGGGTTTCAGAAGTCCCTAAAAGGATTTATCGGTTTTGACCTCTTTGAGAGATTGATAATTTTTTCCCGTTATCACTACAATAAAAATAATCCTTGTATTTTCTGAGAGATTTACTCAAAAACAACAAGCAGAAATAAGAACAAAACGAAAATGTTTCATGGCAGTACGTTTGTTATGAATACAATATCAACAAATAAACATCATCAGACGACGCTTATTATTGCGTATGTCTATTTTTGCCTACATTTATTGCTTGATGTTTATGTGCAAGATGTTTATTTATTGCACTATTGAAATTGTATAATTCTCTTGTTTTTTTATTTTATGTCTTTATTTAATTTGGTCGGCTCTGCTGTGACTTCGGCGAGCGCACTCTCGTGTATTCGTGACGCTTTCAAGCTTACATTTTTGTTATGAAATACTTGTAGCAAGATTCACTTTCACGCTTGCCTCAATTTTGGTGCATTGTGATGATAGACTGCTTCCCCTCTCTTAGCGAAATGTTCAGGAAAGAATGTAAACGTCATCAATCTGCAAAAAATTGTGTGAATTGTTTGTGCTTTAGTCATGCTGACAAGGACTTACGTCACCGGAAGTTCCTAACACGATAAATTTCTGCGCATGTCTTTCGCGCACCTAATTAAGAAAAGATCCATAACCTAGTGGATAAAATGACGATGACTCTGGATACGACTCCAGAGAAGCCACATGTTTCCGAAGTCGCGAAGGCACACGCCAAAGACAATTAAGAACAGAAATTGTGTATGGCCGGAAGTGGACTATCGAAGACGTGGTATGCCAAGGTCGAGCGATGTGGAATTACACTGCGTGCGTGGCGGAGTCCTACGCATGACCCACGTGATAGTCGAAGTAAGGTAGCTGACAACTTTTAATTCCGGTTGCTTCGATGCTACGACACGCGGGGCCTAGAGACTGTTGGCTACGCCAATATCCTGCGGAAGTGCGGTTTTAATTGTCGCTAATTTTCCTTCCCCTTATCTCGGCACGCCTTAATGCCCATTTAAACCGATCACATATAGACGAGCATTTGACCATGTTTTACAAAGTGTTTAAACAACCCTCATGTGAGCACTTTGCCAAATTGTTCATCTCTGCAACTATATATTAAAGGAAAAACCAAGTCAAATGTAAACACTCTGCCAAACTTGCTTACATAATAATAGTAAATTTATATTGGGCTTTTCTCCAGCATCAGCCGAACTCAAAGCGCTTTACAGGCGCGTGAACATACTTTTTAGGGTAGGCATCAGAAGCACCTTCATGAACACCCATATACAGAATCATGGATGCACAGAGCACAGCTAAATATAAATTTACGTGGATTGAGAGAGCGCGATAGAAGCGAGTATCTAGACAACTATATCAAAGGATTGAAAATAGAATGGTGATTTGGGCTTAAATTATAGATACTAAATTCTGTACGAGAACATTTTTAAGGTATCAAACGTTCTTTTATTTGCCTTTAATAACACTTCGTCATCACAGCAATGAAATCTCACTATCAAACTGATTCATTGTGTACAATCAAGCTAATGTAGCCTCGTGGCTGCACCAATACAAGAGCAACCTTACTCCAACACCAATACAATTTCAATACCATGCCAGTACAGCTTTACAGTACCATGACAACATACAGCTGCACAAATACAACCATACAAATACACCATTAGGATAATACCGATACAGTATCATACCAATTACAGACACAGCCAACTTAAGTGAAGCTCATGATCATACCAATGTGCGAACGTATAGCGACTATAGTAGAGCAAAGGAGTTGATGACCAGGTAAAAAGATAGTTAAGGGCAGGAAAAAACTTCAAAAAGAAGCGATTAACGTGTAAGTTGTATGAATGTTATTATGAGTCTCACACGATGCCTGTTCACCCTCAGCTGCTAAAGGTAGAGAAGATAGAGAGCTAGCGCAAAGTAAGAAGCCGAGAGAGAGAGAGAGAGAGCGGTCGCTAAAAAAATAATTAACTAAGTACTATCCCCGAATTACTATTCTTAACTGCCTTCCAATACTGTCTATCATGCTAACCATCATGTAATGACTCCATCTAACATTGTTTACACTACCTATATCTCTTCATACCTCCCTCCATTGCTCCACTGTCTGTTATCTGTCATTTATCATAATTGGTATACGCACAGAGTGCGATGTGTCTTGATCGTGATGCTGCGCTTTATGTTCACATTCTTATTATTATAAAGTTTGTGAACTGTAATGCATTCACCTTCGCTGGAAACATCAAAGAGGTGTGACTGTCAACAGCCCAGGAAGTGATATGGCTTCAAAAGAAGAAGAAACAATCCTGGGTCACGAAAATAGACCTCTGTGACCACAGAAGGGCCTTGAAGAGAGAAAGTAAGCCCGAAGCAGCTTTCAAGTACAAAGAAGTGAATTTCTCCATAAGGAAAGGGAACGACACTCATCAAGATCAACACAATACTTCATTCGTCGAAGACAACAATGACCGCTTTCTCACAGAAAGCACTGCTGTACTCAACCGATGGACTAAATATTTGAGCAGCCTGTACAACTTCCAAATGAAGACAGACACTAACATCCTCCAAAACAACCAGACTCTAACCAGGAAAACCTGCAGAACTGCCATTACTACAGAAGATGTAGAAAGAGCGATGCGCAGTCTGAAGGGAGGAAAGTCACATGGCGTTGACAAAGTCCCAGCTGAGCTGCTCAAGCAGGGTAGGGATGAAACAGGTGTTCTCACTGCTCTGTGGGAACGCAAAGAATTGCCTAAATGCAAGACCTTACCAACAACTGACAGACATTTCTAACGCATATTGGAACAAAGACCAACATAGACAAAATTCGTGGTCATTGGCGATGGCAAAGCAGACATGTGCGTTAACGGAGTACGGCTCGAAGAGGTAATTTTTAAGCAGCTTTAAGTACTTAGGAGCCACTCTGTCCAAAGATGGAAGCTCCACGACAGATATCCGCATCAGGATCGCGACAACAACAACGGCAATGGCTTGGCTGGAGAGGGTTTGGCACAACCATTATATCGGGTTTACTCTTAAGTACAATCTGTACAAGTCCCTTGTAGTACCAGTCCTGCTTTACAGACATAAAATGTGTACTCTGCATGCCGATACGGAGAGGAGAATCCAGGCATTCGAGAGCAAGCACTTGGACAGGTTGTTACAGATGTCCTTTGGAGAACATAAAACCAGTGTACGAAGCATGGTCGCCACACTCATAGGACACCAGGAACCCCTACTTGCAACAGTGAAGCGGCGAAGGTTTATCTGGTCTGGCTATGTAACTCGACACAACACTTTGTCGAAGACTGCCCTTCGTGGTATCTTGGAGGATGGTTAACGCCGCGTTGGCCCGAGGAAGAGCTAGCTTTAGAAGTGGACTGGTCGTTCTGTGCAGGACCTGCTCACTATCGCATAAGACACGCGTGAGTGGTAGGCCTTGTCAGCTGCCGCATCTATCCATGTGCCCCCCCCTCCCCACCCTAACTACCGGTACCAGTCAAGGGACGAATGAATGAATGAACTGTTTCTGAAAGAAATTTGTTAACTGACCGCCAAATTATGACGGTCTGTAGTCCATTAGGCTTCTAAAACAAAAATGACCTACAACTTATGACGGTCTCTAGTCCACGATTGCGCTTATGAAGAACTGTTCAGCTTGTTTTTGTTTTGTTTTTAAATGTTTGTTTCTCCTTTTAATTACCTTTATCTTTGGTCGGCTGCAGATACTTTGACGTACTTTGACTTAGAGTTCAAACAACAGAACAGCATGATGTGAGTTTTCAGAAGTTTTGTCGATTCGATCAAAGACATTTATTTGTGTGCGCTGTCTCTCAGTCATCCTACAAGAGGCGTTTCGAAAGAAATAAAACTAAAACAACAATAATTTTTTTTATTAGGGATGTCGAACAATCACTGGCTAAAGTGCTGTTTGAGATGTCCTCGAACAGCTTCTTCAGTTGTGCGTGAATGGGCTACACTTGGCACGCGCCTGTAATCAGTTAGATAACCAGGCAGGTAGGGCAGTTTTAAGGAAGTGGGTAGCTGTCACCGTAAACCGGACGCATCTTGCGTGTGGTTTGTGGAGGATGGAGCGGGCGACATGGAGGATGATGAACATCGGTGATCTGTTGCTGAACCGTCTGCGAGTTCTTTCCTTCAACAGCTCCTCAGCCCAGAAGTCCATCGCGCAGAGTACCCTGGTGGCGCAGGGGATGAAAGATGTTTTTTAAAGACCTACCCGATCAATCCGAGTTACAAACAGATTCTGGATTTCTGGTTATAGGTAGAGATAATATAAATGTATTATGTGAGTTTCAGCGCCTGACACACAGCGGTTTATTTATAATTTAAAACGGACGATTTTTCCTATAGTCAGCAAGTCCTGGGAAATCTCGCTCCCGCGCGATAGTAACGCGTTACGTCAGCATACTTTGAGATAGCAGAGGTTATTTTAAAAGAAAACTGAACATCACAGTCGATATAGTCCCCCGTGGATCATTTCATTTCCGAGTGAAAATAAATTCACTCTTTTGTCATCTAATACCTGCCCGAGGAACATCATTTGGCCAGAATGAATAAAAATCGATGTTCGACAGCTTCTTGCATTAAAAAAAAATCTTGCTTTAGTTGTAAATAATGGAATGACCCATGCGCAATAACTCCAGGAATTTCCGCTATGCTAATCGACTAGGTAACTTCAGCTTCTCAGTGGCTTATAAATTTGCTGTTTGCCTGACTGGTTAACTTAACCAAACTTTAAAAATATCACACAAGGCCAGTTGTAAACCGTATATTCTTCTGGCTGGAGGCGCTCCATGCGATCGGCTCCAGAGCGAACATTAAAGACCTTTGCTAAAACATTTACGACATAACCTGTCGAGACAAACACCTGAATACAGAAATAAACACTCTTTTTTCCTATTTCATATGTCCTTCGTGTTCTCTGTCAACCACATACCACTACATATGTTATGTTCATCAACCATTTTATTTTCTAACAAGCCTAACACTGTCAGCTCTATTCAAGTAACTCTTGATGACCCCATAAAAATGAATGTGATTATTTACAATCGAGGGATATTTCCGAACACAGTCCTTAAACCTAGCAGGGATCATATCTTTTCTAGTGCTTCGCAAACAAGACAGACACGAACATATTATCGGTGTTGACAAAAAGCAAACCGACAATGCATCTTCAGGATAGGGTAGAGCACCCTCGTGTCAGAGCTGACCGTGGAGACGGATATTGGGTGGTGGTGAGGCGGCCGTGTAAACGACGAGAACGTGAGGGCGCGCAGAGGGCGTGCATAATGGTGACGTGATCTCTTATTAGCGACGGGCCTGGCTTTTGCTGGTGGAACGTGTGGATAGTCCGTTGACACCAGTCGCTGCGGCTGATTATACAAAAGTGGTGGTGGTTGGGGGGGAATTATCCACCCCCTTCATTCGCTTTTCCTTTCTCATATCTCTCTCATTTTTTCTCCTATTCTGTCTCTTAGGGGTGGTCCGGTGGTGCAACCATTAGCGCCTGACACCAATACCGTGAAAGTAGGCTGTACTGGGTTCAGCTCTCGTCTGGGGCACGCTGTTCTTTCTCTGCATGTGGCATCTGTGTACAGGACTGGCTGCCTTGCCGTGATATAGCCTTAGTTGATGTCTCGGCGTGAAACACCAATACCCTCCCACGAAGACAACAAATATGGCCACTACATACTAGATTTTAAGCCGAAGTTTTGCTCAGGCTGACAGAAAAATTTTAGCACATACAAATTTCAGCCTGCCAAAACATCTGGCAATCCTTCATCAGTCCCTCCATCCATCCATCCATCCATCTGTCCACCCATCTAACCATCCACCCGTCTACCTATCCACCAAAGGGAAAGCGGATAGCTCAGTGATTAGAGCAACGGCTTCCAAACATTGTCCGGTTCGAGCCCCGGTAGACGCAGTGTAATTTTTTTCTTGTTGACCCAGCTGGGACGGTAGGGCAGCGAGAAAGATTAAATGGGCACCGCCCTCATCAATGGTGGTATGAGATACGAGAGGACTCAATATCTCCCTCTGCTATGACCGTGAGGTCACGGGACTACCTCTACATTTTACCATCAACCCATCAACCTATCTACCATTCATTCTAATAACCCACAAACGTCTGAAATAGACTCCCCCCCCCCGGTCTGTTTCACTCAAAAGTATCAATATGATTTTTCTTGCAGTTATTATTTCAAGTCACGTGAATCCTGTGAACATTTTTATCCATCATGACTTCATCTCTTCCATCTGCCTTCATCGCTTTCCTCTTTTCCGTTCTTTCCAAGTTTCTTTCTTTGGCAGATGTCTGACGTTGTTATGCGTTAAAGGACAATGTAAGTAAAAACTTACGATTTTAAGTCAACAATATTTCTGCAAACCCAAAATATGCGCAAAAAAGATTTCAGGCGCCAGAAGGTCAGTATCCACCATTTAAAGACGTATTTTAATTTCTCTTACTCTTTTAAAAAAAATAGCAACGTCCTTCATTCCGTCCTATTCCTTCGCTCTTTCTTTCCTTCTTTTCTCTTTCCCCCTTCTTCTTCTTCTTCTTCTTTCTAAATGTTCCTGAAAGTCTGGTATTATTGTGCTGTAAGTTGCGAGGATTATGAAACATACGTTTAATTGTCAAAGACGTGAAAAACGGACTGCTAATCACCATCCCGACCCCCCACCCCCATGGCACACACTTTTATGTTTCAGCCTTGGGTATGTGGCTTCTTGTCCTTCTCTACACCAGCGGGGTCAAGGGTGGGAAGGAGATGGACGCCATCAAGTCCGTACAAATAACTGAGCCCTCGGAGGAGAAACCTGTGACCATTATAGGCAGAAACCTGACGATCGTCTGTGAAATCTCGCCTCGTAATCTCCCGCGAGAAGTATGTTCTTGATGCTTGTTGTAATGCACACACACCCTCTGGGGCCGTAGTTATGAAGCGAGAGTAAGTCGTTTCCCCGAGGGCAAAATGGGGAAATCAAGGAACAGCGTCTTGTTTCTGTAGTTACAGTGCGATTCCCAGACCACGCGGACACTACTTCGTCTTTCTTTACCCCAGCACATATATTTATCATCGCCTTTTAAATACCACTCCAAGGGAAAAACATCTGCAGGGTTTAAAAACTGATTTATCGCTTCGGAATTTCTGAAGATTCTTGTCCTCGAATAGCCCGTGTTGCTCCAGGGCAACGCCTTACCCTCGTTTCATGACTACTGCCCCTGGTGTTTACGACTAACAATTTATTTTTTTATTTCTTTTCGACCAGGTTAAAGCTCTCGCGGGAAAGAGCTGAATTTATCGTTTTCTCACCATTAGCCAGATTATATATTTCCACGTTATATTTAACGGGGAACGATATATATATATATATAAATACAATGGTGTAATCGTTTCATCTTTCTTTCTCTTAACTGTAGGATATATATATATATATATCTCTTTATGAGAAATTGTCTTTTTAAAAATTTCTTTCTTTCTGTTTGTTGCGCCAAATGCTTGTGTTGGCAGTAGAATTGTCTTTAAAGACACGACTAGCCCATGGAGGGCATATGACTTTTGAACGCAGCCAATTAATCATAATCGTAAAGAACACCTTCACGTTTCTGCATGTGGCTTCCGATTTGTTTGCAGATGCTAAACTATGTCGAGTGGATACACGAGATGGATTGGCTGTACCAGCCCCGGGTGATAATTAAACCGCAGAAGTACAAGACTGACATCTTCTACAACACGAATAACTTGTCAGTCACCTTGAAAGTGTACAACATCACTTACGAAGACCAGGGCAAATACATCTGTTCGGCGACTCAGCGTGATCGCGTGACCACCTTTCAGGCCTTTCGGGTGGTATCCGCTGCCGGTAGATATCTAGTGTTATATCTTTATGTGGTCAATGTTCTTGCTATATTTAGATATTGCTAAATACATCGTATGCGTACAAAAGGCACTCAGTACGGATGCTGCTCTAGCATTCCAAAATGTGTTTGACAAAGCCCTGTAAAATACATTTCACACACATGGTATATTCTAGCATTGTTAGTTATACTTTCTGTGTCCCTGCAAAAGGCATTGAATACAAATGATCTTCTGAGATTCCGACATTGCTAAATAATTCAAGTCCCCACGATATACATTCAGATTTCATGTTGTATTTTCTGAAATTGCTAAATATGCAACGTCCTCACAAAATAAATCAATACAGTTTTTTTGGTATACTATTTTGTGGCATTAACAAATACATCGTGTCCACACAAAACAAATTCAACGCACATTTTGTATATCAACGTTGCTAAACACATCGCGTTCTCACAAAATAATTCAGTACTGTATTTTGGCTGTATTTAATAATAACTACATCGTATCTTCACAAAAGTACATTCAATACTGCATCTTGGCAGTACTAAGTACAATGGTTCCTCACAAAATACATTCAGTACACGTGTTGTACTTAAGCAGGTTTTCTTAAGACGTAGAGCAAACGAAGACGACTGTCACAGAACGGACTCAAAATGATCCTACTGTATACGAAATACTATAATCTATCAATCTCTGTATGAGTGTTTACAGGCGCTTAGTTTCTTCACAGATTGCTTTGTGTCTGTCTTACTCTTGTAAAGCGCATTGAGCCTTCTGCTTAGTAGGTAAATGCGATGCATAAATTCACTTTTGTTGTTGTTGTCATTATTATTGTTATTAAATATGCTCACCGAGTCCCCACAAAACACTCAAGACTGGGGTTCCGCACTGGCTACCGATCCGTTTTCGTATTCAGTACTAACTGCCTGTGTTTTAATTTCTTTGCAGGCTCCTGCCCTGACTATTTCTCTGAAATTCTCTTCCCCTTCATCCCAGCCAGACTACTCAGTTCTTCATTCGACGACCGTACACTCTCTATCCCTGTCACCCGAACAACCTCACATGGTCACCTTATTTTTAGTTATTATGCTGAAAAACAGTGGAACTCTCTCCCCTTCCATAGCCGCCATCTACCCACCATGGGATCCTTTAAACGTGCACTAAAAACAAGTCTGTTCTCCGAGCATTACTCCTTAAACAACATAGTTCTCGATAGTTGGGATTATAGTCAAATGACTAGTCCGCCTTACTCCACAGATTTTTATGACATTCTCCATCCTGATTCCTTTTTGTGTCTTCTATATTTGTCTTTTATTACTTGTCTGCCTATCTGTTCACCTTCCGCCCTTTGTATTCATGTCTCCTAATTGTCTTAAGCGCCGAGAGCATGCTCCTTCCTGAGCGTGATTATGCTCTATATTTTATTATTGACACCCATCCAGTCTTGAAGCAAGCAGGTGTCAAGAGATAGAGCTTCGCCGTCATAGGAGTTAAAAACATGTCTCTATGTTTGCCAACAGGCCCTCCAGTCATTATCCACCCTTACACACAGGAGGTCAACGCAGCACTATACAACCAGCAAGATCTCGTAGCTGCCTTCTATGGATGCCGGCAGCCAGCTGACTGCAACATCACGTGGTTTGATGAGCAGTCACAAGATATCAGCAAGACTTCGAGGTTAAAAAAAATTCTCTTTTCTTAAACAGTTTTATTTTAAACTAAATACATATTGTATGGCATTAAACAACTGCTTGTAAGAAAGTTTGCACGACAGACTGAACAAACTATTATCTTGAGAACTAGGTAGTGATTTTGGTATTCAAAAAATAGAAACCACAAGAAAAATTTCTTTTCGCCGTTGAATACCAAAAATTGAACACTTTACTCATGCCAAGGCGCTGTAATCGCTATGCGGAAAACACGATGAAGTGCTAAAATAGTCAATCCAGACTTTAGAAGATGCCTATAATGTCTGTACAAGTATTAATAATAAAAATGCTATATAAAAATTAAAAAAATGCTTAAAAATAAATTAATAATAATGATAAATTTCATCATCCCATCACCACCACAGTGCATTTCATACAGGGCTGTATCTCACCCCAAAGGAAGCCCCATGCGCAATACAGATGTAACGAACAAGGGATTTAAGGCAGTGAATCGGCGAAGGAACATGGTGATCGCAAGCAGGAATAGCATTTAGAATTAGGAAGACAAGATGGGCAGGAAGGAGAAAGGTCCACCTGCACAGAGTTATGTGAGAAACTGACAGAGACTCATTTTACACCTGACTCAAATATTGGAAATAGCCCAGATTTAAACATCTTATAAATGTATACAAATGGTTCTTGCGAAATGTCTAAATAATGTTCGCACCAAATTTTTAAAAAAATGTTAATCATTCCCATCAAAGTAATGTTTTATTTAATGTTTGCATTCAAACTTGTTTTCAACCTTTTTATGCTGTTTATCAGCATTTTCCTGTAAAACATTTGTGAAACATTTAACAGCTGTTTTAAATGTATAGCAAGAAAAAAACCTTTTTTTCTCATCCAGACACAGGGTGGCTAAACTTAATTTTCTCATTTGACATTGAATATTTAATACTTTAATATTCTGACTGCAGTTGTTATCTTCAACGTTTTACTGTATTTCAACGGAAGTTTCACTAAGAAAACGATGATAATCATCTCGCTTTTGAAACGATACTTATCTTCTCCGCGCGTAAGCAGGGGGAACAACCCGACGTGGCGTCAATATGAAGTGCATCCCAGATAGCATTTGAACGTTTTATAATCGTTTACAAATGGTTCTCGCGAAATGTTCAAATAATATTCGCAGGAAATGTTTTTGAAACGCTTATCATGCCCATCAAAGTAATGTGTTATTAATGTTTGCTTTCCAACTTTTTGCCGACCTTTTACAGCCTTTTTTCAAACATTTCATAGTTGATCTGAATTTTAAACACTTATCCAACCATTTAACAAATTTTCTCACCCAGAGAGGTTAAACTTAATTTTGTTATGTGACATTTGAATATGCTGCTCACTGAGACGAGGTGGTTTTACGCCGAGCCAGCAACTAACACTGCATCACGGCAAGGTAGCCAGCCAGATGCCAAGTGCTGAGAAAAAAAAAGACTGAGTGCCCCTAAAGTACTCTGAATGTTGCGCCATTTCTCCCTCAATGACCTCAGACTCAAGACCGAATAGTTTGTCGTTAGAGGTAACTGAGTCGTGCGACCATGTGTTACATACGGCAACGTGCATCCACGGTGGTCTGAGTCAGGAGGGTCCAGAGTCACTGCGACTGCTGACATCACGCGAATGGCCCTGTTCGCTGCCGCGCCTATCTCCACCGCCACATCCTGTCATTGTCACATACTGAGTTCCGAGATAGGTCATCTGAAGCCCGAGCCCTTTACTGCACTGATGACAAGCGAATGTTTTGATCCACTACATCACTCGAGACCAAAGAACGACACGCCTGCTATTAATACTGTAGGACAGTAGCATCTAGCATTTGGGTTCGGCAAAATAGCATGGCGATTAAGTGACTTTTAATTTAGAATGGCGCCATCTGTTTAAGGACTCACTTGATATTCTGACTGTAGTTGTTATCATCAACGTTTTACCGTATTTCTACGAAGGTTCACTAAGAAAACGCTGATCAAAATCTTGTTTTTAAAACAATACTTCTCCGAGTTTAAGCAAGGGAAACAACCCGACGTGGCGTCAATACGAAGTGCATGGTGTGTAACCGTGTTTCGAGATGACCGATTTTACAACAGTTTTCAAATCTCACACATAGTGATGTGACATATATAATACACTATTAAAATATTATTTGTGAGAAGTGTAAATAACTGAATTTTTAAGTTTTAATCCATTGCTTATGGTGGAAATTCAACAATTCGACCATAGATATTGAATATTTATAACTATTAACCTATAATAAAGACAACCATATGTGATGCACCGCTTTAAAGAGCATTGTTTAAACATTCAGATGGTGTAACTCTTCAGAAATATAGCTTTTTTTACTTGTACTATAATGAAATTAAAGATCGCAACTGCATTCGACTCAAAACGTGAAGAAGTCAGCAGTCGGAAATTAACAACAAATTATTTACACATTATATACAAACATATAGTACCAAAAAAAAAAACCACATATTTTATTAGAACACACATTAGAGTTTGAATATTACTTACTATTTTCTTGTCATTTTCGGTTGTTGGAGTACAAATCCATGTAGAATTGAGAAACCGGCAAACAAAATGGCGGCCTTTCAGCTCAAAACCACGCGACGGCCGGAAGTTTTAGTACACGTTTACAGTACATCTATTTAATATTTTTCTTTAAATGTTATTGTTCCTACCAATTTAAAATGTTTGCACAATGTTTCAGTTTTTACATGTTTTTACATGTTTATTCGTAAATGTTCCTAACATGGTTCTAAAATGTTTCATCTAAAACTTTAACATTATTACAGCCATGTTAGCGCTTTTCAAACGTTTATAAAATGCTTCAATGCTATCTGGGATGGTGTGTAACTGTGTTGAGAGAGGACCGATTTTACAACAGTTTTCAAATCTTACACATAGCGACCCAACATATATAATAAAGTCTTTAAAAAGAATTTGTGAGAATTGTAAATAACTGAAATTTTTTGTTTTAAATGTTTACAATACATTTATTTAATATTTTTGTTCGAATATTCTGGTTCTTTAGATTTTAAAATGTTCGCAAAATGTCTCAATTTTTAAATGTTTATTCGGTAAATGTTCCTAACATGCTCCTAAAATGTTTAATCTAAAACTTGAACATTATTACAGCCATGTTAGCGCTTTTGAAACGTTTATAAAATGCTTCAATGCTATCTGGGAAAGACACACGACCAAGAGAACCAACGAACGAATGCTTTTGTAGTTTAGACCGTCAGGAGAGCTTTCATACAACCAAGAGCGAGATAGAGAGAATTTCACACCTAAACGATTCTTTTACTCATTCCCTTTTCACAATGTCAGTGTCAATACCTTTTTTTTAAAATATTACCACTGTGTTCTTTATATATTTGTTTGTCTCTGTGTAATTATCTTTCGTTTCCTCGCCTCGTTATGTTACACTCACAAGCATATCCAGATAAATAATATTTCCGTTATCACGTCGACTCTTGTTGAAAGCTGCTGACAACTGTTGTTTTAATACAAGGGCTCTGTTATTTCAGCGCCATAATGCCGACGACAGATTTCAAGTTATCCTTCAACAGTAGCAAGCTGACCTTCAGTAATGTCACGTACGACGACCTTCAGAACTACACCTGCTTCATCCAAAATGTCTATGGAAACACCTCCACCACTTTCATTCTTAAAGGTGGGTCACTTCCGGTCGCTGATTGCGCTTGCATGTTAGCGTCAGTTGTCAGCGTTTTGTGCTTTTGTGTGATGGGAATTGCTTAAAGAAAAAGGCAGGTGAAATTGTAGGTTGGGCTTAAATTATAGATGCTGAATCTTTGTAAGTCGTTCCTGTTCTAAATTTCTGGTTCTATATCTATATATTGCTAGCAATAGCATTTAAAATACAGGTCTGATGATACAAAGAGGTCAGACCTTTTGACGCACGCTCACTTTCATTTTTCAAAGCGCGATCGTCGAAACACTGACATGATCAGTCTGGGCCCGGGGGATCGTGCCAAACAATTTCAAAGCCCAGTACAGCGAGGGAGAGCTGAGAAAAGTGAAAAACACTTGCGTGACAGAGAATGGCTTTATTGTCAAAAAGTATGTCATTAAATAGGGTTATGAAACGTGACGATTTCCAAAAACCGACATGCAGCTGTATTTTAGACATGATTTTAAGTAAACTATCCATTTGAAAACCGAAATTTTTGAGAGGAAGCGATTCAGCACGTCAGTAGCTTTTATTCATTCCCAGCGTTCCATTTTTCACAAGTTTTCCTTTAAAAACCTAGCGGGATGCTTTTTTGCCGTGCACAAATAGGGGTCCAACTCGTGACGTCTCCTTTGTACAATGGCACGCCCAATTAGCATCTGATCCCAGCTCCACAACGTAAACATCTGCATGTACAATCCTGACGTCTGTGTTGGTAATTTCTTTTAGTGAATGGTGATGTGCGATTTTGTACACCTCGAGAACGTAAGAGGGATATTCCCTGGATCTGGAGAAATAATACAGTATTTTGCACTGAGCTTTGTTTAACTATTAGAAGCAAAATTCCATCCCACTAGTCCTTAAGAACATCACACAAAAAGATACCAATACTGGATTCTGTGTGAATGGTCTTGAGACGACTTCAATACAAGCTTCGGCAAATTTGAAACATATATTCCTTTTTATTCCTTTCTAACTGCATTCAATCCATCTTCCTTCCTAACATCTTTTTTATTATTATTTTTGCAGCTGATCCTTTCTTATTGCTGTGTGAAAAAAACGACAATGGATGTTTTCGATCAATCGACAAGCCTGTTGAGAGCACAGTGAGCTTCAGGTGTACAAGTGCCAATCATCCCGTCCTTCCAAAGGTACGTTATTGTGCATCTTCCTTCTGATATGTAGTGTCAGCAGCAGTTATCTGATACGGCTCATGGTATCTTTCCCCGAGATTTTGAAAGGTGTATGAATATTTGAGTTATATCTATATCACTACTAAAAGTGTGTGTGTGTGTGTGTGTGTGTGTGTGTGTGTGTGTGTGTGTGTGTGTGTGTGTGTGTGTGTGTGTGTGTGTAGAGAGAGAGTTGTTCCATGCATGTGATGCGCGATTTGCGATTTACGCGCGAGATGCGTTCCACAGAACTGCAGTTGATTTGAAACTATGATGTCAACAGTTTTATCTAATCCTGGTAACCTATTGGAAGCTTTTGTTTTCGATTTGACTTTTTAGCACCATCAATATTGATTCGATATGTGCTTTTACTTATCTTCAGTGTGTTTCCCTTGTGGGCCTTGTGACCTTGACCGTACCGACCAATTACTTCCCAGGTTTATTACAGGCCGTCAAGTCTGCTTTGAGTATTTAAAATTGCGGTCATTGTCAGGTTTATCTCCTTTGATTCTGGTGTCCATATTGATGCAGTTAGTGTTGTTTTGCTAGCGGAAATTTTTCTGCGACGATCGCCACGCCAATCGCTGCTGATGCATTTTTTGTCAACCTGTTCAACAATATCAGCAAGCGCTTGTTACTGACCAGTTAGCTTGTCTTAACATACCAACAATGGATTCTATCTGAACGGTCTTCTGACGGCTTAAGTATAACCTACTGACAGGCTTGAACGACAAATGACACGTCGGATATTTCTCTCCCCTTCAGTCCCGACTGAACTGTCGTGTTCTTCTAGTGCATCTGACAGGATTCTTCCAAATACAGTATAGGAGAGAGTATCCAGACTGTCAATCTTCAACTGCTGCTCCAAACAAGTCACCAATGCTGTCATTGTTAAGGTTTTCACGGCTGGTCTTGCAATGCAGATGACTTTCGTCAGGTTCGCCCTGATGTTTTGTTTCCTTATGGTTGCCCATAGGGCTACAGCCACACTTTGTCGAATGCCTTCTTGAAGTCTATGAAGACATGACAGAGATTCTTTTGGGTATCGCAAATACTTCTTTGTTATTATTTGTGTATAATTGAAGTCAGGGATGTGTACTTCAGTTGCAAGTAGACTTAGTGCAAGATAGCTGTCAAATAAAATGAATAATCAACTAACAGCCTGAGGTACACAACCAAGCCATCACGTTTCACACTCAGAGCGGCGGTTTTGTTTGCAGCTTTCATGGAATATATCCTTTGCGAATGGGTCTTCGGTGACGCTTGGCGACCGGGGCGGGTACAAGGTGGCGAACGTGGAGGTGATTGTCGTTAGCGTCTCCGCCAACCAGCGAAATCCAGTGGTGACGTCCTATCTGACCATCAGCCCTACGCAGTACTGCCACGTAGGCAACGTCACGTGCTTGATAAGCGGGCGTTCAGAATTTAAATCCACCATCTCCTTCAATGTTTTTGGTATGGCTCATCATTGCTTGGGACGACAACGACGACGATGATGATGATGATGATGATGATGATGATGATGATGATGATGATGATGATGATGATGATGATGATGATGATGATGCACTTTAGCTGATTCCTGAATGTATACAGCTCACAGTGCTTCATCCAATCTACCCTTCCTGTATTTTTTCGTTTCTGTATTCATCTTCCCTTGCTGGACCGCCAAATTCACCACATTTTTTTTCAGTGCGTCCTTCTCCTCTTCTTCAAAACTAATTAAAACGTCAGTCATTAACTCTCTGGTTCTTCGCCACAACATCTTCGTCCTGCTTCTCGCTCTAGCATGCCCAGTACTACAGCCTCTTACTGTCTGCACCAGGTTCTCCAGAAGTTGTCGTGCAGGAGGAGACGGTGGTTGTTCATCTAGGGCACCAGGTGTCACTTAACTGCACCATCTTTGTCAACCCGCCCAGCGAACAAGACGACGGCGTGTGGTGGACCGCGTCAGGTAGTCCCCTCAACTCTTCAAGCAGGTGGGTCACTTAAAAGCATCAGTTGCGCTTTGCAAATAATGTAATTACTTTTGCTTAACGGACATGATGGAAAAGACATCGGGATAAATTATTCTCCCTTACCGCAGAGACATCTCACACTTTAAAGACTCCTTTGAGGACACTATCTGTAAGGACTTAAAATAGCGATAAAATGAAACCATGTTTGATGAATTTAAAAGAAAAGGCAAGAGGAATGACAAGTTGATTTAAATCAAGGGTGGGAAACTTCCGGCGCTGAAATCATGTGGTCTGGCTCAGCCAAGGCAATCACAGGTGGAACTCGAGATTCAATAAATCTAGGAGTATCATAACAACATTAATTAATATCAGGTGAATCAAAAATAATAATATAGATTCTGAGGGACAAGCAATGAATGTATATTACGAGATAGACAGGACACATACGAGAACATGACAGGACAGCAGTAAGCTTCTCGTGAGCTGCCCGTTATCGAAGACAGTGCCAGACAGGCTGACAGCAAGTCCATGCAGGGACTGTTCATGTTGCAAACGTTTTAACGCACTGTGTAGAAACTACAACTTGACCAAATATTGCAAGCTAATTTTTAATTTCATAATATTGTATATCCCACAAATGATGTTATAATTATAACAATAAAGTAAACTTTTACAGCGCTATTTCCCGGTCCTATTGGCAGGCTCATGGCGCTTTGCAGAAAAAAAGACACAGACAGACATACACGGACGCACGCAACATCACATGCAAAATTGTTGTCTATAGAATGCCATATGAAGTGAAAGTTATGTATCCAGAAGTTGCTCCCAGCTTGTTTAATTCGTTTGGAAAACTGTATTTCAGGCTCAAATGATCCTTTACACTTTACAGACTCAGTCACAGAACGGATCTATAATAGGTAGAAGTTTATTTGTGTCTGCTCATTGAATAGCCTGCAAAATATCTCTTTGAAAATCAAACTGGGTTCATAAGCAGTCGTTCAGCCGTTCGTCATCCTTCAAGAGTCGTAAATCCAAACGCTTTCATATATCGTTTTAGTGTGGTCTTCACGTTCAGTCTCCATCTCGTAAGTGTCAAAACACTGGCATTGTGAATCTGGGGGTTGTGCCAGACAATATCGATCTCGAGCACAGCGAGGAATAGCTGAGCTACGCGGAGAAGACTACTATGGCTGAGATTACCTTTCTTGTCAAATGCTACCTCCTTAGAATAAAGATCAGTTTGTTTTCCTTCGTGAAAGAGAATGAAACATGGCGGCCTCCGAGAATCGACACGCAGCTGTGTTTTAGAAACATTTAAAACCTGAAATTTTCAGCAGACGCGACTTCGAACGTGGGTATTTATCCTTTCCCTTTCCATTTAATGTTGTAGCGGGGATGCGTTTTTCCCGTGTAAAAATGTCAAAATCACGACGTAACCTTTGTACACAGACACGCCTATATATGTATAAAGTCCAAGCTCAACCATCATAAGTCAGGTGCTTTCACAAGTCAGTAAGAAATCCACGCTTGACGTCAATGTCCTGAACAACTACCGTCCAGTTTCCAACTTGTCTTTTCTCTCTAAGATCATAGAGAAAATAGTTTGGACACAGCTCTGGGCCTACTTACAAGAGCACCATCTTATCCCACAAGCTCAGTCGGCGTATAGACCTTTCCACAGCACCGAGACCACTCTTATTAAAGTGACAACAGACATATTATCTGCTCTTGACAGTGGTGATGTCTCTCCATTAACCCTACTGGACCTGTCTGCTGCATTTGACACTATAGACCACTCTCTGCTTCTTCACAGACTCCACACCCTCTACGGGATTTCTGGACCTGCCCTCTCATGGTTCAACTCCTATCTCACTGATAGGACCCAGACTGTGTCAGTTGATGGTCAGACATCTCGCCCTGCTTCACTTTTCTGTGGTGTTCCCCAAGGCTCAGTACTTGGCCCAGTTCTGTTCATCCTGTATACTAAGCCCCTTTCATCATGCATCCGGTCTCACCAGGTTTCTCATCAATCCTATGCTGATGACACGCAGCTTTACTGTTCCACTCCGCCGGCTGAGTCTTACTCTGCTATTAGCTCTATAGAAGCTTGTATCAGTGATGTCAAGGGCTGGATGCTAAAAAACAAGCTTAAACTAAATGATGATAAAACGGAAGCCCTCTTGTGCCATAGAAGACATCAACCTTCACTCGTCAGTCTGCCCAATCACATCAAGGTGGGCGACAGCAACATCACCTTCACGTCATCTGTTAGGAATCTGGGATTTATTGTCACTGATGACATGACACTCGATAGACATGTAGCATCTGTCTGTCGGTCTGCCTATTATGAGCTCCGTAAGATCAGTGCTATCCGTCACTTTCTCTCTACACGCGCTACCAACACTCTTGTCTGTGCGTTTGTTCTTTCTCGACTTGACTACTGCAACTCCTTGCTGGCAGGCTGCCCTGACTACCTCATTCAGAGACTCCAGAGAGTACAGAACTCTGCTGCGCGTCTGGTGCTTAGAGCAAGGAAACGGGACCATGTCACTCCTCTCCTTCGTTTTCTACACTGGCTACCCATCCGTTCTCGCATTCAGTACAAACTGTTTGTGCTGTGTTTTAATTTCTTTGCTGGCTCCTGTCCTGACTATTTCTCTGAACTTCTCATCCCTTACTCTCCGTCCAGACAACTACGCTCTTCGTCTGACGACCGTTTCCTAACTGTTCCTGTCACCAGAACAACAACATATGGTCACAGGACTTTTGGCTACTGTGCTGCAAAACAATGGAACTCTCTTCCTTTCCATATCCGCCACCTTCCTACAACTGAATCTTTCAAATCTGCACTGAAAACGCACCTCTTCCTTGAGCATTTCTCCTAACACAGTCCGCACAATGCTCGTCCTTCTTAACCCCGCCCCCTTCCCTCTTGCTACTTTACCCATCTTTCTCGCAGAATCACTATATTTTTCTGTTCCTGTTACTTGATGCCTTTTAATGTTTTCTGTTTCGTCAGTACTGTCGTTTTCTTTCGTCCCCTTTGTTCTGTGTCTACTTAGTCCACGTCTCTTCCTCGTTTTAAGCGCTAAGAGCATGCTCTCTATGAGTGTGAATATGCGCTATAAAAATCTTCACTATTATTATTATTATTATCATTGGCTGAGACCTTCGCAACGTATTTATGTACAGTCATGTTTGTTTGACCCTGCTAATTCACTTGCATTTGACTTTTATAAGAAATGTTATGGTTCATCTTGGTCAATTCAGAATTCACCACGGGAAAAGTACAAAAAGTTACAAGAGTCTGCAGTATAGTCAACCGCATGCTCTTCAACATGCCTGAGCAAAGCCCTGTCTGACTGGTTCCGAAAATGTCCCCTGTTTATTGCGCACGTCTACGGCTATTCTTTGTGTTGTTTCTGATCGCATGAGAACGTTCAGTCAACCGAAGCAGCAGCTCTTTAGGAACAAATGCTTCACTTGAACTCAGTAAATGCACTTTACTTGATGGGAGTCGTGTTTTGGCAGGTACTTAATCCGAACGGTCACATCCGGTATAACGACGACATCCACTCTGACCATCTTTGATGTCCAGCAGGAGGACATAACCACTTACGAGTGCTGGGGCAAAAACTCATACGGCCGGGACTCAGAAACGATCAAGCTAGGTAAGTCCTGCATCCATTTCCGCTTTCACAATTTGAATTTTCATGATTTTAATTCTGTTTGTACCGCTAACTTAAATTCTATTATAAAGGCTTATACTAACTTCGTGCCTGTGTTGCAATGTCTGATCTTTGTTGTACAATTTCTGCATCTGTACAATCTGCATGACTACAGAGCTAACTCGACTTTCTCTTATACTTACTCCGTGACTGAAGTGCTAACTCTACTTTTTGTTGCACTAAATCCATGTCTGTTGTGCTTACTCCGTCATCTGAAGTTTATTAGCATTAGCTATTAGCTATTAATAGATGAATGTATGTAGTCCGGATTCCACTGCTGTAGCAAACTCATCGCCTTCAGAGCTAACTCTACAATTTTCTTGTGTGAAATCGGTGTACCGTTTGATCATAAAATAAAATAATTTTACTGTTGTACTTACATATTTTTCTTATGTTATTTCCTCGTTAAATCCAATAGATGTGTGTGTCATCACAAACTATACACTGCCGTCATCGTGACAAAACGGGATGCCCAATATCTTTTGCTGGTTTTTTTTCAGTTTCCTGCCCAGAGGGATTTTTGATGGGACCAGGTTATCAGTGTTTTGGTAAGTAATTCTATGCTACTATGCGTGTTTAATTTATAATTGTGTAAAGCTTATGTTCATTAACGTCTAAGACTGTCTTAGTTATATCTACCTAAAAATGCATGCGCAGAACTTATAAAAGTAGATGGGCGGCCGGTAGGCCGGGGTTTGTTGTTAGTTTAAGTTTTGGCGCTCGAAACACATCGGCGCGGACCTGCTGGAGCATCGCGAAAAGGGTGCTCGACGGTGATTGGCTAGGATTCATGCTCTAAATCGCTGCGGTCGTACAAGAGCATCTCGGAAAGTTTAGTCCTGTGAGTAGTATATATGGGCAGAGCTGTCTTCGTTTTCCAGAAAAGGAGTTCCCTACCTTGACGCTGGTTCTCTCGGTGACTTTCTGCCTGATCGTCGTCACAGGGGTAGTGGCCGGCACCTTCATTGTGTACCGGAAGAAGATGCTGAAGAAGGTTAGCATGTTAACCCTGAACAATCAGTTACTTGGATCCATAAAGACCGTAGACAATAAAGCCAGCGTGATCTTCGTCATCTGATAGTTGTTGTTTCTTGTTTTTTATTCTGGTGGTGGTGGTGGTGGTGGTGTCGTCATGTAAGTGTTATCGTAGTCATCACCATCATGATCTATTATTGCATGTCAAGTCTTACGAAGAAAGAAATCATATGCCTGCGATACTTAAAGAAGAGGCCTCAAGCTCCAAAAACACTTTCTTTCTTTGTCTTCACGCAGCAGTTCAAATGCAAGACTCCGACTATAACTAATACACACAAAGTAGAAGAGTTTAATAAGAAAAAACACGTAGCAGTATGCAATAGGAAAAGATACATCTTGAAGAATGTTTGTCTCATTCTGTAGAGAATTTTGACATCCTGTAGAAATGTTTGACACATCATGTAGAAATGCTTGACACGTCATGCAGAAATGTGTGACAGGAAGAGACACGTCGTGTACAAATGTTGGATGAGATAAAAACGACAAGACGACAGGAGCACCAAACCAGCCGATTGGGACTATGACTTGTCGTTAACAACTTCCCACAGAGAGCTCTATTGGAAAGAGAATGAAATCTGCTACACGTGACCATGACTCTCTTAGTCAGGCTTTGTTTTACTGGGATATGAAATTAACTTCAAACGATCTAGACTAATAAACACAAGTCAGCGAAGACATGGCTCAGTCAATAGAGCCTTACTAGACAAGACTGAATAGACAAATTACACAAAACATGGCTCTGCTAGTGTAGCTTTGTAAGACAAAGTTCAGTTAGTAGATCTTTATTAGTCAGAGATATACCGCAGGGGTTAGACGCCACGAATTTGATAGAAAGCTTTCTGAATAAAACTAAGCTTAAATTAAAAAAAGTTTTTCGTTTCAGCACGAGTGCACCATGGAACGTGTCTTGCAGGAGAGCGAAAAAAGACGCCATGTCAAGATCGTCTTCACCAACTCCGGGCAGCTGGTGAGTATGACTCCATTACCTAGGGAGGGAAGGGAAGCAAGCTGGGGTGGGGTGTTAAACTCTCAGGGCAAGAGAAGCATGCCCATGTCCAAAAACCAGACTTCGACATACAACAGGTTAATGAGCTGCAATCTGCTTTCCGTCAACGTGTTAGATACTTGTCGAAAGAATCTCGAATGTGTCCCCTCCAGCACAGTCTTCACAGAGTGGACCTCAGCAGAACCCACAACTCTTGAAATGTCTGTAGCACCGAGACTTCAGTTTGTTCAGCACCTGCTTTCCCTATCCCTCTGCCAAACGGATAGGAATTTCAAAGACACTCAACTAAAGGCTAAGTCTCCGACCTCACGCACTGTTAGTTACGGTGTCCGATGTCAGTAAAATGATCTCCACTTATACAAAAGAAAATTATAAGCTTTCAAAAGCAACTTTAAAACGTACAAAACTTTATCATAAATTTACTCTTTTTATTACCCACCCCCCAGTCCCTAAATTAGAAGAGTGAAATAACATTTACATAACTACACTTTTGTTTTCTCTAATCGAGGATTTGAAAGAAATGGGGAGCTTTTCTTTGTGCTGCACTAATGCTACTGTATTTTTTTAAATTTTCTTTTCTAATGTTTCCAGACGCAAGAGTTTGAGAAAGTCCGTCTGCAGAGCGAAAGTGAGCGCTGCAACAGCGAGTTTTTGTCCGGAGACGAGTTTCCTCGGGAGAGGCTACGGTTTCTAGACTGTCTGGGTGAAGGGACTTTTGGGAAAGTCGTCCGCTCGGAGGCACTGAACATCATTGGCACGGGCCGCTGGGAGATGGTGGCTGTTAAAATGTGTAAAGGTACGTGACAAGTTTCTACATGCTTTGACCTTTCATAATACACTCCAGTACATCATCATCATCATCATCATCATCATCGAGAAAGATGCTTGCAAGGAAGAGATGGGCACAACCTCACATAAAGCTTCCCCCCTCCCCCGTTTAAAAACTTAGCTTTAAGTTATGTTTTAAATGAACTTCTAGGGGCTACACAGTGTAGAGTAGAGCACGCTCCTGGAACCAAGGAATCATTAGTGAACACTACAGAAGTCTATAAAGATGCAAAGATGGCACAAAATCAATTTATCATCAGATCAGTCATCGTCACTGACACGCTTCAATCCGAAATCTAATTTACGGAAAGTTTAGTGAGAAGTCACATGCTTCGTGTATAAGAAAAAGAGAAGATTGAAAGGTATGTAGAGCTGAAAAGCTTAATTTGCCATGAAATGGAGACAACCCTGTAAAAAAAACTAAGCATCTGATCTCAATTTATGTACTCGCTTTTCTTTCTTCATTCTTTTTTCTGATTAAAGAAACTGCTACCGACTCTGAAAAGGCCGACTTCCTCAATGAACTGTTATTGCTCAGAAAAATACCCAAGCATCTCAACATCGTCACTTACTATGGCTGCTGCACCAGATCGGGTATGTTTTTCCACGCAAAACAATCCACAAACGGTGTAACAAAGTGGAAAAGGCAATGAACTTTTTATTTAAAACACTATGTGTAGTTTATATCATGGGAACCATGCCAATAGCATTTATCTGCTTAGTCTGATAATTTTATTTTTGGAGTGGAAGGGGTTGGTAGGAGGGTTTCTAAAAAGGTCGTTCGGGTGTCATGACCGGCTGGGTGTTATGCCATGACTAGTCAGAATATGCTCAAAGAACGCTTAAACGGTGTCCATGTGTTTTAAGAATTTTTATTATTTTGGGAAAAATTATAGCGAGTAAAGCCCTAAGTTTACCAATTGAAAGTTCAAAGGGAGAACATTTCCTCTTAGTCGGTGATTTTCCTCCTGAGATAGCTGGATGATATTTTTGTTTGTTTGTTCGTTTTTGTTTCTACTTTTTATGGGAGAGTGGGAGTGTTTTTGCTTTTAGCCGCAGCAGGAAGTGCGCATACTTACAAACATTTATTCATTGCACTACTGCAGGTATAAGATATATCGACATGCTCGGCTTTGGGGGGGGGGGCAAACTCCATGCTGACAATGAATAACGTTCACATTATTGCCTTCCCAGCATCTTTTTTTTTTGGGGGGGCGGCTGCCCCCCTTGCCCCCCCCCCTGTTCCTATGCCACTGGTGTTACTTAGCCATTTTTTAAAAGATAGGTAAAGAAGTCCTGAGTGTCATTTATTTATACTCGTCGTAAGAGACAGGCCGCATTGCACAATTCTTTTACAGACCCTGTCCTCATGGTGATGGAATACGCTCCCAACGGTGACCTACTGACCTACTTGAGAGGGCGGCGCCCAAAGAAGTCAGAGCCAGAGACAGGAGAGGCGGCTGGGGACGGCGACAATGAAAAGACGACCGCGACAACGCCGCCCAGCTTGACCTCCAAGGAACTGTTCGCCTTCTCCCTGCAGATCGCCCGAGGCATGAAGCACCTTTCGGACAATAACGTGAGTCGCACGAGAGGCCGTGAACAGCACATTCCCTGGTAACCTGGGTTCTTCATGCACAGACGTACATATGCAAGGATCGCGGTAACAGATATTATTCTGTTAAAATGCTAAATTAAATGCTAAAAGATGTTTAAACGCTTTGCCTGTGTCCCAAACGCTCTTCCTTGCGCCTCAGCTAAAACTCAAATGGTACCCTTTTCCCTTACATCCATCCAGAATAAGCCATATGATGGTGACTAATCATTCTGACGGTTTATGTGAATGTGTTTGTTTGTTGTTTGTTTTCTCCGGCTCAAACTCTATTGGCATTTTCCAGATTGTCCACAGAGACGTGGCGGCTAGGAATGTGCTACTGACGGACCGTGACGTGTGCAAAATCACCGATTTTGGCCTGGCACGCGACATCCACGGCTCCGACAATTATGAGCGAAGGTCAAAGGTGTCGTGATCTTTCAGGCTTTTTTCAGGTTCCCTCTACTTTTCTTTCTTTTGCTCATTTCTTTTGGGTTTTTCATTTTGATGTTAAATTTGAATATAATAGGGGTATTGAAAATATAGTAGGATTTTGCGTGCGTGCGTGCGTGCGTGCGTGCGTGCGTGTGCGCAGCGCACACACGCAATTTCCTTACATGTGCTTTGTGACGTAGTTAATCACAGAAAGACATGGAAGTTTATCAAACCTTTCTTCTGAGCAGGGGCCGCTACCCATCCGCTGGATGGCACCGGAAGCGCTTATGGATGGACGCCATTCTTCTTCATCTGATGTTTGGTCCTACGGCATACTAGTATGGGAAGTCGTCACTCTTGGTAAATAAACTCTCAGACTGCTGTACAATAGTTAAAGGTCTACCAGAGGCAAAAACCAAACGAAACTATTCCAACGAACTAAGCTGAAATCAGTACGAGAAAGTATGTAGCCAAATCTCAGTTCAGAACTCCCCAACTCTCTCGATCCCTTCTCAAGATAGAAAACTGCAAAGATCACCATCCACAGAACGTGACGACAAGAATGCTAATGGATATTATTTACGTTGCCAGGGCCACGGCCAATAGGGAGAGCTGAGACCATATGTCAATCAGGCGTAGCCGTAAATATTATTGGCGCTTTTGTGCATGGTGCTGATAAAATTTATCTTATTTTTAATCTTAAACAGAGGCGGGGTCGGGAAATTATTCACTCAAATTTTTTGAAAAAGTATACTGCATTGAGTTGAATTGTGGTTTGGGGTGGTAAAGTTTTCCACTCTTGTGAGCTTTAAACGTTATAGTCACGAAATACTCCTAGGGCCGGAGAAGAAACATCATATCTTAAGTTAGCTATGCATTAGGATTCGTTATTTGCGGGGGTCCTGCAAAGTACGTTGTCTTTGGAACTGTTAAATGCCAAATTCTGGGGCTATAGTTATGAAGCGAGGATAAGTCGATACCTCGGACAACCTAGGGAACTCAAGGAAAAGCGTCTTTTTTCGAAGTTATAAAGCGATTTGCAGACCCTGCAGATTTTGTTTTGCCGCTGAAATCGTAGTTATAAAGCGGTGGCAAAGAATCCCCGAGGCAAAGAAACACAAAAGAATGTCCGCGGTGTGTGGGCATCGCATTGTAAATACGAAAACAAGACCTGTTCCTTGAGTTTCCCTGTGGAAATGACTTACTCTCGTTTTATAACTACGGCCCCAGGTCATACCACTATTGGGTCTTTAGTTGGGACTAAACGATATAATCTGCGCGACGATGACGAAATAGAGACTTCAATTTGTCATTTTTTTGAAAAGGGTCAGGACCTCATCAGATGTTATTTTTGGTAGCCAAGCTCTCCAAAATACGTAATAAACACGCTTAATTATTGGATGTGTTTACGTTTTTTTCTTGTAAATGGCATAATTATCCCTATCGTTTAAAGTCGTTAGAAATTACTGAAAGGTGTACCAAGATGACGAATTAATTATAGAACAGCTAGCTGCTCAACTGTTCCAAACGGCATCTTGGCTACAGCGTACTACTTAGCCTCGGTAGGCATTCACTTTATGAAGTGAAACTCCTCTGTGAGGTTTGGATTTAATCTTCAACACCGACAACTTGACGTACGACGTTCTTTGTGCAGGAGCCAGTCCTTACCCTGGAATGTCAGCCTCCCAGGTGTTCAAATTTGTTAACGACGGCAAGAAAATGGAGAAACCGCAGCACTGCACAGATGATCTGTGAGTTTACTTTGAGTCATTTCTTGCTGACAGGCTGCTTATCGATCAATTATAATGATAAGATTCTTTTTCTTCTTATTATTGTATAATAATATGTTATACTCATATATAATAGCAGAACCGTTATTATATAATAATAAATGAATTATTATCGTTGCTGCTGTTATCTCTCATGGACCCACGCCATCAGTACGATAAAAATGGCATTTCATGGTTAAGTTGACTACAACAATACGGTTGCATAAATTTTGCAGATAACGACAGGATGGGCCACTGTTTATACTCGCAGATATGACCTTGATGACTCATGTGTGTACACTTGCAGATATGACTTGATGACCCAGTGCTGGCGCCAGTCGTCTGCTAAGAGACCGACTTTCGATGATATTTGCACCCAGCTGGAGACGCTTTTGGAAAAGGAAGGAGACTACATCAACCTGGCTCTCTTCGAGGAGAAGGACTATGCTGTTCTGGAACCACTGCTCTTGGAAGAACGACTGTAGCGCGACCTTTGTCAAGATACGACCAGTGTCAAAATTATCTATTGTGATATTAAAACACACACACACACACACACACACACACACACACACACACACACACACACACACACACACACAAAACACACACAAAACACACACACACATATGAACATTTGTCACTACCTATCTTACGTTCATTTTTAACAAGCGGGGCAAAACTTGTAGAACCCAATCGACATAGAATTGTTATGGATAACAGCTCCTATTTACGGATGCTCATCTTGCTGTGTCAGAGAACATGAAATCATCAAACACCAGGCCTTGACTTGATGATGACAATCAAAAAGTGAGCTTTAAAAGTGATGCTACTATAACAGAAGCAACACCTTTTTGTTTTACGTTGATTTGGCGCCTATAAGGAGAACGACAACACGAACAAAGAACTATATCAATAAACTCAGGAACGAGACTTTATTTCGTCATTTTTTTTAATGAAAGCACGCCGCCATCTTTTTTGTACATCATTTACAGTATATCTAACGTGAATGAAGGGGTGGGTCTGCGGGTATTCGTTGATTCTTCGACAGGAATCTCTCTGTGCGATGAATTTGTGTTTCGATAACCAGCCGCAGCTGGAGTTTGCTTTGTTTGATAAACTTTCAAACCGTAGTAAGTGTGAACATTACCGATGGTTAACTTGTAGCAGAGTTGTTATAAAATGAAGATCATGAAGGAAGACTTGTTTTATGGGGGGAAAATTTCTCTCCCAGGGGGTATGACAAAGCTGATGACAATTTATGTCTGTATATTTGTGGATACTGAAATTTCATTGGTGAATTATATTACAAACCATTCATATCATTTTTCATCATCATAGGCCGTGATTTGCTTGTCATTTACAGTCGAACATTGATGTCAAAATGTACCTCGTTCCAGAAAATCCTTCCGGTAACAAACATTCCGAAACAGGAGCCACATTTACATTATTTTTATGGAAATATTAACTATCCCGCTGTAGCATGCCGTATGGAAATAAGAACTACCCCGCTCTTGCATACTAGAATCCTGCATTCCCACTTTCCCTAAAAAAAAGTTTACACGCTCTATAACAAATATAGCTATCTATGAAACCAATAAGTCAGCGTAATGTATTAAAATCTAAGCAGCAGTCACTTTATAAATAACCACTAAACAAAACAAAAAGTGTAGATTATTCAGGAAAATGCTGTCCCCATATACGGCACCCGGCAGGGAAAAATGAGAGATCATTACCAAGGCGACGAAATGATAAAAGGATTGCTATGCTGTCCGCTGAATGGTTCAGGTGGAAAAGACTGGTTCTGGTGGACAACAGGCGGCATGGTATATACATTAGCGAAGACCTGCAATGAACCCTTATGAAAAACATCCACGTTGATTTTTATACTATAAATATCCATTGCTATTTGTTATCTCCCATCATTTCCATTGTGCATATGAGTCTTCTTCTTCTACGTGATGCTATTCTGCCTGCCATCGTAACTGCATCGTTTGCATGTTCGTACACTCTGGTGTAACTGCCTGCCTGCTGACTCATTTTCTATCATGTCCGTCGGGAAATTATCGCGCTTATTTTCATTGTTGTGTTTTGAGGAAAACTATAAAGACATTAAACAGACGAACTTTTCTTGCATTTCTCTATTCTGGCTGAATTGTCGATGTCTTATAGTATCTGCATAAATAAACATCACCCGCACAAATGAAATAACACTGTACGTATACATGTTGATAAATATGTGAATGCATGTAATATAGACTAACGATAAATACATTTACGTTCATAAAAGTACGCTCACATCAGCGCAAACCACGTGCTCATATCCACAACAAACTCGAGGCACTCAAACACTTGTGATCCGTGAAATAAATGCTAGAAATTGTCGTGAACCAGTTCTTCAAGACACGTGATGTTCAGTAAAGTAAGTAACAGTGTAGACGGGTTTCAGCACAATATACAGTATTAAGAAAGCATCGCAAGGTCGTCAGACCAGCTTCCCAAAATGTGCAATGAAAATGCTGTTTGGATGTGTTCTTCTAAGCAGACCAGTTAACTTAGACCCTAATGCCTAAAGTCATTATAGAAACCCTGCAAGCTAAGGTAATGTCAACCTCAACTACCAAAATGGCGTATCGTGCTGTCTCGACATATAGGCATTTAAATTGTCATCGGACTAGGTTTCCCAGATATGCGATGAAAATACCGTTTGATTGTGTTTACAGCTTTTCTTTTCGGCTTGACAACTTCCTATATAGGCCTACACCTACAGTCACTATAAAAACCAAGGTAAATCGACAACTATAAATGTGGCGTAGTTTTGTCTACAGTATTGTTTATAGTCTTTATCTTAATTAAGCAAGGACTATTTGAATTGAAATACCTCTGAGACGACGGTTATCGCTTGATATTTCGGTCTGTGCGGTAGCCCGTACTTCCTCTTCACAGCGAAAGCAAAGAATACAGACCAGAAACTACCTAGGAGTGTATATGGCCCAATAATAATAATAATAATAATAATAATAATAATAATGATTTCTATATAGCACCTTTCTCCACCATTAAGATGAACTCAAAGTGCTATACACAAAGAACACCACACATACATGATAAATGTTAGCGGCGTACAGACGTCAATACTGGAATCGAGGACAAGTGTTTTCTTATTTTCAGTCTGACCATAATAACTTACACATTGAAAACATCACTACTATTTTCTTCTGAGGCCACCCACCAATGACACATAGATGTGCTTACAGTTGCATGGGCTTAGTTTAAGAATCATTGAAACATAGCGATGGATTCTTGTGTTAAAGCTCAATGATCTCAAAGATTCAAACGATTGAATTATTTCTGATTATTTGGAGAAGACTTAGATTTTTTTTCTTTTAATCTATGCTTGGAATTCGTGCTATACGACACGTGAACGATAGGCCTATCAAATTTTTGTTGAGGCCGTGAGCTCTGCCTCTAATCTTTTGGTTAATCCCAGAGATCCAGAAATTAATTGATCTGAAGTAAAAGCATACATATCGCAATTTTTTTGAAATACAAACGGATTTAAAATAAGTGAAATCGATTTATTCAGTTTCATTAAAACACGAAGGTTCGTCGAGCAAGCCTTTACCAAGGGTTGTAACTCACTTTCAGATTCGACGGAAACGGATGTCTGCTTCAACCTGACGCGAGTCACTTCCTGTGATTGCAGACACTCATCACATTACTTATTTGGACCAGTTATTTTAGTAAATAAGCCAGGAATGGCAAATCCTGCTGCAGATCCCCAGCCAGTTGAAGATGTTCAAGGCGACGATCGTTGGATGGACTTGGTAATTATATTGTTTAGAACCAATTGTTTCGTCCACACTCAAAATCTGAAACGTTGCATTATTCTCGTAGCGATGGTCAGAAAGAAGAGAAAATAATATAAAATAATGGAACAAGTAATCAGTATGCCAGAGCGTTAAAACAAAATATGCCTTACTTCTACAGAAATATAAATGATAAGCTCTTTTTGCGCGACCATCCATGCCATCCATAGCTCTTTGATGCCTACATCTTGGGAGAGCAAAAAGTGACACATTGTAACGTTACCCACTAGCGTTGTCCACGGTGTTGTAGCGTGCGTCGATACTGCCAACTGGGAGGCCCTTGCCTTCGACCGCCCATCCAGGTGCAGCACCCTCACCCAAGGAGCCCACACAGCTGAGGTCAAACGCGTCATGGCAGCAAAACAAAGACACGCAGCAGACAAAGCGAGAAATGTCAACCCCGTTTCCTCACGCATCCTCCACATGTGGGAGACTCATCCGGGCCCTTATTAGTCTCATCACCACCGACACTAATCCCTAAAATGTTTTAATTTTTACGACATAATCATCATTGGTCTCCCTTTCTTATGGTTGATTCTAGCACATAGCTGTAATACTTGCATTCCAGCATCAGAAGCAAAAGGAAAAAATATTTTTTCTTTCTAAGCTTTCAGTCCTTGTTATGCTATTTTGACAAGTCCTTTCACAGAAACATTGAGAAAAAAACAGTATAACTAGTTTTATAATGCTTTTATTTTTTAAAAAATCACACCATTATGGGTGGCTACTTATTACAGTTCTTTTCTCTTTCAGTCTCCGCCTATTTTTTCACAGCACAAGTGCATGCACTCATACTTGATTATATGTTGATAAACATGCAGGACACTATGTATGTGCATGCACATCTGTTGGAATTCTGTTAAGATGTGCTTTAAATTTATTTTACATGTTTTGGTGCAGCATAATGCATTTATAGTGGAGTCTAAAGAGCGAGAACCAGAAGTTCTCTTCCTGGGAGATTCCTTACTGGCTCACCTTCAGCAAACTGAGGTAGCTGATAATTTTTAAATATTTTTATCTTGATCTTTTTATGTTAGTCATTACTTGCTGAAATACTGTTGTTTTTCTGTACTTCATCTGCCTGCTTATTTGAGGTAGAAAGGTGAAAGCTGAGCACATAGTTGATAGACTATGTACACTTTATGTGTTGACAAGAAGGTCTGTCTTATGGTGATGAGAGCTGAGTAAAAGCTTTCTCACTAGCATCTCTTCTGAAGCAAATTTTTCATGGTCCTTCATGAGATGACTCAAAGCCTTGATCATTTAGTCTCATATCAAAACTAATTTTAGTGTTCTAGTTTTCTTTATTGCCATGTTGGAGAAACAGAGTATGGGAGGGTAACAACAACATTGCATGTGACAATATGCATTAACTGCTTTCATGCTACACATAGACCAGTTAATCGCAAACATATTGATTACATAAAAAGTTTGGACTGACAGAGTTATTTGCTTCCAGCATCATTTGATGAATAAAAAAAAGTAGAAACTAAAATTAGTATTCAAGAGCGTTGATGAGGTTCATAGTGCCACTGATAGGTAAACTTAACATACAGCACTTATAAACCATGTTGAATATAGAAAGAAAACAAGAACACCATAAAAATATGGTGTTCAGAGCCTCTATAAATATGATGTGCAAGTCACTGTTTCAAACTAATTTAATAAGTCATCTTGATAGGTTTATTTTGAGGTAAGGGGCTATTTGAATATTATTGCTGTAATGGTTGGTAACATTTTTTTATGATAATAATGAATATTTATTTATTTCACTGGTGATGCATCATTTTGTTGTTATATTCTTTTTCCTTAATTTAGTAAGCTTTAATGTTGATGGATCACAAGTTATAATTTATAACACCTTGTTATAATGCAGATATGGAGTCAGATGTTTGAGCCTCTCCACTGCGTGAACTTTAGTATTGGGGGAGATCAGACGCAGAATTTGCTGTGGAGGATAAAGAATGGCGAGCTGGACAACATGCAGCCCAAGGTGCTCTTAAGAATCTGTTTTCCTACACAAAACATCTACCTGGGGAAAAAAATGCAGATTTAGCAGTGACTTACAAAGCTGACTTGCACTGGCTCATTACACAAGAAATGCGAACATAATGACTAAGCATGCAAAACGCTGATCATAAATAATGCTTTTGTATTCTACAGAGGTTAGTGATGAGTGAGGATTATTAAAGTAGGTGTCACTGCCATATAGTTTGCTCATCCATATTTACAGAGGAACCTCCTCATTAAGACCTTCCTTATTGCAACCACCCTCATAGATATGACCCAAACATTTGCGGATCTATTTCACTATATTATAAGCATCATTTCTATTATCATGACTGCTTCTCCAAGATGACTTAATGGCTGACAGTTTGTGCTCTATTAAAACTCTTTTGCAGAAGTTACATGTTTTAAAAAAAAAATTAAGTATGTTTTAAAATATACTGGTTGCCCTACATTATAATTTTCAGTGGAAATCACGTAAAATGTAAATACATTTTAAAAAGGCTGTTTGTTTAGTATTTAGTCATTATTTATCAGTGCATATCTGCCGATTTGGTTCCATTTTTATTATAAATTGAAAAATCAGACTCTGTGCTCTACAAATCTTCAACAAAAAACAAACAATATTAAGTGGTGTGGAGTACATTGCGCAAATTCAGTCTGAGATTGAAAAGTTAGGTTTTGAGTAAGAAAGTTTTTACAGCACAGACTCTGATTTTTTAATTTATAATAAAAATGGAACCAAACGACAAGAGTTAAATGTTAAATGTGCAGAATGGTAGGTCATTAAGAGCTTTATTTTCAACATCTAAATAAATGAACTTGAATTTGTAGGTGTTCGAAGCTATCTTGCCATCTGTAGAGCTGGAAAGAGTTTTAATAAAAACAGATCAAGTGTTGTTATACTTGAAGATGGTGCTCTGCAGATGATGGGAGTATGAAATTGTGGGCAAGTTAATGAATGTAGTTCTTTTGTGTGCATCTCATATTCTATCTTTGAGAATTTACTTTGACCTCATTTGGCACCTGCTGCAGGTAATTGTGCTTCTGATAGGCACAAACAATCATAATCACACTGCAGAGCAGGTGACTGGTGGCATCATGGAAATTGTCTCTACCATCAATAACAAACAACCCCAGGCACAGCTTATTGTTGTGGTATGTATTTTCAGTTATTTCATTCTAGACTGCAGATTTTACCCTCTGCTAGCATAAGAAATTTGTGTACTTGGATCTAAAGGCATTGTCATTTATTGTATTAAACCTGGCTATAGCAACTCCAGCAAACTGATGATTAAAATGATCATGAGACACAAAATTTTTCTGACCACTAACAATCAGTAATTACTTACTTACTTACTGCCCGTTATGCCTGTCGGCACGTAGGGCAGCAATTAGTAATTGCTCAATGGTTAAATATGAGATAAAAGTGTTAAATTTAAAAGTTACAAGAACGGTAAATTTTCTCCAGTTTGCTGATTAATTCTCAGTGCAATTAATAATTGACAGCATGAGAGAGAATCTACTGAACTAAAAACTGTACTTCCCAAATCTGAAAACTGCCCTATACAAGACTTTATACTCAAAGAGAAACAATTTTATAAAAAGAAAAAAATTCATCCCTGTAACAGCTGAACTAGGATGCTTCCCTTTAACATGGTTCTTGTCTTGCTTTGGGGCTTTGTGAAAAGGGGAGCTGTAAGTTTGTAAATTAGAGAAATATCAGCTCTTTAGTATTGATTAGGAATAATAATTGTTTATTTATCTTTTAGAGTCTACTTCCAAGAGGCGAAAAGCCTAATTCTCTTCGAGAGAAATTTGCAGTCATAAACAAATCCCTAGAAGAACAGCTAAGTAACATTCCCAGTACAACATTCCTCAATGTGGATCCAGCTCTCTTCTATCGCCCTGGCTCTGAGACCATCAGTCGTCGAGACATGTGGGACTTTCTTCACCTGACAACACGCGGCTATCAGAAATTGTGTGAGATACTTCTGGAAGAACTACAGTCTCTTCTGCAGAATTACATGAAGGTGGAAAGTACATCGGTTGAGACAGCCTCCATGGCAGGGGAGCTTGCCTCTGATGAGCCCTGAACACTAGACAGATTCTTATGTGTGATGCGTTCAACTTCTAGTGCTTGCCTACCAGCTGAAAGAAGTATTTTGTCTTGCATGGTATTTCTAAAGCACAGAAAGGGACCTGCTTTGAAAAACTCAGTAGATTTATTTCTATCTTTATTACATGCATGATGTAAAATTTGCAACCAGCTCAGCCTTATTAGACTAGATTTTGTTTTTTTAAGTCATTTTTAACAGGCTTAAATAGTATTTTAAGGATGCAATTTATCAGTTTATGAAATTTAGGTCATCTGTCAGTATATCCTTTGTCTTGATTGTAAAGTTACTTTTAGATAGTAGGTACCAGGGTCAAAGGTCACTGAAGAGTCATTGCACAAAGATGGATTTTTGGGGGAAGTGGGGGACTGTTGATAAATTGGTAAAGCTTTGTGTCCTCAAGAGATATGAAAACCTTAATAAGGTGATTGACAGAGCTGAGCAAAGCATGACAATTAAGGCAACACTAAGTTTTATAAGGATTTTTTCGATTATTACATTTTTTGGGGTATTGCGGGTTGTGAGTAAAGTTATTTAGATATAGCTGTTTGTCATCAGAAATCATTGTTGCTTTTGCAGCTGTACAAAAGTATTTATATGTTTACATGCAACTGTGCAGTCTTGTGCTAGCTGGAAAATTTAGATAACTGAAGTCTTAAGTATCTGGGTGAAAAATCTCTTAGCAGACGTTGGAGACCATTTTCGCTTTAGTGTCTTGCAAGTAAAACTTAGTTTGAGCTTTTCATCTATGAACTACAACTGACATGCATCAGTTCTCTTCACTGTCCTGGGAACTGAAAAAGATACAAAATATTTTATTTTTAGTGCTTAAAAAATTTACGCAGTCTTTTTTCCTGCCCCTTTTTCAGCTGTTATCTTGAACTTTAAAGTGAAAGGGTAACCGTGGCAGTTGTGAAAATTTTTGTGCCCTAGACAAGGGACAGTATCACTACTAATGTGCTCCCATCATTAGTAAATCATAAGTTGCTATTTATTGACATTTTATCTATTATTTATCTTTTATCTCTCTATTATTGTTTTTGTATATGCACTGTAGAAAAATTCTTTCTGCCATTATTGCTATTATTCTTAGGATAGGTACAACTGTTATAGGTGCATTTTACTTATGCATGACACTGACCCATTTTTCAGGGATATAATCTCAAAAATTTATAGTATTATTTTGTTTCTATGTTATATTTAATTTTTTTTCCCATCAGTGGACTACATAGCCCATCTATATAATGAATAGCTGTGGCAACACCATCATTGACAAGGCTTAGCCATTGTTGCATTGTGTATGGTCAGCTGCTACATGTTCAACAAATTTTTAGTAGGCTGTTTAGCTACATTCTCTTTATCTCATTCAACAGCTTTGTTTGCTTTCAATTTATGGTTTGATTGTGCCAGAGGCATTCTTTCCTCATACAGTTGTTTTGCTGTTGCATTTATTCATTCAGACTAACACTAATGAATTATAAAATAATACTTTCAACATTTTTAAAAGAGTTAAATCTGGGGCATATAAAAACATTTTATCATAGTAGAAATTCGTTAACGTTTTAAATGCCACTTTCCTCAAATGAATATTATGTCAGTCATTATTTTCAAGCTGTTTGGAAGTGTTTGCTATTCTTTCTAAAAGAGCAATTTTGAAACAGCTTAAAATTACCTCCCAACCCACTTCGAGCCAACAAAAATATATTTTAAGCAAATACATTCCAAATTCATGCCGTCATTTTAAAACAAGCCTGTTCAAAATAAAAAGTGTGGCTCAAAGAACTCTCTGTGTTGTGCTAAAATTAAGTTCATTTAGATTCAGAATAATTCATTTTCTTTCCAGGTTTCTGTGCTGTGACACATGTGAATGTAATGAAGAAACTGTCATTTAAGGTAGATAAGGTAAATGAGTAACAATTTGTTTGGGTAGGACTATCACATACTCAATCTTCAAGAGTAAAGGCTGGCTTGAGCTGTGAGACTGATGCCATGCATGTAGTGTTTCTTTGCAAATATTCATAATGATGGTGTAGTAGGTATGATTCACAACCACTGTGATTTGTCACAGTGATGCACAGCCAAGATATATACCAGATGCACACCCATATATATATATATGTGCAGATATGCACACACCCATTGTGCATCAGAATATTAGTAAAACTATACACTGAAAAAGTAACCAAAGCTACGTTAAGAAAATTTAATCTAGGATTTCCCAAGACTAACCCATTCATAGTATATCTTTTTTTTATACCATTGAAAATGCCTGGATGTGCTTGCATATCTCAGCATACATTATTCCGAGATGTTAAACAAAGGACCTACTGACCCATCTAACTGTGGTGAAAGACCTCTAACAAATTGCCATTTCGTTCCATTTCCTAAAGTTTATTTTTCTGGATCAAATGTCTTTAGAAAAATAAATTTGATGATACACAAAGGAATCATAGTCAGCATTATGATACTTGGAAAAAAAGTTACATTTGAAGCTATTACATTCATTTAAATTGTTTGCTGTGTACCTTGTTTGCCTAAAAACCATTAAATTATGATAAAATCTATCTACTTTTAAACATTTTAGACTCAGCATAAGTCAGTATTTTTTGTTCAGCTCAGTATTGCTTTACTTCTGGAGGGATTTGATAATCTGTATGAAGTGCAGAGGCTGCATTTTCCTTTTATAAATTAGTCTATGTTTTCCCCTTTTTTTATATTTTTGCTAATCGAAGAAAATTATTGTGCACTACCATCAGCTCAGGTTTCTTTCTGCTGATGATGATGACTTTATGTAGATATAAATGTTACAACAGCTTTCAATTTATGACAAAACAACAAAACAGAATTGTTTGGCACATTATAAATTTACGTCAACATTAGTTAATTTTTATTTTATTCCGCCATTAAAAATGTGCTCATTTGTTCTGGTTTTATACTTAAAATATGTTGTATGCAAACAGGAATGGTAGTTCCAGTCATGTCTGGCTAGTTGGATTTCATCACATCATCCTTTGTAATTTTTTTTTTCTAATGTTCAGTGACCTATTTTTGGTCATCTAACTATGCTGTTCCTTTACTGTATCAATTTTTGTTTTATAAAAGAAATGTATGCTGTTTCTTTCAAATATGATGGTTTGTCTCACTTCTTAATAACTTTGATAACATGGTTTTTCATTTCTGTATGCCTTATTTAAAAAGTGTTAGCAACCAAGGGAATAGGCCTTGGTTGAACAACCATATACATTTATATCACAAGATACAAAATGAGTTTATAAAAAGTCCAGGAATTTCTGAGTCATTCATTACTTACACTCATTTTTACCACTAAAATAAGTCATTGATGTAATATTGTGGACATGTAGTGTTTGCGAGGAAATTTCTTTAAGAAATGTGTTGGTGCAGTTGGTGCATGTGAGATTATTTTAAGATCAGAAAATTTTGTTAAACGATGAAACATTAATACTTTTTTAATGGCATCTGTATGTTCAGTGCTACTCATCATTTTGCAGAAGTGTGACCATTACTGATTTTTCTAGCAGTATCCTGGGCTGGGGAGAATTAACTATGACACCTAGTCATCAGATAGCAGTCTGAACAGAGATACATGGGGTATATAAAGGGAAACAGAGCTGGGACCTGTTGCAATTTTTAGTTTATAGCTGCCAGTCTTCTCAACCACAACTCTTATGTATTTCTAAATTGTAGAGGCTAATTTTCTTCTCTTTTACCGGCTATTGTTCTGGTTTTATACTTAAATATTTTGGCTTCTAAACAGAGACAAAAATGGCACTCTCATATCAGCAATTTCTATATATGAATAGTGGGATATGTGAAATATGTATAGATATTTATTAACATGATAATAAAATCTGTTTGTCACAACAAGGACCTGAGAAGTGATAGACTTTCAAGATTTAGAGTCTTTCATCCATTCTTGTCAAACAAATAATGCTGATGTTCAGTTCCTTTTGCAAAGGAGAAGACTTTGATTCTGGCTCATCAGAAAGTGCTGGTGAAAGAAAGTTTGCTCAGGGCTTTAAGTAAGGACTTAAAGAAGTAGAGATCAGTCAATGTTTTTTTTTTAATCACTTTCATTAGTGATGGCAGATTTATGCTGCATCACAGAGCTAAAAAAAAATTTATCATTTAAATATGTTATTGAGGCAGACACTATATTAGAAACAGGAGCATGCTTGTGAGTGAAAGACACTTTGTACATAAAAGTTTTAGCATATTGCATTTATTTGTTGTATGAAGAGATTTAGCTCCCCTCTCTTCTCTTTATCTAAATGGTATTTTGTGCATATGTTTGGATATTTCATTTTCCTGAAAAGATGTGATTGCTGATGGAGTTAACACTACACCTCTTGCGCAACCTATGAAGCAAAACCTTTCCCATGCATGCTCATACCCTTCTATCAATAACTACCCATCAAATTATGTTATCAAGGAATATTTTGTGCTAAATTTATTCTCAACAGCCTAGTGTGTGCGTGTCTTGGTATTATGATTATGTTGCGACACACTGTTGCATGTACAGTGCAATATCATTTTGTTGAATTAAATGCATATTTCACTCTTAGATATTGCAATGTTTATAAAGATTCTCCATATTCATGAAAGTAAGATGTTGGCTGGTTGGAGTGTGGATTATATCAACTATTATATAATAATCGCTAAAAACAAAAAAAACTTCTATGTGTTTACTAATATGACACATTCTACCTTCTGGTGAGAAAAGCGCTTAGAAAGTGAGACTTAATGACATAATGTAACCCTATAGATTATATCTAGCATCAAATCTATTTATATTGAACCTTTTCTAATTGTAAGCTATAACTATTTTTAGATCTACCTCTAACCTGCTTTAATTAATAAGCTACGATGCCATGACTGACTGGAAATGAGCAGCGTAAAGCGGTTGACTAATATTTGCACAATGGATGAAGTAGTGAAAGCTTATGTCGCTGGAGCTGTCCATTTCGTCATGGTCTAGTCCAGGGGTTGGGGGGAATTGGTGTTTTACGCCGAGCAAGCAACTAAAGCTTTTTCAAGGCTGCCAGCCTTGTAAACAGATGCCACATGCAGAGAAACAAAAGCTTCCCCGAAAAGAGAGCTGAACCCAGGACAACCAACCTTCACTGTATTGGTGACAGGCCCCAACCGTTGCGTCACCTAAACGCCCAAGTCCAGGGGTGGGTAATCTTTGTCTCTGCAAAGGGTCATTTGAATATTTATAACATCATTGGCGAGCCTACTTTGTGTGGCAATGCTGTAGTTTAGCCACAGTGTCAACACTTTTGCAACGTGTACACTCCGAGTCACCGCAATACAATCAGGCGGACCGCAGGTATTGCGAACCCCGATGTCCGGGAATGATTCAAACATGTTTTAAAAGTGTATCGTCTGCACAAAAAACAAGCTGTGGACATTTCACAGTTCACATGCACTTAAAAATCAGGTTTCGCTGGCAGGAAGACTGGAAAAGGATTAAACGGGCGTTGTTAAGTCTTCTTCCCTACCCGCGAGCCCGGATATACCCTACTCCACTTCACCCTCCCTAGGCTTGTGAGGAACTCGATTGTTCTTTGCTAGTTCGCTGGTCGATGATATTCTGGAAGTTGGTGTTGAGCACTCTAAGACGCTTAAATTATTTGTCAAGTTCTGCGGAACAGCACCGGGATTGTTCATTTTGTCGGGATTATCTCCCAAGCACGCGAAGGCCGCATTTTTTTTTTATTATAAATTTGCGATAGCTTGTCTACAACATCGTGGAAGAGTTTCTTCCATAAACTTTGAAACGATCACAACGATCGGCCCAGTGGTCAGAGCACTGACATCCGAACCTGGAACCACGCGGGTTCGATACCGTGGGGCGCAGAGAACTTTCTCTCAGTCCACCCAGCTGTCGGAAATGGGTATACCTGAATCCATACAAACCATTATACAGGGAAGAAAAAGGTGAAGCACCTAGAGGGAGAGGAGATCGATGGACCTCACAAAAAAATCTCGCCCCGAGAAAAGTGTGTTCTCTAAGAGCTCCGCCCCCCACCCTCACCAACCCAACGACCTAAAAAAAAAGTTATGAGACGACCTTTACTTATTTACGTGGTTACTCTGATTCGTGTAAATTATAGCTGCGTAAAGTATGTTGTTGATTTCGCACTTCTAAGCGTAGGGTCAATAAACCATGCAGACAGCCCTTCTCATGACGGGAATATGTGACGTCGCTCAATCAACAGTTTAAAAAATTGTTGTGTTCAAACACGCGATCAAACAGATTATTGCAAATCCTTTCTCAGACCACAACATTTTTAGACAATCTATCTTTGAACAATAAATTGCTAAACATGCAATCAGATACCACCTGGTAAGATTTGAGATAGGCAAAATAGGTAACCAGATTGACAAATGTGATTTATTATGGAAGCCGTACTTTGAATGGCTGTTAGAAAGACAGCTATAGCACCATCAAAGATATGAATTCCAGCTAGACATCATCTCTCCCTTCAAATCACTGTTATAAAGACGGCTGTTGTCATCGAAGATGGGAAAGGATCTCTTCTCTCTCTCTCTTTCTCTTACCTCCTTTTCCAGGTATTTCATCCCCTTCCTCTTTCTCTGTGTTTTCCATGTGTTCAGAAAAAAGTGTCTTGAACTGTAGGAAATTCTTGTACAAATGATTGTCTCGAATAAAACAATTGTGCGTAAATATAGAAACTTAATTGACCACTATTCACTTTAAATAGTTTTATTCTTATTTATCCATTCCCTTTTTTATTTTAACAGTTCTGCTTGAAAGAGGTACACGAAGTACAAATCACGATTTTTTTTTTTTTTGCAGTGTACAAGCCCGATTCTACCGTTAGGCCTAGGAAATAGAGATGTTCTGCGTTTTTGTTTGTTTGTTTGTTTGGTTTTTTTTTTGCTAAGTGACGATATTAGGGAAAATATAATTCTGACAATTATATATATATTTGCTATTCGTTCATCTATTGAAATAATTATACCTTTAAGATTTTATATCTTTTCTCATATGAGAATTTAACTAATCTAAGCTTACAAAATACCAGCGAGGATTGTCGCGGTTTAATTTACGAGCACACGCGCAGCAGTAGGAGGCTCTCCAAGCCTAAAATGAAGAATTCGTATCATCATCGTTCAGTATTAATTATAGATACTGGATCATACTGCACCACATCTGCAGCGTCATTCAGAAGTTTACTGAGCATTCCAGTTTTCTAAGAACAAGTTAACCCTTCTGGATGTGGAAATTAACAACGCTGCAAAAATGGTCTGGCCACCATGTCCACTAAACATGATCTGAAAACCTCACGATATGGGAAAGAACTAAAAAAATCTCTTTGCATAGCAAAAAGCAAAACAAAGCGCATGATGACCAGAACGTAAATGAAGTTTTGAGCGGGTGAACTCTCTTGGGTTGAAAGGGTTAAACTTGACATTTCACGCGGAGGTGAAGCGAAACAGTCGTGGATGGGACGGGGCGCAGAATTAATTATTCTTTCACCTATTGTGCAAGAAAAAAAAAAAAAGCCTAATATATAAAGCCGTAAAGTCTGAAATCGGCGTCTCCACACGTATACACGATCCAGGGCAAGCAGAAACGATAACAGTAACGTAAAGATCAACGTGCGCAGGTATACAGTATAGCAATGGATATAAAGAAGACCAAATCAAAATTTATTTATTTTGTGACAGAATCGTCGCATAAATGATGAGAATGTGGTCGAATTGACTCTTGAGATGATCGAATCGGTATAAGTGGTCAAATTGCCCAGCCCCCTGGATGTAGCGACAGTGCATGAGCGAGGGTGAAAGGTCATATTATGCATATTCATACTCAGCCGAAAAACTGTGTACTTCCGACTGTCACGTGACGATCCTGATTTCCTCCAGCAGTCGTGTGGTTCGTCAAGGGTAAGCATGCTTTTGTCTAAGTTGGCATGAATTCATGCTTGCAAGTATTTGTGTGAACTGTTCGGCTCTAAAATGAGTGCCCACTGATAAGTATTTTTCTCGATTTTGTTGAAATGCGAAAGTGAATTAGTATTGTCACTAAGGCTTCCGTATAAATTTGTGGCGTCTGCTAAGTGGTACATGGCATAATTTATGCCGTCAGCAAAGATAAAAATAGTAAGCGAAACAACAACATTGTTCGTCTCACGCCAGTCATACTTTGTTGATACTGAGGACTGGTGTATCTTGCAGTGAATGATTACTCTTTTTTTTAACGATTCCACATTTTTTGGTGAGTAGTACGCTTGAGGTCAACACTCAGACTTTTTGTGTACTTTTCCTTTTGTGTATCACTGTACCTGGTAGATAGTGTAGATTAAAGTACACATTTACCCATTATCAGGAATATGGGCGATTTAAGAATTCTTGTATGATAAAGGTAAGGATAACTCAAATATGAATTTTTCAGTATATCAGCAGTACGATTTTTAGTGCAAAGTTTTAGCTAGGTACCACTACGTATATCCAACTTTGCCAAAATCATTGACAAGAAGTGACAATAGATCAGGAGCCAAAAAGAAGAATCAGTAACAGAGAATTGACAAGCCTTATTGGAAATCAGATCGTTTACATATACTTTGTCGTGATCATGTTTGGAATAACGTTGGGCACAGCTTTGATATAGAGTAACTCGCGGCATTTGTCGTCTGCTCGCTCCACTCAATTGCCCAAATACACCTAATAAACTAAACCTAACCCTAACCCAAATCACTAACCCTAACCCCAAACCTCTAAAAAAAAATAGCATAGACCGGCCTATGACGTAGCGAGTTACTCTATATCAAAGTTCTTCCTAACGTTCTTTTTAAGTAAAAGGATGCGAACATTGTTTACATTAATCTTACAGTTACACGTTTTATATATGCACTATGATTGAACAGTTCGGTTTTGAGAAATTGATGAGACTGTTGAAGGCTTCTAAATAACCAAGTAGCGTTTATTTGGTTTTATTTATTATAATAACATATCAAGAAGGTGCTGCCATACAAAAATGAGTTTAACTTCTTCCAGGGACATATTACTGTTAATGAGAAATGTGGATCTAATTTGTTGTTAGAACCCAGACGATTTTAAACAGGTGGATGGAGGATTAAGTAAATTGTTTATAGCAGGCGGCAATAACATTAACATGAGAAATTATTCCCATTCCCACTATTTGTGTTAAGTACACTGGTTGTCACTTCCCCATCCCCCAGCACACACACACACACACGTACGTTAGACTGCCTAAATTAGCAGGTATACAGACTGCTTTCAGAAAGTTCTGTCATTAATGAATTAGTGAAAAAATTTAAAGACATGGAAAATAATAACCGAAAGGCAAGTTCTGATTACAAAGTTAATAGGGGAAGGGAGTAAAGGGGAGAAGGGTTAAGGTAGGGGAAGGTCACTGCTTGCTATGATGCAAAAGTTGGTGAAGGATGCCCTTTTTCATTTGTTGCACTTTACTGCTGGGTCTAGGAGGCCTGCCAAATCCACACTGGTGGTGTTCAATGCTGGTTGTGTGATCCTGATATTCTACTGTTCCTATTTTCTCCTGTGGATTTTGTTTTTAGTTATGTTATCTATCTGAATTATTTATAAGGTGGATACACTACTCATATATTTTAAATTTTTATTTATTTATCCCATCTTGATACTAGAATTAATGCTTGTTTGTACTTTTATTAATGGCTGTTGAAGCCCATATATTTACTAGATTTTGAGATTTATGGTTTGACTAGCTGCTTTCTAGTATCTTTCTTTATGACAAGGTGTTAATGTCTTTATAAGTGTTTTATTTTTAATTTTTTAAAAACGAGATTATATTGTTTAGTATTTACTCTTTGCCTATTTGTATAAATATAGAACTGGGATTGCTTGCCATTGTTGTTCTACTAATGGTCGTACATTATACCACAGTTCTTTTGGTGGGTTGAGGCAGCTATTTGTGTTTAGTATCAGTTTATGCTAGTCTAAGATCTTCTCTTTCTTGTGAAATATTGGATAAATGGTGTGCTAAGAAAGCTGGTATTTTTGCGAGACCCTTGCAGACCTACTGGAGAATGAAAAAGCTTTCTGTATACCCAACACTTTTTTTAAAATTTTGCACTTCAGTAGGTCACTGATCACTTGAACCTCAGCAGTAATATGCCTGTGAGCTTACAAAGGTTGTGTTTAGTTTGATAAATTTATATCAAACACTGAAAGCCAAATAATAGCCACGTTTGCTATGCAGATGAAGAAGATATTCCAAACTTTAAATAGTCCGCTACTTTGCAGAAGGGGCCAGATTTTGATGTGAATCTGCTTCTGTCGAATACAAACAACTTGCCCGATGCATTATTTATCCCACCCACCCACTATTCACCAGCACCCCTCTTCTCTAACCCCGATCATGTAAAGAGTTTTGCTTCCTGATGGACCAGCAAAAATGAGCATGACCTTTGCCCAGTTAGCTGTGTGTCATAGCAAGTGTGCACAAGTGATCCAGAAAGACAGTCTCGCACAGTTAGGTTTGTTTGGTGGCCACAGTAGCCAGCTGCTTATTGGGTATGTGTTGATATTTTCAACCTCTTTTCAAGATAGATGTGTATGGTCACTAAGTCAGCTGTCAAGTTTTATCTTTCTGCTGGTGGTGTGATCACCTTTATCTGACCTGTACCCTCTCCTGTTCTGTGGAGGGGCTGATGTACCCATATCAATCAAATAAGCGTCAGTCTCCATTGTTAAAATAAGGACTAATGTTGTGTGCCTTTATTAAAATTTTCTTTTATTAGCTAGCTGCTGTTTGGGTTGTTGATGTGTGATCCATAAAGGTCAGTCTTGAGCTTCTTAGATTATAGATTAGCTATATCCTGAGGCTGTTTTAATATCATTATATGCCAGCCTGCCTTCATTCCATTATCTTTGCTTTAAACTCTTTTGTCCCATTTTTTTCAAACTCAAAGCTACTACTTGATAATAATGACCATAATAATGTTTATTTTTGCAATGCCTTATCTCACGATCACAGGCAAACTCAATATGCTTTACATTTACACTCTAAGTGTGCCTTACTCGGTCATGATCTCTCTCTTTTTGTATGCACACACACACATGCACTCACTCATTCACTTAATCATTTAGTTTTTGTAGACTGAAACTCGCTAGGCTTAGTGGAAGTAGAGTGATATGTTTGTGTGAATAATCGTGTTGTTTTTAAATTTTCTTATACATGTTAAAGCTCTATGTTAATATGTTTCTGTAAACTTTATATAAAACTTCCTTCAATCATTTCACGCCCACTTTTATAAAGCTGTAAGAAGACATAATCTCGGCCACTAGACAAAGAAAAGTGCTGTGTTCTCTGTCTCCTGTAGAAACCACAGTATGTTAAAGTGAGCACTCATTTGTGTTTTGAAGGACATAGAATAGCAGCTGCTTAAGGGGAGATTTTTAAACCCAGTAATTGCCAGTATCTTCTCTTCAGGATCAACAAGCTACTTTGGTTTGAGCATGAGCCCCAGTTGTACAATCCCCTTCTTGTACAGCTTGGTGCAGTCTGTAAAAATCAAGAAATTTTTTAATTAAAAAAGTTGCTGTCATTTCTTTTTCTCTCTATTTGCAATTTTCACATTATTTTTTTACCCTAGAAAGAAGCCCTTCAGGAAATAAAAATATACACAGTTGACAGTCTAAAGAGACAATGTCTAGTTTTTCATATCATCACTTTATTCACACTGCCTTATGCTTTCATTAGCTGGTCTAGATCATATTCATACCAAGTTTTAGATACACAGTAAGTTATTTTGTTTTTTTTATTTTGATATTAATAGAAATTTCCTGTCTTTTCATGTAGGTTAAAGCATTCTACCCATTATCCCTTTAGATGTTTAACTGCCTCACCTATCACATCCTGGTCCCATTTTAATGTAGACATTAAGATAGCTTCCCTGTGAGGTACATGCATGTACACATTTCAGAATACTCAATGAAACCATATTCTGCTGTAATGTGATAGGTAAAAAGCTCAGAAAATCTCTGCCCATCTCACCTCACCCCCAGGCAGGATAGTAATGTGAAATGTGGACTATCATATTGCTGGCTCATAGAAATGTCGCCTTTTATTATACACAAACCACCATAAGAGGGGAGAGTTTTTACTCGTGAAATGAGATAGGGATCTCTTCTTTTTTTTTTACCCCAGCCATTTTTGTCATGGCCTATTGCACACACCAGTTCTTTACAGATGAAAATATGGGTACACCCAGACTGTTAAGATGGGTCAGTGCCTGACATCAAGGATGGATCACTATCAGTGTTGCACGTCAGCATACACTTACAGCATTCACTGTTTGCTGTGGCAGAGCCTGACCTTGGCTTGACCTTAAGTTTCTTTCTTGCATTATTTGATTATGCTCTTTCATATTGCTTCTGTAACACTTTAAAGATCAGGTAAAGAAAATAGTGATAAGTTCTGAGAAGCTCCAGTCTTGCCCATGCCTGTGGCCGACCCCCCATATATTATAAAATAATATCCATTATTTATTAGATTAAGTGATGAGAGCATTTCTTCTGAATATTTTGATATTTTTTCATGTTTAATTCAATTTTGCAGCTGACTTTTTATAATCACTAAGTTGCTCACTTGCTAAAACAGTGGTCCTGTGGCACAGCCATTAGTGTCTGTTAGGATTGGCTGCCCTGGGTTCAGCTCTTGTCTCAGACACCTGTTCTTTCCCTGCTGGCTGCTGGGCCATGGTATGGCTTTAGCTGCTAATTTGGCCTAAAAACTCTTCCTACTCCTTATTTTTTTTTTTTAAAGTTTACCTGTTCATGCTGGCATTTCAAGTGTGGATGATGATCTGGGCAATCATTTCCATTCTTCAATCTACATTATATATCTATATTTTAAAAAATTGATGGGATACTGCTTGCAGCCTGCGGCTGTGTGTGCTGACAAAATATACATGCAGCATTTTAAATATACTTTTCACTTTAATAGCTATTTAATAATATACAGGACATTTTCTCTCAGAATTGGTATAGATGTTTTCATAGCTTGGGTGATGCTGTGCCTAGATAGTATGTTAGTGGCATGATAACTTCATTGTGGATTCAGTTGAGGTTTTTGGCATTTTCCAGAGCTGTCTAAACATGTGTAGTCACTTCTAAGACCAAATAGACATGAAAAAATGAATGCCAAAAGATTCACATCAGTAAATTATCCATTATCAGTATTCTTAGCATCTCCTTTATCAGTATCATTAGCACCTATAACAGTATTGTGAGACATCTGTTGTTATTCTCAACATTTAAGCAGTGGCTGAGGACACACTTGTTCCACTGTGCTTCTAACTGATGGTATGTGGTTGTTGTTTAGATAATGCAATATTTTGTTGTGCTGTTTTTATGACCATAATGTTTGCTATTTTTTGTAAAGCATTGTGAGCTATTAGGGAATGAAGCTGTATAAGTAAACTTCATTATTATTATTATTATTAGATTTCTAAGGCTACAATGTGATTAACTATATTTGCTGTAATGACTGCAGTTTTTACTAAAACGCCAGTCTCTGTGGGTAATAAAAGATGTTTTTTGGGGGACAACAGTTAGTTATTTGGACCATGCCCATTTTACTGCATATTGAAGCAATGGCGGTGTATTTATGATCCATATCTCTAGATGCTTGTAGACTAGTCAAAAGCAGGATACAGAGTTAACGTACCTATATAGTAATCTGTCAAAGCTAAGGGCTATGTCCTCTATTTAGTCAGCTGGCTTTGGCGAACCTCATATGTGCTTTAGTTTTTATAGACCGAAACTCGCTGGGTCTAGTAGGAGTAGGGTGATATGTTTGTGTGAATAACCATATTGTTTTTTTAAATTTCCTTATGCATGTTAAAGCTCTCTTTTATATGATAAGTTTCTGTAAACGCTTACATGTAACTTCCTTCTATCTTTTGGTATGCATTTTCATAAGATGTAAGAAGACATAATCTCGGCCTCAAGACAAAGAAAAGTGTTACGTTCTCCGTCACCTATAGAAACCACAGTATGTTAAAGTGAGCACTCATTTGTGTTCCGAAGGACATAGCACAGCAGCTGCTAAAGGAGAGACTTTTAAACCCAGTAATTGCCAGTATCTTCTCTTCCTGACCAACAAGCTGCTTTGGTTTGAGCATGAGCCCCAGTTGTAGAATTCCCTTCTGGTAGTGTTGTTCTCGGCTTGGTGCAGTCTACAAAAACCAAGAAATTTTTAATTAAAAAAGTTGCTGTCATTAGGATTACTTTTTAAGCAGTTTTGCATTAAGTCGCTTTGAATCATTGAAAGGAAATTTTGAGAAAGAAATATTTTCTGCAAGTGGCATGTTTTGTGGCTGAAGCTTTAGAAAGGTTGTAGGTAAAATTGCAAGGGGTAAAAAGCAAGCAAGGCAGGGATGCTTTCTTTTCTCCCACAACACATTCTCCCACCCAACATTTCACATTTGTCCAAATTGTTGAACGTGCGAGGAAGAGCATGCATATAATGTCTTCTTTTTCAATAGCTTACCAGCCACCACAAAGATGGCCCTAGTTTATTAGAGGTGGACGGCTCCACATTTGGCCTCTGTAATACAGTTTCTGGGTCTTCGTGGCATAAAGCAGAGAAATGAAGAACAAGTGGGAAAATATGGGTCTGGTCTATTAATGGAGTTTTTGCCTTTAAGTAACATTTTTATCTTGCTGGCTTTATGGTTGACCAGTCAGTGAATACCAAGCTAGGAGTTTCTTAAGACAACTCGTTTTGGACCCAGGTTATTTTGTAGCTGTTGCCAGTGATTCAACTTTTCAACCTGTTATCATTCATAAACTTTGTGGTTTATATGTAGCGCAATATGTTTACTCCTTTTTGCTTAGCAAATCAGCATTTTGCATCATTTTTTAATTCTGGTCAGGAACATTTATATGGAACTTGTTTAGAGAGTGATCACATGGTGTTTTCAGTGACATGCAGCATATTCAATAAAATTAATTAGTAACAAATTATTTAAAATTCAGTTTGATCTTGCTGTCCAAGACTCTCTCACACATCTATGTACTCACACATGAACACATGCATGATGGTGTTGTGCTGCTATAATGCTCTATGGTTTTTCAGCAGGTGCACAGCTTTCATTAATGAGATAATTATGTAGTGTGTTCAATTTTCTTTTTAAAAACAATGCTTTTTGTTTTTCGACATGAGGGTTTTGTAATTTTTATTTTAATTAATGCTCTTTTACAGTTCCTGGTGGTCTGCAGATCTACATACACACAAGAAGGGAGGGAGTGAGGCTGAGATCTGTGGAATTTAGTGCACAGCTGTGCCTGCTAGATGTTTGTGAGGGATAACAGCTGTTCCTGTCAGGTGTTGTGAGGGGTAACTCATCAGCTGGCTCAGTACCTGCTTCGCTCCCTGTGGGACAGACTCTGTCCTGTTCGGCTGTCTCTGTGACTGAACCAGCATGGCAGAGCTTCTGTCTGTCCAGGTGTGTTGTGGAGTTGTTTTGTCATTTTGATCCAGCATGTCCTAGGTAGGATGTGTTAATCATGTCAGTTATCACATTATGCACAAAATCAGATTTACTGAATACGGTAGAATACATGAACAAAAGTAAAAAAAAAGAAATGTTATTGGTCCCACTAGTGATTTAGTAAAATGGATGTTTGTGTAATAAGATTATAGGAGAGTATGAGAGTAAGAAATTGTGTGTGAGGATGTGTGTGTGGGGTGGGGTGGTGGTGTCGATTTTTTTTGTTTGTTTGTTTACAGACAGTGACTAGTTTATCTTATATAGTAACACTTAATCTTCATGCATCCCTTCTTCCTCATTCCAAAAACAGGCGAAAATAGCCGGTCACAATTTCAACATTCATCATGAAAAAACATGACAATTATCATCTAAACATCCTTAATTAGTTTGGAAATTCATTAAAAGAGTCAGTTCCACATATGTCACATTTTTAATAATAATGTTATAAGAGCTCTACCATAACTAGTTCTTTTATTTCAGAGGACAGATGTGAAACCAAAAATCCAGCACTGCATAATACCAGCATCACATATGTAAACATCACATACATCAGTCATACATAATTAAACTAAGTTCTGACTAAAAAATTCATATAATCAGCCCAGCGCATTATCAATTCTTGCGATTTCATGTTAATAAGTGCATTAAATTCCTCAATTTTATATCTTCTGTTTAGTCTTAAAATAAAAACTCCTAAATATGGCTGTTTCTTCTCTAATTTACGTTTATAAATGAAAAACTTTGCTTCTAATAGTATGGTCTCTAGTGTATTATCTATTTGGCAATTTGCTTCAATTTGTGATTGGGAGTTTATAGTAATTGATAATTTGCGTAAAGGGAGGATGTCTGGTTTAAAAGGAATAGTATGTTTGTGTGTCTCCCTTACATGGTCATACTCATGATGGAAAAAGAAATTATGCTCTTTCTCACTCTCTCACACACACACACACAGAAACAGATTTTTTGGGAGCAGTGATAATTTGTGAATGAAAACTGGTAAACCATGCATTTAACTTTGATAACCAGACAGATAGACATCCCGTATCCTCTCTATTTTTGATCATGTTTTGGCATGAGAGTTTTCACTCTTGCGGTTTGGCTGTAGGTACGAGATGCCTGTATGCAAAACCAATCGTCACCGCAATTCATTCATTCCACGTGCCATTCACCTGATCAGTTCTATTGTCCGTGAACATTACTAGCCTGAGGTGACCTAAGGTCACCACTATATCTACAGTTGCTGGGAATGTGTGTGTGTGTGTGTGCGCGCGCCGCGCGCGCGTGAGAGAGAGAAAATTATTTTAACATGTATACATTATCTCCTTTTATATCATGTATATGTATGCATTATCTCCTTTTATATCATGTATATATATGTATTACTGCTAGTACGAGCACTATTTGGAATTGCCATTGGGGATAAATAGTGGTATTTTATTGTATTGTATTGTAGATAAACCCTTCATTTCAATTAGATTGAAATTGTAACTTGTTTGTGATTCTTTTGTGTGGATTAGGTTCAAATTCCCAAACATCTGGGCCACTTCCTAAGCCCACCATCCTCCAAATCTGCTTTGCCTGATGCTGGAAGTGGTAGTTTGCATGGCTCTATAACTAGTAAAGACACCCGCAAAATTTCCCACTTGCCACGTCGGAAAGCTGTGGACATTGAATTTCGGGATCTCCAATACTTTGTAAAGGAAGGATCTCGCAATAAAGGTCAGCAGTGACATTATAGGCTAATTTTTTTAACATCCAGTTCAGTCTTCCATTGTAAGATCTGTCTGCCTGTCATAATATACAGATTCATCGTCATAGATTTTATGAGAATTTCTGTTTGTTGTATTTAATTGTTGTCAGCAATAATATTACATGTGTTAAGCCATCTGTGAATAAGAGATGTTCTTATCATCATGTGTTGGAAAACGAAGTTCCTTAAAGCAACATACATGGAACTCAAATCACTGAAGTAAGATATGTAAACATTATGCATAGACACTGACAATGGAGATGATGCTTGGAGACATCACCATAGATATCTTGGAAGGAGAAAAGCCAGTTGACAAAACTACTCAAATTCCTGAAAAAAAGTTATTGTCTTTTATATGAACCGTTTGAGAAGACAAACCAGTACATATTGGTGTAAATAAAGTTTTCTTGGGGAAGGCATTGAGGTGTGGTTTAAAATGTGTGACTAACATACTCTTGGTGGAGTAAATGCCGAAAGGTCTCCCAGTATGAAATCCTACATGCACAGTTTCTGATCTTTTATTTGCCATAGGTCAGAAAATTATACTTCGATCGATTTCTGGCAAGTTCTGCAGTGGACAGTTAACCGCTATCATGGGACCATCAGGAGCTGGCAAATCCACACTCATGGACATTGTTGCTGGTTACAAGTAAGTGTGCAGTGAGGAGATTTTTAGATGAGTGATTGTTTTATTTATTCTTTCTGATAAGGTGGGTGGAGGAAGAGAAATCTCTTCTATATGATAACAGTACCTGTGCCTGCATGGATCAGGCATTCTGCCCAGTCACTTCTGTTCATTGCTGACCCCCTTCACTGCTTCCCCTCACACACAAACCTCTTTTGATTGAAGCAGTCCATATCTTTGCTCTGAGGAATGCAGAAAGTTGGCTTGCAAGCTCCTGTGTTGGCAAGAAGTCTGCACAATTTTCATAGACTGAAAAAGTACATTGCATTATCAGACTGTCCTAAAAACTATCTCAGGGTCAAGTTTGTTGACATGCTGATAGTGCTTTCCCAGCTGTGATGTGCTGCTAAAGGGGAACTAGGTCAGAAAAGAGATAAAGGCAGATGGAGAGTGGATGAGAATCTGAGAGGGTTTTTGCCCCCACATTTATATAGTTGAGCATCTCCTATGTTTTCAGAACTAAAAATGTACACGGAACCATCCTGGTTGGAAAGCAGGAACGTGACCTGAGGACTTTCCGCAAGATGTCCTGCTACATCATGCAGGACGACCATCTTCTGCCCCATCTGTCTGTGGAAGAGGCCATGATGTGCTCGGCAAACCTGAAACTGGATGAGCAACTATCAATCAACGACAAACAGGAAATGGTGAGAAGTTCTACAAAACAGTGTTCTTTGATTTTTAGGGAAAGTACATTAATCAAGAGGTGGTTACTTGTCACAATTAGTTGGTTTTTCTGAGTATACCGTAAATTTTGGACTATAAGCCATGACTTTTTTCCCCAGCTTTAAACCCTGCGGCTTAAACAATAGTGTGGCTTTTTTCCGGATTTTTCAGATCCCAATTAATATTTTGACGAGCTCCATTTTAAAAAAATATTAACTGTTAACTTTGTTACAATGTTAACTATTCACATTTTAAAATCAAAGCCGCATACAAAAGAAGCATTCGGATCAGTTGCAAAAGTACACACCCTCATCAACCAAAAAACAAGATGAAATGCCTATGATGCAGTTTTCAAGTTGTATATATCTGTGGCTTATAAACCAGTGTGACTTATTTGTGAAAAAATAATTTTTTAGGATTTAGTGGGTGCGGCTTTTATATAGATGTGCTCAGTAGACTGAAAGTTACTGTATTTCATTATCTTAGGACAGAGTATTGTACATTTTTTTAATAACTATCTCCTGATTTCCCATTTCTATCCATGTTTGGCTAGGACATTCCCACCATTTCTACTTTTATCAATAATTAGTGTTCTTCTGTCTTAGTTGCTTCTACACTGACTTCTAAGTTGAAGATTGAATTTTTGAATACACCTATTTTCTTTTCTCGCTGTAGCTGAAGTATTCTTGTATTCAACAACCTTTTTCACTTTACCCTAGGTTGCTAAAATTCTTTTTCATTTCTGCTCTAAATTAACTGAAGATTTATTCTCCTCTTTAGGTTGAGAAATAGAATTATCCTTCCCATTTTTGTATTTAACTTCGATGAGTGGTTTCTAGTAGTATTTTGCCTTTTCCACTGTACCTAGGTTGATGAGATTCTTGACATTCTGGGTCTGACTGAAGCCAAGAAGACACGCACAAGTAATTTGTCTGGTGGCCAGCGCAAGCGCTTGTCTATAGCCCTAGAACTTGTCAACAACCCTCCCATTATGTTCTTTGATGAGCCTACAAGGTGAGTTGTGTGTTGTTTAATAATAATAATAATAAAGTTGATTTATATAACGCTTTACACCACCATCAAAGGCAGGCTTAAAGTGCTGTACAAAAAGAAAACACACACAGCTGGTCTCAAAAGCAAAGAGTTGATTGTGAGCTCTCTTAGTATAGCTACTCGTGTTTAAAATAGGATGAATGGCATCAGCATATATGCGATCTACAACTTGCTGAACCTTCATAGTTGATGGCACAATCACATATATAGAGGTCAAGGTGACATTTCTCAGACGATAAAGGCACGTCCCAGAGGTTTGGTCCAGGTGCACAGATACCATGGACACAAGGATTAAGAACCACATACATGGTCATAGAAACCTATATGGTGTAGCCCTAACTTCATAAGTAACATGACCTGAACACTTCCTTCCCACCTGACTCCATAGAGTGTTAGGGAAGGTAAGGCAGCGAGGGAGAAGAGATAGACATCACCCTCACATACAGCTGGCCCCAAGAAAAGTGGTGGTTTGGATGTATTTGTTTTTTTTTTAATCAACCTGCAGCTGAAGGATATATTGATGTCATAAGTAATGTCCTCTTTTTTAAGAACTGATTATGTCCAAATTTGTATATAGCTTTGAATGGGTTTTGTTAGTTTAAAATTTTGTATTTCTTGCTGTAAATTTGCTTCTTTCAGATGTATATTTTTTATTTCTTCCTCATTCTAGTGGTCTGGACAGTGCATCCTGTTTTCAGTGTGTATCTTTGCTGAAAAAACTGGCATCAGGAGGACGCACTATTATCTGTACCATCCACCAGCCCAGTGCAAAACTATTTGAAATGTTTGACTATGTATGTAGCTAGTTTAAATTGTTTTAATGTATAGGTGTATACTTTTAATCTGTAGGATGTGTGTGTATGTGTGTGTAAGTTTGGGTATATCTGTGTGATAATGAATGTGTGAATGTATGAACATATTTTACAGACTTTATAATAAGCTTTCATTCAATGTTATAGCAAATCCCTTGTCAATTTCTTAGTGACCAAGACAAATGTTTGAGTGTTTTGTCATTAACATATATCCGGGAGTGGGGGGTAAGTGTGGTTCACATTTTACATACAAAACTACTGATTCTGGAACATGTCTAAAATGTTTGTTTAACTAACCATTTACTGAAAAAAAGTGAGTGAACTACTTAAAGATCATATATTCTGGGGATTTTAGTTATGCATTATTCTCATCTTGTAGATATAGACTTAATGTATATGCAGACACTTTTATTAAAAAGAAGTTCATCTTTTCATGAAATTATTTTGTGTTTCATGACCAGTTGTCGTTTATGTGCACATCTAGTAAAATATCTGCCTAAATATGTTTTGTTCACAGTTGTACATGCTGGTTGATGGCCAGTGTGTTTACAGGGGCATGGTTCGAGCACTTCTGCCATACTTTCAGTCCCATGGACTACATTGTCCTAAGTACCACAATCCAGCTGACTATGGTAAGAGATTTTCACTAGGAGCATAAAAAAAATACTCATCTTCACAGACTTGAGTCCATGGTCCAATCAGTTTGTATTTATATTCATTTGCAGATTAAAAAAAAAGTAAATTGCACATTTTTGTACCATCAACAGCATATTTTCTTGTCATCAATAAGGATGTTAGTTTTATATTAAACTTGGTTTAGCCTTTGTTATGCTGACAGGCAAAATGCATATGCCAAAATGTTTACTTTGACCTCGTACTATGTGATAAATCTAAGCTGCATATTGTGAAATACAGGGGGCATTATATTCTTTAACTTCATCATGATACAATGTGAGAAATAATTTTCAAGATATGCAACTCTATAGAGAATATTATTTTCTCTCCAGTTATGGAAGTAGCAGCTGGGGAGTATGGTGATGATAAGGTGAAGCAGCTCAAGTCAGCTGTGCAAGGTGGATACTGCGAACCCTTCCAAGAGGAATTTGAGCGCAAAAATTTGCCTTCGGGATCCTCAACCCCCAGTGACCACTCATCCTGTTTGGGTGATGATGACGGTGATATCAGTGTTGAAAAGGATATGATGTCACATGAGAATGGCTGCTGCAATGGAGATGTGGCCAAAGAATCTCTGAAGAATGGAACTTGTCTGGGCTCCGAGGTAGGTGTCAAACATGCTTGTTCATGGGATTGCATGTCTGAGAACTTAGGCATGTATGGTGAATAAATCTCTGGCAGTTAGCAGCTTTTTTATGACTCTAGAAAAGTATTTTCCACAAAAAAACTTAGGAGAACAAAGATCTACATGGTAACCATTTAGTTAAAGTGCAAAAATTACTTTCTTATCATACAAGTTGTGAAGTGTGCTGTGTGTGTGTGCACACATTCACTTCTATATACATTGGTATTCATTAGCAACAGTTCAATAATTCTTCTGTCATGTTAAGATCATGTATCATGCTGCTTCCATATTTTATGATACTAATTTGTCTGACAAAGTTTTATAATAATTTTTGAAAGAAACTGCATATTTATTGAAAAATTGTGCTTGCTTATATCCAATGCACTATATCCGAGACCATAGAAAGCACAGCCACTGAATTTTTTTCTTCGCTTTCCATTCAAAAATTGCAGGTGCAGGTAAGTTGGGATGTTGTGAAATGCACTGATCAGCTCTAGAATACAGTCCATGGCCTCAATTTTTTTTTTTCATTTTTGTAAATTGTTTTCCATTGATCATTGTGTAATATGTTTTCTCAGTATAAGTGTATTCACATCAGGTCACAGTGTCACTGTGCATGATAGCTCCAGTGAGTGTAACTGAAGTCAAAAGAAGAGCATGTCTGCCATTGTCTCTTTATTATTGACAGGACAGATTTCTTTGGTAAAACAAATTTTGGTAGATGTCACACATGATGAAAAGAATGGAAATAATTTGCAGAGAACCTTTATAAAAAATGAGCAAATTATCTTCAGTGCTAGGGATTTCTTTCTTGGAATAGGATAGCTATATTGGACAAAACTGTTGTGCATTTTTTTTTAAAAGCCTTAGAAAGTATTTTATGTTTTAGTGAAAATTGACAGTTTTGAACTTTTGAAGCATTTTTGAAGCATTTTATTCATACTTTCTTTTTGATCGGTTGCTGATTTTGCAAAGTTGGTCTTTAAATTATCGGTAATTATTTTTTTATAGGTATGTTAACTACGATTATGATCTATATGCCAGTTAAAGGAAAACATTTCTATGGAATGGAAGAATTTGTTGAAATTTAAGGGAGACAGAAACAAAAAGTTTTGAAAAAGAAAGTTTGCCATAAGAGAAAGTGCACCAAACAAAAATTTTTAAAATACAATTTATATATCTAATTTCATATCAAGGAAAAAATCAGTATGAAACATAAAAGCTTTCTTCTTTGATTTTTGAGCAATTGTGATGATGGTATAGTGCATATAAATAATTCATGATATTATCAACGATGATCTAGTGTTTTGTTTGTAATTTGTGAAAAGTTAACCAACAAGCATGTAGAAAGATAGTGGGAACCTGGAGTTGTGACATTAGGTAGTGTGTAATGTGTTGCTGTAAACAGCACGTGTCTGTGGGTGGAAATTTTGTAGCATGTAGCCAGTGTAGCCAGCAGCTGGCATGATGTGTACCTCTGCAATGTTTCCTTGTAGTGAAGATGTGGCACAGTGCTTGTTGCTCAGGATGTGGCACGGTCTCTGGACCAGAATAGTGAAGGCATTCTTTTGAATGAAGACAAAAATGGATTTTTAATGATCTGTTAAAGCTCCTCTCAAAGTGCAAGAGGCTGCTGTGTCTGTTGACTTGTACTCTGTGCAGCAGTCAATAGGATACTTGTCAGAATGTAAAAGCAGACTGTATGATAGAGGGTTTGAGAACACATGCACACACATACACTCTCTCTCACACTCTCTCTCTCACTCTTTCTTTCATTTTATTAGTTTCTCTTTCTTTCTCTAGTACTACTCAGGTTCTTCCTGATTATCTTCTGGTGTCGTATTCATAGATATCATCAGTTTACCTCATGGGTAACATTTTCATAACTCGGGCATCTAACCAGCAAACTTGATTTATGAGCTACTGAGTAAATGAAGTTATCCAACTGAGTAGCATAGCAAGAATTCTATCCCACATTGGTTACTAGGTCAACATGAGGTGGGAAACTTAAAGTAAAGCATTAACTAAAAAATAAAAAAAATAAAAAAACAAGCAGGAAGTGGTCAAATGTCAAATTTACTCACTCTGACTAAATGATTTTCCTAGTTAAAGTATTACACAGCAAAGTTATTCATTTATTTTCATTGAGAAACAAAATGACCAGCAGAAAAAAAATAAAGGACATCAAGTCGATTGCAGTGTTCAGTTTCATGGGTTTTTTGTGGTGTCCGCTACTTTTACATTATGAATTCAATAAGAACAGCATAAATGGAACGTGTATGATCAGTTTGTTTGCTGGATCTAGAAAAATTCTGTGTTTGTAGATTATCATTATCTTTGCCATATGTAACCTGCATCAGAGAAAGGGGCTTATTGATCAGGTACTTGCTGGTAAAACAATTTGGGTTGGCCTACCCAGAGTTTGTTAATAAGAGGTTTTAGCTCCTTCTTGTGGTAAGCTGATTTATCCAGCTAGGATACAGTGACAGACTAGGTAAACAGGCCGAGTTGCAATAGAAGGAAAAAATATTATTTTAGAAGTGACTGTTACTTGAAACAAGACCAGGTGGAATAAACAAAAGAATATATAGTGACTTCATAAGCCTTGCATGCAAGAAAAGAGCCACTAAAAAACTGGTATTCATAGCTATGGAAACATCAGCATTTTTTACTTGCAAAGAAAAAGCTTGTAACCCATGTCTTTCATGAGCCCATCATTTGCTCATAAAACATTTTCTAAAAAATACAGTCGGATCATTTTTTAATGATATATTGATTTTCTGCTACAACATTAGCAATAAATCTTTTAATTTTGTGTACATGTGCATATGATTGTTTATAATGCTGAATTCCTAAAATGAAAAGTTATTAATGCATTTATTTTTTCATAGAAAAGCCTTGCAAATAAAAGAAACATTACGGTTAATGAATCAGAGATCTTCAACACATTTTTTTCTAATAACCATTTTTTCTGTGGAATGAATGTCTTTTATTTTTCTTTTTTTTCTGAAAAATTTTATTTGGCCTTCATTTCACCATTTGCTTAAGTTTATTCATCCTATGTTTTAGGGAAACATTGTGATGCTGGAATGATTATCCTTGTCACACAGTGTTTTCTTGTGTTTTGTTTCTGCACTAAGTTTTGTTACCACAGTTACTTTATTACTTTTCAGCAATCAGACTCAGTCGAGGTTTGTACCTTCTTCATTTGTGCATGATCTCTGCCCTTGAATGGAGTAGCTCAGAAATGGATATCGTGCCTTCTGTCTCTAACGCATCCATCTATCACCGAGACCATATATATTTATTCACATCTGGATCTGCACACATATTGGGATTTTACCTCTGAAAGCTTGATGTAAATCTGTAGTGTGTAAGAAGTTTGTAAGAATTGCAGGTGTATTAAACTAAATACTTCATCATATTTTTCTGTTTTTTCCCTTCTTTTCCATTAAGTTCTTTTTTTGTCTGCTTTGTCTGATGGTTTCCAGCACTGAGCACATCATTGCATTGTGCAGTTTTCTTCTTTGTGGTTTTATTTTCCGTGGTATTGTTGTGATAAGCTTAACAGCATGCCACTGTTGTGCAGCTTGTGAAAATGTGGTACATTTGTTGTGTAATGGAAGGTTCACTAAGTGTGTTTACTCTTTTTTTTTTGTTTGACACTGCATACAGTAACTATGCAGTGGTCACTTTTTCTGTTGTGAGTGTGGTAGAAAACCATCCTTAGTATTATGTTTTGCATGAATATACAAGAAGTAGTATTAGTCCTTTGTTTGGCACACCGTGTCCAAGTTATCAATTGCATAATTCTTACTTTTTTTTGCCAGCCAGCTGTGACTAAAGGTCTCCTGATACCTATGTTTGATAGTAGGGGCTAGTGTGTTCAGCAGGTGTCTTCTGTTTTCTGTTTTACATGGTCTGAAGATTAAGATGGAGCTTCACTGGCATGCCTTTAATATCGTTTTTCTTGTTAGCTCCTCCATTGTGAGACTTTTTATACCTAACATTTTTTGTGTCATATTCCATTGCAGTATTACACTTGGAAAATGTTAAGTCGGTTGATGTGCAGTTGCAGACTAATTGAAATGTTTACTGGCAGTCCATCAGTGTTGTTATTTTTGTGAAGGTGTTGTGCATCATCATTTGTAAACTTACTGATAACAGATTTTGCTTAAGATTTTTTTGTTTATTTGTTTGGTTGTGGTCTATTTAGTAGCTGATTTTTTTTAGAGAGAGAAAATTTAATCATCAGTTTTAACAACATTTTAGAGACTGGTTTGCATTAAATTAATACATGTATCATTCTGTATGTTTGTGGTCAGTGCTTTGTCTATGCATTTACTTGTAAAGGTAGATACCCTTTGCCTATCTGTGGTAGAGACGTTACACATGAGTGGCTTACTGTATGTGGAGCATAATTATTTAGCTCCACTCCACAGTTGGGGGCATTAACTACCAGGCTATGGTGCCTCCCATATCAGGTTTTATTAACGTTAAAAAAAACACTTGTTGAATAGTTCCAGTAGAAGCATACGGGAACACAGCCATAAATAATTATAATAAAAACAGGAATGTGAACATGCAATTTTTATTTAGTTGTTTACTGCCTAAAATTGAAGATGATAAATTAAAACATTCTGTGGTACTGTAACTGTATTCCATTTGAAATGTAGCCATCTATTAATTAAACCATTGGTAGATGTTGTTAAATGTAAGGAGGACAATTCATAAATGATATGCAGAACATCACCATAACATCTCAGCTTTAGTTACTGGGCTAGGTACAAAAGTTTGTGAAAGTAAGATTCTAAGGACCCTAAAGGTGATCTCAGTACAGAAAGACTGAGTCACAATCCAAAATAAACTCAAGTCAAATATGCAGATTGAGACAAAGGTAAAGGTAAATGTCATCCCCTAACCCTTTCAGGTCCTTGAAGGATAAGGTGTTAGAGACCTCACTTTTCTCGGGGCCAGCTGTCTCTAAGGGCGGTGCCTGTCGCCTCTCTCTCTCGTTGCCTTACCTTCCCCATCTCTCTGTGGAGTCAGGTGGCGGTTCCCACCAGCTGGGTCGACTGGTGGAAGTTTGCTACACTAGTTGGGTATTGAACCAGTGTGCTGTCTGTTCAGATGCCAGTGCTCTAACCATTAAGCCATCCGCTTCCTTGTTGAGACAACTGACATCTGAAGCATCTCTGCTATTGTGCAGCTCCCTCCCCTTTCCCCAAGAACAAAAATTCAGATGCTTAAAGCCAAAACATGCTTATGCCAGGCTGCTTTTTATAACAGCATTGAGATGGGAGGTGGACATCTAGTATACATACAAATTAACTGGGCTTACAGCTGTTGTGCTTAGAAGAGCCATGCTGTGTATCTCAAGTACATATTGAATAACAAAAGAAAACTAAATTAAGGCATAAATTATTGCTGTGTGTTTATGTGTGAAGGTGTTTGTGCATGCATATTTATGCATATATTTTTACCAGTGCACTTTGTGCTTTGACCTTAGATACTGTAGATGCTGACAGTACCAGCACCAGTCTGCCATCATTATTATGTTAGGAGGTGTTACCAACCTCACCCCTCATCAACATTTTCACCACTGGATTACGAGTCCTCTTTTTTAGTATTTATTTTCAAGATTGTAGCAAAGCTGAAGGAATCATGGGTACCTTTTATCAGTGTCATGATTCGTTCTACAGAGATCCAGAACATTTTCTTTTTCTTCCATTTCTGGTGAAGGAGATTCTCCATTCCTCACTAGGAACTTATTGAGATTTCGTTTAAGTGGATAATTCCATTCTTAAATTTTGATTGGCCTCCATTCCTCTTTTCTAGAAAAAAAATCCAGTTTTATCATTCTTATTTTTGTGCATGTGTAAGAGAAGAGTGGAAATGCTTAAGCAGCTTATGTGGAAAAGAACTTGTTTTCTGTTGCACAGCATTTGCCGGCAGACCAGGAATGTCATTCATTCAACACCAGCTGCTTTACACAGTTCCGCATTCTCTTCAAGCGAACCTTCATGTCCATTATGCGAGACGCAGTCAGTCCATTTTCTAATTTCTTAAATTATTTTCTTAAATGTTGAATTTATTCTGATGGTGTTGATATGTCTGGACTGAAAGAAAATGTAAAATGAGTACGGCTGGAGAAGAAAGGAGTAAAGGTTTATTTCATCTTGGTGTTATATTTCATATGTTCATTCTTCACCCCTTTTTCATTTTATTTAATAACTTGGACATTGCTGACTTCAGAGATATCCTGATGGCAGGCACAGAAATAAAATGTCATCAGTGTGAAAGATGACACAAGAGAAGGTAGCTGAAAAATGTTGACTTGTTGAATGAAGTCTTATTCAAGTAATCTATGAGCATGTCAGTTTTCTTATATTGTTTGCAGACTTTAACACGCCTGCGGTTGATTTCTCACCTATCTGTTGGCATTCTTATTGGTCTGTTGTACCTGGGCATTGGCAATGAGGCCTCAAAAGCTTTCAACAATGCCGGATGCCTCTTCTTTTGTATGCTGTTCCTCATGTTTACTGCCATGATGCCTACTGTGCTTACATGTAAGTGACCTCTTTCCAAACCTGGCTGTACTTCTCTCCGAAGTGTATAGATGATAAGGTGCTCATGTGGTATGTAGTCATCGGGTTTGAAGCAGACATTGATTGAGGTCAGTAGTTTAGACAGGGATGAAAATTCATCAGTCTTATTCGTTATCCACTTAGCTATACCAGTTCACAATTTTTATTTCACAGCATTCACATGTTACTAATACATCACGACTGGAAAACTGCAAAGATTCTCCGTTCACATTGTGTCATTAAAAATTCTTTTTTGCTGTTTTTCTATTGTGTTTTCAGTTCCCATGGAGATGGCAGTGTTTGTACGAGAACATCTCAACTACTGGTACAGTCTCAAGGCCTACTACATGGCCAAAACAATGGCTGACATGCCCTTTCAAGTGCGTTTCCTTGTAGCCTGTCATGCCATGAGTTCTGATCTTATGACTTATGTTAATAGCAACAGTAAAATGGTGTAGCTGAGGGAGAAAAGAGACATGAGAGAGAGTGTGTGTGTGCGCGAGTATGAATGCATGTGGTTGTGTGTGTACATGCTTGTTGCTGATGTGCACATGGATTTTGTGTGTGTGTGTGTGTGTTGGTTTAGGGAGGAGAGGAGGGTTGTGTTACATGCCTGCATGCATACATGTACCAGACATTGCTTATCAGTTTTGTGATTTTTGTGAAAAGTGCATGATAAATATGTTAGTAGAGCAGTAAGAGTGCACACCATGTGTGTATGGTGTTTGCACATGTGGATGATACTTTGGCTAAGCTTATCAAGTATGCCCAGGAAATAATTTCTAGCACCAGGATTGTATCTGAAACAATAGAAAATTACCCCTTACCATTTGCACTTACCGGAATAAATGTTTTAAAGGAGTCAGGTGTCTGTCCCTGACATCATATTCTTTCAAGTGTTTGGAATTATTTTCTGTCCTTTAGATCATATTCCCTCTAGTGTATGGAAGCATTGTGTACTGGATGACCTCGCAGCCAACAGACTTCCTGCGGTTCGTCATGTTTTTGACTCTGTCCACACAAACCTCACTTGTTGCACAGAGCCTGGGTCTACTCATTGGTGCTGCTACTTCCCTCCAGGTAGGATATCTGCAGGAAGTGATGGCATCTCTTAGGATTCTAGAACCTAACAACTTTATATAAATTCAAGGGTAGTGATCTGGTAAATACAGAGACCCTTGCTTTTTACCTATCTTCATCGAACTTTAGTGGTTTCTGCATTTGAGACCATTCAGTGGTGCAACTGTTAAGACATTAGGGACAGTCAAATGAAACATAGCAGACACAAGGCTTGTTTTTGCCCAGCATCTGCTGTTTCATTTGACTCTGTTTGTGTGTGTGTGTGTGTGTGGCATAAACGTTCTTATGTTCACTTGCACTTTTGTAAGCATAGCCTCCCTTAATCAGTGCAAGTAAACATTAGCTGAACTAATAATCAGAGCCGGCAGTAGGGTAGGGCAAGCAGGTCGACCGCCCCAGGCACCGCGCCTGAGGGGGCCCCCACGAAAGGAGATTCTGTTATACGGTATATAGCTTACACTTAGGGTTAAAGGTCCTGCATATGACATTTGCTCATATGTTGTATACAGGGCCGTGCTTAGGGGCAGGCGGACAAGGCAACTGCCTAGGGCCCCGCGCTTTAAGGGGCCCCACGCCTTTGAGTAATATGGTCACTAGGCTCCAAATTAATGAGCTATTGCATGCTCTATCTTTTAAGCAGGATTTTAAAAGAGTCATATCTCCCCTTGGGCCTTTCCCTGCAGCTTTTGAAAGGAAAATAACATTGGTCGGGTTTGCTTAGGTGTTAGGTGTTAGGCGGGTCTGGTGTACCCGGGCTCGCGGTTGTGAAGGGATCCCAGTCTTGGTCAGTGGATTTTTGTTCCTTCTTCTTTTCCTTTTCTTTGGCTTTAGAGGAAAGGTGTGAGGAAAGAACACCGAAGCATTACACATCAGATGTTGAGTTTCAAGTCTGTAAAGTATACAATTTCCAGGCCTAAGGTAGGCGAGCCGTTGGGGTAGCGGGCATGGGGTCGGAAATGTAGTCACCTGCAACACATTCTCGCTGGACGTGCTTGGAGACAGAAGGCTGCTGGACACCAAGGATTTATCGCCCATGAACGTTTGTGCATTGAGATTGCTGGATTTATGTGCCACATGGGGGGAGGGGGCCTGAAAACAAGTCGGAACTGTCAGAGAAGAGGTAGGTATGAAGCTTCATGAACTGTGGCCATTCTGTGAATTGAGAGGATGGGGCTCTGCAGCCTATAAGCGAGAGGTCGAATGCTTTATTTCGTAGTTACCTCACGACACTGACACTTTCTTTTCCCGTTTCTCCATCACCAAACAAATAACTACATTAGTCTAGACTCTAGAGAGTAGATCCTTGACATTATATTAGCCTATAATACTATTGCAGCCAGCAAAATAGAACACATTATTGCAAAAACATTTTCCACACCGCTGTAGTTAGGCTCATAAATTTATCACGGTGGTTTCGCAAGAAGATTGGAGCTGGAAGAGGATGAAAAAGAGGAGGTTAGCATGAGAAAGATAATTTAAGATTCAACTAGAAAAGGTGTCGGCGCGGTGGGTGGATTGGGGGTAGGAGGTAGGGAGGAAAGTTAATGCCACTGGACTCCGAAAAACTGTAACTAAAGTAAGTGACACCTTAAGAGGGACAATCGGACAACCACCGGACGACTACCGGCAATGCAATAACACATCGGTTGACAGGTCATTATCTTTCCTTTCAGTCTCCGACCTTCTTTCGCTTTTCGCCCAAGCATGAGCTTCGTGTAATGTATATTTGTTTCACAGTGAAGAAGTGAGGAGGAGGGAAAGTGTTATGACACAAATGTTAACTTAGTTTGTCTAGTTCTTTTTATTATTAAACTGCGCCTTTTCTTGACCCCCACAATCCAGGCACAGGCAGACTTTGTTGGCCCTGTTTTGGTTTAGAGGCCAGTGACTGTCATGACAGCAACTTCCACCCATGGTCCGGAATGTATTGTTGCTGCTCACCTGACAAGAGGGGAAGTGGGTGATAGTTTCTGGAAGACTCCACTGGATGGGATTTCATGGGAAATAAATGGTCAGGGTTTGGAGGTGTAGACCGATATCTTTATGAGACATTTAGATGAGTCAGCAGTCAAGTCACTCAGTGTTTGACCACTTTGTGTTTGGGCACTTAATTTCCCCTCCATTTTGCTTGGAGTCCTTGGACCAAAGAAAGCTTGGACAGTTGGACCTTAGAGATAGCTATAATATAGTTTAATGTTTAACTTTTACATCTTTTCACACTGCGCTCTTCTGCCTGTCGCACGCTGTCTTGTATACCCGAAAAGCGGAGATACGATGCACTTTCTTTGTTTGCTATATACAGAATTTTTTATTTATGTTTCTATGATTTTATGTTTATTGGTAAATACCATTTGACAAAGTAGGATCATCTGTGTCGATGAGAGTGACTAGCAAACGTCTCAAATAGACTGACAAAGAAGTTTGTGAGAAAAGCTCAGAAATATAGCATTGCAAAGTTGATCCTTAGTCAGCAGGTAAAATGACTGAAAATATTGGTACTGCATAACTTTGTTTATATTACAATTCAGCCAAAATATGCTATACATTTATATGTTTATGTCATTGTCACACAGCCCTCTCCTTTTGATCTACTTAAATATTAAAGTTAATGACAGTTACTGGTGGCTTGAGGATTTAAAACATTTGCGATCGTGGCGTCAAGGGCCCCGCACATGCCCTTTGCCTCGGGCCTCGCACATGCCCTTTACCTTGGGCCCTGCACATGCCCTTTGCATCGGGCCCCGCGGGGGCTAAGAACGGGCCTGGTTGTATATCTACACATTTGTTAATGGGTTTTGGTATGTTCATTTTGAGGCAAGATTTGTATATCTGTATGCATTTTACACATTGGATGTTATTTTTTTAATTGCCTAATGCAATGTGGAGAAATGCACTATAAAAATTACTTTTATTAAGCACTGCTGCCTGTTAACAGTTTGCTATCTATACAGCTATTAAGGTTGCGGAACCTTCACCTAATATCCTTCACAGGAGCCTAGCTAATGGAGTTGCTGTTTTAGTATTGTTCATCCTTTATTTATACAATTATCTCTAAAATATTATATCTCATTTTCAGCAGACTTGTAATTATATTATCAATTATCTCCCCTTAGAATTGATGAAAATTATCTAACTTTTTTATTTATTCATAATACAAAGTTTTTAATAGTCAATGTGCAAGTTTGTTTTCCTGTTCATTTTTTATAGTAAGGTTTTTTCTCAATCATGTAGAGTTAATTTGGAAGGGTTTTTTGTGCCTTTGTCTTTATTTCTTTGTTAACAAAATATGTCCTTAATAAACTTCCCTACTGATAAATTTCTTTCCTGAAGGAAAGTTTCTGTACCCCATTTAGAGAGCTGTCATCAGGGGTTATTGTGCCATAAGAACGTGCAGGATGTTTTAATTTTTATATGGCGACTTTGCAGATGTTTTCTGTGAAAACTTTCTTGGCAGGAGTGTATTGTTAAAGATGTGGTGACTTTAAATGAAACATTTTTTTTTTTACTTAATTGCAGGTGGCTGTCTTCCTTGGACCAGTGACAGCCATTCCTATTCTGTTGTTCAGTGGGTTTTTTGTCACATTTGACACCATTCCTTCTTACCTGCAGTGGCTCTCATACCTGTCTTATATCAGGTGAGTGCTGCTCAGTTGCTTCCAAAATTGTTCTGTGAATGTTGTTCATCTACTTGTTTCATATCAGTTGGACGTTATTCATTTGCTGACTTCTTATGTGTCAGTTGAATGTTGGTGTGCTAAATTGCTGTCAGGTGGATGCTGTTCATGGGGTAAATTGTTGGTAGTTATTAGTAAATTGTTGGTAGTTAATGATAAATTGTTGGTAGTTGATGGTAAATTGTTGATATTTACTAGCTGGCTATGTGTCAGGTGGGTGTTATTTACACAAGTTTCAGGTGGATGTTCTCTTCTTGCTAACTTGTTCTGTGTCAGGTAGATGTTGGTGATATGCTGACTTAGTAGCGAGAGAATTCTGTTAATTTGTGAACTTGTTATGCATCACCTGATGGTTGATTGCTGACTTTTTTACAAGTGACAAGTGAGTGTTGCATTTTCCAGGTAAGAATCAGGTGAGTTTTCAGTTGCTATCTGCCTGCCCTTGAAAGGTACTAGACCAACCAGACTCGCCCATCCAAACCTCTCAAATTTTATCTCTTTAGAGAAAAAGGGTTGTATTCTGTATTATTATGACAAAACCACTAAAACTTATCTTAATTATACTATGGATGTCAGCTTCTGTCCCACTTACCTCAGTTTCAAGCATCAGTGTTAACATGTCTTATTGCAGGTACTCATTTGAAGGTGTGCTTCAAGCTATCTATGGGCAGGATCGGGGCAAGCTTGACTGCAGCGAAGAGCAGTGCATTTTCAAACAAGCCACCGATGTGTTGGAGGAGCTTGATGTGCAGCATGCTGAGTTCTACCTTGACTTCATCATCCTCTGCATATTTTTTGTCATCCTCCGTGTCGGGTGCTACCTGGTCTTGCGCTGGCGTGTCAAATCCCAACGATGATTGCAGCCTAGAAGTATAAAATGTGCAGAACAAACAGCAGCATGTGAACTGGAAATCATTTCAGACATGACCTTAGCAGGCCTACTAACAAGATGGAAACATAGGATGCACAAAAGACTGTGCAATAGTGTTTAGTCCCATCCATTTGTTTTTTGTTTTTTTTTTGTTGGGAAAGGTAGGGAAACTTGAGTTTCCAATGAATTTTAGTTGATTCCCTCCTCACCAGGTTTTTTTCAAATTTTTGTTTGAAAGGTGATTTTTTTTACCTTCAGAAAAAGCCAGTTTTTTTTATCCTTCTTCACTCGGTGGTATTTAAACTGCTAGACTTTTCATGGAAGATTTTACACATTTTACTATTCCCAATGACCAGCAAATTTATTGAGGGAACAGACAGCTGCTTTCCACATTAATTAAGCCAAGAATCACTTGTTTGACTAAGAGGAACATGCTGTGCATGTGAGGTAACAGAAACTTGAGCACTGGAGTGGGATGGTCTTCTAAATGTAACACATGGGGGAACTGAATCACAAAGTCCTTCAAAGTGAACACAAAGGACTGGTTCACAAAGTCCTTCAAAGCAGACCAGCAGTCTTCCTGTGTTTTGTTAAAGAGAAGTTAATGTGACAAGGAAAGTTCCAGAAGTGGTGTTTTTTTGTCTATTTTGTCTTTATATTCTTATTGTTTGTTAAATGTTCATTTTGTTTCTAATTGACATTTTCTCACCATGGTTTACTTTTCACATGTCGTCTATTAATCGGAAAGGACCAGAGTTGCTTTATGAAGTGTCTTTGCACAGAAAAGGCTGTAAAAGGCATCTCTATCTTCAGCGTCTTTAGACCTATATACAGTTTATTTTCTTGGGTATTCAATGCTATGATGCAGTAGTTTGCAGTATTGTCTTGTTATTTCACCATCGTAACTGCAACACTCTTAGGACTTGAAGGTTTACATCTTAAATCTTCATCTTTATGTAACAGTGGATGTGAGAACCCAATATATTGTGGAATTGTGCATGCTTTTTTATGCTGGAATGTTTGGTTGCTGTTTATTGCATTTAGATTTTTTCCCCATGCAGAGAGTTCTGCAAGGAAATATATTTTGTGTTTTCTGATAGCCATAATTTATGTTTTTAAAATGTTTTTACATGTCTGTGGTATTTTTTGGCTTAATGTTTACTTGCTTGCTTGCTGCTCTATCTAAGCTTTGTTTAATTTTTTTTTTAAGCTATGATCATTTTGATTTGTCTTGAATGTTTTGCCTGTTGCACTTTAAGAAATTCTTTTATTTGCTTCTAGTGTGAACTAGCTGAAGATATGAGCATGCTAAGTTTCTGCATTTAAAAGAGATGTGTAGTGCACAGATCTTGCCCACAGTAGAACATTACATAAACAAGAGTAGAGATTTGGCAGGCTTAAGTATAGGTTTTTATTTGTCCCATGTTAGATATCTTGTAAGAATATGAAAAAGCAAAAATATCTTGCGCTGCCTGGTGCAGCTGTAAAAAAATAACTTATACCATAATATTTGTGTATGTATAGACAGTAGGCTATAGCTGTGGCTGTTACATGCTCAGTACAATATGCATGCACCCATGTGTGGGCATACACAGGCACACACACATTATTTAAAGTTACTGCTGCTGAAGTATAAACACGTAACAAGGTGTTAATGCATGCCAGGTGTTGCATTGTAATCACTGAGAGAAAAGGTAGGGATAGCTAATGCTAACAGAATAACATGTGATGGTCTTGATGCTTCTTATGTTGGCTTGGTCCTCCCTAGCCTTACCTTTAATATACAAGGTAATGAGGTAATTAGATGTGATTATACCTGTTGAAGTTACACAGGCATGCAAGCATTTCAACCCTTCCTTCTACTCCCTTAAACTTGACTGCTCTAGGGCAGGAGTGTTTTGCCTTGGGACAGAGACCCACTGGGATTGTTCAGAATGGATGTGGTCTTCCTTAACGCACAAAAACGTCCTGACAGAATATATTTGTGATGGTGAAGGAAAGGGGATCTTCCCCCCTTTTGAACAGTATATTTCAATTATAGACTGTGGTCACCAAAACAGCTGCGCCCTGGATGCTTCCATATTGGGAGCCTTAAGAGCCCAACTGTTTCATGCCACCTTGTATTCTGGCAGAGGCAATGCTTTTGGTTGAAATGTGAAATTATGTTAATTTTATTTATTTTCTTGTTTTATTTATGTATTTTACTTTCTATTTATTTTCAGTAGGTGAAAACTAGTTAAAGAGCTTGTTTAGAAATAAATTTATAAAATGTGATAAACGAGACTGTTGATGACATGTCTGCATGCTTTTGTAGTATGTTGATGTACAAGAATGCTCGCATTACAGTGAAAGGCATGCAGACTTTTTTTGGTCATATTTATTATATATTTCAATGCATATAGAGAATTGAAAATACAACGATGATGATGAGCAGATGGTTGACCGTGCAGTTGCTGACGACAACAGTGTGATACACAGTGCCATGTCTATATGTAAACCCTGTCAAATATTTTCATTGCTCTATGTTAATTGCAGGATGTGTTTTTAAGGTGTGTACAGATGTACCACATATGTGTGTTGCACACTGCAGGTGTGTATTGGGTTTTTTGCAATTGAAGTAAATTGTGTTTTTAAACTGTGTACAGATGTGCTGCATGTGTGTGTTACACACTGCAGGTATGTATTGGGTTCTTGCAATTGAAGTGAATTAAGTGCTTTTTAATGTTTGATGTCTTAATGTTCTTACAAAAAATTCATTTATTATTTAACTATGTGTCTTAGGTAATGTGCTTTCTAACATGCACAGAAACTTTCCTAGAAAAATATGAAAAAGTATAAAAGAAATAAATTGGTGAAGCATGGGGCTTGCTTTTAGTGTAGCCCAGTTCTGTAATCAATCAAGGCTGCTAAAGTATAGAAGATGAGGGAGATCCAGTGTCATGCGTGTGCGTGTGTGTGAGCATATAAACAAAATCAGCTAAAGCAAAAAAGGGCTAGGACATTATTGGTTTAGGAAACTTTTGCAAAAGAAATGATGCAGGGTAGCTTGTGAGCTTGATTACACCTGTTGGGTTCGTATAGATTGATGTAACAAAATCATCAATCTTAATAATGCCCACTCAGGTAAAAGAAGATGGCAGGCTTTATAGGTAGCACGATGGTGTAGATTCTTTAGCATTCTTGTAGCGATGGACGAAGAAAAAGAGGCCATAGTCTCTGGTCATCAGTATTTGAGTATTCAAACTGCTTTTTTGGGTGCCATTGTTACTAGATACAGATATGCCAGCTGTCTTTCCAGATGAAGTCTTGAGTCTTGAAAATGTTGGTTATTACCGGTGATGACAGGGCCACTGGATGGAGACGGTTTGGTGACAATGGTTGATAATGTGCTCTTTATGTACATAACTGTCTCCATTTGCTGTTGCTTCTTCTTGTGCAATATAGATGGATGGATTGGTCACCAGTGCTTCCAGTAAATAATATAACCATTAGGTGCACTTGCATACACATTTCTTGGTCTTGTCTTTTTTTCCATGTCATTCTCTACCTTTTCTGTCTTTCTAATAACTTCTACCCTTCTTTTCTTTGGCATAAATTTTCTTGCCACAATAATTGCACATAATTGGAATTACCTTTTTGCTGTTTTTGGAGTTTTCCCACCCCAGTTCTTTTTGTTCATGTCCAGGTAAATCACCTCTTGTGTACAAGTTTAAGTGTTCTCAGTCTTAAACATCGTTTCTTTTTTTTTTTACCAGAAGAAAAAGTTATTCTTTCTAGCCTCCAGCAGTCTCTTTTCAGCTTTGTTAGCAGAAATGCCAACAGGATTATTGCATTTTATAATCTGCATTTGGCTTTTTAACAAAAAGCCCACACTATTTTGGTATCTTTGTTATTGTAGGTACCAGATTAGGAAGGTGGCTGCATGATTTTTATGTCCCTTTCACATGAACTTCAGAATTCTTGTCTGTTATGGTAAATATATGCATATCCTTTATTGCTTGTTCACATTTCCTGTGGAAAGGGAATTGAAAATAGAGCTCCTAAAACAGAAGTAGTGAGCTTTGTTAGCTACAGTACAATGTTTACTTTTTTTTCTTTTCTGAGTAGATTTTGATGAGAAACAAACTGTTAAACTAATCTAGATTTTTTTCTTCTTTTAGTTCATCTTTTGTTTTGTTTTGATACAGTTTCTCTGAAGTTAGGGGTATTATATTGCAAAGCTGCTACATAACTTGAGTGAACTTGCCATAGTTAGTGCTTTTCTTGTGTTCTTAGGTTTGCATCCTTCAAAATAAATGCAAAGCAAAAACATGTTAGGTTTTGAGCAGGTTGTTGGATTGATGATTTTATTTTTTTGACATCATTTCTGATAATTTTGTTCTTTGTACAGTAAGATGATTTGGCTGATTATGTTTGATATAGTTGCTTATTTGTAATTTTATGGTTTCATCTACCTTTGTTTGTCTTTGATTCCCTTGACTACAGAAATATACACTGTGAGCAGATATTCCAGAATTTTCAACAGTGGACATGCAGATTCTTATAATCCTGGAGCAGATACTAATGTAACAAGCTGCCCCTAATCTCTTTCAGACCAGAATTATCCATTTCATCATGGTGAAAATACTAAGCCAAATGTGTACCATGTGTTCATTTTCAAGCATATACAGATAGTTGCTAAAGTGAGCATGCACACCAGCTTATGTATCCTGGAGCAAGCATTACTATTTTTCATGTTCAATGTGGCTCCAAGATGCAAAAGCTTCTGCAAATGACAATGTGGTGTTGCTTTTCTTTGGTTTTTAAATTTCTGATCAATAGGGCACAAGTCAATACATATTTCCAAGTGTACTAATGATCTTTGTGTGATGTCATTTATTTATGACATTTTAAGAAAGCTTGATAGATAGAACTTTGATTGGTGCATTCGTTAGTAGCAAAATTTACCTTTGAACTACAGGTACAAAAAAGTGTTTACCTCAGGGAGTTCATGGTCATTAATTGTTATATTCTGAATAAATATTTTATACACATGAAGAAATAGTAACTTTGATAAGTGAACGTAGTTAAAGTGCCACAACAGCAGAGAAGTGAGCATACCTGTGTCTATGAAGCATGCTTATACTGGTTTATTGAGATAGCACAAATTCTATGATATTATTTGACATCACAATGATTGTTCAAGCATTTGTTGCTGTGAGAATTTTGTTTGTTGATTTGTGGGCAAGTTAAAGATGCTGTCTAGTATTTGTGTCCATTGCTGTATGTCAGAAGGCACATGATCCACAGCCGTTGTAGAAACATTGCATTATTGTAGTGAGTGGGTTGTCAAGATACATGATGGGCAATTAGCATGGTAAGTCTCAACTTGCATGGCTGTATGAATCGGCCAGATTACCATGACTTAGCCATCAGCTATTCATTAACATGCTGAAATGACGAAGGATGTGTTTCTGCTTGCCTATGATCTCATTCTCCACAATACTCACTGTGTGACTGCTTGTTTGCCACTTGTGGCCCCTCATGTCTGTTTTGTATTTTAGTTCATGTAGGCATTTAGATGTTAGAAACTATATCTTTGTCTTTATATCCACCCTTATGTTGTGTCTCATTATTTATGGGAAGATTCTCTTAGAGGTTTCTTAAGAAGATATGGCTTGACAACTTTGATGCAAAGAATTAGCTAAAAAGTATTTGAGGGCTTAAATGTAAGACTGCAGGGTTGGCTTGTTTCAAGAATCTAGGCTTTGCATGAATAATCCAGCTGTACACCTGATACCGTAAACTTGGTCTATCTGCGAGGTCCAGTAGAAAATATTGTATATCAGTGAAGATCACAGAGGTGGACAGGCATTACCTTTGTTATATCAGGAAAGACCTCAAAGGTGAACATATTTAATGAACATGATTTATTGTAAGGCTTAAGTTTTATCATGATATTCTCTCCACATCTCTCATTTTAATTCATGAGTTTGCACAACTTTGCTGACAGATCAAAAAACAGCATATTTTCCCATTCTTTTCCTCCAATCAGTTTCTATAGATCCAAAGTTTTCTCTTGCAGGATATGTGGGTGATCAAATGCAAATGGCAGAAGTTTTGCAGCAGAACAGGTTCATATCTTGAGACTATCCAAAATTGGGATTCTTACATGAATTTTACTAGGAGCTAAGTGAATTTCATCTGAATCATGCACGAAACACTCTTACCTGAAACACTAGTATATAAAGAAAGCAGTTCCTTGCAAGTTTCAGATTTCCCTACTTTAAGACTTACTGTGTCAACCTGTCTTAAAAACTTCAAGAAAAGCTTTCTTTGTCCTTCTCTCAAAGGCAGCACAACATTATGTTTTGTCAATGGATCTTTTATGCTGCCAGACTTCATAGGAGATGGCCATGTTTAAAATCCCCAGAAATTGGCAGCAAGTAAGAAAAGGAAGTGATGGATGGTGAGTTTAGCATTATTGCCAAGTGCAGTAGATTCTGGTTAATTGCGTCATCAGGTGCTTGGGAAAAGCCATTTGTCTGAGGCAATATGAAAGGAAATTGAGAATTCACTTTTTGGTACATCATGCCTTTTAATTGGTGGGTTATCATGGAGACCATAACAGAGAAAGTTATAGCCAGTTTAGGTGTTAAGAGAAAGTAGACACTAATCTGCCTGCAGGTTGCTTGCTCCATTAGAATATGCTACAAACTTCAGATTAGTACTTAGTACAGTACATCGAAACTGTTTTTAGTGTAAATTGCTAACCACTTTGCCAGAAATCATTTAAAAGCTTAGTTGCACTGTAAACATTGTTTAATTTTGCTTTATGCCTCTTTATTAGGTTCTGATTTATTCCAATTAACCAGAATCCAATGTTAGTTTTTTTTCATGGCTTTGTTTCAGTCATGTTACCCATATTTGCTGTTGTTCCTCTTGTGTTTAAGTTTTAAATGTTGTGTCTTCCATCAGGTGTGAAAGTTGGCTGTGCAATGGCTTGTATCATATTAGTGCTATTACCACTGTTATGTCAGGATGCCAATAATGCTTGGAAAGAGTTTGTCTTCCAGTACTGTCTTCATCAGTAAACATTCACCAAGGTTGTTCTTTTCTTGTCCAGCAATGTTCTAGCAGTCTGTGTTTGCCTTGATCTGTTCACTGTAATGTGTTTGTCCTGAATGACCCCTTTTTGTTTGGTTCCCCTTTGACTGTACTGGCTGCCTCTGCAGCAGACTGAAAATACTTTGCTTTTATCCTGTCCAATACTCAACCTTGCCACAGTCTTGAAAATGTGTTTACAAAAATTAAGAGCGCAGTTTTGTGAACTATCCATCCCTTTTGCCCTCCATTCATTTCTTGGCTGCCAGTATTTTGTGCACTGCTTACAAGAAATGGGGTTAGGATCTAAGTGCTTCAAGAATCAATTAGCTGCACAGATTTTCACTTTCTACAGCTTAGATATGCTGTGAAGGTGCTCGGGCAAGCACAGGACACTCTGATGCTCTCCTATGAAGGAAAGGTCATGTCTTTTCCTGAGGTTGAAGTCTGAAGAAATATGTTTGTGCAGAAGTCGTATGCTTACTAGCAGCTGATGATGCTTTTTTTGCTGTGCAAGCTAAACAAAGAATTTTTTGTTGTAAAATGCACCATCCAAGGCTGCATAACACATTCGAAAGCAAATCACATTTTCATCTGTTACAAGCACAATGGCAAGAACACATGGCTATTGGAATTGCTGAAATTGTGACCCTAAGATGGTTGCATTTTTCAGTGCTAGAAACAAGGTAAAAGTTTCAAACTGTTTAAGAAACGCGTAACACATAAAGAGGTTGCATTTGTAATAGACTTTGTTAATGCCTCTTCATTCATGATTTTTTTTTTTTTTGGTGGGGGTGTGTGGTCAGTAGTTTATTTAGCAAGAACCATGTTTTGGTTGGTCTTATGCATTAGAGTGTGGAACTAATGCAGTACTTGGGGTAAGGGGGGTGAAATAACAGCATGTTCCAGACCTATCCAAAGTCAGATGTACATAGCGAGAGTGCTTGAATTCCCCAGGTTTTCTGCCCATTTTTCTTCTTTGAAGCACTCAAAGTCTGTCCTTGATACAGTGCTGCAGTTTCTCTGGATTTAAGAAAAAAAATTGCAAAATAAATTTAACTTTCACCTGAAATGTCTTCTCTTTTGTAATCTTCCTTTTGGCTTGTTAGTGTGTGTGTGTGTGTTAGAGCGAGAGAGAGAAACTTCAACAACAGAAGAACTAAATTTTGGTCTCAATTATTTAATATGCATTTACACACTCCCCACCTATGACATAAGTTTTATCATATAGTAGATGTAAGTAAAAGTGACATCACTGGCAAAAATATTAAGTCTTGAACATGCTTTTACAATAAATTTATCAAACACCAACTGGAGGAAATAGTGGAAAGGCTTTACATGAAAAACCCCAGGCTAGCATGCTGCTAGTTAAAAAATCCAACTAGATAAATGCAAAAAAGAAAAGTACTAAAAATTTGAAATTAACTATTTCAGAAATGGATGATAGATCACTTTCTTTTTTAATGCTCTGATGGACTTTGATTCTGAAAACAACAAAGTGCAGCTTTTTTTTAGGTTGAAATTCTATTGACCCAGAAAAAAAGTCAAATGATATGAATAAACAGGTTTTAGTGCACTCCATCGTAATTCTTGTGCATGGAATCTGGAGTGAGTACCAGTCTATTGGTTCTTAGTTCTGTCTTTTTCATCGTCCTTTGCACATCTTTAAGCATCCTCTCCCTCTGCAGCTGCCTCCTCTTCCAATGTCTGACCTTCATTAGCCTCCCCACCCACTTCCTCATGCTGCTCTTTCATTCCCTCAGTTTCTTCATCTGCCTCATTGCCATGGTCGTCATCGCCCACCTCCTTCTCCTCAGAAGCATCCTCCTCCAATGCCCCCTCCAATGCATTCTCGTCATCCTTTGCTTCACCCGTGTGATCTGTGCCCATCACCTCATCCCGGCCTGTAGCCTCTTGGTCTTTGACACCTTCATTCTTCTTTTTAATTTCCTGCCTGGCCCGGAACCCTTTGTAACCAGCCTGGATCTTAATGGCTGCTTGTTCCACAGCTGGATCAGTGAGGTCGATGTCAACCTCATCGCCTTCTCCTTGGTCTTCTGCTTGGTCTTCTGCTTGAACTTCACCTTGAACTTCGCCTTCACCTGGAATGTCTGGCTGGCTTGGTTCACTACTGCTCAGCTCCTTTCTCGCCTTAAAGCCCTTGAAAGATGCCTGGATCTTAACAGCAGCCTTCTCCACCTCTGGGTCTGTCAGATCAATGTCTATTTCTTCCTGTTGTTCAGGCTTGTCTATGGCTGTTGCATCGTTACTGATGGTTAATGATGGTGCACCTAAAAGTATACAAGTTCACTATCTGAGGTACAAAACAACCTGCATGGCATTTAGGATATGCACTTTCAGCATGTAACCTACGAAAGATGTCGACTAAACGATGTGATAAAATTATGGCCTACTTACCCAAAGAAAAAAAAAAAACCAAAAACAAAGTATTACAAAGGCACTTCCTATTTCACCGAGCACAAAGCTTCCTTTGGTAAAAAGGTGTCATTTTTTTCTGTCATCAAAAGTTATATTTATAACTGATATATATATATATATGAAATCAATATAAATTCAAAATGTAATAAGTTTTACTTGGTAAAACTCCCAAGTAAAAAAAAAACTGAAAGGGTCTAAAAGAAGCATCAAAGGGGCCTGCCTTTCAGCGTCTTTCTGGTCCTGTATCCACGGTAACTTGCTTGAATCTTTATTGCTGCTCCCTCTCTGTCTGCATCTGTCAACTTTGAATCCTCTCCCTTTACTTGATCGCTGACCTCTGCTATGGCTTCAACCTGTGGACATCCAGCACTAGCTTGAGTATATTTAAGTAATTAGATGTTGACATTTCTAGGAAGCATTTTATGGTTTTTGATGCAGAGCTTTTTAAACTCAACATAACTTGTACAACATGTCACTTCCCACTAATTTTTACAAATAAAACTGATGTGTAATGTGCAACAAGTCTGGCATGAAGCAACACCTTTATCATTGATTTGTTTCTACTTGTTTTAGACACTCTTCTCGTTGGGGTGAGATGCCATATGTGATTTTTATTATATTATATTAGACACACATTTATATATCTATAATACAAGATATTTATTCAAATGTCACCTTTTGTATGGTTCAGTGAAATATGATGCAAATGCTGCATCCTGGCTTTTTTAAACAGGAAATTTGTCAGAATAAACTATTAATCAGTAAAAAAGAAAATAAATTCAGGGTTTCCTTCTTTTCACAAACCATTCTAATGCAATTATGTGAGTCAAACTCCACTTCCCAATACCTCACACTATATTAGACAGCACTATTATATCAAAGTAACTCAATGATTCTTTGGATGCTTGGAGTTATTTTACAAAGGCTTCACAGACAATATGCTTTCTGAGCATTAAAAACAAGTATTACCAAGCTTAAATATTCTACTGAGAAGAAATTCTATATATTATTATTATACATTTCAGAAGCCTCTTCTTCAGCAGATACAAAGGTATACATTATCTTCTTTTATATCTTTTATATCATGTATATGTATTATCTCTTTATATCATGTATGCATTCTACTGCTAGTATACAAGCACTATTTGGAATTGCCCTTGGGGATAAATAAAGTGATATTGTATTGTAAAGGTGGCCAGTTATTTTATCTCCCAAACTAATAACATTAACTCATTATTTGTAGTAATCTTATTGCAATTAAAAAAAATTCACTCGTTCGTTGGAGCCCTCCTCTTCTTCAACAGGTTTAACACTTGTTGCACCTTGCGCTTGGCGCATTTTATACCCCTTGAAACCAGCCTGGATTTTTATAGCAGCTTTTTCTACTTCTGGATCTGTGAGGTCAATATCTACTTCCTCCTCCTCTTTCTCTTGCCCCCCTTGAGGCTGGCTGTCAGCTGTCTCCAATGCCTGATGGAGTTGAGTGCAGGAGATGGACAAGCAGTGGTGTTGTTGGGCAAGTGGAGGGATGAGTTAATGGAAACAAAACCAAACAAACAAGCATGACCACGCAGTATTAACACACGATTATTTATCACTGCACACATTATGAGTAGAGCAATACATTTGCAAACCATTTCACATGACCTGTTATGCCATCTAGTGCTTATGTTTCACACACCACTTCACACCAGCATTTAAAATAACCTGCATATTCTCACAAAATATTTCAGAAAACAAATTGAAGATGACTAAAATCCAGGGATTCAGAATCTAAAAAAGCTATTATCTATAGGATTTGTAAAAATAATCCATGGAGCAGAATCTTGAAAAAAGGCATTAAAACAGCATGTGATTTATTTACCAAATGATGATGACAATGTTATTTAAGATATGTGCATGAACACAAACAGTAACATATAATTACTAAATAAGCTGACTAATCTTGAAGACTTATTTTTACAGGACAAGTATTGGAGGCAAGTTTTACAAGTGTTGTTGACAGGGCTGCACTTTTCACCTAGGTCACAATAGTTCAAGAGCAATGTTAAGGAAGGTAAGTTAGCTCATCTCATTCCCAGATTGTTTTTCCTTACTGGATTTCCCTTCGACGATAAAACCTTCTAAAGGTTTGGTTTTCAGATTTGGAATAGAGCACTATATTTTACAGCTGTGTAGATGTTCAGCTGCTCTGTAGGCTACTGATTTCACTAAAGATTACACTCAATAAGCAAAGGAAAATGCATTTATGTATGTAACTTTTAAAGTCGATGCTTATATCTCATGTAATTTTTGGTCATGTACGTATTGTTTGTTTATAATGTCAAAAGAATGTTTTAGTATGTAGATTTCCTAAAGAAAATAATAAAAACTATTTATGCTATTCACAGACATGTAATACACGTTCATGATGCTAACAGAATTACTTGATATTTTAGAAAATATAGATTAGTGTGTGAATCACGTTTGGTAGAGTCGAAGATCTAGGTTTTTGAAACTCACATAGAACTGGCACAGTTTATGGATCTTCTTATGATATAATATGTATTGATAAGATTCCTCAACTCTTCTTAATGAGCAACATACTATGCTAAACATTGTTATAAGAGGAAAAGAAAAAAAGATGTTTGAAAATAATGTTCATTGTACTGCAGGTTCAATGCTAAAGCTGGCTGTAGATAATTAAGAACAGCTCTTACTTTCACAGCATGTGTAAAGCAATATCCATCTGATGGCTATTCTCTATGCAAAAACCAAAGGAGGAAAGAAATACACACCAATAAATAGAATAAAATAAAGAAATTAGCACACAAATGTCTCAAGCTGAAATTCTAAAACATACAAGGAGAACTATAATCTCTAAAAAAAGCCAGTAAATTCGACTATAGATGAAAATCCTTATATAAGCAAAGAGCCCATGGAGCTAAGTCTGCAAACTGACATTCGACATATGCCAACATTAAATAATCTTTATAAAGTGTTCTTGGTACTCTTCTGCTGTGTGCAAGGTAGAACAAGAGATTGAGGAACGTGGGCTAAGTATTGAGAGTGTTGTATTTTTCATGAGCATGTTTCCCAGTTTAAAAGCAAACAGTTCCACAAATCTGATCTAGATATAATAATGTTTTCTCCATTTAAGGAAAATAAATATACCTGGTCTCATCTAAGCCCACCTGCTTGTCTGGAGGCTTATATCTTCCTGGTTTCTTTTATTTGTTTATAGCCTTTGGATTTCCACACTCTAAATTCCCAGAAGGTAGTCTGGACTTTTACAGCTGCTTTTTCTACTCCTCACCTGGGTCAGTGAGGTTAAGGTGCATCTCCTTCTTTGCTTGAGATGAGTGGCTGACAGCTATTTCCAGGTTTGATAAAGTGAAGTGCAGATGAAGTGGCAGCTATAGGTATGATGAACATCAGGCAAGTGGAAGAATGGTATTTTGTTATTTTGTTACTACACGCTGCATTACATACCATGTAAGTAAGCCATTCTACACATTGTTCTTACTGTCGCATGCCCACTCAACACAATACTTAATTCAAGTACTCAACCACTTACAAACACCAATTCACACAAACTGCAACAACACTCTGTGCACTCTATTTCCTATTTCCTGTGTTTTCCTGTTAACAACAAATTTTAACGAACAGCTAAAACAACTTTACACCTGAAGCATAATTGTAATATCAAACTGAATTTAAACAGGACCAGAAGCACAGCAAAGAGCGGCCCAAAGAATGGACAAAATTACTAGTCACATCCCTTTTGAAGAAAGGAAACAGCAAACAGTCCCAAAACTACAGAACCATAAGCCTTATCCACCACCCAAGCTAAGTGAGCCAAAGAAGCGCTAGCAGAACAGGTTGGCTTCAGACCAGACAGAAGCACAATTGGAAAAAAACCCATCAACAGCACCAGCAAAATCTCTTCCACAACTTCGATGACTTTAAAAAGGTATTTGACAGAGTCTGGCATGATATGCCTTGGCATATGATGGGAAAACTTAAGACTAAACTATCACACCAACACCATCAGGTTTGCTATCAGGTACAGACAGTACAAGTCCCTAACAGTTCAAGTCCATGCACCCTGACTCAAGAAAAAGGCTTGCTACTAATGCACAACAAAGGTAATGAATAATTCCTTTCATCAATTAAAATAATAAACAAGCCAAAAATGAAGTAATAAAGAAAGGACCTTCAGTTTCTACTTTTTTTCAGTAAAATAATAATAATGTTCGTTCTGGTAATAAAATTTAAGTTTGAAACTAATTTTCTTGCTCATTACAACACAAGAATCACTAAAAACTAGGGTGTTAAGAACATTGAACTTTTGCCAATGACAAAAATATCAATCATTCCTTCATTAAATAACTTAACAAGTGACTCAAATCGGCAACAACATGCGAAAGTCCCCACTATTTCTAATTCTTTTGGTCCCTATTGTTTCTAAGTCGTTTAATAATATAAATGCCACATAAACATACACACACACACACATGTGCACACTTAATTTTACTATGGACCTAAGAAAACTGAAATATGAACACTCACGTAAACGGTTTGAGAGAGTGACCATGCATCAGTCACACACCCATGTGGACAAAAAGCTGAGCTGTCCATATGAAACCCAAAATCTCTACTTCTGATGTCCAGGCCCTGCTCACACTCCTTGATGGCAAGCTGGGGAGGGGAACAGACCCACCTGGTGCTATTTAAATGAAACTGATGAGTCCCTTAGCTGCTCATGGCCCCTGCTCGCCCCTGCTGCTAAGACAACAATAAAGCATTGTCTCCCTAGCCAGTCCACCTGACTGATAAAAGCCTGAATGGCCATCGTATTGAAAAACCCAGGCCATACACATGTTCAATGGGATGAGTGTTTCTACACAACTATGGAAAAACTAGTTCTTTACACCTGATAAAGTTGTTTCATGAGCTGTGGTACTACTGGCAGTAATTTGTCTGCATCCTGGTTTTTTGTTCAAAAGGACTAAACATGTAGTTGCATGTCTAGTGACAGAGAAATGGGAGAAGAAAATTGACCTTGTATGTATATCTGTTTTTAGTATAGTGATACAGTAATTTCTCTTCTCTTTTTCATGACACAAAAATCCCCTGCAAACACCAGGTACTAGCCAATTTGTTTTAGTATTGACTGTGCCATGTACATGTCACGTTTGATTAGAATGCGTGGGTCTGATGACTGAAACTTATCTCTGACCCTACCATGCACAGCACCCATAAAGCATAGGATTGTGAAGCCAAGTCAATAGAATCCTGCATGTGATAGTAGGTAGATGTATCAAATGTTTAACACTGTCAGAAATGAGCATTGAGGACAAATGGTTATAAAAGCTATTGGACTGGCTTTAGAGTGTTGTTATAGAGTTAGTGAGCGGCCACGACAGCTGTTAAGCTACGCTCAAATAAGGCCGCATGAATTTTAAATTCACAATGTAATCATCATCTGTACAATAGGAGCAGGCCACCTTTCCTCAATGTGCCACTGTTCACTGAGCTGGTGGAGTGTGTTAAGTTAAATTTGCAGTACTTTATTTTTTGGAAGAGAAGAAAAAGGGGAACGGGTGAGCTGAGTGTGCTACGCCAACGCTGTTGTTCTTGTTTTTGAACACATTTCAAGGTTAGAATCTGCTGACAGTTCTTAGTGAACACTACCGGACCGAGGAGCTGATGCTAAGACTGCAAAAAAGGTCAGAAGAGCAACACCTGAAGTCTGACCATGTAGGACATACAGACTGTAGTTGACTTCATCTGCAACTATGCAAAAGACAACACCATCAGTCTTCTTGGTTGGCTACCTGGTTTCAAAAGAGAGGACATTCGTTTGTTGCCCTCAGCCATTCCCAAGAGTGTCATCAATACAAGAATACATCACACAAGAAAAGGATCATGCTGAACGGTTGTGGGCTTCTTCCACATTTCGCCAACTGTGGCTTGATTTTTGCCTGTTCATTGTTGCTTTAAAGTCAGTGACTGACTCTGTTAAAAGTGTCAGCAGAATAACACTTGAATTTACAGAGAGGGACCTACCTAACCTGCACAAAAATGCAGAGCTGAAACACCATGAGTGTCATCTCAGCCAGCTGAACGCAAGGCAGAAAGAAATAATAGAGACAAGGCTGACAAATGCAAGACATTTGCAAGTTGCATGACAGCATCATCTTAACACCAAGAAAATTCTGGTATTTCTGGGAATGTTGTGAGGTTAGTAGGTAAATTATATGATTAATGAATCAGTAAACTCTTTGAAAGGCAGCAACAGCATTATTAACAACATGCACCACTACTTCAGACACCATGGTATAGGTGAAATTCAATTGTGCTAGCAAGAACAAGTATTTTACGTGGTACTTGTGATGGTAAGTACGGAAGGGTTACACACAGAAGTTTCTGTAAACTTCATGTCACCAGTACACACAAAACTCTCAAAAAACTGGTGCTTCAAAAGGCAGGATGATGTGAGTTGCCTCACAGACATCACTCAGACCATGGAACTGAGCATGCCGACCATCCAAGTGAATATCCACCAGCTTGTTGGCCATGTTAATGCTTCCCTTACAGTTCCCACCCATGAATGCAAACGTCTTCATAGCTCTATAGTTCAAATGCATCATACGCCCATATTGAATGATCTATTCTATAGCTCAGTTGCATCATACACCCGTATTGAATGAATTAAGGAGCTGAAGAGGATCAAGACCACTGGACACTTCAGACTGAGTGCTGCATAGCCAGGGTTTGTGTTGTAGCAGACCACCCTAGCAGATGCCGAGCAGCAGATCCAGCACAAACCAAAGTGAACAGGCTGGCTTCAATATCTGGAAAAGTTCCACTTCCTGAGCTGTCAGATTAATAAAAACACCAGTCAGCATGTCGGTGATAGTGTAAGAGACTTAGCTTACTCTGATTAACTGCAGCACACACAAGTAATATATGGTGAGATGGGCAAGATCAGCTTCAGCCCTGCAGTAAACAGCAAGATGGACATGACCATCTATAGCATGCATAAACTAGTAAACTCAAGCAGTGCGCAGTCAGTGAACATAAAATCATAACCTTGAAAATAAGCACCTTACTTGGAAGGAAGCAATCATCACCTTCCATAGGTGGCAAATAGTAGGAGACAGCTGTGATCATTTGATGAATAAGCACTGATGGACCAGTTGGTAGAATATTTTGTGCTTTTTATTGTGTAGCAGGGTGACCTACCACATAGCACACAACAACACTCAACGCGTGCCGTAGGTTGCTAGAACCTTTTTATTTTGGTGACAGCTTGCTGTCTCCCCGCACAGTTGTTTTTTTTTTTGTTTTGTTTTTTTGTTGACTTTGAAAGGGAAAGTGCTTCCACCTCTCAGTGATTTTGCACTAATACCCCGCGCAGAACTTTTCCCTTCCCTTTTATATTCCCCGAGAGGGCTAAAGTGGCAGGGGTGCCCGGCCGTGTAGGACGGCAGCTCTGCTGTGTCCACCTAGCACCTAGGGAAGGTGGGGGTTTGAGGGATGTTGCCCCTTCCTTCTCTCGTGGCTCCCCTATGCCCCCCCAGACCCAAAACAAACCCATGGGCCAATCAGCGCTACTGGCCAATTGGCCTTCAGCTGGCTTCTTGGCCAGCCTCTACCACAATTGAATAAAAGTGAAACTGTTAATTCAGTGGTGAGTGAATTAACAGAACAATACAAAAGGAGTTACACTGTGTGACAGTTCTTTATCCTTACAGGCATATCAATGTGTGTTATTTTTCTGCACATTTTTGTGACAAGCTCATGAAAATAAACACTTGTAGATAATATTTTGAGTATTTTGTTTCTATGAGTGTGCATGTTGACTGGATTGCAGTAACACTTTCCTTCCCTTGCTGTTTATTTTACTAACAGGATAAACTTTCCAATGCTGTGCCATTTTTGTGGCTTGAAAAAAAAAGGTGGGTTTTATCATGCAAAATTTAGTACAATTTAGACATGTATCCAATGGTAAGGAAGAACCTTGTGGAATAGCTAAAAGTCTGTCATCTGCTTTTTTCAAAATGGATGCCATGCTACTTGCATATTTGAAACCTGTAAAACTCACTCACTTTTGGGACTAAAAAGACAAACTTGGTGTTGAAAGAAGGGTAAAAACATTTACAGTTAAGATTCACGAAAAATCCCCAAGCTTTCAGTTAAGATTCCCATACTGCCCTCCGGGACAAATAAAGTTTTATCTTATCAATCGATGCTGTCACACAAAAGAAAAACTTTACAAGAACAGAATATAAATATTATTTAATGGCAGTTTGTAGAAGTTGTGGATAAACAGGGAAAAGCTCTTTTTGTAAATATTCAAGTGCATCTAAAGCCTGTTCACTACCTGCTGTTTGTGTGACAAATTGAGATATAAAAAATAGCGTAAATACATTTCAGTATTCAAATCCACTTTTTAAGAATTGCATCTCCATGTGTGAAAAAAAAAATTCACTAGTTCATTCAAGCCTTTTGCTAGCATTTAAAGCAGATTGTTCTGTCTGATTCATTTATAATGATCATGCTCCAGTAAATAAAAAAAAAGTTAATAGGGCTCATTTAAGCACACCTATTTGAGGCAAATTACTTCCTTTTTTTTTTTGTTTTTTTTTTTACTTTGCATTGTAATCTCTGGATTGGCGTACTCTAAATCCCCGGTAGGCAGACTGGATTGTTACTGCAGCATTTTCCATTTCTTGGTCAGTGCAGTCAATGTCCTTTTTCTGTTCCTTCTCCTATGTACAGACCACGACAAAACAAGCCACACACAAACTTCTCAAGTAGAAATGCTAGTACATGTTAGTACATACCAAAACAGACTAAACTGAGGTTGCCAAAAAACTCTTCCAAGTATAGTAGGTCTATCTGAAAATACCAGTGCTGTATAAGCGAGGTGTGGCCAGTTGGTGAAAGAAATATGATCTGACACTGTAAGAAAACGTAATCTTTGTATCATGATTGTGGCATGCATGCACTCTTATGATGTGCAGAAGGTATATGCTAGGAGTAGGAGAGTAAGAATCATGAGTGGGTATTAAGAACACTGCATTTTTAATGGGCATGTTGTTAGGTTTAAAAGAAAACAGTATGAGAGGTCTAATCTATTTTACATGGGTTTTCCCATATCTAAATACTCTCTGGTTTCATCCATGCCTACCTCTTTGTCCGGAGACAAATAAGTTCCTGGTTTGTTTAATTTGCGTTGTACATATCCCCTGGATTTGCGCACATTAAATCCCTTGTAGTTTGCTTGGATGTTTGCAGCAGCATCTTCAAATATTCTGTCATCAAGGCCTATAAGGCCTATAGTAACTTTCTTTTTCCCACGACATTCTTTCTATATTACACAAAGTGAAACAAAATATCATTTTTAGTGCAGAGGTTTTTTTCCACATCTTTGTGTACTGACAATCAGCTCCTCTGCATTGCTAAATGTTGGTATATGATTAATCTATAAAAATGTCAATAAATTCTACAGATTTCAAGTACATTTATCTAAAAGTATATAGGTGATTCAGTTTTGTTTTGTTTTGTTTTTTCACAGAGATTGGAGAAAGCAGTCAGTTGCTGATAGAACTTTGTAGGGATATAAGGCAAAAGTCAACGTAGAATAATTTTAGTAAACCACACTTGGCATGCACATGCTCTTGTGCTGTATATGTGTGCAAGTGGAAATTTGTTTAAGGTGTTTACGCACAGTTGCTGTTGTTCTTGTATGTTCACTGCATGTCTTCAGTATTTTGTCCATATTGTTGCCCTTCTTCTGTTCTCACATATATTGTACATGCATTTCTTGTTGTCATCTCAAGCACTTCTAGACATGCTTTCTATTCTCCTATTCTGCACTATTTTTTTTAAATCATGCATTTATTATTTATTATTAAAACCAAACTATTTGAGCGGCAAAATCCATTTATGATAATTATAATGCCGTAAATCTTAAACTAGGTCTATGCAAGCCCACCTCTTTTGCAGGTGTGGTGAGGTGTGTGTATCGTTCATCCTTGAAGGATCAAGAAGTTTGACACATTAACATATGTCAAGTGTAAGGAATAATTAATGCAAACATATACATATAAGCAATCAAGCAGCATGACTATACAGCTCTCTATGCAATAGGCAAACTATACATGCACACAACCCATATTTTTTCTAGCTATTTTACAACGCTTCTATACACTGTCAGCATGCCATTCAACGTGATAGATATGCATGTTGCACTTTTCTGAGACTGGCTGCTAGGCTAGCAAAGCTATTTCTACTAATACAAAATCACTAAAGATGTGCACTACAGGCTACCAAAAGCTAAAGCAAAGCTGCATCTAAGGAGCAAGAGGGAGAGAAATCTACCACATTTCACCTTTTCCCATTCCATAGCTAAATGAAATGTTTGGAAATGGGACACAGATGGAGAATGACAAACCTTCTTTCGTTTGATCTCCTCTCTGGCCATGTGACCCCTGAACCCTGACTGAATTTTAAGGGCTGCCTTAGCCACCTCAGGGTCATCAAGGTCTGGGTCCAAAGTTATTGCTGGTTTCTGTCTGACGTCCTGAGAGAAAGGGGTCAATACAGTGATTGTATAAGGCAAAAGACATTCCGGTGGTATGACCGATATTAATACCAATCCACATTATATCAGAGTTGTAAATAAACTTGCTTGACAACAATATCTTAGCTTTTATCCATCTCCTTCCTCTCTCTCTCTGTCTCTCCATCTTCATTATTTTTTCAGCTTCTTCATTCCTCCCTTCCACACTTTTGATCATCTTCTCCATATGTTTTTGTTTTCGAACCCAGGAAGAAGTACTAACTCACAATAAACACACTGATTTCAGTACAGGAAGACACAGCAAATCCACCCATGCACACAGCTGACTTTTCATAGATGAAAAGCACTGTAGTCAAGTTAAAGATGAGAAAAATTTGTGATGCAGGCCACAGCATTTGAGGCCAATGAATAATAAGAATATCTCAAGCCCAGAACTGGCAAGCTGGAGCGACCATCCCCACAGCTAAACACGAATTACTATAGCGATGACAGTGCACACAAATATTTTCCCACTGTATAATCACATTTCTATGCACACACATATATATATATATGCATTCTCTCAAGCGTTTGTATGTATTTGTGTGTATTATGAACAGCCTATAGTAGTTAGCACCTCAGCTTCAGAGCTGAAAGTTGCTGATTTCAGGTTTGCCTGGGCCTACAACTGGGAAACTTTCTCTACCCACCCAGCTAATGAGCGCCTGGTTTATCAGGTGAGATAAAAGTAGTATATCCCTAACATGCGAAAACCACCTATTGAAAGCAAAAGGAAACCTGCATCTAAGGACCAGGTGGTTTTGTTTGGGGTGGTGGTGGTGGTGGTGGTGGAATCTACCAAGGTTCACCTTTTTCTTATTCCATTCCAGTTTGGAAATCAGATTGAAAAGGACAGCAACAAACCTTTCTGTCAATCTTCTGACAGATTGGTAATTTCTGTCTGGCATCCTGAGAGAGAGAGGGGGGGGGTCACTGACAATACAATGACTGTGGGAGACATTCCAGTAGTCTGAAAGATATTATTACAATCTATAACATATCATAAATATCAAAAATGCTTAACCATATCTATAGCTTTTATTTCATTACTCTTATCTCTCTCTCTCTTTCGACTCCGTCCTTACTCCATTTGTTCTCTTCACTGTCCCACCCACCAGCCCAGCTTCCCTCATACGACTTATTTTAGTCACTTTTTCTCCTGTGCGCATGCTTCACTTTCATTTTATTTCTGTTTTTGCTATGAACACATTAATTTCAGTAAAGGCAGATATTGCAAAGTTACCAATCCCCAGCGCTGTCATTTCAAGGGTAAAAGAAAGACTGTAGTCAAACTAAAGATAAGAAACCACCAAAGTGTAACATAGGTCATGACCTCTGAAGTCTATAAGAAGAACACAAGGAAGAGATCTCAAGCACTGAACCAGCAAACTTGATCCATTACTTCTATGCATTAGTAATCCCCACATGATTTAGATAGCGATAATGATACATAATGTTCTAGACTGCATAATGGTGCATCCGTGCACCCATATATGCATTCTCTAAATCCCTGCGTGCATTTGTATGGATTCCAAATAACCTAGTTAGTGCCCTCGACACTGGAAATGAAACTATATATGGTTTCAGGCCTGCCTGGGTCTGGGACCAGAAAACTCCCCCTGTCTACCCAGCTGATGGGTACCTGATATATCAGGGGAGGAAGCTGATATAGGAGGGGAGGTAAATGATATATCAGGGGAGGTATGATATGACAGGCTTTGCTTTTTACAAGTTGTACCTTGAAAAGCCACAGATTTAGCTGCCCCTTTTCAACTTTATCTTATTTGCAGCATCATCAGCTTTTTAAAATCCGGAAAATATAACATCAAACTGACACAGATATGTCATAAAAATCATGCATAAATTCCTTGTGTGAGAACTTGTCTAAAAAAAAACAGCAAACAAACCCATTTGATCAGATATGCATTCATCAGATGCATTATTTATATAAAAAATTTAGCAACACACAATACAGAAATCATTAAGGTTCTTCAAATCATGAGCCTCTTAGCCATTAAAGCTTCACTTAATACTCCTGCTGAGTCAGTGCATGCTTCTCAGCTTTCATATTCAAGTTGCAGAACACACATCTCAAAACTTAAAAAAAATATCAAAATACCAACACAAGCAAGCACAACTCTGAAAGACAAGTTAAATGCACTCTTACTTTGATGTCTTTCTGGAAATCCGCATTCTTAATGTACAAACATTACTTACAGTATTTAGACAGTGTCCACTACCTGTGTATGTGTGTGTGTGTGTGTGTGTGAGATAACTGTAGATGAAAAACAAGTGGAGGAAAAACTCAAACATACATATTATAGTGCTCCTTTTGATTATGTCTATCATATGTGGACATGTCAACAGAAATGGGAAGAAATTTTGTCACCTCATGTATCACCTCCACATCTCGATCTCTCTCACAGAGGATTATGACAAAATTATAACACTATAGCACATATATTTACTCCGTCTTTTCTGTAAACTAGTTTAATCACACACACACACACAACACACACACAACACACACACACAACACACACACAACACACACACAACACACACACACACACACACACTGTCTCTCTTTCTCTACTTTTTGTATATTTTTTTGTTGGCAGATATTTTTGGTATGTTGAGATAGCTGAGTCAAAAGATGAGGTGCAAGTTCTATGTAAATTCTCAGGCAGTTTTAACCTATTTCTGATGCCTTGCCTGTCCCTGTAATCAAGCCATTTGTATCAACAGTAACACCAGAAAGATGGTTAAAACAACAGACGAAAAGGCGTCCACTTTTCATCACCACTCCTTCCATCTACCTGCCAGCTATTCAACCTTTGATGTTGGTATACTTTCTAATTTTGTTTTTGCTTATTTAGATATCCATAGTTTCTTATCAACGGCTGCAAGTTTGAGTTCTTTTCCATGTGTGTGTATGTGTTTGGGAATGTATGTGCACGTGTGCATGTTTTGTGTGTGTGTGTGTGTGAAAGACGAAAAAAAGAACAGTGAAAGAAATGTAAGAGAGAGAGAGGGACATACTATCTATAGAATGATAAGAAAATGCTAATAAAATAACAGTGACACATGACCTGGTAAAAGAACGAGGCAATTGATTTTACATTTATTTTCTTCGAACATTTCAGATGATGTTCTTTGTGTAATGTAATAAATAAATAAATTCATAGTCTATACACAGGTCATGGAGTTCTGACTTCTTGTGCACTTGCTGGCAAAATGTAATACAGTCCCCATGTCATTTTTTGCAATACTTGTTTTTTACATCCAAAACGTCGTCACATGCATTATTGGCATTTAGCTGTCAGATTTTAATTGTTTATTTTCTTGTCTGTTTCATTATCTGCTCATCACAGAAAAGTAAAAGAGATGTGTTACAGTGGACTGCTCCTAAAGGTGTCAAACAAAAACAAACATCAATACACTAAAAAAAAAAAAAGTGCCCTCTGGTAGTAAAGTCAACAACACTTCCTTTTGTTGACTTTTTTCCTTACGTCTACACAGCTGGGTTCACTTGTGGGTCATCGCACCTTTATTCATGCCTGTGAGCATGAGTGAAAAATGGATGGATGTGTTATGAATTACTGTTCAAAGATAACAGTATCATAAATGAATGACGTGAGCTAAAACATTACACTTAAAATGAGGCAACTGACAGACAAGAGAATGCTCTTTGTAGACGACCAAAATTTCTGCTGCATTGTTTTCAGTAAATTAATCAATAAGTATTTTAGGAAATATTCATCAATGGATTATCTGAAAATGATGCTTTCCTCAAACATAGGGTTTTGCGGCCAAAGAAAATTATGTGTTGCTCAAGTACAGGGTTTTGAGGCCAAATGTTCATGACATTCCATATGATTTCCATAGAAATGATTCATTTCTACAAAAGGCTCTGTATGCAGAGATTTTACGTGTTCAGTTAAATATAACAGACGGACTGAGAAAACAGTGCTGACAAATATTTTTTTAAAAAAGTCAGCAACAGCTATGAGCAGCATACTTCAGGTTAGTCAATGTTGATTCATAAATTCATTAAACAATTCATCAACCCTGTCGGACAGTAATGCAATGAAACTGATTATGCATGCAGAGGGATCTCAGTAGCATGCAAATGGTGCGTGCAAAAGAGATAAACATGTGACTTCCAGTAACAAGAACTCATATCACTCTTCTACCTTCCTTTGCACAAAAAAATGTACAAACTTCAAAATTTGTGACAAATATTACCCCACAGCTGAGCATATAGATATAACAGTATGATATTCAATTTTTTTTTTTGCATATGTCTACTGCTGAGGTATTTGGCACTTGATGCTTGCTTCCAGAGTGATAACTATTCACTTGATTTACAAAATTACAGAAATTAAACAAACAAAAAAAAAAAAATCTACATGACGGTTGCCAAGAAAACTAAAGTAATACGCACAACATTAATTCTGGCTTTAGAGGTAGTTCCTCAAAATATCCTATGATATTAGTGAAAGCAATCATGAATATGTGTCAAAGATCAGAAGAAGCAAACACATACTGGTCCCAGCAATATAAACTGCAACACACTTTACATATGAAAACAATTCAAGCACAGACACTGTCATAGCACCCCTCAGTGCTAAACTGTCTTTGCCAAATTATGAAATCCCAACTTGGGAGAGCTTGTTTAACAAACCCTAGGCCTAGTCTATCTAGGGATGCAGATAGCTGGGTGGTTAGCGTTTTGGTTGACCCAGCTTTCAGGAATGGGGACCTAACTCCATAAAAGGTTGGTGGAATGGCAAACCAGCATGAAGGAAAGGAGATGGGCACCACCCTCTCAAAAAAGATTGCCTCAAGAAAAGTGGGATCTCTAGCAAATGATCGAAAAGGGTTAGGGACGTTTTTATAACCTGCCCAGCTATAAATTTCAATAAATGCTCCTGACTCTACTTAGATAACTTCTTTTCTCTTATGGGTGGAATGTAAGTGGGTGGGTGGGAGGGATCTACAGTTTACCATCATCACACTTCAGTACTGGCATCTTAATTTCATGTTAATATCAGTGCAGTTAAGATACAAAGGACAAAACACACACAGAACTAGCACTATGCCTTGTCAGGCACACAGCACCCTTACAATAGAAAATTTCTACAAGGAAAACAAACAGCTCCTACCTCATCGCTCTCCCTCCTGTAGGACACAGTGATGTTGTGGATTTAACCTCTCATTATAAAGTAATTAGTATAAAGTAGTTAGGCAAAAATACCACAATTATCATACTATGTACAGTTACAGGTAACAATGAAACTTAGTCAAAAAAGCAAACCATGTTCATTTTTATTTGTCGAAAATTAAAAAAATAAGGAAAAAAAATTAAAAATAAAGATTCACCACCATACACTGTGGGTAAATATAATTACAAAGTGTATTGTCATGAAAAGGTGCCAACTAATTGTGTTATTCGTTAGTGGTTTATTGCTAGCTTTATCAGGGCTACTCATATTCTCTGTGTAAGTATTAAAATGTACTCATCATTTATTTATTTAAATAAATTGGTTAAAATCTAAACTGGGACTAACACTGGCCACTTCAGTCATGTATTTATACAGATATCAGCCACATCAAGTATTTATACAGATATTACACATCAAGCATCTGTACAGATATTTAGCGCACACCAAGTATGTGTACTGAGATCAGCACACATCAAATCATACCAGTCTTTTACCTTTTTCTGTCGCGAACCTCCATACGCCCCAAGTAACCACGGAAACCAGCCTGGATCCTGAGCGCTGCCTCGTCTTCACTCAGTGAGCCATTCCTAGCGGCTCGATCTGTTGACATGGATGTGCTACGGTCCTGGTAAAATCAAGGACATGTCACAAAGGTACACTGATTCAGTTTGTCATTACTATTTCATATTTCATGACAATATTTTTGCTAGCACCTCTTTCTTATTTTTCTCTTTTCCCTTACTTTCTTCCTTCCATGAACCAAACTGTTAATTAACAACTTGAGTTTGACTATGTTAATTAACAACTTGAGTGTGACTAACTAACAGGTTCACTGCAAGATGAGGAGTGAAGTACTTGCAAGATCATGTTAACCAATCAACTCTCCATCTGTGTGAGATTTCACAGGTAAAACAGCCGAGTGGGAATAAAGGTAGCCATGGGATCTATCTCTTCTCTCCTCCCACTCCCTACCAATCATCTTCCCAATGCTTTCCCATAACTTGTGTGTACTGATGGATCACCTGATGTGTACCTACTTCTTCCTTGTGGACTCACTGGTATAGCTGCCATAGTCAGAAAAATTCAAATGAGCTTTCCACTTCCACAAATAAGAATAGGATTTAATGAACATGTAAAAACAAATCCCTGCCCATTAAGTGCATGTACACTAACCTTGAACTCCTTATTGTAGTAACGGTCCTCCAGCCTGGCGCCATGGACTGCTGGGTCATGTCCAGTTTCTAAACAAAAACAAACCACAAAATGGTGAAACGGGGTGAGGCTACATGTAAAAACAGACATGGTATAAAAAGAGATGTGGACAGCTACAGTCCAGCATGATAAGGTCAGCTAGGCCAAATATTACAGGAAGTTGCAAAGACAACACAACTTTGGGCAACTGACACATCCAATAGAAGTGGCCATGCACATGTCCGTTATCAGACAATGCCATTATCAGACAATCTCATCAAATACTGCAGCTAATTCTGCATGAGTGCATGTCACAGGGAGCTTGGCAATATCCATCTTTTAGTAAAAGCTAAATCAATATGTAACATGTCAAAGCTCGACAACTGCTAATCAAAGCAGGCAAAACATCATCCTGAACTGGGTCAAGGCCTGTATCTGCAATGACTGTGTGCCCCACCAGCAAGATCCAGGGTGGGGAAAGCAAAGAGTGTGCAACAGAAGCCAAACCACAAAAAAGCTGAGAAAAAAAATTTCCTCTGGTACGTGGAACATTCCAACATCACATCAGTTTGACAAGGAAAAGCAATCCAAAGTAACTACTTTAAGTACAAAGCAGTGAAATGCATCATCAGGAAGGATATGAAGGCAGCAAGGGAAAACTGGATTGATGACCAATGCTGACCACAGAGAGGGAATTGCATGAGGTGCAGAAAAAAAGTATACCAACTGCTGAAGACCCTCACCAAGTAAAGTCAACACAAAGACTTCAATCATTGAAGGCACCAATGACCATCTTCTCATGAAAAGCAGAGCTAAGCATTTCTTCCACTGCTGCATCCCAATCAAAAAAGTATGTTTGCAGTGCCAGCACAATCTCTTCCAAAAACTTATTGAGTTTAAAAAACATTTGACAAAATCTGGCATCGAGGGTCTGTGGCATGTGATGTGAAAATTTAACATTGAAGAGGGCCTTGTTCAAGTCACTGAAGTGCTGTTCAAAAACTTAAGTGCAATGCTACTGGAGAACCAAATGGGAGCTTTTTCTCACAACAATAGGTATCCATCACAGGTGACCCCTGTCACCTATAGTATTCAACATTTTTGCTGGAGAACATCAAGAAACCCTTCACAGCCATCATCCATTCATTTCCACTGGTGGGAGACCCATTTGCATCCTATGCTTTTGTAACAGACCCGGTGGTGCAATAGAATGTTTTTTCCAACGCACTAATGCAATCGCTTGCATCCACACAATCAAGAAATGCTCTATAAAGAACAAAAAGAACAAAGAAACATAATCAAAGTAAGTGACAAGGGTGTTAATGAACTGTATACATATGATTTAAGTGAATAAAAGTGATGCAAACTTATCTTTCAAACTCTTATGACATCAGTATCCACTGTTGAATCTTGATTTGTTCATGTTTTTTTTCTCTTTTGGACAGTCTAGTCTACAAATACAGTCTAGCCCAAAGATATAGTATTACAGATACACTTCCATTTCACTGATGACACAGTCCAGTTCACAAATATGTTCTCCTAGAATAGTTCAGTCCACATTTTTTGGACTCTAATGATACAACTTTGCAAGGATGAAAGCTCCGAGTGTCACAGCATACAAGTACGAGAAAAAAAATCAAACAAGCTTTAATGTCTCCACCAGAGGGAAACCCCAACAGAAAAGTAAGGTTTCTACAACGTTCTGAAGTTTCTAAGTTAACCTACTATTTTCCCTGGCCTTCTTTGTCCAGTACTGCTAATCTGATCTGACTCTTCATTAACCCTGATAGACTGATCTGCCCTAACCCACTTAAGCTATGAGCTGATACTTCCACTAGCTCTTTCAACCCTTCTCTCTCTCTCAAGGACAAACTATCAAGTAACGCTGCACTGACCTGGCACAGCTTTGTAGATCACACCAATCTGATGGCTAAGAACCCAGCAGAGAACAGTAAAACCTCACACACAGACTGAACGTGCAAGCGGATACTGAATGAGACCAGCACTTACAAGAGGAAAGTCAAATGGTAACGCCAATGACAATAGTAAAGCAGAATGTAGTACAGCATGTGGAAGTGAACAGCTTTATAAGTACTTGGGACCCACCCTTCCAAAGATGACAGCTGCATGCCAGGCATCTACATCCGCAACAGCAGTAACGGCCCGGCTGGAAGGGAAGTAGTACCATCAGTTTGCTACCAGGTATACATACTGTACAAGTCTCTCGTAGTTCTGCAGTACAGATTTCAGACATCTGCTTGCTGAGGAGGATGCTCTGAATCTCTTACAAGGAACGCAAAACTGATGACTTCGTGCAGACCAAGGTCGCTCCCCTTGTGGGACACCAGGAACCACTCCTTGCAATTGCAAAGAGGCGCAAACTGACCTGGTTCGGCAACGAGACCCGGGACAACTCTGTCCATCTTTCAATCTATGGAAGGATCAATTGACGTCGAGGTGGAAGCAGAAAGAACAAGTGGGCAGAGTGAAAGAGTAGACTATTCGTTCAATGCTGGACCAGCTAACAACCGCTAAAGACAGGTCTGAGTGGTGAACCTTGTCGGCAGCTGCATTTATCCAGTTAAATGTTCCCCCTGACAACAACACCAACGGGCAAGCACAAACACTCAGCTGCATCTATCTAGTTAACTGTTCCCTCTGACAACAGTACCATAATGGACAAGCATAAACACTCGTCAGCTGGTAACAGTAAAGGTGCTTGTGTGTATGTATGTGTGTGCATGTGTATGTGTGTGTGTGTGTGGCTAACTGTTCCAATGAACGTATATACATAGTGTACATATGGTTGTTTTTCACAGAAAGTTGAAGTTAATTGCTGCACTGAAAAGGATACTATTTTAGATCGTTAGATTCGAAGGTAAAGTTGTGGAATAATGTGACAGCATGATGGCAACCTGCCTCCCATCCCATCAAAACGCATGTAGCATGATGCAACCATATTTCACTTCTTCTAGTATTAAATAATGGTAATCAAAATGACCTCAAAATAAGGTTAAATCATATTAGAATGCTACACTTCCATGCCGACATGGTTTAGTTTAATTTATCTGCAAAATGACTAGGTTGTTAGACATCGCCTAGCGACCGCGAAAACTATGACATAATGGTGTATGGAAGGTGTGACGGTGGCACTGCCGACAGATCAGGGGCCAGTTGCACAACACGTTTCTAAGCCTTAAAACTGTTCTAAAGAAGCAAAATCTCTTCTTAGCCATTTTGATGCATTGCAGAAAAACATACAAAAATTGTACTGACAGGACGGAAACTCAGGCTTAAACAACTTTATCTTACTTAGCAGTTTTAATTTTAAAAATTCTAAAATTGTGGTGTGCACTTTAAACTAATTATCTAAATAGAGTTAAGGCCTAAAAGTGTTTAAAATTAGAAATGTGGTGTGCAACTGGCCCCAGAATGTCAAATAAATATAAACTAGCATATTATAGTCCTACTTTCTTAGATTGTGAGGTACTCAAGTTTTACAATAATTCCCCTACTTTCTGACCTCTCTATAATTTTACAAGAACAATCATTTGCTCTTCATGCGTTTTAACTTTCGTTTGATTTCTCTTGTACAAATCGCGTCAACATTCAATCTAAAAACGCCGCTTTTGTTTCAGAGTAGCAATAAAGAACACATATATTCATCTAACTTTGCGTGGGGTGCCAACTCTGGTCTACGTTTTTCAAAGTTTTTTCTTCCCTCGTCACTAAAACTGCATAGGTTTTTCTGAAGTTAGCTTCCAGCAGTTCCTGTAGACCGTCTTTACAAGAGTGATGCCTGGCATCGCGGCTGAGAGCTCGCAACGCAAAAAAAAACACAACTTTTGGCAATGGAAAGAACAATCAATTGTTTTTTTTTAAATCTTCGATCAGATACTAGAAAGCGTGCACGTGCATGCACGCGAGTGCGAGAGAGAGAGAGAGATAAAAAGATGTCCCTCATGTGCATATAGAAAATTGTGTCTACCTGGGCTTGGTCTTCTGTGTCTGTTTAGGAATTCACTTATTTGTGACACCTTGTTCCCCATCGCTGGCCTCCAACGTTTTGGTTCACCTTGCAGTCCCCTTTGACCTCTTAGCAGTGTTTTACTTCAACGATTTCAAAACTGGCCATAGGCCGCGAGCTGGTGACCACAGTTCACGCCAGTCATGTGAGCACAGTCTCCTTTGTCAAGGACTGTCGTGGACGGTGCAGTTAAGAGGGAGTCACCGTTCAAAAATCAGCCATTGCTTTCCTTCACCAGTGACTGATGTCGAGCCCGTCAATGGTGAGTGTTGTACAGCTCTTTAGTGGTGACTAGCATCAAGTCCGTCGTTTGGTGACTCAGCTCCTTCACTGGTGATCGTTACTGAACCCTCCACTGGTCACCGATGTTGAAACCTTCGTCGGTGACTAATGGCAAGCGCTTCATCAGTGACTGCAGCAGCACCCTTCATTGGTGATTGGTAGCAAGCTCTACGCGGGTGACTGACGTCAAGCCCTCCACTTGGGAACAAATCACTGGTGACTGATATCTAACCCTTCGCTGGTGACCAGTATCAAACGTTCCACCGGTGACTGGTGTCGAACTTTTGACTGGTTACTGGGCCTTCACTGGCTAAGCACAAGCACTTGACGGACGTTTGGCGACGGGACCTTCACTTAGTGACGTTTGTCATGCCCTCCACTGGTGGCTGCTGCCAAGCCAAACTTGTCCTCAAGTGGCTATAGTACAAGTTATACATTCCTCAATTCTGACAGAACCGTTTTTAACGTCTCCGAGTCCCATTATACCTTTGGGTAAGATGCGTTTATCTTCTGACAGCTTGTGGCAGGCGGGTTATCTTCTGACAGCGGGTGTCAGAAAAGAGCCTGACGACTTGCTGGATGTCATCCAACAACTGGGAGGCAGAGCCACAATCCACGTCTCTTTGGATCAGCCCGCGTGCCACGTCACGTCACGGTGGTGGTTCTCTCCCCAACTTCCTCCCGCACCGTCCCTCCGACGGCCGGACTACGGGCGAGATTTTTTTGTTTTGCTTAGGTGTCCCGGTTTGCGCAGGTCTCACGATTTCATCCCAGGCTTCGTTTGCTGGTTAGCAGGACGAAGACAGGCGGGTCCTGCGTTGTTTGCCGCTGCTACCTCCCACCCCGATTGCCGGATGACTGCGGCACGTGCGTATGGTTCATGCAAAGAGCGACGTGCCTCCGCATTTTCTGTCGATCCGCCCCTCTATCCAGCCCACCGGACAAAAAGAATTTTGCGTACTCGCGCGCGTGCACGGGGCTGACTGATTATGCCAGTGAAAGGAGACACGAGAGAGAAAAAGAAGAAGGGATTATGAAAAAATACTTATAATATTATATTTTGTAGACAATTATTACTACCTAGGCACATAATATCGCATACCAGTTAAAAGGAAGTGCTGATGATGCTAAACTATTTATCCTCCATACTTTGCTAAAACACCTGGATAATCCATAAGCCCATGCACGACTTTTGTTTGCTGACTTCTCATCGGCTTTCAGTACCATCCAACTACATATCCTAGGATTCCTAGCTAAAAGACTCCTTAACGAGTTCTTCCTTGACCATCAGCTAGTGTCATGGATCATTAATTTTTTGTTTGAGATGTACCAGCGAATACTTGTCAATGGCACTCTTTCCGACTCCATCGCAACGTGCACCGGCTCACATCAAGGCTGTGTTTTATCCCAGCATTTGTTTATTCTGCATACCATGTTCATTGACAGTGATTAAATGATCAGTGCTAACTCCAGCTCTACACCTTAGACATACGACACTGGATCCGCAGCACAAAAAAAAATTAAAGCAAGGAATAATAATTATTTCGCAATAAGAATTAAACAGAAGAAAGATTAACAAAGAGACAAACAGTCGTTAAAAGCTGAACAACTAAGATCCTAAGATAAACAGTTCCGCTGTGGTCATAAAAAGATTTCAAAGCCATCGGAAAACATATTACACCTGTCCAACGGCAGCCTAATGCCCGCGCTGTGAACCGTCATCAGATTTAGTTCAGCCGAGTCAAGGACAAAACTAGCCCTTCTCAACCTCCAGAGAGATGGAGCATGTGATCTTAAAAAAAACAACAAACATAAAACGATTCTGTGCAGCAAGCGCGCAAATACTGCCCACGTGCCGTCGCCGACATGTGAGGCCATGCACTTTACCACACGACTGATGTCTTTTCAATTCATCGTATTTCTTGAACGAGGCAACAATGCTCACCCTAAATGCGTGCTCTGGGCGTATTGAGTTCACTCACTGTGACTGTGTCTGCTGACATTCGTCGAATGGTTTGCTCACAGCTGTAGACTCCGCCACACCATGACTCTCAATGTTATCCTTTAGATGTTATGTGCATGTTTGTGTCCGGTATTTTCTTTTCTACCTTGTATTTTTGTTTGTTGCAATGTCTCTGTATAATTGTTTGTTAAAAAGTTTGGTCTTTGTTTGAACATGGTTTCTGTGTCAATCTGTTTTTTTGTTGTTGTTTTTTTTTTTGGAGAGCGCATTGAGTCGACTCTGGGGTTGAAAATTGCGCTATATAAATCTACTTTAATAATAATAATAATACCAACAGTTGTCGCAGTAACCACGAGGGTCGAAATCTCGGCAAATTTTTTGACGACACTGCACTGTTCTCTCTTCTTAGCGAGCCAGTAGATACCCATGTTGTAGCTTAGGATGAATTTATTGCCTCGTGCCATGACAGTTTGTTAAAACTAAATGCAAAGAAGTTGTTTCTGATTTCCGTTGAAATTCTCCACCAAATCTCGTGTCATCCACGACAAGGAGGTGGAAACTGTCTCTACTTTTAAATACCTGGGCACCATCTTCGATATGAGACTTCGTTGGGATACCAACACTCAAGCTGTCGTGAAGAAGGCTCAACAGCGCCTCTTCCTTCTCCGGAAGCTGAAGTCTTTCTCTGTCTCTCGGCGATTTCTTCGGCTCTTTTATAGATCGCACATAGCGCCCTGTCCTCCTCGTTTATCTGTTTTTTTTACAACAGTTTACCGGCGAAAGACAAGAGAAGCTTACGTCGTGTTGTATCCACCTGCTAAAGTCACTGGGACAGCCCTGAGTGCTCTTCAGACTCTATACAGCAGGCAGACACTTCTGAAAGTGTCTGAAATCCTTCGCAACGACAGGCATGTCCTGTCAGAAGAATTTGTCCAACTCCCATCGGGCCGCCGATTCTGTGTACATGCATGCAGGACCATCAAATTGACTGAGGCTGTTCTTTCTTGTTCCCGTCGTGCGAGTTCTGAATGTTACTGTGTGCAAATGAATGCAGCTGCATGAACCATGAATGTATGAGTCTGATATAAATATGTTGCGTTATTTTTGTCCTTTCTTATCGAGCTGCCACGAATTGCCATCTGGGATAAATAAAGTGTTATTTTACTGATGCTTCATCTTCTTCATAGTTATCTTTTCCTGAAAACTAAAAATGGTGTGTGTGTGTAGCTTGTGTTCACTAGTATACGTGGCTTGATAACTATGATTCCATAATTAATTTTTTCTTTGTTATTCCTCGAGGAGCATAGGGCCGCAACAACACCTCGCCAGGGGACCCGGTTTTGGGCAGCCCCCTTCAGTTGGGGCCACGTGGTTCCAGCATCCTTTCCTTCGCTCTCTACTGATCTTCTCCAAGTCTGATGATCCCATAAACCCGTTTCTATTTTTATTATTCCTTACTATTAATCATTGTATGTTGTTTGTGATGATGTTGAATTAAATCTGTTGGCACTTCTTTTGCAATCCATACATTTGTCAATAGTGATTCTCTCTCTCTCTTCTTTTCTGCTTCTCAATAGTCCTAATGGGTACACGAACTACAAAGTGGGGTAGGTTGGGAAGTAATAAGTCTCACCTCAAAAGAAAAAAAACCATATGACTAATATATTTCGGTTATTTTAAAAATCGTAAATAAGCCATTATTATTATTATCTATACACACCAAAAAGCCAATAGATTCATAGAGCAAAAACAAGCCACCGCTGTATGGTGAAGAAATAACAGATTAATTCGTGTAACAACAACGACACCTCGTGCACCACAAGCACGAGAGCCCCCCCCCTCCCCAACCTCCGTTTGCCTTCTAAAACACCACATCACACTTTGTAGCTGTTAAGCGGCCATCCCACTTAATTACCATTCCAAAGATCCCATCACAATTTAGGTGTTAACCCGTGAAATTTGTTCTCCAAACCACTAACCCCTTACAGGATGATAATAGCAGCTAATGGGTTAACACACTTGCCACGCTATCAGCACGTGCCTCGTTCAAAAGCGACTGACGTCACAGACCACACTTGCAGTTCTGTTTCGGTCGCGGTTCTTCTCCTCCTAACACTCCCCGTCCCCCACGTCCCATCCACTACCCGCCCTCAACCCCGACTCTCCTGATCTGGTTTCGACCTTGCTACCGGCCCCATGCACGCGGTCAAAGCACGTGCCGCGAACACTAGCCTCTAGAAACTGGAAGCAAGCGCTCAATTTAGCAAATTGCGGCGTCCACAGTATCTATAATCGGTCAATCCAATCTCATAAGCATTCTACCCTGGCACCATGCCCATAACACCGGCACCTGTCTGGTCCGTGGTGGCGACGTAGACCAAAAGACCGTGCTTTCATTCGTGCCATAACTTCGATCAGCACGTGCGCTTAGCTGAACAAGCTTTGTAGTATTTGTTTCCGTTCACGCCACATCGTCTGCCGTGATTGCCATCATACGCACGTATGAGGCATATGCCAGTAACTACATGAATACTCAAGACATTCAGAAATGTCCAAGTCGGATAAAAACTTGGCTCAACAGTGGGCGTCACTAGATCACGCATTCAGCACCATGGCAAATCGCTACTCACTTCCGGTACAGGCAGGAAACGCGCCGCCTTCCTGGTGTTTTAGTGATCGAGTCAATGTCGATCGAGTTTTCTGTATTTCTACGTGCTGTATTAGTCTAACATCGAAGTAGATTAGTTAATGTGAAAAAGTATTGTGTACAAAAGGTTCTATTTATTTAGTATATTTTAAATTACAAGGATATAGTTTTCGAAACAGTATACAGTCCTCTGGAACACGAACATGGTTATGACCACGGAGCTGGTTATAACTGATGGTGAACTTCTGCCAAGTACAGGTGGCATATTGAGCTTTGAAACGGTTTCGAATAAGACTGGGTTGAGATTTAAAAAATGTATATGACTTAAACATATTCAGAGACTTGACGTCCCCCTCCACATTTATTATTTATTAAGAATTGTTTTACATAAATGAAAAATCATAAAGAACAATACTTTGTTTGAATTATAGCTGACAATGCATTTTTACTATTTTAAGCTGTTACAAACATAATAATGAAAGTATGTAATCTCGACTATGCCCTGGCAAGTTCCAGAACAGTTACAGCTACTAACTTCAAAACACTTTACCTCTAAACAATTTTGAAACAACTTTAATATAAAGTCTTTAAGTTGCAGGCAGTACATAAAACAACTTGGCATATCTTAACAAACGTAAAAGGCATTGTAAAAAATATGACAATAGGACTCGATCAGAAGCATGACTGTATAGATTAGTGGCATCTGATCATCAGATTCTCAAATGTTTTATAATTCTAGGAATTCTCTCATACATTAATAAAAGCTTATACCCATATTGAATTTCTAAATCTCATTCTGTATGCAGGCAAATAATCAGAACGATGCCATAAACTTAAAAAAATTATGTTTATTACATTGGTCCAAACAGGTACTACTTCCAAACTACATTGCTTTCAGACCTAAAACTTCTTTATCAATGAAGAGGTGGGGGGAGTCAGCATTATCTTCTATTTCATTCACACCGCTGGGAAAATTGATTATATATTGTGGCTGTTTCATTCACAAAGAAGCTGCTTTTTCGCTAAAACTTAATTATTGACACCCTATTTCCCCAACAATAAAGAACAGCACTTGCTGGTGTTTAAATAATACAGTCTGATTTGCAGGACCAATATCCTTTTTAAAGCTCTTTACCTCCATGATGGATCTGATGGTAACCTGAAAATGTCAGCACACCTTAAATAGCATGTGAAAAAAATCACTTTGATTAAATGCACTTTTCTTAATTTAGTGCACATTAACTCATTAAGCTTCTGCTATATAAATCCTTCAATGCCTTATTGTGTTGTAAGCATTATCATTTACTGAACTTTTATCTTCAGATGTTAACATTAAATCATATTACATAATATTAATAACACTGCTTCATACATAATGCAAATTAATAAAAGATGTATTTTTGATCGGATTTTAAATAAATATTATTTCTTCTTGAACAATCTACAAATGTAACCTGCATGTGTGCAGGTCCTTCATACCGATCAATGGACAAGTGTTTCTATTTTCACTTACAAAGTTTGGGTTTGTAGAGTTATGAGTTTTACTTACACATAAAAATGAGTTGTTAGAATTTTTCATCTGTCGGTTGGTGCAACCAACTGCACAGCTCACCATTTCTACAAATGAGAAATGCTCAAGTACTGGTTACGTAAACACACATACCCTCTGAGCTGTTTTTTTCCTGTAGTTGAATTTTTGCCACCGAACTCAAGGGAAACTTCTGTCTAGAGTAACCTGTGGAGCCCGCACCCTGTGACATAAGGCAAGTGTTGGCCTTATTCTGAAAATGTAGAAATCCGTAAAAGGTTTAGTGCGGACTTGGGATAATAAAAGATGGCGCGAAGCCGACATAATGATGTCTCTGCTACGTGTTCTAACTGGAGAGTTTATTGAATGCCACCACTCATAATACCCACAAACCAATAACACAACATGGTGTCAGAAGTGAGCAGCAAAGTGCTAGCTATGTGATTTCTCCAGGAACTTTCAGGTGGGCAAGTTTTACCCATTTCGAAATATTGCGCAGTATGTTCCAGTTCGCAATGTGACATTTCTCGCAGCATGTCTTTATAGAGTGTGGTTGGATGATTCAAAGTTTTGTGTACTCTACATAAGTTTTGACTTGCGGTGCTTAGTACAAACATTCGTGTACCCCACTTCAAGAAAGTTGGTTACTTCGTTTTTTGGTGGACACCAACAACATGGCAGAGACACACCAGAGAAAACATTTCACTGCAAACGTTCCGGTTCCCTCAAAGCTGGATTTGTCTTCTAACATTGAAGTAAATTGGAAAAAATTTCTTCGTCAGTGGCAGAACTATGAGGTAGCAACGCGCCTTGATAAAGAAGATTCAGCTTATCGTAGTGCAGTTCTATTAGCTTGCATTGGCGAGGACGCACAAGAAATCTACGAAGGATTATCCTTTGAAGAAGGGGAGAACAACAAAGATATCCAGACTGTCATCGACAAGTTCAACGACTTCTGTTTAGGTAGCACACATGAGGTGTATGAGAGCTACAAGTTTCATAGCCGATACCAAAACAAGGATGAGTCAGTTGATACTTACGTCACAGCTTTACGCAAGTTAGCAAAATCATGTGATTTCAAGGATGTTGACCGCATGATTCGTGACAGACTTGTGATCGGTGTTCAAGATGACACTATGCGTGAAAAATTGTTGCAGAAGAAAACACTCAAGCTTCCAGAGGCAATAGAAATTTGCAGAGCTCATGAGACTTCCAAGACTCAAGCACACTCGATGGTGGTAAGCAACAGCGGGAATACAATGGACAAAACCATCAACAAGATTCAGAAAGGCCAGCGAAAAGTTCGTTGCGGTATGAAGTCAGGCCTTCGGGGAAAACCAGAGACTAAGCCATGCTCTCGATGTGGAAAAGGTTCCCACAACAGAGATGGTTGTCCTGCAAAGAACGCTAAATGCAGAAAATGTTCCAAGATTGGTCACTACGCTGCAGTCTGTCGCTCTTCAGGTTCTTCTAAGATTCACGCAGTGGAAGAGGAAGAAGAAGACGAAGAAGTTTACATGGGTATGATTGTGGGCAGTGTGACAACAGATCCTTGGAAAGTCAGTCTCCTGATGGAAGACACAGAGAATGTGTTTAAGCTTGACACCGGAGCTGATGTTACTGTTGTACCTCAGACCGCAGTTCCAGCAGCCAAGCGACCACTGCAGAAAGTGCGCAAGAAACTGTATGGTCCAGGTCATGTTGAGATAGCTGTGGAAGGCATGTTCAAGGCAAAACTGACATACAAGAATATCTCTACAGTGCAAGAAGTGTATGTCGTAAAAACACTCGAAGAACCATTGCTAGGTCGACCAGCCATTACAGCGTTGAAGTTGATAGAGAGAATCAACACAGTTATAGAGGATCAGGAAAAGCAGTACAGGGAAGAATTTCCAAAACTTTTCAGAGGACTAGGAAGTCTACAAGATCCCTACAAGATTCGTCTGAAAGAACAAGCTGTTCCATATGCAGTAGCAGCTCCAAGGCGTTTACCTTTACCCTTGAAACAGAAAGTTAAGACAGAATTGGATCAACTTGAAAAACAGGGAGTGATTCGCACAGTCACCAAGCCCAGTGATTGGTGCGCCCCAATAGTAGTGGTGCCCAAGAGTGACGAGAAAGTAAGAATCTGCGTCGATCTGAGCAAACTAAACGAAGCAGTTCGCAGAGAGAACTACCCGTTGCCGTCAACAGATGAACTGTTAGCCCAGCTGTCAGGAGCAAAAATGTTTACAAAGCTTGATTGCAAAAAGGGCTTCCATCAAATTCCACTGGATGAAGGAAGTCAGGAGTTAACAACCTTCATTACACCTTTGGGAAGGTACTGTTATACACGTTTACCCTTCGGGATAAGTTCAGGGCCAGAAGTATTTCAACGACGAATGTCTCAACTTCTTGCGAACAATGAAAATGTCATTTGTGACATTGACGACCTGCTCATTTTCGGTAAGAACAAGCAAGAGCATGATCGTCACTTGAAGAAAGTGATGTCGACGCTTCAAGAAGCGGGCATTACCCTGAACGATGAGAAGTGCCAGTTTGCCAAAGAGAAGATATCCTTTCTCGGACACATCATCTCGAAAGACGGGATCACCATAGACCCAGAGAAACTGTCTGCTGTGAAGAATTTTCCCAAGCCAGAGAATATTTCTGATCTCAGAAGATTGTTAGGAATGATTAACCACGTTGGGAAGTTTGCAGGCCCTAACCTCGCAAACGACAGCAAACCGCTACGTGACCTGCTCAAGAAAAACAATGAGTGGTGTTGGGACACTGCTCAAGAAACCTCGTTTGAGAGAATTAAGAAACAGCTGACTGAAGCTCCAGTGTTAGCACACTATGGTACTGACAAAACAACCGTCGTCTCAACAGATGCTTCATCTTTCGGTCTCGGTGCAGTATTACTTCAGAAACAGTCAGATGGTCACCTTAAGCCAGTTTTCTACGCATCAAGAAGTATGACGGAAACTGAGCGCAGGTACGCGCAAGTTGAGCGTGAAGCACTTGCAGTGACTTGGGCGTGTGAAAAGTTCTGTGACTATATCACAGGACTTCGTGATCTCACAATCGAAACTGACCACAAGCCATTATTGTCTCTACTTAAAACAAAAAACCTTGAAGATCTACCTCCGAGAATTCAGAGATTCCGGATGCGCCTGATGAGGTTCAAGTACAACATTGTCTACACCAAAGGCAAGAATCTCGTGACTGCTGACACACTCTCACGAGCCCCAGCAAGAAACACTCCGAAAGATGAGAGAAGTGAAGAAGAAGAGATCTTCATCAAGCAAGTGATTCAGAGCTTGCCAGCCAGTGAAAAACGCATCGAAGAAATCAAGAACGAGACTGCAAGAGATACTGTTTGTAAGACAGTACTGTATTATCTTCACAATGGATGGCCACGTTCTAGTCCAGAGCAGGAAGAACTGAAAGCGTTTTGGACAGTACGATCAGAAGTCACAGAACATGATGGACTTCTTCTCTACAGATCAAGACTGATCATCCCTGAAGTACTGAGAACAGACATTCTTCACAGACTTCATATTGGACATCAAGGCATCGTAAAATGTCGTGCCTTGGCCAGAGAGAGTGTTTGGTGGCCAAAGCTTTCTAAGCAGATAGAGTCCATGGTACAGAGGTGCACAATTTGCATCAAGGAGAGGCCAATTCCTCCTGAGCCCCTTATTCCCTCTGTCACACCAGCATTCCCTTGGCAGAAAGTTGGAATGGACATCTTTGAACTGAAAAAAGAGCAGTACTTACTAGTGGTGGACTATTATTCACGTTATATTGAGTTGGCACACCTGAAGAATACTTCGGCAGAAACAGTCATCAACCATGTTAAGAGCATTTTTCCCGCCATGGAATTCCACAAATTGTCATCTCAGACAACGGCCCGCAGTTCTTCAGCAAGCAATTCCAAACGTTCGCTCAACAGTACGAGTTCACTCACACAACAAGCAGCCCGTACTACCCACAAGCGAATGGCGAAGCTGAACGCGCCGTTCAAACCGTGAAATCAATCCTGAAGAAGGCAGATGATCCTTATTTAGCGATTCTCACATATCGCGCTACGCCACTTCAGCAAGGTCTCAGTCCAGCAGAACTGTTGTTCGGGAGAAGACTACGCACCATGGTCCCCACCATACCATCTCAATTTTCCGAGAAAAAGGAAAAAGAAAGGAAGGACTTTCATAAGAAAAACGAGATGCAGAAGTTGAAACATAAACAGAACTTCGACAGAGCACACCGTGCCAGATCAGCCGCTGAGTTGGAACCAGGTCAGCCAGTTTGGGTGAAGCCAACCCAGACACCAGGGACAATCATCACGTCTCTGCCCAACAGGTCATATGAGGTAGAGACTCCCTACGGTCGACAAAGACGCAACCGCCGCCTCTTGATTCCCAGAGATCCCAATCCCGAGAATCCCAGACCTATTCCAAAGAATCTGTCATCCCTTATTCCAACAAACCCAAAGTCCGAAGATGATCCCGACCCCTGGTCTGGTATACACTCAGACGATCCAGACGTTCCTGTTGCCAATACAGAGCCATGTCTAGGAGCCGCAGCCGGGAAGGTGCCAGCGTCCAAAGTCATCGCTCCTCCAGATCAGACTGTCAAGACGACCAAGAGTGGTCGCACCATCAAGATCCCACAGAAACTTGACTTGTAAATTATTGACTCGAATCAACCGCACATAGACTTGAATAGGAAATTCAAGAATATTAAAAATTGTGTTATAGTGTAAGAAAATTGCAAAAGTAATAATAAATGCTCTAACTAGGAAAGTTAGGTGTGAAGGATTCAGGCTAAAATTAATGTTAATTAAGTTAGGTTGAAACATTAATGTCCATTAACTAAAGAAAGGGAGATGTGACATAAGGCAAGTGTTGGCCTTATTCTGAAAATGTAGAAATCCGTAAAAGGTTTAGTGCGGACTTGGGATAATAAAAGATGGCGCGAAGCCGACATAATGATGTCTCTGCTACGTGTTCTAACTGGAGAGTTTATTGAATGCCACCACTCATAATACCCACAAACCAATAACACAACACACCCCAAGGGGGGGCACAACGTGCTGATAAGAGGGGTGCGAAGGCGTTCGTTTTCTTATATCTCATATCGGTATTAGTGGCTAAGGGGGGTGCACGGACATACCTTTTTCGTCTTGGGGGGCATCACAAATTAAAGGTTGAGAAACGCTGGTCTAGAGATATAGAACTCTGTGGTGCACATGCTTTCTGGATTATAAAATTGCTTGTGCAGCAAACCTCGATCTTTATGTCATACTGGAAGCTGCCCTCAATGACCTGTCTGCTACCATGCCCTCTCTGAACCCCTAAATATGAAACTGGGGTGTGTATTTAATCTAGACGTTTAGAGACAACCATCAGTCTGTACTGCAACCACACATGAAACAGGCCTTGATTGATTCGGAAGTATGGACAATTTCGTGCCAGGAGACAGATCCCCTTCCCCCAAGTGTCAAATATATAATATAGTTAATCACACATGCGCAATATTAAAAATAAAAACAAAAAAATCTTCTGCAGTTGGGTGGATCATGCATAGAGTGTCAGTGTCTGCCAGATCATAGATTCTTCAGTAGGTCTGTGCAGCAGCTTTTGGAATCAACTTGTCTACGGTGACTGGACACCACGGAGGGTATGTCATGAGACCTACGTGCTGAGCACTGTCTACTCATGCCCAAAGGAGAACTATGGCAGTGTTGGCCTGCTTATTTTCTGTTTATTTGGTCAAGATCAGAGCTGTGTGCCTTGAATAATGGATGAGATTGCACTGGGAAATATTAGGGATGTGTCCAGATGCCAAGGTGCGGCAAAGGCCTTCGATCTTTGGCGGCGCCAGCTCTGATTGGACAAATGATTGTGCATGTGCATTACATCATAGGTCGCCATCAACTCTGCATGACCTACAAGACGAGCATTCTGCTGTCTGTTGCAATGATCTAGTACACTCTTTTCTTGTTACTACTAGTGTCATTGTTTTTGATTATCAAGATGTGATGAAGGATCAACACTAGCATTTTAGATTAGTTCAGTTCATCCCAAAACTGGCATCGAGGCATTTTTCTGTTTACCAGTCATATGGAAGATCAAGATTCACTAAAATGTATTCGCTTTTTCCCTTTCGTTTTGAAGTATTTCTGAAGGTCACTCAGTGACAGAAAATGGGGTTTTGTTAGGGTATCCTGGTTTGCAACAGTGTTTGTCCCAGAACACTTCCAAATTAATGTACCTTATCTACCAAAAACACTGCCATGTTCTTGTGCCTAAGCTACCCTGTTTCCCCTAAAATAAGGCCGCGTATTATATTAATTTTTGCTCCAAAAGATATTAAAGTTTATTTTCAGCGAATGTATTATTTTTATTTACAAAAATCTACATTATAATACAGCCATCTTTTGGAACTTCATCATAACTCTACAAACCCAAAATTTTGGCTTGAATTTCTTGCAACTCCATTTATACATAGGCATACACCTCTCGTCCATTTACAAATACTCAATTTTAATTTATATTATCATTTATTTAGGCATTAATGTAATAATATTATTTATGTATATGTCATGTGTTTCAACAGAAAAACAAAATCCGTCTGTTTGGCTGACGATCTAAACAGCAGGAGATTACCCCTATGACGATCGCACTGATTATTAATATTTCTAAAGACAGTTTTTAAGCTTAAATCATGAACATGGAAATGCTGATGCCACTGCCAAATAAACTACAAGCCTCAAGAAAATTAATGGTTGTTAAATCTGAAAACCTGTTGACACCAGACTTTGCTACTTCGTTGCCTGCTGGTATGCACAAAATTATCTAGTGCTCTCTTTTAACATGAAATAGTTGTTGTTCTCAGAATATGTATGAAATCAGTTTTGAAAAATGCACCATTATTTTTCTTAAGTGCTGGATTGAGTGCCTGCTGAAGATTCTGTGTAATAATCTGGCTGAATATATACAGACTTAAAATAAAATTATAATTATCGAAAACCTGAAATCAATGTCATAATGTACCAGTGAGGTAAAATACAGTTGTTAATATGCTATTAACAACACTTCCACACATCTGTAACCTCACCTATACTTGTGCACAGTCAGAATTAATAGTGTAACAAACAATTCTTGTAGGATAAGCTTCATTAAGGTGATGTGGGAGCAGTTTACTGTATTAGAATTAGAAAGATGTGTGCTCTGCTCTGTTTCCCCTTTTTACTGTTTCCAACCACCTAAAATAGTGTAGTGCTGTTTATTTTTAATTAATTTATTTATTTTTTGCATACCAAGGGAGGATACAGCAATAAGTCCAAAAAGTAGGGGAAATAGCTTCCCCTTACTGTCTTTTTCATTTGCAAGGACCAAAAAATTAATATTTACTAACAATATTTTAACACTTAAGCACAGCATCTAAACCAGCCATGGCAGTTTTGTTTGGGATTTTTTTTTTTTTTTTTGCATACCAACAACTAAAACTTTAGGCAATGCTCACATGCATTTACAGGTGAAGTTGTGTGTGCTTATAATGCTTGTAAATAACAATATTTTCAACTTATGTGCCACAAGTCATAGACATCAGTAATAAGTATTGCACTGTAAGTAAAGATTAAAATTTAGTATTCTTTTCAACCATTATTCTCCTAAAGAAAATATGAGCAGAATCAAGCTTGTGGTCTAGCTGTTATGAAATATTTTTGTTTAATTTGGAAGTCCACATTAAAAATGCCAGCATGAAATATTTTATGCTATTTTAATAAGGGATACTCTTCGATACCCAATGATATACAAGCACAAGCTTGAACACACACACACTCCCCTAACCCCCACCACCACCACCACACACACACACACACAGGCCAAAAGAGCATCATCATTATACATCAACTCTCGCTAAAGAACCAGAAAATGTTGGATTATTCTTTTATTTCACAGCAAAGTTAATAACAATGGGTGACATGGACAGGGTTAGGATTAGTTAGCATTTCTGTATCAACAATATCAGTGAGTAGAAAGACAATAGCCAATAATGAATATACAAAAATTACACAATAGAACAAAATGCAGAGGAACATGAAGTACAAAAGAAAGGCGGATGGTATTTTGCCAGGAGACCTAAAGTGACCCTTCCATGATGAAGAAACAGCTATAACCAAATGAAAACTGATGCTCTGTGGTAAGAATGATCATGTGGTGAAGAGTCTTAATTGCAGTGAAGATGGCCAGCAAAATGGCCAATGTATTAGATGTATCTAACAATACCTCCTTTAGAAAAATTATTCTCATGCTTGATTTTAATCAATTTTGTTTCAAAGACTATGTCGAGTTGAAGCTATTGAGATTGCAAGGAAATTTAGAGAACACAAAAATGTGAAATGAAACAAACAACATTTTTACGTTATAGTAAAAAATACCCTATCACTTGATTGATCATAGCATATATAGTTTATGGTGGCGCCAGGCATGGTAAAAACATGTAATACATGTATATGCTAAATTATGCATTTCTGTAAAGACTAAAATGTTAAAGAACAGTTTCCAATGTGCTTCTTTTTTCCATGTTGAGTATAATCTTCCATTTCATAAATAAGCCCACTAATAACAAGAAACAATGTATATTTTATAAGCCCACATTAAAAAAAAAATCATAAAGAACGTTTCTAAAGCACATGCAGTTGCTTCCTTTACTCCACTTATTGCACAGTAACATTTTTTGAAGGAAAAAAAAATATATGGTTTTATAAAACATTCACCCACCCTGTCTGATTAATGCTGCTTCGGTCAGGTACATTTTAAGGAAAAAGCATTCTTCAAAATCTGAGACCTACCATTGTTCCAAAATTTTATATAAAAAATATGGGTTATCTCTTAATGCTATAACCATTTTGCATAGTATGTCAAGTCTAGTGTCACTATACCTAAGGTGGAGATATTACAGTGGCTTGTGACTGACTTTTTCCTAGGACTTCATGTATGTATTCATGCATACATATTTGTACCATGTAAACGTGACATTATTCTAAGATCCATCCACTTAGGTCCCTATTCTAACTACATGTACTGAACTACAGCTGGTACACACAGTTCACCCCCCCCCCCTTTTTTTTTAATAGGCACACACTCTACGCTCTCTAAGATTGCTGCAGATTCTCTAGCAAACATTTTCATCTGAGGTCACCTAAACATGACCTTGTCTGGGCAGCTCTAATGAGAAAATGATTCTAAGTGCAGGAATTACAGAACATATGCAAGGCTTTGGAGCAGATAAAGTTATGGGAAGCTTAACAATGACTGTTTATTGAAGTTATAAAATGTTAACCAGTTTTACTATAAAAAAAGTTCTATTAATGTTTGAAATGCTAAAAGCATATCTCATTGGCTATAGAACTGAGTATCAGAAATAGTAAAAGCTTAACAGTAACACACAGTTATTATGCCTTATTAAGAGCAGTTTATCCTTACATGTGTATAGAATAATAATTCTCAATTACCATGAAGAAATTCTGTGTGGTTACAAAAAAACCACTGGTATTTCCACCATACACAAACATTGTGTATGGTGGTGCAAATAATTTGTAGGAGAGCAATCTTCCTTCACATTTATTACAAACATTCATGTGCACACACATCCGCACCCAATAAAGATATTACTAATGATAAATCAATGGACCTGCCATGCAACAACATGAAAGGCCAATATGTGATGGAGAGGGACCAAAAAAAAATCCTTCAAAAACAAATATGCTGGAGAGGATCAGTTACAAATTTCATCTGCCTCCATCACTGTTGTTAAGGTTCTGCATATTAGATATCTTGAGATGTGAAATTCACAATACAAACAAAGCACCTCGCTAATATTTTCTAAAACTGTAAAATGTCTATGTTTGGGATACAAAGTGCTCCTTGAACCTTCTGTGCACACCTGTGACACTCACAAACATGAATTTGAATGCAAGTTGGTTTGTAGCACTTCCACTTAACACTAAATGAACTCTGTCTGTAAAATGTAATTACCAAGCAATGTAGCTCTTCTTTAAAAAAAAAAAAAAAGCAGCCACTCAGCAGCGGCTCTGAGAAAAATCAATGCTAACATATCCACATGACATTTTAGTGTTAAAATGTCCTTGCACTATCAATTCCTTAAAGTAGCTGTCTTTCTGGAGATTACCAGCATCAAGTGATGCAGCCACACGAATCTAGAAGCAATACCCCAAGATGTTGATAAAATCAGTCAAGACATTATGACTAGAAAGTTTGTGGCCTTCTGCCCCTGGAAAACTGGGTTTGATCCTCAAGCAGTGCTGCACTGTACCGTTTCCAGACCAAAATGGCCTGTTCAGGATGAAGGGAATGGCTCAGCCAAAAATCACATGTACAGAAGTCAAGGTCATGTCTGGGTGGCTTGTCTTTAGAACCTCCCAGGAGAGGCACGGGGAAAACAATTTCTTATTGAAGTCACCCTCAGTTTTCTTTTCATCAACAACCAAAGCATTAAGCTCTAAGCAGTTTGATTTTTCAGAGTTCCACAGCAGAACCCACTTTAAAAAAAACTTGAATTCACATGTGCAAGCCGAAACTTGTATGTTGCTATGTTGCAACTAACACTCAAGACATCACCCTGAGCTTCCTCTGTTCCAACACCTTTCAAAGCCATTAGTAACGAGGGAGGGCACCGGAAAACATTGCAGTGTGGTGGTGATGTATAGTCTGCAAACTTTTAAAGGGTGCAAATTACCAGGTGACTGAATCTGGTAAAAAGAATGTGTATCAGATATATTCCACCTCATTAAAATAAAAATATTGAACTCATGCACACGATATAAGGGTGGCTTTAAAACAAAAAAAACCATCCTATACTTCTCTGGCTAGTTCTTACTCCAAAATGTTCTTGGACTTTTCTTCAAGAATATTTTCCCATCTCAAATATCCACAGGATCAATGGGAGAGGAGGAAAGTTTGAAAATAAGCATGTAAATGTGTTAAAAATTTCTGTATTCCTAGCATCAAATTCTGAAAGGTGAAATAGAAGTAAAGCACATATAGAATTTAATTTGCAACCCTCCTCAAAATTGTGTAATTAACAAGCATTGACATTGACAACTAATTGGCAAATAACTCTGTGTAAGCTTGTGTGCACATGTATGCAACAACTGGCATTATCTGAACAACAGCCCTCAAAATGTCCAGAAATTAGGCTGCTATGGCAAGCAAACTTTTATGCTGAATGGTCACCAACTGCAATAAGCAGGACTTCAATTCTGGGACTGGCCCCCTGAAAACTTAACTTTTTTGGTGCTTCATTTTTTGGGGAGAACATAGGCTATAATTAACAAGCTATGGGAGCAGTTTCAGGGCTGATCATCTGCAAATGCCATCATACACATCACTCAAACAAGTACATTCATGCATACATTTACTCCATCACACATGCTTCTGTCCTCCTCATATCTCAAGAATTTTGTATAAAGATTTGAAAAAAGTTTAAAAGGAGTGAAATATCCCTTATCCCAATCTGTGGAACATATTAAGAGTGTAAGACTATATAGTGCAGACCGGTATATAGTCAAGCTACAAGCACATCAGTACAAAATACAGTATACACTGTTAAATACTCAAGGCAGAAGATTATCAAATGGTATGATACATAAACACAACGCGAAGAAGCACTGCAACAGTGTGACATCCCATCTGCCACATACATTCTGGACAGGTCAGAGAACAAGGATGGTTGACACATTGATGTAGTGATGCAAGAAAAAGGAGAAAAAAAAAACACCCCCTGAAACTCGTCAATATAAAATCCTGATGCAACCACAATGGCAACAGCAATAATTGTCTAGGCATTTCGGAGCACACAAATCTCCATTCCTGCGTGCACTTGGCTTAGATGATTTACAGCACCAACTAAACTGGCACTCCGAAGGTTCCTCTTTGTCATTTAAAACAAAAATATAGACAAATACAAGAAGTTACAGCTGTACAGGCTGACTGCTGTATCAGCTTCATCAAAGGAAGAATTATGTTGGATTAATCAGACTGCTTTTTAAAACCTTCCCATTGTGTCAACTGTTTCTAACTTGCTCTTGATGGAAAAGCTTGGCAGCATTAGTTTTCTTTTTCTTACGCATTTGGGAACTGATAGCTTGATATTAGTAGCCACCATTACCACTCCAGCTAGGCAAATACTGTTGTAAATTCCATCCCATTCCGTGTCTGAGTCTAAATGACACTAGAAAAAGCCATTCTTCAAGGTGCTGCAGTTACAGACCACCCATGCACTGTTTTAGCAATTACACCTGCTACTGTACCCAAATTCCTTTAATAATCCAGACCACACTGAGGGGATTTACATCAGGGTGGGGAGATAAAATTATTTTACTTTGCCCTCAACATTATGTACAATATAGCCTGCATATAAAAATCAAAACTGTCTCTATGAAACCCACTCTTTTTGTTGTCTTTCACTTGCAATCATCACTGTATGCTGCCGATGTTTCTGGGGTTGTTGTTCTGCAAAACTTTATTCATACTTTGGCCATTACATGCACTGGATAATGAGAAACTAATGATGCTAAGAAAGTAATAAAACCAATGAAACTTTACTGGACATTCCGGTATCAAAGAACCAACCACTTGGTGCATGAAAACACTAATACTCTCCCCAAAGAAAGGAACATTTTGACTTTTAGCTGTCATTTAGACAACCACAAACCATGTACATTTGAGACCTATAGTACTTTGAAGACAACTAGGATCCTTACTTCTTCAGCTCCATAATCCAAAGATGTTTCACAGTATCTTTGATCGTAATCCACATGGCTGACACACTTCATTTAGTCCCTGCTTCTTTGATCAAGCGCCACACAGTCTGTTCTTAGTGGTATTCAGTTTGTTTATTTTGATTGGTTGGCAACAAAATGGTCCACATCTGCTGCTTTCAGAATACATCTAACATTTTTGACAGCACGGTGATCAAGATGGTGCGGTGCAGCATTGGGGAGAGAGTGAGCGTCTGAAGGAGGGAAAGGGAGTAATTTCACATATGTACAAAATGGTCACACATTCTTGCGCGCTTTCTTTCACTGGTCAGACAGTCAGTCGTGCTCATCATCTTTCATATCAATGCTTCCATTTGTTTCTGAGAGTCTACTTCCGAAACTTCTTCATTTCCATTGGATACCAAAGGTGTTACTGGGGCTTCTTGAATGGTTATTCTGTCAGCAGCGGACTTGGGATCCACACCCGACAGGGGTTCTAAGGGGCTGAGTGGGGACAAGGGTGAAGGCACAGTGTCGGCTGGAGGAGACTGGGCAATGGGTGGAGGCAGAGCTGAGAGATCATCGCTGACATCTATCAGGTTGTCTTCTGAGCCTGCTACAGCTTGGTTAGAAGAAGCTTCATCGCTTGGAGAGGCAGCTGAAGATGACAAAGGGGAAGGTAAGTCAGCCTGGCTGTTGTCATTATCATCAGAAGGAGAACTGCCCAGGCCATTCTCAGTCACCAATCGTATGGCTTCCTGCACAGCTTGGTTTGTGACTTCAGCTGCCACCCGTTGCAGCATTTCTTCATCAGGAGTGGCAGGAGGTGGTATGGCATCTGGAAGAAACTCTTCTTCGTTGGCTGAGAAGTCTTCAGGAGGAGGAGGCAAGAAACCTTCATCTGAAAAGGGAGGCAAGCTGTTCTCATCAGGCGTTACCTCTCCTCCTTGTAAAGAGCACTTGCGCACGCATGTCTCTCTCATGGATGGCAGCATGGTTTCCTCGCCACGTTCCACAGCTGTCACATGAGCAGAGAGCCTGTTGTTTTCGCTGCTTGGAACAAAGAGTCCTTGAGCAGACTGCAACCCCTCCGAAGCAGTGCTGCTAATCTTTTCAGCTACATCTTCCACATACTGTCCCACACTACTGTCCTGCTGACTTGCAGCTGCCTCATCATTGCCTTGAGGCACACAGTCACCTTCAACCTTGGCGCCGATAGCTTCCTGAACTTTTTCAGCTACTGTCTGCATGCCTGCCTGTATGGCCTGCTGAACCAAGGCACTACCGGCCTCAAGCAGACTCTCAGACACAGCAGGCTTACTGTCTTCCTCTTGGCCAATGTCAAGGTCAGGTGCCTCTGTCTCCAATGAAGGTTCCTCTACGTCAGCCTCCATACTGGCTGCCACCTCATCTGCAGCTTGAGAAATGTCAGACAGCTGCTGTGCAGCTTTAGATGCTTCAGCATTGGCTAAATCCAAGCTCTCTGCTGCTTTGTTGGCTGTTTCTTGTAATGCAGCCTCAGTCTTGCTGGTCACTTCATCAGCATCTGTGAGCAACTTCTGTGCAGTCTGTGCCTCCTCTGCTGCAGCTGCTTCTACTGCACTCACAACTTCTTGCACTTGCTGTACCTCTGCATCTGCAGCATTGCTGACATCATCAGATTTGGCCTGGGCAGCTTCCTGTACAGCAGATGACAGCTGAGATGCCACCTGCTCCGTTTCCTTGACCTGCTCTAAGATGGTCTCTGTCACTCCCTGTGCTGTATCAACAGCTTCTGTGGAGGCCTCCTCCACTTTGCTGGAAGCTTCAGCAGCTGCAGAGTCCACAGTCTCCCTAACTGAATCTTGTGCTGCCTGCACCTGTTCAGATGCATGAACCTGGACATCATCTGCTGCAGAAGCCACTTGCTCCTGCACAGCAACAACAGTCTTGCTAACCTCTTCCTTCACTTCACTACCTGCAGACTCTGCCAAAGCCTGGCTAGACTGCACTGCTTCTGTTATCTGTGTCTGCACAGTGTCAGCAGCAGCCTTAACTGATTCCTCTGCTGATGTTACTGATTCAGCTACTGCAGACTGTGCTGCAGTGGTTGCTCTTTCTGCTGAGAGGGCAGTAGAATCCACAGCATCTTGAGCTGACTGTTTGGCTGCTTCAACTTCAGCACCAACTTCTTCCTTCACCTTCTCTGTTTCTTGCACCACCGACTCTTGAGTCTCCTGCACGGTCTCTTTGGCTGCTTCTGCCAAATCACTAGCAGCTGCCACTGCTTCATCCTTCTTTTTCTCAGACTCACTTTCCACCAAATTCTTGGTTTCATCGGCAGCCTCTTGTGCACTTACTGCTATGTCAGCAGCAGCAACAGCTGTGGAGCTGGTAGCTACCTTAGCTTCCTCCTCTGTCTTCCTAGCAGCCTCTTCAGCAGCATGCTTCCTGGCCAATGCCTTAGCCTCTGCTTCCTTAGCAATCTCTTTGGCCCGATCTTTGACGATGCGCATACCATCAGGTGCCTTCCCTTTTCCCTCCTCCACAGCATTGGCCACAGCATCTGTCGCCCCGGCATCTTTGACCTCAACATTGATGCCATCAATGCCTACTGAAACATCTACGCCTGGGGCAGCTTCCTCCTGTTTTTCCCCAGGCTTGTCCTTCTCCTCTAGTTTGGCTTCTTTTTTGGCTTGTTTGCCTGCACAGAAGTTTCCCATGGCTGAAGTTTAACCAGCTTGCTGATGCTTGCTTTTGTTTGTCTGTTTGCAGCAAAAGCAACCTCCTCTGTCCTTCTTTGAGCCCTGAAAAAGAAGAAAAAGCATCAGCACAGTAAAAGATTACCTGATAAAGAGCTGCAACATAATTCTTGCAGACAAGAAACCAAGCTGGGTTGTGAATCTTACAATGCCATCAACACATTTCTCAATCCCTAAAAAAATAAATTATGTTCTAACTATGGGATACAACAAACTTTGTTTTCTTGGAAACCTCATCAGTCTTACTGTAATTAGTAGCACAAATCATGGGGACAAAGTCTCAATTCAGGCATGTTGACTGGAGACTGCATTTTGTCATCCTGTTCTCCAGCCTTGAGACTTTGATTAATGCTCAATGCCATTGTTAACTTAAAGATATGGATGCTTATCTACACAGGCAAGTACACACTCTGAAGGTGCGTGTATAAATCAACATTTATAATCAAGTGTGCATATACTTCAAACCCATCTACAGAGGTCTGAGTGACCCCCAAGCAGAGCTATCAGACTGCCAGCTTACAAGATAAAATCCTTCTTTAAATCAAGTTTAATGCTTGTCAATTGTTTTGTGAATGGGGGAAGTGCTGAAATGCTTCTTATATGATAAAAGATGTTTCAAATTGTTAAGGCTTTTTAGATTTTTCAAGAGATATTGTGCAACCAAAGATTTCTCTACTGTCCTAGAATGTTCACATGACTGTAGCCAACAAAAAAACAAGGAGAGAAACTACAGACCAGAACCAATAAACCCACTACTCTTGCTGGAAGAAATTTTGATATTTCACTGAAGTGACTAAATTACTTCTTGAGACAAAAAAAAAAATCTTCAACCAACAAAGAACACTCTGTTTTATTTAAGTAAACAAGAAAGCTCAGGAAAAATCTAGGTCAGTCACAAAACTAGTTGTGTGCTGGCAACACATCTGCTAGTGTACAAGTCTACACTGTGCCAAGAAACAAGGAAATGCTTCCTGTCAATTATGAAGGTTTCGTCAAGTAAAGCTCACTACAGCTACCTTATCTACAGTGAGGATCCCTCTCAATACAATTTCTCTATTCTCATCCAATATTCTTTCTGTTCACTTATGAAAATGCCTGCTTCTAAACAAGTCGTTGCCAATTTTTATTCCCCTTCCCCTGCCTCAGTACAAAGAAGATGCTCAAAAAAACAAAAACAAAAAAAAAAAACCAACTGAGGCTGTAAAAGCTCATGTATGCCATAATTACTGAGAAACCTATGCTTACAACTGCTGACAATTCTTTGCACCAGTGCAAAGGGAAAAATGCAAACATTAGCCTTGTATCACAGTCAATGTCCTACAGGGCTACCTTGAAATTTCCTAGAAATGACTACAGCTTAAGAAAGTATAACTGGAATGAATAGCACTTTTATGAGTTCTAGACTGTAAAGCATTTCAAGAAAACTATAACATTTCTTTGCCTAGCCGAAAGAATGTTTAAGAACATATTCAAAAAATAAAGAAGTTATCACTGTATCACACCATAGTTATCATTCAGTGGATTTTCCAATGTATCCCAGGCTTTTGAAGAGATGCATAAGCTTTATCTCAGATGGTGGCATCTGCTTTTTGTACAAGTGAAAACAGCCACCAACCTCAACACTATAGGTTTCAAAAGGTAGGACACAACCCACAACATTTCAATGAATTAACAGCTAATGCCCTTAACAAAACCAGCACACTGTGCAAAAAAAAAAAAAAAAACCACCCAAACAAACAAATCATCATAAACCAGTCTCTGAGCCCACTGACTACCACCCTGTTTCAGGGAATATCTTCTTACCAGACCCTCTCCCTTTCTCCATGTCTCTGGAGACATTACAGCACATTAGCCTAAGCTTATACTCTCATTTGGCACCATTTTCTTCTGAAAATCTTCCCACTGGGGTCTATACCTCATAATGAGAAAAAAACTTGGCCCTCAGTGTTTACAATAGTAGCACTTTCACAAATAAGTGGTCATATGAAAAGGTGTCGTGTCTTTAAAGAGAATAAAGTCCGAGGAGCATTAAGAATTTCTTCCATTTGCATGGTCTTGGGAGAGTGGAGGAGAACCTTCCACTTTAAAAAGTCTACGATCCTCTTGTTTATTAGGGAGAGAGGAATGGGAAGTCTCTGCGATTGCCAAAAACGAACTGAGAGATAAACACAGTTTCATGTGTCAGCAAAACTGGGTCTTGGCTGCAATCCCCAAAACCCGGTCCTCCTGGAATACAGCAACATGATGTGACATGACAGTCATTTTGTTTTCGTAGCTATTGGAAAAAATGGAACATTTTACCTAACCCTTGAAAAAGAAAGTCTACTTCTGGAGAAGGGTAGTAAATAATATTATCCTTGACTCCTTTTTAAAATCTGTATAAACAACTAAACAAGACTGTTCTCTTGTCTGTCTTGCTTATATAAGTCATTTACAATAGTCTCAGGAACTTGTACACTCTAGGATCTGTGCGAGTGAATGGGAAGTAAGGTGTGAGGGCTGTGGGCAGCAAAGGAAGGGTTGCAGCCCCTGTGCCATGTAACGGTAGTGCCAGACACAGACACTGTGCTGTGCTTCCCTGGGTGCAACAGTGCCCTGCAGCACTATGAGTGCGCAACAATATATGCAAGTTTATCATTCCAGGGCGACACATATTCCCCTATAGAGCAGGGGATGTGCAAATGGTTAGCTTAGGTGTCAATCTTCTAGTGAATAAAGGCTTCCTTGTCTTCCAATAACAACCTTCACAGCTTGCAACCAAAGAAGGAAAATTGTCAAAATCAAAGCCCTTTTGTCTATATTTCAAGAAAATTATCTAGGATTGAAAAGAAGACAGCACTTTACTAAGTAAGTTGAAATACACCAATCTTTTTATGGAGCTTCTAAGTAGATAAAGGCTCAGAAGTTAGGCAACTTAAGGAATGCACTGTACTATGAATAAGCGTCCATGCCAAAACCATTTTAAATTCATCATTTGCTTGCACCTACATCTTTTGCACACAAATGGGTTGCTGTGATGGCTTCATCGGCATTCAGGTACCTCATTACTGACAGTTACTTGGTCAGCTGCCAGCCCTGCCCTCAAGTCTAGGCGCCCACACAATGGTTCTCTCTAAATACCCAAAGCCTAGAGCCCTGAGAAGGGGAATGCCCTACTTCTTACACAGTAGTTCCAACAGTTCCCAAGATACGCCAAGTGAGAAAGAGTACCAGAGACTCATTGTTCCTAAAAACAGTTCTGTCAGCATCCCAGCAACAGCTGCCAGCTGCCTAAAATTTGCTGCAATGCAGAGAATGTGGGAAGCTATTGAAAGGGGGACTATACGCAGGAAAAGTAAGCATGCAGATGAAATCTGGGTCTGTAAAAAGGGGAGGCCTGAGAAGGGAGAGGGGTAAGAATCCTGGGTCAAACACTGTGTGCTTCTAGAAAATTCCATCTGCCAGAACCCTAAATCTTATCACTCTTCAAATCTCCCTTCCTATCCACACCAGCCTAGTTTTCTTCACCAATTTGTACATTACACCTAGGAGATTCCTCCATCCACTTTTGGCCTTTTTTACTCTTTAAAGATACCTGTGACATTTACACACATCTCCATTTTTGTTCAACACTGTCAGTTTCATTTATGGAGAATGCATACTTTTTTTTAAAATAAGAAGGATAGAAGTTACAAGTGCTGGTTGACACTGCACGACATCTTCTGTCTGCTTCAGATGATCCGCTTATAATGTTTAACAAAGGGCAAATGACAAGTAGGTCTGACATTTTCTCGGCCCTCCGTAGAGATTTTTTTAAGCTGTTAAGGTTTTTATCGTCTTGGTCAACTTTGCTTAACATCGCCCTTCTGAGTAGAAGACGACGGAGGTAATATTCAAGACTAAAGTGGAGGCAGATCTCTTCATGGCACACTCCTACAGCTGCACCAAACATTAACATCATTTCAAACTGCCGGTCAAACACTCCACGCTATTCTGTCATCTAGTCGTGGCACAGTTCGATAATAGCGCCCTCTTTCCAAAGATGAGTGGGGAAGGCAAGGCAAACTCACATCAATGCTAACAGCAATGCAACACACGGGACACGACCTGCAGCGACTTTACTGACGTCACAAACTCGGTTGTGTCAAGAACCCTGCCTGCAACGGCTGTTGAAGTGCCTGAACAAGTAAACAGTGAATGGCGTGTGTACTCGCATGTCTTCCCTATCCCTTTTTTCAAGGTCGGCAGAATGCGGAACAATTACCGCAGTCCAAACCGGAAACATTTTCATCTCAACATGCCATCGGGAAATTGAAACTATGCCATAATCCAAACACTGGCGACTTTTGTAATACCACGGACTTGTATTACGTGGTAATATGATGCGTTTAGGCGCAACAATTTAAGCTGGTGCTGCGATGAAAGGTCAAGTGCTGGCACACAACCGGGCGTAGTTGTACAAGCTGAAGCGCGCGCACACGCACGCACGCACGCCCACACCCCCTACCCTCATATTAGAAACGTCCGTCGTTAGAACAAACTGCAGGCAGACATATCCAATGTTAGGGTTCAATCCACAAACTGACCTTTTCGGCACCTAAGTCATAAATGATCTACACAGAGGTGCCGAGCGAGGAAGGCCACCTTGAGTCGCTGTTCGTCGTTTCACAACGTTTCGCGTCTCCAGCAAGGGGAGCAAGGCGTCCGCCGCCTTTCTCCGAACGCTGTTCAAACCCGCGGTCTCCCCGTCTCGTGCGCTCAGCGTGACGACGTGCACACACAGCACGTGTCCGGCTGCAGCTCCACGCGCGAACGCCTCGACGTGTTCCAGGTTTCTATTTTCTTCATTAACGCCCGCCCATCCACACACACACATATCCAACGAGAAACGAATAAGAGAAAGCGATCTGCCTGCTGCCTACCTGCTCACACCACCCGCCCACCTCTTCGCCGGATATTTCATCCTAAAGTTCAGCCTCAACCCCCCCCCCCACCACCTCATTAAAGTCGATTTATAACGAACCTATTTGCAGGAAGGCGACGCGCCAATGTTGTGGCATACTCCTTTGTGGTGGCCTCTTACTCCCCATGACCAACAAGCTGCTGTATCAGGTAGCGGCAGCGGCGCTGCGCCGCACCTCGTAGATGGATGGGCCGCTGCCGAGTTGCTGTCAACTTGAGGCTCAGTGCCATTCTACGGCAGCCCTTTCGCGTTTCCCCCCTGGACGAGGTAAGACGGCGCGCTGCGAGAACTGGTTCTGCCGAGGGACGACGATTAGAAACTGAGACCGGTGAATAGCGAGAAATGGTTCTGGGGAAATGAGAGGGCTGCGGAGGTCAGGGATCAGTGAGCAGCCATATTTGACAAGGGAAAACAGCTGACGGCGAGTGGGGCCCGTGCGCATCGAAAAATGGTTTTTGACAAAGTGAACGAATGGATGGGGGACAAGGCCGGGTGCAAAGCGAGAAATGGGTCTTGGGAGGGGGACCGGTGAGAGGACAAAGCTGGGACAGGGTGACATGCCCGTTCTGTCGCGTCGTGTCAAACGTGTGTGAAACTGGGTTTTCCTTCAGTCGATAGAGGGGCAGAATGTACTATTACACACACACATCAAACATGGCCCTGTGAAAAAAATTAATTTGATAATCAGCGAATTAACTCTGCTCCGTTCTCTGCTCTGTTTACGCTACCCTTTCGCGTGTCGTTAAAAAAAAATCAGATAAAGTTAAATCGTAATCGCCACGTATCGACCTGTGCATGAAGGCATTCTGTTGCAAACGAAGTGCACATCATCAATGTTCCCCACTAAGCTCATTGCAATTCTGTTGTGAGTCTGCGCAGTCTTGCAAGAGCGTTCATATCACTTTTTCTTCGACGCTATCGTCACGAAACTTGTACTAAACGTAAAAGAAAGACCCGGGAGAACGGTCCAGGGAGCTAAGAACATCAGGGAAGACGTTCATGCACGCACCCAACATGTCAAGAGACTATACGTGCTCAGCACCTGCAGCAAGGAGGGGTGTTCACTGCACGAGCAATTATCAGACCGGCAGCAGCAGCAGCAACAGCAGCACGTGCACTTGTTCGCCGATCGTCGGACAAAACAATTTTCCCGCCATAACCTTCAGCATTTTGATCGGCTGATTGACAGCTGACCCCACCAAGGAACGGGGGAGGGAGGAGCGAGAGGGATGGGAGGATGCGGCAGTGGTCTCCCCTCAGGAACCGCTGAGACAATAACTTTCATTTCGTTTTGCTGATTACGCGAGGAGGGAGGTTTTACGCCGAACCAGCAACTAAGGTTATATCACGGGAAGGCAGCCAGCCCTGTAAACAGATGCCACATGCAGAGAAAGAACCGCGTGCCTGAGACGAGAGCTGAACCCAGGACAGCCAACCTTCAACTGTACTGGTGACAGGCGCTATCCGTTGCACCACCAGGAAGTGAGGGAAAAAACTGATCGGGGAGGAGCGGAGGGAAGCGGTATTTTACTGGCAAAGCAGCCGGTCCTGACGTCCTGTAGAAATTAATAAGAATGAGGCGGGAAGAAAAGGCCTTCTCGCGTAATTAGACATCATTTTAACATATCTCCGCTGAATGTTTTGAAAGGTAGAAAACGCCCTGCATGTTATTTGCGCGGAAGAGACAGCAGTCTCCATGACTCCAGTGTCTAACAACGAGCACCATCTACCGTCTTAGGTTAGCTTACGAAGCGATATCCAAACGATCGAGCGTTCAAGCGTGTGTGTGTGTGTGCGCGCGAGAGAGAGAGAGAGAAATAAAAATAGGTCTACATACGACGACATAAGACCAGACCCATGACTCCCCTTCCCTTTCCGCTCCAGCGTTACGAGTGACGTCACCAATTCGATTCCCCAGCCACACACAATACCAATACACAAAGGCGGTTTACGGCTGTAGCCTGTCGCTGCCTCCCCGGATCAATACTATCCTCCCCGGACCCGAGACACAACCCGAGCCCACACGTGCATGAGGAAAGCGGAGGATAGGAAGCCAAGACTCGTTAACATGGAGGGAAAGGATGGGGGAGAACAACATTCGGCTGTTTTAAATAGGAGGGGGGTAGTTCCAGAGAGATTGACGAAGTGAATTTGTGGATAGAAGGGAGAGAAATCTCGAGGCTCATGTCGCTGGCGTTGTGATCACCGACCGTAGCTATTTTACGACCAGAGAGAGAGAGAGAACACCATTAATTAGTGAAGCGAAAACCTGTTGCCATGGATAAAAACGCAATTATCGTTTGGTGACATTATTGCCCCCCGTCTTCGCGCAAGCTGACAGCTCTGTCAATATGTCTTTTTCTGTTAATGAAACGTTTATAATACTTTAAGTTTATGCAGTTTTGTTACCTTCACGTTACCGAAGAAAGCGTAAATAAGGCAATATTCTTCGCATGTTCTCATGATTTTCACACAAAAACAACAGACTACATATAGTCTGCTCAGTTCGCAACAATCAAGATGGTAGCGCTCAAGCGTCGAGTTGATTCGGTTGCTGCTCTTAATTCTAAATGGCTGCAGGCTTCAAAACTCGGCCTGTGATGGGGAACTGTTCGTGTCAACACTAGTGACTTACAGCCAGAATTATGCTGCGTACTTTTGACACTGGGTATAAAATACTGAGAGCACCATATTGCGTATTTTTTATGGTTCTCTCTCGTAGCGACGTATTAAAACAGTCTATTGAAGGGAAGGGTAATAGCACTTGCCCTTCGACAAAATAATCGCAAGACGCGTATCGCCCTCACAAACAGTACTTCTTTTTGTCACTGCTCTCCTAATTATTAGATGTAAAGATTACACACGTTCCACTATATACAGGGAACAATAACACCGCCTCACCTAGTGACTTCCCTGACAACGGTTCAACGTGTCGTGCACTGCACCTGTTAGGGCCTTCATGAAGGCGAAGGACAACTTGCTGTTGCCCGATTCGCGTGTGTTCTACAACAAATAAACTATAGAAAATCTCCGCATCGATTCCCCAGCCATAACTCCCGAACTAAGCCGAGAGTTTGTATTCCAAGTTTAGGGTTTTTATTTAAAAGCCTTTGTTTTTATTGAAAGGAAAGGCACCTGGGTGGGAACCAGATCGGAAACTGGAGCTTTGTGTGGCTGGCCTCTCTCTGTGCGCTGCTAGTGCGGCGGCGAGCGGAAACGTCCTGGGCACAATGGGCTGCTAAGTGGAAGGAAGAAAAACATTATAAACACAGCACTGGACATGGCCAGCACGTGCCCTCTAGTGGCGCAGACGCTACTGTATGCCCAGTATGCATTCTTCGTAATGCAAAGGTTCACCCACACCCACACACAATCTCTTTCTCTGGGAGGGTCACGTTGGCTTCAGGGCTGGTGTTTGTTTGGGGGAAGGGGTGTTGGCGAGGGTTGTGCAGTTTTGTAAAGATGTTTACATGTGTACGAAAGAGAGAGCATTTGAGTGTATATATATATATAAAGGCGATTGCGTTTATGCATAGCTTTGACGTATGCTTTGCAGTGTGTTGTAGGCAGTTCAAGGAGTTCGCTTAATTTTCAAAATGAATGTGTACTTCTGTCAAACTACATTACATGACCTACATACATAAATCGCACTGAATGGATTGCCACTTCCTATATGAGGCAGCCAACGTACTTCAAGAAATAAAACGTCATTGTCTCTTTCTCTCACATACACTTACGCGCACGTGCGCGTGACCAGACCACGTACGCACGCACGTGCGCGCGCGCACACACACACAGCTTGAAGGTTGCTCGTGCTACCCAAAAGAATCAAAAGCCTCTCCCTGGTAATGTGGCTAAAAGGGCCGGCCTTTCACTACTCAGGTCAACATCCCCAGCAGTTTCCCGGCTACAGAATGCCACTGGCACGGCTTCATCGGCGGGAGAAGGGGAGTGATTTTCATCTTCAGGAATAGACTCGTCAACAGTCATACATCATCATGTGGAGTCACACTGTCTACAGTTTTTTCTTCTTTGCGTCTGAATCCGAGAACTATTGAGTACAATGAAAATGCTCTGTGAGCAGCTTTATATGAGCTCAGGTAATGGGGATCCTCCCCGCTCTAACCTCTTGTTTGGGGAGGTGAGTGTGAGGAATGGGCGGAAAAAATTCACCGCGCAAAGCGGAATGATGTATGAAAAAAAATAAATAAACGAATAACAGTAGAAACGATAAGGCGATAGCAGTTCAGCATGTCTCAAGGTTCGAAGTCTCTTGTGGTGCACGGCCATGGGTGGTCTGAAGGAGATGCTGGAGGTGACGCGCTGGTTAATATAACAGCGAGTGCTTACACGTAGCGACCTGTTTGCAGTACGGGCTAATAAGTCAACCCAATCCCTTAAACAGGTATCACGTTACATCACAGACAGGTACGTGTGCCCCGAGACGGGATGAGAACCAAGTACTTTACGATCGCCACGGCAGTGGTGACGTGCGCGTCGTTTTATCAACTTCCCCCCTTTCCATTGCGTCTGGTTGCAATCCTTTGGTCACAGGTTAACTGGGCGCTGCATGCTCACTCTCCTCCTCCACTGCTCACTCGCGAGTCACCTGAAGTCAAAAGCCTCTCGTCCCGCTCCTGGCACCAGCTATTTTGACAAGTCGTCGTAGACTCAGCGTCACATTGCTGCCTGCAGCAAACAGCGGCAGTCGTCGGCGACGCCATGTTCGACGGCTTCTTTATTGACTTCTCCTGTCAGCTGCAGCCGCTACATATTGAGTGAATGCTGATAATCTTCAACGTCTGTCTCGCCTCCACCTTCTCGTGTAATGCCTCCATCGGCACCTGTCGGGCTGAGAAAGTACCTGCGCGCCGACAGGTCGCTGGGGTGTAGTGTAAGTCGATGGCAGGAGACAAACGGAGAGGTAGATGGTGACAGGTGGAGGTAGCTGCGACATCCACTTCTGCTGCTCGAGGTCTGCAGCTCCGCGCAGCACACCCTACTTTCAGGTGTCCTGGTGGAACCAGACAAGATGACCAGCTTGTTCACTTGGATGTTCACGTGGAACCAGACAAAACGAACTGCTTATTCAATGGGATGTTTACGTAGAACCAGACAAGATAGTCTGTTCACTGGGATAAACACAAGGAACCAGATTAGAGCACCAGTTTGTTTTATGGAGATGTTCACATGACATTAAAACCTAAGGACAAGCTTGTTAACTGTCAGATGAAAACAAACTGGGAGACCAGGAGGGTTTATGCACGTTGGAAGTTGTCCTTGTGGACAAGCTTGAGTACTGGCATGTTCACGACTAGCGATCACAGAGACCTGCCTGCTCTCTCGGGAGCAAACGCAAATATGTGACGGGGTAGGGTCATACTATGATTATTATCACGCCGCCAAAGATTACGAACACACATCTTTAAGACATACACCAGCCGTCTCCTCTCCACAATCTTCTGGAGCAGTTAAAAACTTACGAGCAGAGCCATCAAAACAGACCAGCAGCCGCAGCGCTGAAATGAATCGCTGTCCAACTGCCAGGCTCAACTGTTTAAAGGGTAGCATCGATCAGCCAATAAAACGATGCATGTCTTATAAAGCCAATTACGGTCGGCAAATAAAATGTTCGTGTATGTCCTTCAGAGTTTGCTACAGTCGAGGATCTAGTTTTCTCGTCCATCATATTTGCGAAATGAGAAATGGTATTTTCTTTCTTCTTTCCCATAAATCGTGTTTTTTTTAATTCGATAATTATCAAATTTTTTTTTGTAGGGCCATGTTTCATCTGTGTGTGTGTGTGTGTGTGTGTGTGTGTGTGTGTGTGTGTGTGTGTGATGTCAGCGATAGTGTGTGTGTGCTTGTATTATCACTTAAGTCGTGCTTGATGAACACTGCATGGACGTTCCCCTCTCGCGGGAAACAAAGGTAGGTACGGGAAAGTCTGCGACACCTATCTTCTCCTTCACAAAAGTTTTTCTTTCTGTGTGCGTAGCCAGCCTCCATCAGGGGAACAACGGTCTTTAGAGTCGCTGATAATACAGACACAGTTGTACTTCTTGATTTGAAGACTGCTTCCCTCGTCCCCTCCAGAGCTCCTTCCCTCTCCTCTAGGTGCAGCATCATCCTCTGGCATCTCTGAGCCAAAACCGCTGCCTCATGTTTTTTAAACTTTCCCTTCTCATAGAAACGAAACAGTGCTACCGGGAGAAAGATTTTGCTTCCTTCCAAGAGCTCAGCCGTAGGATCGGCTGGTCATCGCCATGACTACCAGCCGCAGACACTTGCGAAACAAGTGGCACGTTAAAGGTTCGGAGTCACGTGACACAAATGTGGGCCAAGCTTTGACCAGATGTACAGGTGGGCTGGTCCCGAGTGTGGTGCTTTATAATGCGTCGGCAGGAAACGTGGGAACATGAGTGTAGGTGGAAGGGGGGAGAGAAGGAAAGGAAGAGCCTCAGAAATGTGAGATGATAGAGTAGGTCAGTAGGAGACAGCCTGACGAACATCAATATGGGAGAGATGTGCAGATCGCGGGAAAGATTGAAGAGGAAAAGAAATGCTCTGTGTGTGAGAGAGAGAGAGGGTAGGCGCATGTGGTTGAGCATAGACCAGTAAACAAGGACCTTTTGCACCTACGTTAATACGACAGCTCGTGCAACGTGTGTTCTTTGGCCACATGTGACGTTGATGTGTGATCTTTGCTTATTCCTACTCTGCTCATGGGCATTTGTGACTGAGATATAATTATAAAAAATCCCAAGATACGTAAATCTACATCAAGGCGATAACACTAGAAATGAACTATAATGCAAAGAATAGCTCTCAACTAAGTTAATAAATGGAACACCGAGTATCGGATGATACCGACAGATACGTGCTGTGACGATCACAAGAAAAACTCGTTGAGGTCTGTGGCTGACTTCTAGACTGGTTCAAGCCTTTGGATTCTGAATATTTCTTTGTTCCTCTCGTGAATAAATGGGGAATAACTCTTTGAACTAGGTTTGGTATGGAAAGCCATGCACCCAAACATAATAAACATCTGTACTGCTCGGTGACAGCATACAATAATCAGAGGTGGGGGGGTGAGAGAGTGGAGAGAGGGGAGATAGAGATGGTGGAATGTCCGAAATGTTTTATCGGTACAAACTGTAAGCTAAAGAACATCTACGCACATTGAACTCTTGTCATCGCAGCCTTCACTTAGACCAAAGGATCTTGACAACAGGCATCTGTCCGACGTTTGCTGTTACAGACGACCTCTTCAGTCCCCCAGTGCTTTCATCCCCCCCCCCCAAACTGTGTCATCATAGACCTAAGACACGCGATCGATAGAGTACACAGACTGAAAGACAGCCTACTCACTCTATCCTACCCCTGCGAGGAGAAAGCAATGTTTCCTGTACCCGACAACTGCGATGTAGGTAGACGAGTACCAGTACCGGATGGTGGGGGGGGGGGGCGAAATGAAATGATGTGGGAGGGGGGTGAGAGAAGCACTGATGCAAAAGGGATGGGGAAAGGTTTTGTGTGCTCTAACCTTGAGGCAACTTGGCACAGACAGGCACCAGCCGACCGACCGACTGGCTGACTGGCAGGAACTCGACATGGAGAATCTGTCTCGCCCCCACCCTCCAACCTCAGCCGCACAATGTTCGTCGCTATTTCGGCTCTGTTGCTTGGCAACCCGCGCACTCGACTCTCGCTCTTGTCTCTTCCCCCCATCCCGCACAAGAAGCTCGGTGCCTATCTGCTTCCATCGCAAAGCCTCCACCCGCTCCCTTCATCGTCTACTCCACCTGTGCAACACGTCGGGCAGTCGGTGATGCCAGGCTTTCTCTCGTCCACTTTTATTTAAAGCTTTCCCTTATTCTGGCGTGGGGCCCTTTATGAGTCACGTGACCTGCTATCGCCAGCTGCTAGCGTCCATCCGAGTTCCTGGGGGTGTGGGAGGGAGAAGATGAGCTGAACTATTTTTGGTTCAAACAACTCTATTGTAACACGTCTCAAGTCCAGTCAGCAAGTCCAGGCCTAGCGCCTTTGCCGGAAAGATGGCACCTCGCACTTTAGGAAACTATTGTCTCATGCATGACGAGGCAACACGTCCTACATGAAACGTCCACATCCGACATAACGTCCCACGTGACACTGACACGCACGTCTGACATAAGACCGATATGTAGGTCCGACATAAAAGAGACCATAAATGTCCCGCACGAAACAAACATGTCTGACATTGGAAAAACACCTGCATCCGCGAGAAAATAAACAGGAGAATGAAATGCACAAAAAAGAAAGTGTGCAGCTCTTCTCTCAGTGGTCGAAGTGTCGGACTCTGTCAAAATCTTCGATCAGGCGCAACCGTCTCAAGAACATGACGAAGTCAAGGTATCAAGAACATTCCACCCCCCACAGCATTCACTGTCTCCCTCTTCGAGTGCGGGCTTTGTTTACTCCCCGTTATAATTTACCACCCACAATCCTCAAAGGCTGGTATTGTTTGCCCAAAGCCCATCACCCAATCTTCAGCCAGACGTCGATTGGCAAGTCTTTAAGGCGCTGTTGCCAAACTCGCCTTACTGAGCGCCGAGATCGCTCGACTTCCGTTGCCGAGTAAATTGTACGGGCCTAGGCCAGCGAGTAAAAGGGGTGTGTGTCGGTGGATAAGTGGAAGTACAGGGGGAATAAATGAACTCCTCCCTCTATTCCTCAGAGTGTACTATCAACCGCCAGTAGCGTTTATCCGCGCTCGTATCGTGCAAGCTGCTGAGGATTTTCACCCTTTGAGCGGGGTGCCACACCTCCTGATCTCACCTGCACCGCCGGTCGTTAACTCATGGAGGTTGCAGCTGCTGCAAGTCCCTCTCGCGTGACCTTGCCAACCACCGCCACGGGCTGTGCACCTTGCCCCCCGACAAGCCCAAGACCCAGACGGCGGCGACCTGCGTCTCCACTGCCAACACGACAGGAAGTGATGACCCCACAGGGTCACGGGGGAGGGATCAAGTTGAGAAGACTCATAACGCACACACTAAGCTCTGTCCTCCACAAACAAGCACAAGGGATGGAAAACGTAGGATCATATCCACGATCATCTAGTGAAAGCTACAACAATAACAAATTAAGGATATGGAGAAAATGGCGGGCCCTTTTCACGTTAACACTATTAAATAGAATGAACTTACAATAAGGGTGTACTGAGAGTTGAGACAGTTTTACGAGTTCGCTGGCCCCTTAATATGGGAAATAGCGGGTCATACGTGGGTGCTAAGAGGACTTATCCTTTCCAACACATAGAATGAGGGCAGACAATTTTAGTGGCAGGGCTCGTAGACGAAACAAGGAAGTGCCAATATTCAAGGGAAACCAATGTGTGTGTGTGTGTGTGAGAGAGAGAGGCGAGGCTGGTAATGAGACTATCGGGGGTAGGCCTGCACACGCACACTTACCACCGAAATTAGACAAAAATTAAAGAGCGAGAGACGCTTGAAGTGAAAAAAGATTGAGAAAGCGCGGACTGAACGTAAATGATACGCGTCCACGCCACACGTGGGGGCTAGTGATTAGAGTAATCTGCGTGCCAACATGCTTCCGTCCCGGTATGTGACATTTAAACAAAAATAAATCTCGCGTCGGCGCGAGCGCGCCCGCATGCACTCTCACACACACTTACATCTGCGCTTCGTCTGGCGAGACTTGTTTGCGGCCTTTAACGGCGACGACCGAGCTACGGAGGAGCGGTCAATTGCCTGCTGAGCCGCACCCTCTCAGATCGCAGGGAAGGGGAGGGGATAATGGGTCTTTTACGCCGAGTCAGCAGCAAAGGCTATATCACGGCAAAGAAGCAGAGAACGTCTCTGATTACCCGGAATAAGCAGCGAACCACTGAGAAAGTACCGTTATTCAACAAACAGATTACGTCACAGTTTGCGCCCCTCCCCATTCTCCTCCACCTAAAACTTCTCATACACTCCCAAAAGAGAAACACTGCTGACGAAGCAGGAACAAAAGAATTACAAATATATACAGTCAGATGCAACTTCAAAGGGCAGAAGCAAAGTGATAATAATCGCCTATTCTGACTTTGATGATAGATGTTTTCAGTCAAATGTTATACACGTAAACTACTTGTTTTCTATAGGGGTTTGTGTGATATCTGGTTAAGAAGTGGCTCTTCAAAACAGCACGAGTGAGATGTGACTCCACAGCAAACGGTGCAGTGCTAATCCCCAGCAGGGTTTCCGGCGTCAGAAAATAGGCGATGCTTGTCTATAAGACAGGCGAAGACAATCTATAAGACAGGCAAAGCACGCTCAGCTAAACGACAGCAGCAAATACACTACAAGAAAAAAAAAAACAATAACACGCCACGGTGCTAGCATTCTACAGCAGCACAACCACGTCTTTAAACATGTCGTGACGAGACAAACAGAAGCCCTTTTAAAACCTAAGCCAGCTTGTGCAGACAGACAACAACAAACGTGCTAAGCATAAAACTACAGCTCGAAACACTAAATTAACGGTCCCGCAAACAATTATTTTTATTTCTCAAATGACTGAGCTGCGCTTAGTATCAGACAGTATTTGCCTAAATCTCGGTTAATAGCCCCCTTTCGATCTCGACTACAAATACTTCCATGCACAAAAAAGTCAAAACATTGACATAAGCGATAAGTCCACGTTGTCAAGGCTACAGCCAATAGGGGAGTTATGACCACATCCATATCCACGGGTATTTATGACTTCACGATTCTGTACTACCTATGTGGAGGGAATGAGGAGAAGGCAGATAAGGAGGGAAAGGTATACTACGGACAGACACCCAATCGCTGACCAGACAGTGGTGTGAAAATCAGACAGAGATCGCCTCACGCGTTTCAGGCACGGAGGTGCAACCTCGAAGGCAACTACGTGTCTCAAGACCATGACTACAGCCCCATCAGGACAAGCACGCACAAGGTGTGCACAAACATGACCTGCAGTGACACATGGGCTGACCTCAGTGGAAGTCTTCCCGTTCTCTCTCTCGTTGTCGTTTTCGCGAATGACCTCTCATCTTCGACGTCGCGGGCATTTTCCCTGACTACAAGGAAAACACCCACCGGAAGTTTATTTCACATGTACGCTCCCTACGGTGATCCTGGGTGACGAGCAAAGCTTCAGGAAATGTCACAGAAGAGAGTTCCTTATGCAGGGCGGGCAAATTAAGCAGATTCGCGACTCACAAGAGACTAGACATGTACATCAAGAGTTTGCCACGATACCAAGGACAATCCTGACGGCCGTTTAGGGCGGTGGGTGGCGAGAGAAAACCAAATAATATGAAGAGACACGCAATTAGAGACAGAACAGCGACATGGCGGAGGAGGGAGGGGGGAGGTGAAGAAGAGTGAGACAGCACGAGATAATCAGGTAAAGCACGTGCTACTCACATGCCGAGAGCGCAAGTGCGCACCCAATAATGAAACCCCCTCCCACCTACAAACACACCATGTTCCGCACACACAGACAGAGATGGGGGAGGATGAAGCTGTCGTGGGTTACACACACATCAGGAGGGGAAGACAGGATGGTGGTAAAGGGAGAAGCACAGCGGCAGGCAGACATGTGCCCTTGGGCAGGCCTATTTGCGCGTGTTTTGCAGTCGAGACTTAATAAGACCCGAGCTCGTGCCCCTCGCGTGCATTCCGCCGGTTCAGGGACAGCACGACCCCAGCACAAGGATCCCACCAAGAACGTGCAAACGACTTCTCCTACCCCCACCCCTTGTAAGTCCTTGAAGCCTTCATACACTGCGCATTGGCAGCCGAAACACGTCACCTGTTTCTTCCGTTCCATAAACAAAATATTTTAAGATCCTCATGCGAAGATCTACAAAGATGGAGAATTTAATGTTGGATTGGGTTTTAAGATTTGTTTAAAGTCCCTTTCGTAAGTAACTTTAGATAAACACTGTCCAAGTTCTAGTGTGTATGTAGATAAACGTTGCCCAAGTTCTAGTGTGTGTCTACGCGTGTGCATGCATTCATGGAAGTGGGAGGGGCATTACTGGTGTTGTAGATGATGGAGCCGATTTTAGTCGTGGCGGGCAGCGGCGGGTGTGTGTGTGTGTGAGCTCGCGCGCGTGTAAAAAAAAGAGAGAGAGAAAGAGAGGGAGAGCGAGGAAAGGAGAGAAATAAAAACTGTTCAAGCCGGTCTGCTGACAGCTCTTTCAACATGACTTCTGCTTTGAAGCTAGCATAAACTTTGTCCTCTGCGAAACCTTGGAGATTAGCATGAGTTTACCAGACACTTAAGGATCAAACAGGCGTAGACTACAGTACTTTTCAGACAACATGCACAAACCACATCACCACTACTCACTTCAAACATCAGACACAGCGAACTTCACAGTGACACCCCCCCCCCGCCTCAACAGCCTTATAAAACAAACATAAGCAGTCAAAAATACGATTAAGCAAAACAAGCCAAAGCAAACCACTCACACAAAATAACTCACCGCTTTCTGGTCTTCTTGACCCTTAGGGCCCGTCTTCCGGGTTGTTCCTTTTCTTCTCTTTCTTCCGCCTCTCTGTGGCTCGTAAAAAGTCCCGTCTGCTGCAGCGGAGTTTCCCTCGCAACGGTACACTCAAAAAGAAGAACCGAGCCGAAACACGAAACAAGTAACAACCACGCCACTCTCCAACAAGCCTGCACACGCGGCGGTGGCTACTGTAGCAGCAGCAGCAGGCGATGTCAGCAGCATTCTTTGTGTTCGCAGAAAAGTGCCGCTGGCACAGCGTAGCGAGCTGCGGGGCCGTGCTCCACACAACACCCCGGCCACTGTCTCCCTGCGCGATGTAAGCCGTGCAGCGCTGCCTTGCTTTTGCCGTACTCTTCAGCCTTTGTCGCTATCCTCCCTCCCCCACCTCTCAGCGAAGCCTTCCGATCTTCAGCCTGTAAGCTAATCTTCCATCTACCACGCGTTCACAAACCCTGGCTCTTCTCTCTCTTTCTCGATTGTCGTCTGCGCCGGCGAATGTAGCAAACGTCGAAAATAGTGCGAGTCTCGTTCTTTCCCGCCAGGACACGCGCGCACGCGCTGCGTTAGCTGCCGACCGACTGCGCGTGTTCACGGAGTTAGCAAACGAAGCGAAGCTTCGGCGTGTAGCGATGCGAATTATCTGACAACAATCGAGACTTTCTGCTTCGAACACCGCAGGCTTTATTCTTTCATCGCCCCTCCCATTAATGTGCGAAAGATGCACGCTTTGGAACTACGGGTCAGTTGTCAGCTGATGACAGTTGGTCATCATACAATCCCGTCTTATTAGGTTTTCACTACGCCTCTGCAGCACACTTTATGGGTTGCTACTGTACTAAGTAAACAAAAGTTAATTCTGTTTAACGACAATTCTCTACATATAATGGCTTTAAAAGCTTGCCAAGCACCTCTCGATGATAACACATTACATCAGCAAAGGCACCAGTGATGTTCAAAAATATTATTAATAAATTCATTGACTTGTTAAAGGACAACAAGTTTCATAACTCGTGAAAGCAAAGCACAAACTGCTGTGAAATATTTGTAAATTTGTAATTATTTTGCTTAGTAATATTTAAGTTCCAGCTGTTAAGGGTGTCTAGTTTCCGCAAAAGAAGAGTTGGAATACCATACATAAATGTTAAGTAAACTTAATAATATATATGACTTTTTAAAGGACCGAGACATATTATAAGTGTTAATCGACGTATGTAATCATCAGAATGCTTTGATCGTAGTAGCAGAGCTCACTAGCTTCCCCTACATTTTCCTTGTGTGTGTGTGTTCGTGAGAGAGAGACACTTATCTGTTGTACGTGCATTTTTTATATTTCCCCCTCAGATTTAATCTATGACATTTACAACAATAAATTAGGATTCTTTGTGACTAACTTTTATATTCACATTTCTTTTTACTCATTCAGAAATCGTTTCAGTCAACCACCCATTTACATCCACCCATCCAACGTTGGTCAGCAAACGCGTGGTTGCTACAGTAAAGTACATATTAGGGGTGGAGAGGTACACAAAGTGACTCTGCCGGTTTCTGTGTATTTCAACTGGTCCCACTTCTGTCAGAGAGAGAGAGAGAGAAATTATTCACAAGGGGGAGAAGTTATCCACCACAACATCAGCCCCGTCTGTTCTATCGCGCTACAATCATTCCTGGCATTAGCTCTGACTCTCACAAGAGGCCGCAAGAACACCCAGCAGGGACCGTGAGAACACGTTCACCTGAGTACCGAAGTCTGTATGGCTTCCAGCACAAGCGCAGTGTGTGCATGCTGTATCATGCTACGTGCATGTAAACCACTCTACTGGGAGTTCAAAGAGAAGTCTGATGGCCCGTAAACGATTTTTCACGCGTACGCTCACACACACACACACACACACACACACACACACACACAGCGATAGAGAGCGAGAGAGGCGCACGCGGGCGCATCAAAGAACTTTACATTTAAAGATCCACAGAAGTTCAAAGTCTGATTTTCATATAACTAGGGGGAGATGAATTCAAAATACTAATTCGCAAAATCTAAGCAAACAAATCTTGAACGTCAATATTTCCAGATGGTCTTACTACCGTAAAGCTTATATTGGTAAACGGACGTGTCATGTTAGTAGACCCTCTCACAGAAAATCAGAAAATTAACAATTTGGTATGCGCGTCCATGTCTGAAGTCTTGTGTCTCATAAACAGAAGAGGATTAGTATTTTGTAACAAACTAAACCATTTTTTAAAAGAAACTTGCTAACGGGTAAGCCTTTAAACATTCAGGGGGAATAAGTCTTTGGCTACAAAGACGAATATTCATAGTCTTCTTGCACTGAGAAGGGTCAGACAAACATGATCGGCACGAAAACTACTAACTCTGGCCTCAAGTAGACTTGATAAAATGAACCAGCGACAGACCACCACACACTACACAGGAAAAGCACGTAAGTTCATAGCTAAGGCAGAGATATGTAGGACGAAAATAAATCCTAGGTAGACCAAAAACCACGACAAAGGCATACACCAAAGGTGGTGATTTGGCATCGGATGGACAAAATGTTACATGGGGGATAGAGCAGCAACGGAATAGAAAGCAATATGTGTATGTGGGGGTCAGGGAGATGAATTCTCTGACTTTTAACAAGCCCAGACCTCAATAATCAGAAAATGACCTAACGGCTACAGATGTGCCACGAACTGAAGTGGTTCATTGCATCTAGGACGCAGCATATGAAAGGCAAACTTTTCCTTCCATCGCCATTGATATTCTCGATAAAGCAGGTAACCATCTGCTGACAAGGGAAAGGGATTTTCTAGTCACAGGCATTGAAAACAACATCCGTGGTGGGGTAGGGGGAGCCAGGAGTCTCCAATTCGTAGTCATGGCAGCAGGGCAGGGAGAAGGCATTGGCTTCATTGGCTACCAGTTAAAGCTAGAATAGACTACAAGCTCTCAACTCTCTGCTATGGTTTCTTCGAAGGTCACTCCCCCAGCTACTTTAATGAAATCTTGTCTGTCAAAACTCCTGCCCGAAACCTTCGCTCCTCGTCAGACTCCCGCATTTTATCCCTCCCTCTCACAAAGACAGTCACCTAAGGACAACGGATGTTCTCCCTTTGTGCTGCTCAGCAGTGGAACTCTCTACCACATCACATTCGCCACTCAGCCTCCAAGGCTGCATTCAAACGCTCTCTTAAAACATATCTTTTTTCAAAGTACTATTCCTGACTTGTACCTCATCTTTATGTTGTTCAGTGTCCCTATGTGTACCTCACTGTCTATTGGTTGTTATGTTTCTTTCTATCAAATTGTACTGCGCAGAGAGTGCGATCTTATTTGTGATTCTGCGCATTATAAGTTCACATTATTATTATTATTATTAAGGCACGAGAAAATCTCAAGACAGTAATACATATCATAGAGAATAATTATAGTCGCCTGAAAATAACGCCCGCTGTACGCATGCGTCCGGACAAGGTTCCCACAAGTCATTTCCCGCGCAATATATCGCAGAGCAAGAAGGAGGGTCTGCAGGCTGTTTCCACTTAGCCCAGGCGGGGTTGCCCTGGCGCCTATTGTAGATGGACATTCCGATACAGCGTGACATGCAAGTGCACATGCTGGGGGTTGGTGGGGTGGGTAGGGTGGAGGATGCTAAAACGAAGATACAGGCAGAGGAGGTGTTTTAGAAGACGGCGGTAAACAGTTTACGCTCCTTAACCTGATCGCTGTTAAATCACCGTGATCACGACCGCTTCCTAACTTTATATATCATCTATGACGAACGTTAAAAAAACCTACCCCAAAATATTAATAGCCTGTCGTTCAGCTCACTTTTTTTTTCTTCTGTCAGGCACCTGCAAAACGTTTCATGTACATGTTACGTCCAAGATAACCTAAGTTACATCATTCAACAGGGGAAGTGTCACTTCCATCGCGATACCAAAGGGGTTAAGCCACACTGGCTCCATCTGTGCATATCTTGCTTACCGGCGCCGCTGTATGTAATCTCCTTACCATTCGTGCTGATAGACAAGAAATATAACTCTGTTCCAACTGAAATTATACGTCAGGAAAAGAGTCGTGTTTTGTTTTAACCTGCTGTTGGGTAGTTGCTGGTTACAATTTCCGTCGAACGAACGAACTCACAAACGAACAAAAGAAAGAAAGCGGACAAGAGTAGGTAAAGTAAAGCATGGGAATTTCTCCTAGTCGTCAACCATTGTCTGAACCTGGTATATATATAAATATATGTGTAAGAGGAGTGGTGGTAGGGAGAATACGTGCACAATCTTACATCGCAGTCTCACGCTGAGTTTAGGAAGGCATGAAAGGATTTTGTGGGGGGAGGGGGTGATGGGGAAAAAGAAAGAGAATGAGAGAAAGACACTGTGGACTTGGGTTTTTTTCCATCTGGCTATCGAGGCAGCACTTTGTTGTGATGTACGGTGTTGTACTGTCTGCGATTGGTGCTGCCTGCCGTTGGTATATTCTGCTGCATTCTCTGTTTTGCCTCTTCTTCATTTATCTTAGCTTAGTGTTAGTGTTAACCCTCTCCACAGTGAAAGTAACTACGATTCTCGAAACACCTGAAGAATGGGGAAGATCGTAAGATCAACTGCGGGGATCCTTCTTTCACTGCTGCACCTACAGACACATTGTCTCTGACTTTGCAGTGACTGCCAGAAGCTGAGACACACTGGCTTCAAAGGTAGGGAGTGCAGCCTTTTATGTTTACTGCAGGTCAGAAACAAACATGCACGGGGAGTAAACAACGTGGTTTTCGTGAAGTACTACATTTTGGAACAGACACCTAGTACATTTCAGCACAGAGTACGTTTTGTGCGACGAAACTAATGACAAACAGGAGGGAAAAAAACCCGTCCTGTATTCTGCAACGACCCACGGATAATATGTGTTACCACTGATACTGTCACGAGGGAGCGATCGAAACTTCAGGACAGTTTCAAACACCACTTCAGTACTTTATTTGTGCCCACCCGGCTGGAACCGTAGTTATAAGCAGAGGTAAGGTTACCTAGGAAGCACCGAAAACATTTCCACGTCCTGCAACTGGAAACAGGGGTTCGGTTGATAATGTAGATGTCTCCATCTTGCGTCTGGTCCAAAGCCATGAGCGAAGAAAAAGCAAACTCGAAGGTTCATAACCGCGCAGAATCATGTGGTAGAACTCCCTTTCAAAGCAAACTATATATGTTTATTTCCTGATCTAATCTTGGGTTTGGGCTCTTGCAGTTATTATTATTAGTAGTAGCAGTCTAAACACGTTGTGTTTTTCAGTGTCTGTAATAAGGGCAGCTGTTTTCCCATAGTATAGCTTGTTGCTGGCTCTGCGTAAAACACACCCCCCCCTCCGTTATTAAATGTTGAGAGTTATGCCCCTTCCTTTTTCATGCGTAAAGTTCTCTTCGCACTTCAAAACATTATATTCTTTCCCACTGGTCCCGAAGCTATTGCTTTGATCAAGTTAACAAAGTCTTTTTCAAGATTTTTGTTCAAACTTCTGACACGTGCCAGCGTCGACATAATGTCAGAGGTCAAGGCCGTGCATGGACGCTGACAAAAAGCAGAGTATGAATGACGCTTCTGGCATTTCCTCGCCGCCGGTGCAAATGGCTGCCGCTGGTTGCTTTAACTTTGTTGTAAACATCCTCACAGCTCTCTAGTAGTGGATCCGTTGCTTCTCGAGATCGATTCACACCTTTCCGTCTAGCCACTCGCGCGACAAAACGTGCTGATTTCAGCCCCGCCATCCAATACACCCACTCAGAAACCGTCAGGTGCGAGCCTCAATCAAAACAGTCTGCTGTTTGGAGGGAGCGGATCATATGCCTGTCAAGGGACTGTCTCGGGCAGAAGAGGCTGTCATTCACAGACAGACCTACTGATTCATGTATGTACAGTTACACGGCCACGATAATTAACGATGATGACAACTCCGATAACAAACGAGCTTTTATACGAAAGATTTTTTATGAAGCTTTGTTTCTACATCTACCACCCTCCTCCTTTCATTTCTTCTTCTCATCTTGACCCATTTTGGAACCGATTTACCTTGACAACCATCATCCCACCCCACTGGCAGGAAGAATACCAAACCTTTTCTTCGCACGCGTTTGCTAGTCGGCACTTTCACGAAGTATTTCCCAGCCACATCGACAGTGAGGTGTGCAATTTCTGTACTTCTTATTTCCCATCCAGACCCCTTGACCTCCACACCCCCCCCCCCCATTAGAAAAACGCAATCATGCAAAGCAAGCGATCTTCGGGTCTGCTTGTCAGGTGAATGCGCGCGCAGCACCTGATTCCTGACGTCATGTCCTCTTTGACGTAATTTCTACCATTTTTCCGAGCGTGTCTGTGTATCTCGTGCTAAAGCCCTCGTCGACGATTTCTGGAAACTGCCTTTCGCGCAAAAAGTCAACGAGTAAGCTCCGGTAAAAGATTGTGATCACAGCCATTTTGAGCGTAACTGCCTCAGGCCAACATTTGCGCCGATTTCAGGAAACTGGTATTATGCACGAATCTCGCTGCGTAAACCGGACTCCAGCATTATGCACAGACACTGAACCTACATGTCAGTGGTGCAGACCAGCCACGACTCGCCCTTCTCGCGCGACCTCTGACTTTTCAAGGAAGCGAACGCGGAGCTCTGGACGTAGTGTGCATCAACGGCGAGGCTCTCTTGAGTGCACAATTAAAACAAGCACCGTATACTCTCAAGAACTGTGAACAACTGCTGTTATTAAAGAGAGAGAGAGAAGCTTGAACAGTTACAACAGCTACAGCAGGAAACTTTTCTCACGCTCGGCGGGAAATATCGTCGATGAGAACTTGCTTACAAGTGGACCGTGCGGTGACTTGGCCACAATAACACCAGCCTCAGAGCTACACTCCACGGTGCACGAGGACCAAACTTAAGTGCATGCTGAGTAATAAATTGTGGTCAGGTTTGCGAGCAAATGCGGGCTGGGAAGAAGGAAGGATCAGGAATAACACAGATATTTATCCTCCAACTCCTCCCTGCCCCACAAAAATAAAAAAGGAGTCAAACTGATGGTAGACTTTGATAACAGCACATCAATCTTCTCCATACAGTCCACATAGATGACAGTCTACAGAAGGATCAGGATGGACAAACGATGTGACGACATATTAGTCTTTACATGGAAAATACAGCTGCCTAGTGTTGAGTGGTTGGTGGTTTTTACTTAATTAGTGAATTAGTCATATTAATAAGTTCATAGCATTTTCCTTCTTTCTGGCTTCCTGCATTCGCGTGCAGGCAACCTTGCAGTTGCACAATTGTGCATGTTTATATTCACGTGCAGTAGAATGAAAATAAATCCCTGCGCTTCTTGTCCTCTCTCTCTTTCCCTTGCTCAACAATGCATGTCAAGATTTTCCAAGCCACACGCGAGCGAGTAAGAGAATCCAGCCACGACTTTTCATGTTCTACCACACGTGGTCGGAAGTGTTCGCAGGAAATGGAGCTTGAGACGCTGACCATCAGCTGTAAGGACATACATCTTGTTTCGATCGCGAGATCTCCCGAGTGACATTGTAGGCAAAACCTCGTCTGCATAATCTGTGACTAAATCTCGTTTTTAGTTCTAGTTGGCTGCAAGGTTTGCATGTCAAACAGTCTCGACCTTGCTTTGCCTCAGGCGGAGAAAGTGACAAAATCAGACGTGAAAGAAACAGTCCAAGAACACACACACACAGACACACACACACACACACACACACACACACACACACACACACACACACACACACACACACACACTAAGCTTGACTAGGAGTCTAACAAACAGACGAATGAAGAAAATAAAATGAATTATTTTTTAATGGCTTGCGAAGCTGAGAAAAGTGTTATGAAGCACTTCCTAGTGAAACTGATCTTTGTGTTCTTCGCCAAGAAGTAGGAAGATAGTGAGCACGAAATATTTAATAAATACCCGAGACGCCTTCTAGCGTGCGCCCACACACACACACACACACGAGCGAGCATGAGCATACAGATGGAACAAGCACTACAGGAAGGGCCTAACATTAGAAGAATGGTCGCCACTCGACTGATGAAGCACGGCCCAGTTACGACAGACTGGTGAACGTATGCGTTACAAAGAACACGAAGCAGGACGGGGACAATCTGAGGGCGGGTCTGTAGATGCATCTGTCATGGGATGTAAGCAATTCATTTCTTAACTCCACTCTTTACAGCGTAGCTCGTGCAGTCGCACAAGGAACTCTTACTGGCACCCGCTTGCTAGCAGAAATAGCGCTGCCTCCTGATTCCCTGAATTTGAGCCTCTCTCCTTCCCTCCCTTTTCCTCGCTGTCTGCCCCACCCCTACCTCTTCTTCAGTATTATTCCATTCCTCATCTGCGCGAGCGGTGGAAGAGAATGAAAGGATGTGTGTGTGTGTGTGTGTGTGTGTGTGTGTGTGTGTGTGTGTGTGTGTGTAGGTGTGTGTGCGCTTTTAGTGTAGATATCCGTGTATAGACGTACAATGAGCGAAACGCGTGGAATTACGTTTGCTTCCCTTTACTTTTTGGCGAAGTTTGAAAATGGAAATTTCTCTTTTGATTTTAGTCTTTCACTATTATACGATATTGTATTGTAATAACGCCAACTAAAATAATCTTTGGCCTCATAGCAAAAAAGATCGTGTGGGTGCAAAGCTGGAAAGATACTTTCAGTTGCTTCTAATGTGCATGCTTTTTGTTGTGTTTATTTCCCCTAATAGTGTATGTTGCACACGTACACGACACTCTTCATCACACACACACACACACACACACACACACACACACACACACAGAGCACAGACATACGCAGAAATATGCATGCACACACGCGAAGACCAATAATACTAGCATTCAGCTTTTTCACCGGATTCTCAAAACGCATAAAGTGACTACGTCGTTCCCATAGAGACGGAAACTATAAATGGCATCGATGCGCGCACGAACCCCAGGTGTCAGATTTCTACACGAGCCCCAGATAAGCCGGACAGTTCATCCCCTGGGCTACTGCAGCTGAATATAAATAAAACCGGGAACTTCTTAGCAAGACAGTTGAGGAGCACACATAAAACATTTTGTTCTTGGCTCAATGACGGCATTAAGGACGGTGTTGGAGGGAACAAGGATTCTTCATAAAATCTAAGGCGATCGATTCTCGCATGTATTGTGTATCACAGAGAGATTAAATGCGCCAAACGTTATATATATATATATATAATTATAAACAACTTGTATATTGAAACATAGAAATCAACCAACACATCTCGATTAAAATAGTGCCATAAAGACTTACCAATATCTACGAGTACAAAATCTAAGCCATTCAAAAGGCAACATTTTAAACTTGACTAAAATCCTACAGATACATTCTTTAAAAAAAAAACCCTTAAGTTTCATCGCCTCCCACTTCCTGTTCATCAGACGCCCTTTCAAAGATGAACAAGACTCTCAATGTCCTCGACGAGTATCTGACGTAGCTGTATATGGAATGGTTGACAGAGATGTCTTCGGTGTGAGCTGGGTTCTCGCCAGTCAGCAAGCGTGGGTCGTGTTTTCCCAAACAGTCCACGGCTCGCAGACTGGACCGTCACTAAACTCATTGCCGCTGCTACAGGAAAAGATGCACAGGATCTCCGCAGGATCTTGCCTAAATCAGCATTAAATCCTTCAGTTGAGTGCGCCGGCTTTTGCACCACGTTCATATTTCATGTTAATTAAACTTAGTTCTCTATTCTGTTTTTTGTTTAGGTTTGTTTGAGTGTTTTGTCGCTTTTGTTTGTTTGTTTGTTTTTGCGAGGCAGCCGGTCTTCACGTTACAAGGTCATAAAATATGAAACACAACAAAGTACAAACGTGGTAAATGTGTACATCACTTTATGTAAGTCCATCCTCAGTAGTGACGTTCCTACACAATAAACTTGTTTTCCTCGTCACAGCATGGCATAATCAATAAACATGTTACTAATCTTACAATATCAATCACTTCATTCTGTAAGAGGAAAGTTAATTAAGGGGGACACAAAGGACCTGTTGTTTTACCCTAAAAAAGAGAAAGCGGGGGGCTGGGGCTGGTGGACATGTGTGTTTTGTGTGTGTGTGCGCGCACGCAAAGAAAGTTGATAAAATGTATTTATACAGCATCCGCATGTGTTTCTGCGCTCGTTATCAATAAGTGTAGTTAACGTAGGTAAAAAATTAAATAACGGTTTAAAAAAAAGGGTTACTCTACTATCTATCATAATTATGTACATACTAATGGCTTGCGTGCAAAGCAATTTAACCGTAGCCAGAAACACTATGTCGCTTTTATTGACCGAGAAATGCTTCGACTCCATTAACAGAAATCTGCTATGGCCTGTTCTGTTAAAAAAATGGTATCAAAGGTAAACCTCGTTGTACTGGAAGTATGTATGCTAGTGTCAAAGTCCGTGTTAGAAGTGGCATTAAACTGACAGAATATATTAATAACTCAGAGAAGGGGAGGCATACAGCCTTGTTTTTTATTATCAACAAACTTGCACTCGATGTAATAAACAACGGAAGACAAGTGTCACCTTGCAATGGATGCGTGCGAGTTATTTATCTTGTTATTGGCAGATGACGTAGCACTTATCTACGAAACCGTTATAGGTCTTCAAACACACCAACTACAAAGGGCAGCCTCAACATTATGTTTAAACATAAATATGGATGAAATCAACAAAGTTGTTTTTAGGAAAGGTGGATAATTAAGTGATAGAGAGAGAGAGAGAGAGAGAGATATGGACGTATAGTTCACCAAGTTTACCTATTGTGAATGCTTTGTAACGGCATGAAGAGATACACAAGTAAAGGAAAAATTCTTTATTATGCATAATGCAAAGGCTAAGTGCTTATAATAACTACTCCGTTGATGTTTTCGACGCTCACATACAGGCAATTATACAGTATGGATCAGAAATATGGGAAATGGATAAAGCTGCGCAGTACTGTGAAAGAGTACACCTTTTTGCACTAAAGACATTTTTTCCTGTTGATTTTCGTAAACCAAATGATCTGGTTTACTGACTGAAGGTGTTACATATGGATAACCAAAGACCGCCCAAAAGCTTACTTAATGTTGTTTAACCTTGACTTAAAGGGCAAAATTAACTGGGTCACAAATGTTGGGATATGCTTATGTCAATAAGGATTTGGGTTGTTTGGCAGAACCAGGGTATGTGAAGAGTGAGCGAATTTTTGCATGCCTTCAAGGAGAGACTTGTACACTGTAGGTGCCAAAACGGCAATTAACACGTGAACAATAATGAGCGTTTTAGAATTACATATTGTTTGGTAATCTAATCATTGTATTCTATTCTGTAGAAATACAGTTTGTAATGACAAAATTTTAATTTGGCGTTGCTGATTTAGAAACACATTTCTATAGATACAGGAATCGTTCGGTGGAAAATCTTATATGCCCATTATGTGGAACGAGAGAGAAGATGAAGTTCACTGCGCTTGTCTGCCCATCCCTAGGTAGCTTGAGAACGAAATTTATTGATCTTAGATATTGTAGAAACCCTAGTATTTTCACACTTTGCTTGTCTTCAAAAAAGGAAGTTACTTGCAGAAAACTGTATATTTTTCTCTACTCTGCATTTAAAGTCAGAGAAAGTGCAGAGTCTTAAATGGAAAGACTTACGCTGTGCAGATTTAACACCCTGCCTTTACGCTTTGAAATGTTATATACAGTGTATTGGTGTATTTCCTTTATACTACACCCTTTTAAAAGGAGATAAGACCCTACTGAATAAAGAAATCAATCAATAAATAAATCTGTACATGCGTGCGTGCGCATGTATGTATATACGTGAGTCTGCGCACGCGCCCTCTGGTGTGTACGCGACAAATGATATCTGCCGTGCATCTAAAATGTCGAAACACGAGTGCCAGCACAAGAACTCTCAGCTTCAGTCACTCAAACGCTTCCCCACTACACCAACGATCAATTTATTCCTCCTTCAAACATCTTCATACCACTTCTCCTTCTCTTCCTCCTCGTTCGCGTGTGCCAGATCTAAGGAAGCAACCGATGGCATCAACGCCTGAACCCACAGAGGTCACGTCAATTCCCGGGACTCCAGGCTATGCAGTTTAGACGACCCTGGTTCTTTATCATTCCTTATATTCCCTCCCCCACCCCTCTCGTTGCCAAATGATGGGGCCAGCAGGAGAGCAGCAAATTTGAAGAGCGCTTCCCTCAGCTATAGCTGAGATGCATGTTCAAACAAGCAGGTCAGCTCGCGAATTGATCCTTAGCTTCGTCTTGCGCCTTGAGCAACACCTTCTCCTGAAGAAAGCTAGCGTTCGGAATTTGTTTTTTTGTCGGGTGGGGGGCAGACTGAGAAAAGTGAAGGGTGGAATGAGTTGTGAGGCAGAAAGGGAAGAAAGAGAGAGAGAGAGAATAAAAAAACAAATGTGAGAAAAACAAAAGATGAAGACCTGAGGACACATACTGTTAAATATCAGACAATGTCTCAGCAAATAATTAAATTAAACGTCATGTCAAAATGTATCTAGTACAGTCCTAGTGAAGGACTTAAAAAGACTTGAGAAGAAGTAAAAGCCAAGGGTAGAGGAGAGGATTAGAACTGTCGCCAACACGCCCAGTGTCAGCTGCACATCAGCCCAACGCTCCCAGCGTGGACGATTGTACTTAAAACTCCAATCACCTTCCCAGCTGCCAAAAACATCATTAAAATTATGCCCAACATGCCGAACGCGCCGTTCCAGCCGATTTCAACATGCTCGAGCAAGGCATCTCAGTTTTTAGCAAGCGTTGCCCTTCAAGGTGAAGGCCGTATTATCGGCGCTTCGTGAAGCACAGAAGGCTCGCCGGGCATAGAAAACGAAAACTGAATTCAGGTTTATTGATCTAGGATTGCAACTAGTTTCCCAACAAGGACCAACGTTTGGTGAACTACTTACTGCGGCGTCTAGTAAGAAAAGAACAGAAAAAGACAAATGGAGGGGTTTGTGAGAACAGAATTTGAAACACAGCTTAGTGGCCGCAGGCCCAGTGGACTGTAAGTGGCTTACTGTGTCAAAGACTGGCAGGCGTAAGGTGGAATCTAATCCCCCCCCCCTACGCTGATAAAACAGGAAGCATCTGCTACTGTGTGTAACAGAGAGCATTTTCAAGCCCAAATCCCAAGCAAGTCTAGTTAGTCCATTCTTACTCTCTAACAAAAGCACACAGGATTTCGCGAAGTAGACAAAACGGGTAAGCATATGGAAGGAGATTGTTTAAAAAAATTGATTCTCACACACACACATACACACACGCACACAGGCAGGCAGGCAGGCAGGCTGGAAGAAATGATCAAAGGTCATCTTCTAGATGTATTTAATCCGTTGTACTACATTACCCTGTTATATCTGTGTTTTTCTGACTCCAGTTATTTTTATCTTTTTTTTCTTGCTTTATTTGAAAGTTATCACTACCGGGATTTTGCCGAGCAGAATTATTGCCTTCCATTCCTTTTATTACTGTCAACCTCTTTCTCTCACTATCCACAGCTCTCTCTCTCTCTCTCATTCCCAAAGCACTCACCACTATCCGACGACCGCGCAAGCAGCTAAATGTAAAAAAAACCTCATCGCTAGCCAAGCAACGAAATGGTCTGACATGTTAGTGGCCGCTGCTATCATCCCCAAAGCACTGCTGACATGTGTAACTACAGTGCATTCTATGGCTGGGAAAACAGCAGTCTGTCAAAGATCACAAAGTGCTGAAGACGTTCCACAAATGCAGCCAGCTACAAAAAGTGCTGGCTATTTTTAGCTATTACCAAATCGGCTGAGGACGGAAACGTGCTTTCGCGTGTTTTATGGTGACATGTTTCTTTTCCCGCAAGAGAGCTTCCTAGACATACGGATAGACAAACCGACAGGTAGAGCATGAATATTTTATCCAGCACATCAGCGCCCTCCTTTGAAGAGGTATATTCAAAAATAACATCAGACAAGGCAAACATCTTTTTACTATGCCCATTTTTTTTTTCATTGAAACTTGGAGGCCTTTGTCATAGCGTCATAGACCTTCACATGCGCGCCCAACCCTCACGCAGTCGTCGGGACGTTAGCGCGTTCTTTTCGTTCTGAACTAAGACAACTAATCTGCCTTTTATACGATTGCCCAGATTATAACAGGTTATATGGGACTGCGATTTTGCTGAACAGGAAAAGCTTCATACATAAATCTACACAATTTCCTCCCAATAGATGGTACAGCGTACAAGCAGAGGGTTGAGGTAGGGGGCTACCCAGTGGCCAGCCTTGCAAAGTGTCCCGAGAAAAGATCTAAACACAGGGCGGTTTGGTTCTCGCTGCAGTGGTGAAAAGCGAGTGCTGTATCCATTACACTACCTAGCAGCCCCATGATAGAAAGACGGAGGAACGGCTGCTCGGAGAAGACTGACGACCCACGTGGAAAGGTCAAGGGTTGCGGCTGACGTCTTACTCGGGATGCAAAGTGCCAGACGGTTTTCTATCATTACTCAAAGATCGATGACTTGTTTGAGGCAAACGTCTCATCTCAGAATCACTAATCCGTCGATTTACAAACTCACAATTGCTGAACTACCCGACGCCAGCAACCCGCAAATTAACTTCCTGGCAACACACATTGCAGCGCCCTCTATCCAAGGACAGTGCGACAAATCCATTACCCTCCAGTTTTATCTGCTGCAGTCGACTCCATAAAGTCAACAAGCCCGCAGTGATGAAAATAACAGTTCTCTGCCGATGTCTCTCGAGTGCCCCCCCCCACACACACACCTCAAATCATGAATGGATTGACATCTACAGAACACGGATATTCATTAGTGGATCGATGTCCACAAGACACGAATATTCATGAGTGGATTGCTATCTATAGCACCCTTCCTTTCTCTTTCTTAAAACCACTAAGTCAGAGGTTCTAACAGGTCAAGTGCTTGGCGCGAAAGTGCGCACCTCCTTTTGTGAAGAGCGCATGGTGTGTGTGTGGGGGGGAGGGGGGTTAAGGGGTGTTTTACACCGAGCCAGCAACTAAGGCTATATCAGCGCAAAGAAGCCAGCCCTGTAAACAGATGCCACATGCAGAGAAAGAACCGCGTGCCCGAGACGAAAGCTGAACCCAGGACAGTCAACCTTCACTGTATTGGTGACAGGCGCTAACCGTTGCTCCACCGGACCGCCGTGAGGCGCGCGACTCTGCCCAGTAATCTAAATCCTATAACTTTAGCGAAATTGACATCTCCTTTCAACCGATTTTAATACCAAGAACAAGTCGAGCGAAAAGTATTGATACCTATATTCGATCAACGACGGCAGATCCACGCGCAAAGAAAGATCGGGGATGGGTGGGGGTGGAGTCGGTTGGTCTCTCCGGCCAGCGCCGGAACTTGCAGCTTCACGTGATCTGACTCAGCAGTCCTACGGACCGTTTGTGCTCCCAGCTGTCCTCTCATGTCCCTGTTCTTAAAACAATGAATGCGTCTTTCTGATAATTTGGCCTGACTCGTTGGAGATCGACTACCATCGCCCAAGAGCCACAACTGCAAGTGTGGGAGACAGGTGCAAGCAGGTGAAGAGTTCCCCAAAAGACTTCTTCATCCTGTTCAAATCGCGTCGTTTGTCCTTTTGGCAAGTTGGGCGAACATTAGAGGCCAGAAACAGGCTTATCTTCTGCGAAGGCACGCGTTCAGGTCGTGTGGAGGTCGTGGCGGATGGATGGGTGGGGTGTGGGTAAAGTTGACGAGAGCGAGAGCGAGAGAGATGGTTACCCTGATCACGGACTTGTATTCAAGTCCGTGGCCTGATCGTATCATAAATGCGGCGGGCGCTTTTGCCTTGCCAAACTTCTCCAGCTCCGACTTGGATATACACACGTGACAACACGGAGCGCGCGAGAGATAAGAGAATGCCAAGTTCGATCGATGGGCGCTCAATCATCGGCAAACGTCAGCAAGAGATGAGGTCATTAGGGAGGGATGGTTATCGGGGACCGGGGGGGGGGAGGATATCGTCGTCAGGTCTGACGCATGCTGACGTCGGCCTTTTCTGACGGTGCCGGAAGAGGAATGTTTCTCTTCGTTTTATTTATTTATTTTTTCTTTTGGTCCACCCCTTTCTTCCCAACTTCTCCCATGCGCAAAATGCAAGCTCGTGGAAAGTTGGATCCGCTGGTCGGACGTCTGCACGAGCGGCGCCCATGTCGGAAATGTCGAGACGAAACCTTGCACGTCGAATTAACTGCACGCGATAAAAGCAAAACAAAACAAAAAGAGGACGGCCACCTTTGGTATGCATCCCTTAGACTTCTTTCGACGGGGGGCCGGGCGGAGGGGAGTGTGGCGTCTAATTTAGTTACACAAGGCGAATATTTGCCGCAAGAAATGCACTAGCATCCTGTCTTTTCGCGCTGCCTGCCTCGACTGAACAGTACTCTCGTACCTGGCGCGGCTGCCTGCACAGACCAGCTACATCCTTTAAAGGTCTAGAGGGATGCAGTTTTCATCCAATGACTAGGTAAAACTCGGTGCGAGATATTACATCCCAAAATATGCCCCTTCTGTTCTCGAGAAACACGCTTACAAACCTCAGCATGCACAGGAAGAGGTCAACAACACAAATGTCAGGATTGTACACTTGCGTTTTGAAGGCTTCAACCAACAGGACAAATGGGACCATAGGTCAAATAAACATATTTGTTTACAAATGTGACTGGGCGAGTCTGACTCCTTTCTGTGTTCTTTAAGCATATTGATGTTTGTAGGCGTGTGTCTCGAGAAGGGACGCGGCTTATTCCCCCAGATATGGGGAAATACTTTTTTTTTTTTATATAAAAAGAGCTTTACCTGTTTCTTAAAATGTAGGGAAGTCGACGTTAAAATGCAAGCCTGACGAAACTGGTACCTGCGGAGCGAAAGTAGTTCTTGAACGGGACGAAGCCGATTCATTTTAAATAACAAAAATGTACCCAAGTAAGCCTTTAAGTTCACCTTATCGCCTAGAAAAGTAGGCTCGATCATAACTCTTTTTCTGCGAGGCAGAAAGGGGTTCAGTCCTAAATTTTCCGACAAAGGAAGCCACAGAGCAGTCTTGCAAATCCGCGGCGATGCCAAGGTTTAATTACAGATACACGGCAACAGAAAGCGTGAGGGCTGCTCGTAACTCGGCAGCTGAGAACAGTTGGCGGATGTAGAATTGTAGGCTGTGCGGTTGTTTCCTCCCACCAAGATGAGTGACAACGTGTCTGGGTCCTGAGTCCGTGCCTGTGAAACAGCTGCAATTTTTTCAGAAATTTGGGAAAGAAAATCGAAGTATTATACTTGTGGTTTCGTGTGTCAAGACCTTCAGTGTGCCCGGGAAAAGGGGTGGGGATGTTAAGAGTGTCAGATACTAGTGCCAGACCCGACAGGATATTCAGCGCTATCTGTCAAAACAGACGTTGCTTTATGTTACTTTACCCCAGGGCATCTTTGGCACTGCTTTATAACTACGATCCCAGAGGTAAAACATTCGCGCAGAGTACCGCTTAAGAACCGCAAGGACAAGACGTTCACCCTTTTATTTCTACCCTCCCCGGGGCAACGACTTACCCTTGCTTCATAAATACTACCCCAGGTGAAAACTAATACCGGACACATAATGTTTAGGACCAAACTGGGAATACACTGACATAACATCTGCAACAACAGGTCCAAAAGAAAACGACACTAGTCCTAATGTTGGCGTCAGGCCAAAGTTTTACCCAGTCAGTAGAAGAAAGCACTAGACTTTAAACAAAAGTACCTCAGACGCTTGCAAGTTATACGACCCCACTACCTAGCTTAACCTATTATTCTCGAGTCTTTGAAAACTCCCCTCAGTTCATCAGCTAATCCTCGCCAGCTTTGAAGCATCATGACGGCGGAGCAGCGGCTTGAAAACGGATGAAAATATCACATCGCGGCAGATTGCAGACATTGACCAAATAGCTGGAAACATTCAGACCGAGATCGCAGATTGCAATGCTTGGTGCTCGCACGGAAAGCATACACGGACAGATGCACAGCCTAACTAAGATCAAAGGCGAACCAGTTGAAGATAAATAAAAAGAAGACATAGTGAGGAAACGAACGCAGAAGAATGGAAGAAGAGGTAAGGAGGAGTAGTAGGAGGAAGATGATGACAAGAGAGGGCACTGCTACTGACTGACAGAAATAAACTATTGAGTTTTTGTTTTTTTGTTTTTGTTTTTTGTTTTTTTGGTGAGGTGTAGGTTGTTTGCCTTGTGTTTCGGGTTTGTTCGTTTGGGGTTTTTTGTTTTTGCCAAACTGATCAAATGGCACCGAATCTGATCACGCACTGGTCCAGCTGCTGACATTCACACAATTCGACACCACTGTTGCTGGCTTCATAAGAAGGCTATTAACAGTCGCTGCCTGCTGTGGGAACTGTTAAATGGTATCAGGTTCCTGACTGTAAACGAAATAATAAAAAATAAAAATATATGTATACTTATCTACAAGAAAAAATATGAAATAAGTGAAAAAACTCTTTGACGTCATTCATTGACCGTTGTTACCGTTGTTACAATTGTGTGTCGCGGTTATGGCAGCACAGTCGCACATTCTTCGGCATTCCCCTCTCTCGCTCTTTCGTCCCCTCATCCCCTTTCCTAATTTCGCTTTGGAATCTAGTTGCCGCAATTTCCTCTTGCTTCTTATTTCTCCCCAGGGAACCATGGAAACATTTCTATTAATTCTTTCTTTTTCGAGAGAGAGAGATAACACCTTTTTAAATCTTTCATATGAACTCACCAGCTCAAAAAAAATTCACTTTTTGTCTGCAGTCGTCAAAACTAAGCCATCCCCATCCCCTTTTTTACCCTCCTCCTCTCAGATTGCTGCTACATTTTGAAACACCAAGCATCCCGAGCACCCCGTTTCCCTTGCCTGTGCTTTCCTGATTCTAGAACGAATGACACCCTTAATTCGCGCCAAAAGAACTTGAAAGGGCTGCGGAATGCTGGGTTAAAGATGGCACCACAAGCCAGACATGTTTCTTCAAGATGCGCTTACATGTGCGAGCGCCCCCACACACACACAGACACGTGCCCCGCTCACTGAATTATTTCCTAAACGGTTTCTTTCCCTTGCACGATGCTGTCTTTGTCTCAACGGTCCGAGAACCTCGGTGAATTTCCTTCTCGCTGTAACGTATTATCCTTTCACTGCATTTTATCTCGTTCTCATCCCTTCCCTGCATGTCCCTCTTGCTATTATCATTTCCCTGTATTTTGACCTCGTATTATCATTGTCCTGCGTTTGTCTCTAGTTGTATTTCCATATTGGTGTATTTCCACACTACTTCATTTCCATCTCAATTTCTCGTTCGCTGCATTTCAGTCTCATTTTATCATGCGTCTGCTGCATTTCAGTCTCAATGTATCATGCGTTTGCTGATTTTTTTTTTGCATCTTGCTGAATTTCTGTTTCACTGCATTTCCGTCTCGCAGTCCGATCATCCTCTTACTGCATCTCCGTTTCGCTGTAATCTCATTCCGCAGAACGCTTGTTTAATTGTGGCAGATAAATATTGTCTGTTCTTATAAAGCTGCTTACGCTAAGAGCATTGTACTGTATTGTCTGACATTATATTCAGTCCTTACATCTTTAAATGTCAGAACACGTAAGATATTACCAAAGCTGATTTTTTAAGAAAAGCGATTTTAACTTCAGAAAGTAAAATTTGCCATAGCGGTCTCTGGAAAGCGGAAGCCGCTGCACGGCCAACAAGCCACAGTGTCCAAAAGTTGGCTCCATGTAGTCCACCTGCTATCACCTATCACTGCGTCATCCGCTAGGGTCGCCTGTTTCCGAAAGGTCTCACACAGACCAGACGAGGGAATAAGATCACGTCAATTATCGGGCGATCGATTTTTATTTCTTCTCGTTTTTTTTAAAGATATTTATTTCCAGTCTCACGACAGAATGAGGAGTGTGTGTGCGTGTGTGTAAAGCGAGTCTACGTTTACCGAACACCTTTGTATTTTTGTTGTATTTCGAGCAGCTTCCTTATCCCTTCTTTCCCGCCCCCCACCCGCCATACCCGACACGCAGTCGTTCACCATCCTTTGACCCCCACCGACGGAAGACAGCTAGTCTATAAATAGCCCAGCCCTCTTGTGCCTTTCATCAGCTCCTCCTGCCATCTTTACGTTTGTGTCTTTTGGCGGCCTGCGTCTCTATTTAGTCCCGGCCAGCGGCTCCCGTGAACCCGAGAGATGTCTGAGCTTTCGGCTTTGAAAACAGATTTCCGATAGTGTGTGTTTGGTTTTTCTTTCTAAACTTTTTTTTTCCAGTGCAGTGGACTGGCTGGGAGAGGGGAAGGAGGTGGCTGGCTGCTCATGGGAGGGAGGTTGAGGGGGTTGGGTCACGTGGTTGGTGTAGCATGAAGTGAGAGCTCCTAATTCATCGCCACGTCAGACAGAGGCGTTGAAAATCTGAAGGGAGAAGAAATCCACCTCGGAAATGGTGAAAGGAAGAATGAGAGAGAAAAAAGTGAGGGGGTGGGGGAAAAAGCTGCAAGACAAGAGAAAAGTATTTTCCTGGTTTTGGTGAGCTGTATTATAGATATAGCTACACTGTTCTCTCCGTCACTCTTTCTTGACGGCGATCAGAGACCAAAAAAAAAAAAATACTTTGAGATTCCAGAGTGCACTTGTATACATATGTTTTACAAGTTGTTCCACGTCTCTAAATATTATATTTCGACCTCCTTCGTGTATTAACGACTGTCAGTCATTACAGTAGTCAAGCGGCTACATTTCTCATTCTTCTTGTCTTTAAATATAAATAGATGACCAGAGGGTCATAGACCCATAAGTACTGCTGTAACGTGTTCAAGGACCCTTTGTCAAATGGCATGTGTGCAAATACAACAAAATCGATCTTTTTCTTTCTCGCACACGCACGCCACATGTATATGCGTGTGTGTGTGTGAGGGGGGTGTGCAGGGGGCATCAGTTGGATCTGGACCTCCGCCAGAAGACTCGATCCCTGTACGACTGATATGAAAACGGATTTGAACCGCGCCTCACCACAATGAGCACGAACCAGCATGGACTACAACAACAATGGGCGTCCTAAACGTCAAGGGCCATAACCTTTATTCAGCGTACAGAGGGGCAAGAGAAAATCGGAACGTAGCTTGAAAAGACAGTCAAGACAGGCCAGCATAACACAAGAAAAAAAAAAACCCACAAGCTTCAGAATTTTCTAATCACCCCTCCCATTTTTGCACTTTTGACAAACAGCTTAACGGAACTTCTGCTGTTAGGTTCTTCAAACTCGCTGCCTACATGGGCAATTAACATCATCGCCAACCTCTCTCTCTGACCTTTACACCACATTGCTGTACATCGTCGCTCTTGTACATACGTAGACTACTACCCATACTCCTCTGGCTGTTCATTGCTCGTAAATACCCCCTCCTCCCGACCAATCTTTCCCGCTGGACTTTTCTTACTACTAAAGAAGCAGTCGCCTATTGCATAAAAGTGAGTGACCCAGATTGCATCCCTAGAGATTGGCAGCATCAGTGACTATAGTTCTTCTTCATCATCATTATTTATCCGTTGGCTGGTACTAGCTGACTGCCAGCTAAGCTGGCCCGTCGGTACCAGACGTCGGAAGGACCTGGCTAGACGCATCAGTTGACAAGGCTCGGTTTTGAGAGCAGGTCCTGGAACGACCAGTCCACGCCTTTACGCTCGCCACGCAGTTCCTGCACGGTCAACTTCGGTGTCGATCTCCCTCCACGGTGCCCTGAAGACACTCTTGCCGAACCACGTACGAAAGGCCGAACCAGACCAGTTTGCGTCGCTTTACTGCAAGGAGAAGGTTGGGGGAGATGGTGTCCTGCACATTTAGTTATAACGTACACGGCACGGAGGGGTACGTTCTGATATTTAACACCTAGATCGCTGTTAATTTCTGGGACAGAGAGATAGAGAAAACTAAAGACCCCCCCCCCCACAAAAAACCCATTGTAAGTGGAAGGGGGTTAATTATAAGCAGGACATGTAATTTATAAGCTCTTGTGCTTGAGAAAAATGTCCCCAATGTTCATACTGTGTTTTGTGTGAGATCGGCGCGAACAAAATGGAAATGAAGATTTAATGCATCTTGTTTTGAATGCAAAGGCATTTTCATTCTTGAAAACAGTTCCTAAAATTGTGGCTTTTAAAAATGAGCTCTTTACTTTCTCATTGTCTATGCTGTCCATACTTTCTCATTTTTACTGCTATTATTTATATAACATATCAAAAGATAAATCAATACTGGGAGATGTCTTCTGCTCGGCTGCACCATCAATGTTTAGAATTACAATGTGGTTTCGCCACGTTTTTCAAGCTTGTGAAAAAGTCAGTCGTGCAACTTTGCAATCGTGCATTTCTCTACCTCTCGCAGAAAAAGACTGGCATCCAATTTCACTGTTACATGACTTTGATAACATTTTGTGCGAGATGATTAGCTGTTTAAGGATCACAAGACTTCCGGCCCTGAACATCTGGCAATGCAAAGTAGAACTGATGAACTTTGGCAGAGTTTTAGAACTTCTTTCTTGTATGTTTAAAGTCGATTCAATTCAAAGCAAAAACTATTAACTTCTAAGTTTCTCACACTCCGCTACAAAACTTTTATTAGCTGAATTGTCTGAACTGGGGTCTTTCGGCAGGAAGTTGATGTCTGGAAGCACTTTCTCGCGCATCCCTGTTTGTGTCCTCTCATTGTAACACCATCTTGGCTGCCTGACAATGCAGACTTGTTGGTCCCTTATTAGTCTTCCCCGCAGGACCCCAACACGCAAGATTAAAAAAGGCTAGATTTACTTGGATAAAAGCTGGTTCGCTCGGATAAGAAGTTCAAAAACACACACACACACACACACACGGAGGAAAAAGCGGATGTGGGTCGTTGCAGTGCGGTTGGCTCAAAAGGGCGTAATCTTGGACAGAAAATATCTAGGTATGGCTTCGAGAAGATTTTTATTTTTAGCAGAAATGCACAACTGGAAGGGATTCTGGCTCTTTGAGCAAAGCGCGAGGCAAAAATCATTACACTGGTCTGGCACACGCGAACACACACAGTTCACCCCCTTCTCAACGCCAAGAAGGGGGGAGGTGACGCAGCTTTACTCCTATTTTCTTGATCTATATGTTTGTACACAACGTTTGTCGTCGATGTATTTTACAGCTCCTGACTTACTCTTCTGTTGTTTTTCATTTATTTTTATGGATTTTATCGACTTCTTTATAGCCCTTGAGAGCGAACAAAATAACAAAGAAACTGAAATTGCAGCTCTCTCTCTCTCTCTCTCTCTCACACACACACACACACAATCGACCAGAACTTGAGTATTTGGAACTCCCTATGCCTGCTCCCCAATCTTACAACCGTCAACTGCTCTTTGTGTCATGTTGCCCGTTCTTTCACCTCAGTGTGCTGCAGCACCTGGCACCTTAACTACTAATTACAGTCGGCGGTCTCGGTGCGCTGTCTGCACGGGACGGCTATGCTTCGCACCACTGCCGGCTTGTGTGTGTGTGTTTGTGTGTGTGTGTGTGTGTGTGTTCGTGTGCGCGCAGGCGTACATGCCTATACCGTACATGTCAAAACACACGTGACAAATATCTACCTTCAGTTTTGGGGTAGAGATTTTAGGTTAAGATTACATTGTAAATATTGTATATTAAGGGTATGCTGTTAGGTTAAGGTGAACTGGCTGAATTGGGTTTTGGGGAAGTGGCAACCGTATCAATATCGGATTTTCTGGGAAGGCAAGACAAATTCAGAGGCTATTTTCACAGGAACCAAGAACGTCGTCGAGCTGCAAATGAAGCTCTGGACTGATAATTGTGTGTGTGTGTGTGTGTGTGTGTGTGTGTGTGTGTGTGTCCGCTATTCTGCTCACATTTCGCACTAGCCGAGCCGACGGGGAATTTTCTCCTCTTCCCACCCTCGAGCATCCCTTTCTTACATCCCAGAGTTCAAAATCACTGCTAGTTATGAGCACCTTTTTGTCTGAAAAAATAGCCCCCTCACCGAACCAGCCAGCTACATTTTCTACGGCACATGAGCGAGCGCCTGCAAGCGCATCCGTGAATCCGTGCGTCTGTACGTGCATACGTGCGTGCATGTGAGGGATGGAGCGATGGACTGACTGATAGGCAGAAATCTACACACGAAGGTGAGCGGAGGCATACGATTCTGGAGACATGCTGAATTATAGAAGTTGTTTTGGGAGTTGTGGGAGGGGTGGTTAGATGCAGAAGTAGATGACGGAGAAGGTCAGAGACGTCATTAATGGATGAAGTAATAGATAGAAAGAGAGAGCAAGAACGTGTGTTAGGAGACGATGAATATGTCACATGACTCACGTGACTGGAATAAGCTATGACGTCAGACATGTCCGAACCCATGCCTGAAAAGCTACGCACACACACAGGTACATAAGCGCACACACACCCACGAGGAGGTACACAAGCACACACATACACACAAAGGAACACACACACACACACACACACACACACACACACACACACACACACACAAAGAGGTACACAAGCACACTCACACTCAACACTACATATAAAAGCGTGCTCGTCCGTGAGTTAAAATGATGATGTCAGTCAATTTAACCAACAAAAAAAATCATTCTGACCAAACCCCTGAAGCTGCTTTCCCAAGTTTCTCGGGATGTTGTTCTAACAAAGGAGTCTGGCCAGAGCTTACACTTCTTGCAGACGTTACCGAGGGTGGAGTAAAGTGGGGTAGGGGGAGGTGAAGAGGTAGTGCCCCTCTGTTTTTCGTTTCCCTACGTTAAGTTTATTTCCATGGCGAGAAGACATCGGTTGCTGCTGCGGTCGATGCAGTTCGAGCACACGTTTGCGGAACAGGGGGAAGACGGGAGGGAAACCAGATAGGGAAGATGCATGGGCTTCGTGCTGCCTTCCTCTTTCCCAGACAGCCAGCTCGTCAACTTCACTCCAATGGTTTAATGTCGTCATTACTTTTAAATGTAAGTATTTTTAACAAACAAAAAAATATTTCGTGTAGATGTTCCACTAAAGCTGATGAAATTATTCACGACTGGCGCACAAAAAAGGGAAAAAATCCTGGCTCCAGAAAGATCTCAGGTCACACACCGAGCAGTTCCATTAGTTGAAACATGGATGTTTACGAATAAGTTGAAGATGAGTCATGACAAAGCGGAGGTCACTCTAATGGCCTGTAAAATCAAGTGTCTGCCTCTACAACGCCTGCATTTTTTAGAACAGTAATCTCTCTTTCCAAGACAGTCTAAAAAAACTTAAAATCCCGCATCTCTTCAGAGCATCGCAGTGCAGTTTGTGAGTCCCTCTTCCTTCAGCTTCGTAAGATCAGTCACATCAGATCTGACGATAGAGGAAAATCTACTAAAAACCTTAAGCATCTCCCTTGACATATCGCTTTCCTTTGAGCATCATGTGGCACGTCCGTTTTCCTGGGGCTGTAATCATGAGACAGACGTGACATTACCTCATGGATAGCCATGGACAGAAAGCGTTGCATACTCAGCAGATACATTCCAATCTCTGCTTCATAACACAGATCCCAGTTTATTTTATAAACTATTAGACAGACCTTACTTGACACTAGCTCTACGAAGAAGCGCTGATTTTTCCCCCCACACTGCACTGCAGTAATGGCTTAGACCTTGGTCTTCCCAGCTGCCCTCTTTATGAGCTCCTCCAAAATAATTGTTCTCCATAACGAGAGGCTGTCCTGGTTACCTCGCTTGTTCATGAGCTGCACTTGCTGGCAAGTCGTGCTCGCTGTGTTACCGTTGTCGTCAGGCTCTGCTCATGTCTGTTTTTCCGAAAAGATAACTTTACTCTGCATACATGACCTACTTTCATCTCACTTGGGGAATAAAAAACTTTTAAAAGTTGGGGGCTGGCTCGCTTTCTTTTGTGAGGCCAGTCCCTGCAGTTCCTTGCCTTCTTCCCATTGCTCAGTGTCTTCCTTTCAAGAATTTAAAGAAACGGAAAATGAAATAGCAGTTTTGGCTTCAATGACAGATGCTGACGTTCTAAATGGTTTCCTCTAAAAATCTTGGGTTTCAAACAAATCGTTTTCTTCCAGTTGTGTCAAAACCCAGCTTCGCTGTGGTCCGTTCTCAAAGACCGCCATTTTTTCAAACTCTTTTGAGAAGAAAACAAACTGACCCTAATTTATGACGTAGGTTAGAGGGGGGGGGTGCCATCTTTTGCATGTCAGTCACGGCTGTCTTCTCCAATTCTCTGAGCTCTTGACGGTCGGGAGGCGTAGAGGTTGACGTCTGTCACTAATACAGTGAGGATCGGGTCGTGGGTTCATATCTCGTCCTGAGCACGCTGTTTCTTTTTCTCTACATATGGCACCTGTTTACAAGGCCGGCTTTTTTGCCGTGATCTCCCCCACTCCCTTCGCTCAGCTTTTCCTCACTGTAATCGTGTTCCAGACTGTATATTGCGATGCCCACATCTACCATGCCACATACATTCCAAAGGCCTCACTTTGGAAACACTGAACTCTCGCAGCCGAAGGGTTCGATGACATCACACAGCAACAAAACATGGCCGCCTTCTAGTATCCTTACCCCATTTCTCAAGGATGTGCCTTAGACGCGATTGTAAGTAAATGATTGATTTGCTATTAAGCCCAGGCACATGACCAAATGAAGGTGAACAATGGAAGCAGCACTGAAAGGTTTAAAACACCTTCTCCGCTAGTTCCTCTTCTAACAGCGCCTGGTTTTGGTCGTTTCTCTTTCCCCCTATTTCCAATCCTGTGTGCCTTGTTTTCTTGCGTTCTTCTTCGTTCTTCATTTACCCGTTAACTCTCCTGACAAGCCCTATTCTTGTACTGCAACGGGAATTCTTGTAAAGAAGAGATATGTTCAATGACACCAATAACAATAACAACAATAATAAATTCCATCACAGAGACCTGATAAGCGGCTGCCACGCGCTGAACGATCGCTCACCCCTTACCCTTCCTGGCCACACTCCCTGCCTAGGAAATTTTAAGAACGTCAGAAAAACAACAAAAATATATAAAGTGTTGAACACATATTTCATATCCTCTGTTCAGTTAAGAAGGTCATTACCATGTGAGTGCGTGGCCAACGGCAATATAATCTACACGTAGGATGGACGTGTCTCAGTCTGACGCCATCTTCTACACGTGAGCCAGTTTCTAAGACAACACAGGTGAGTGATGGTGGTCGGGAGGTAGGATGTCAGGAGACTGCGACCGCCATAGACACGACGATGGCCCAGCATGGTTCAGCCGGAAGTGCGTCATCTCTTGTGCTGCTTGACAAAGTCTGTACAGTGCACGTGGATGGCTATGGCGCTAACCCCGCTGGGACATCGGGGACACAATCCAACAGACAATACAACTGCTCACATACATCACCGCTTAAGGATGATCGATGCGGTTGTTGTGATACTTTAGACTGGGGGCGGGGGCTGGAACCACAAATGAAAAGTTTGGAGGTGGAAACAGGGATGAACAGTACTGAAGCTTACGCCACCTCTGGCTATCCATCCTAAGCAGTCTGCACGGCCTAACCCGCTGCGCCAACGATAACACATTTAACCGCGCGCACAGGCAGACTTCCTCTCTTCTCAAAGGCCCCTGTCTACCCCACTGCGTTAAACCACACCCACGGAGGTTTCTGAGTTCAGCGACAATCATTTAAAGTTTAAAGACGGCACAGTTTAAATGTCAGCAAATGTCACTGCGCAAGACACAAAATCTCTCTCTCTCTCTTTCTTAGATGCACTTATCTGTCCCAGAATATTCTGATTTACGAGAACAACGCATTCCCCAAAAATTTACAATGTCATTTTCTGAATTCAGATTCTACCCTTTAATGCAAGGAGGGGGAACCTTTTTTATCCAAGAGCTATTTTGATATTCATTACATCATTCGCAGGCCATACAAAATTATCTGTTTAAAAATTATCCTGTTCTATTGAGCCAACCTGTAGCTTCGCCACAGCGTGTTAACACTTTTGCAGCCTGTAGAGTCACTACTGTCCTCCGAGTCACCACAATCTGCCTTTTCGTAACTAGGTGCGCGAAAAATATGCTTTGCTACTATGAAAAGCATCGAGAAACAACTGTTTGGAGTCTGTAAAAACATATAATTAGGAAGCTCCTAGAGGGGGAAGAGAGTATGTAGTAACAAACCCGCTTTTTCCCATAATGCACAATTTTCTGTCTGTGGCTGTGCAGTGGTTGGTTGTTTGTGTTTAACGACGTGCCACCTACTAAGGCTATATCACGGCGAAGGTTGTGCAGTGAAAGTACAATAATAATAATACACAATACCTCCTTTTGATGGAGTAGTTCATTACATTTACAAAGTGTCTACACACATGATATACACACAGACATGCACAAATAAACATAAAAACCTAAGCTTTTACCATCCAAAGCCTTTTCATTTGCTGTAGACGACCCAGGGGCCTGAGGTTCCCCACCCCCTGTTTTAATGTTAGACATTTGTACCAAGACAACCTCAAGTACTGCCCCCGCCTCATATGCCAAAAGCATTAGATTTATTATTGTATTATCTGTTTGCGATCATGGCCACATATTAGTCCTGTCTATGCTCGATCTATCGACCACTTTTGGCACTCTGGTCCATCACATCCTCCTCCCGCGACTTCATACGACCTTTGGCCTCTCCCCACAGTCCTCAGATGGTTCCAGTCTTATCTGTCTGCTTGCACCATCTGTTAGTGCCCACGGCTTCGCATCTAAACCCGAGTGCCTCATGGTTCAGTCCTTGGACCTCTCTTGTTAACTGCCTATGTCTAGCCACTTGGTTCTGTAATTCGCTGTTCTGGCTTGCAGTACCACAAGTATGCCGACGGCACTCAGCTCCTGACATCCGGCCCAACGTGCTAACTCCACAGACTATTCATCAGCACTCATCAAACTCTTGATTTTGTCAAACACCGGATGTTGACAAACAAATTAACGAGGAAAAAAGTCATCATATAGCCTCTGAACATATGCTTAAACATCTGTCTCCGTCCGCATCACTCACATTCTCCGGATGCACTATAATTCTTTCCCAGTCTGTTAGGAATCTCTGAGTGATTTTTGACACATAACTGTCCTTCGATAATCATGTTAGCGTGGTACGCAAGTCCATCTTTAACTGCGCAGCATCCGCCACATCAGACATTTCCTCTCTGTTGTTTTCACCAAGCAGCTTATGTCGGCATTTGCACTGTCCATCCTCGACTAACGTAACTCTGTTAGTGGATCTTCCTGACCGCCTGCTCGACAAGCTCCAGAGAGTTCAGAACAAACCTGCTCGCATTGCACTCTGCAGGCTGATTATATCACACCACTTCTGCACGACCTGCACTGGCTGCCAGTTCGGGCTCGCATCCAATTCAAGATCGCCATACTTTGCTATTGTATTGTTCACGGCCTCGCCCCAATCTCCCTGAGCTTGTGTCGCCCTACCAGGCTGGCAAGTTAGCTCGCTCTGCCCAGCTGGTTTTCTCACTGCCCAACGTATCCGTCGCTCATTCTCCCTTCTTTGACCCCAGCATTTGGAATGCCCTGCCTCTGTATCTCCGTACAGCAGGCACGCTACAATCTTTCCGATCTGGTATTTAAACCTATCTAATAAATACCTATTGTAATCTGTCTACCTCTGACTGTTACTTTCTCCCCATGCTCGTATTACGGGGTTTCTTCAAGTTCCTGGCATGCCATTGTGCATGTGAGTGTACGAATGCTAATTCTACATATGAGTATAATATATTCATATTATGAATGGTAATACACGTGAGTGTATGTATGCTCTCTGTATGCTCAGCTTGATTATGATGTCCGTTTCTCTCACACAACCTTATTCCCTACTACCTCCTGTTTCCTGTCTCCTGTAAAGCGCCTCGAGCGCCCCTCCGTGTGGAGAAATGCACTATATAAATCCTATTATTATATCAAAGAAAACTTGGAAAAATTAACTTTACCTTTTTTGTATACAACACGCCATTGTCTAATTTCGTTGTCTAATTCATGAACAACTGTGAACAAGGAGTACAGGTTGTAAGTGCATGTTATATATATATATAATATAACTACATTATAGTTATTCATTCTTGCCAGCCTGCAGAATGTGTCATTCCATTACTGTGTTTTCACACTCAAGAGCAAGCCCACTGACTGATGGATGGATTTTTTGCCTTTGTATGCTGCTTCCATTGTTCACCTCCATTCGGTCATACGCTGAATAAAGAAGCCTCTCTTTCTCTCTCGTTATCTCCATTATTTTTATTTCTTCCCTTTATTTCTCTCTTCGTTTCCCCTATCTCCATTGCTTCCCTCTTTCCCTCTTCAAACGATGCTCTTCTATTTTCCTTTTTTCTCTCTCTGAGTTTATTCTCGTGTTCCCTCGTTTCATCATCTGTCTTATTCTTTGCCGCGCTCTTTCCCTCGCTTGATTCTGTCTATAATGCAAACTTTCATCACACAAACTTTCCTCCTATTTCAACTTTCTTTTAGCTTTTTTCTAATCCTCTTGTCTTCGAGTCTCTGTGCGCATGTCCGAGTGTAGTATCAAATCTGCAATGTAAACAACTACAATCACCAGTCTCAGAAGCTCGTGAAATGAAAAAAAAAACAAGCCTTGTTTGGGGAGGGGTAAGTCCAGATAGTGCTAACCTAAGGATAGGGGTAGTCAGCGTTACCTCTCCTTCCGCGCTTTTCTCGCAGCAAGGTGAAGGACGATAAACGTCTTAAAACGGCTAAAAGCTTTCTGCTTCATCAGACCGCCGCCCAAATCCACACCATCGGGCATAACGCGACGCTTTGATGAAGTGGGTCTGCCACTGAAGCCGACGCAGTTCTTGCAGTCGCTGCTGCTGTTGCCGCTTCTGCTAGGGCGTTTTCCAATCACCATCTCAGACGATGTTGACTGTGGAAAGCGGGCGAGGGCGGAGTCGAACATCTTGCGCCATTTCCAGGGGACAGACGCACCGAAGATGACTGGTCATTTCCAGTGCAAAACAAAATCGATTTGTCGAGCCATGCACAATGCACATCAATTAAAGTTAAGGGAGTTACCATTAAACAACTTTGAAATAAAATGATGTGACGATATAAATATATACTTGAACTAGCCACACGAGCAGGAACTGGCAAACAAAGTCATGCACGATGATGATGATGACTTCTTCTTCTTGTGCGCCACGTTCGACGGTCAGTCTACATCGACAGCTACATCGACTTCAAAAGGACACTAAGTCAGGAGACGTAGGCTTCAATTTCCTCCCTGAATGTCAAGCAGGGAAAGAGCATCAGTGAATATAGATCAAGAAAATCTCATAATAGCCTTCCCTTCCTGCTGGCGCAGCCAGCGAGGTGACTGAGCGCAGGCCAGGGCCAGAGTAGGCTTTGGCGTTTGAAGCCACTCATTGGGCTAGAAGTCGTCTTGGGGCGAGTGGCTGATGGCTTCCAAAGAAAGCACTTCCGGGCAATCGCGTCCCGAACGGCGTAGAGAAATCAGGTCGTCACAACCGTAGGAAGGCAAGAAACAGTAGCTGCGCCTCTGGGCGTGGAGAAGAAAGGGGTCAAAACCATGAGGTCACGTTCTTCCAAAAGTCAAGACGTCACTGTAAAGCGTATAGAGATACGAAATCAAAAAAAAAAAAAAAGAAGTCGCACTGCTCGGGAAAGCAAATCACCCCAGGATGTCACGTGAAGTACAAGGTACACGCGTCGGGACCCAGACACACAGAACGAAAACGCAATGAGAAATGCTAAAAAAAACTAGGGCTTTAAGTCTGTGTCACGCGAAAAAAATTGTCAGCCCCTTAAAACCAGCGTAACTGTTAGAGAATACAATTTCAACTATTTCCCTACTTTTTCCTTCCTTTGCTGCTGTGGCTCAGTCAGGTGAAAAGGTATAGTCATGCTGGGTGTGAGACACTTATGTCAACAGACTTGGCTGCTTCTCACCCAGAACAGATATAAAATGACAACAGACAACGTGCCCTGAAGTCTGCTACTAATATATATATATATATATATTTAAAATCTGTCAATGTTTCACGGGCATCGTATGATATGTTGATACTAATAATGTATGTTTTGGTTTAAGAGCAACTGTCGAACAATAGGCATCGTATGATATGTTGATATTAATAATGTATGTTTTGGTTTAAGAGCAGCTGTCGAACAATAGGCATCGTATGATATGTTGATATTAATAATGTACGTTTTGGTTTAAGAGCAGCTGTCGAACAATATGATATGCTGATACTAATAATGTACGACTTGTTTAAAGACTAGCTGTCAAACAAGGCGGAAAATACAAAAGAACGAGGATCTCTTCTGAAAGACTATATAATTCAAGATCTTGCATTGTTGCCCAGAAATAGCCGGTTTCATGCTCAGAAATCTCCCTTTCCTCAGAAATTCGCCTCTATTATGCGCATGAGTCATAGTTGGACAAATTTGAGGATTTATAAAGCGCTTTTCCAATGATTTGCCCAGAATGCTTTTCATAAATATTATAGTAGTATAATATAAGCAGAATATCACTTTCAATAATGTGGAATGTTCTAAAAGTTTTGTTTTTTTATTCTATTTATTGTATTAGGCATTTATGACGCATGCGCATTATAGACGTTGATTTCTGAGCACATGACACCGGTTGTGCCAAAGTGCACACGTGGTTCCGTAGTTTTGCCTCACCCTGAAAGTGTCCAGTTTCCAATTTCTTAGATGCAGCAGTGAGGAGAAAAAAAAGAGAATGAATGGAATAAAACTGGCATATGAACCTGATTTCAGTAGTAACCTGGCATTCGGGAGTGTGGTAATTAAAAGTATCCATTAAGGTCCGTAATCTTGTAGCTGTCAGGGGAGAGAGCTGCAAGTGGGCCAATGTGGCTAAGACACATCTATTTAGCTATCTAGCTAGCTATATAGATCTCTAAACAATGCAAAGGGAAGGCAGACCGTTATCATTTCGTTCCGCTTAACGTCACCTTCACCAATATATATTAATTATATATATATATATATAAATAAGACATCCATGGACAAAGACCGTTTTCTCCACATGTTTGGCTCGCGTACCTTAAAACAAACAGTCTTCTGCCAGACGTCCAGCGCAATAGCTACAAGGCTGCGGAGCTTCCCCAAGCGCAAACAGCCGGCAAAAAAGATACTTCTGGCACCGAAAGGCGTCATCTTGCATATACAGACGGCTGCCCCAAGCACACAAACCCGAGAAAAATGAGTTATTAAGCTACAGCGGAATATGGACATGGAATGGCTTGCGAATGATAAGTGATTAAACAGTTGCCTGCTCTCTCGCTTTTACACCATCATGAAACGGAGTCTGTCTCTAACAAGCGCGCGCCCACCCACCCACCCACACGTGCACACTCAGCAGTGTTATTAAACTCTAGTAATTACGGCGTCGGAAGTAACAGAGCGGAGTGGATGGAGGAAGATTAGAGATTCGTGTAGTGAGGGTAGTGGCCCTAGCGAACGCGCTGGTTGGGGAATAATTAACGCAGCTAACGACGAAACTAAACCCTGGGGTTGTCTCACGTGATCGCCTCCGTAATGCCTCTACAATTACAGAATAACCCAGGAGCAACTATGACTGAGCTTTGTTTTCTACGTGATACCTATTTTAAAATTTTGAGCGAATAATCCTGTTTCCTTAGGGAGTTTCATGATTTTAGACAAGACAGTTTTTCCTTGCATCCTGGACGTAGGTTAAGATCCCATTGCCGACAAGGTCTCAAAAGTAGGCTTGCTGTTACGACAACAGATCACCATGAACTGCAAGCGTCTCAATGTTCTGCACCCTTCAGTGACCTCTGAGGTTAGAATTTTCATCAATCAAAAGATGCTTACAGAAATTTAAAAAAAATAATGATAAAAAACTGGCATATTCGTGTGACAAATACCAGGAATAGGTTCTTCTAATCTACCAGCATTTTAGAGATTAATTGAATGACTGGGGTGGTGCTTAATACCTGATAGCAATTTACTAATGTTAATGTTTGACTCGAGCAGACCTGCGAACAGACACGATCGCGCGCTCGGCGTAGATCGTCAACGTTTAAAGGCTGATAACTAAGCATCTGTGACCACGACACGTCAGCAGCGACGGCCAACAGATGCCACGCCCACCTCTACCAAACCGTCGTGACCTCATCAAGGAAGCCACGTCGATGGCTAACGACCTCGGCGATGGCCCATGAGGACAGAGGCGACCTTTTTCATCTACCGAGGGCCCAGACACGACACTGTCGCTTCAGCAACTGGCAGGCGCGCGCCACAGGTCCAGCTGCTATGCAGACGGTCGCAAACAAACACTGGCGTCTGGCGCCCCCCTTGAGCTGTCGCAGCATCGTTTGTTAGTTACTGCCCGACGTGTGATGTTAGCGATTTAACCCCAACTACATCACGCTCCACGTTCAGATCTAGCGCCTCGCACACAACAGTTTCACTTTGCTAAAAGGTGGCTGGGGTCAATCAGCTAGAGTTATCATCCTCCTCCATGCGTTTCCAGATTCCCTATTGTGTACCTGAAGATGGGGGAATGTACAATGTACTGTCAGCGAGTCTCCCCACCCATGCCCCAAGCAATGGGCCTGCTACAAGCTAGTCGGATTTCGAGACATGATACATGTTTTCCGCCTACCTTCAGGTTAAAAGAACCACAGATTTTGGACAAACCAGCTTAGAGTGCCAATGCGCAAAACGTCATTTGAAAAGAACATTCATGGAGACTAGCGTATTCGTAACTCTTTCTCTCTCACTCTCTCTTTCACACAGAATCAAAAACCAAACAAACGCACACACCCCGCGAAAGAAGAAGACCTCACCAGGCCTTTACACTTTCGCGTAAATGATACTTAATTAACGACAATGGCACAACATTTTTGTTCACAAATATCTGAGGACACCAGACCTTTTCTCATCCATTTCTCGAGTACCCAGTTCCCTGCTAACAAGCACCTCATACAACATGTTTCTCAGTCCTGATCAAGATAAACACGCCATTGGCTAAGGTAATGAGACAATAATTCCAATCATGGCGGTAATGGGGAGGGAATGGCAGAATTTAGCTAGCTAAAGTGATTCAGCGGGGATGGGGGTTGAAGGAGTGAAGAAAGCTGGAAGGAACGCGCAGCGAAAGGCTAATGGAGGCGTCGAGGAAATGTTCGACGACGTTATCTCTGATTTCCAGTGCGAGGAAAACCTTTTTTTTTTGCGGCCTTCGCCTCTAAACAGCTTCTCCATTATTCTCCCGCTTCTCCGTAACCATTCCTCCATGTCCTTGCCAAGTATTCGCGCAACAACCCGCCAAAACAACAACGCACATACATTTATAAACACACACACACACACACACACACTAACACTCGTCTTATGTCCCGCATTCAGACAAAGAAAGCAAGGGAAAGAGAGAGAAAGGGAGAGAAAAAAGTGAGGAAGGCAGGAGGAAGATGCCACCGGAAGTACAGCTGCAGATGCGAGAAGAAAAAAAGCGACAGGAAACGGTGGAACGAGTCAAAGACCAACTGTCTTGCGGACCGAACGCGAATCGACCGCGCATGCACGAAAGTGAGCACGAAGGCAGTGCACCTGTACACCTACTGTACAATACGCCTTCTGATTAGTTTACATCACTGAGAAAAAAAGCAACACATACATACACTTGTTTACCAATGCCACATTGACGCCATCTCTCTGGTCCCGTGCTGCTTCTTCGTAAACATGTTTGCTGCAAGTCACAGTCATCCGCCAACAACTTTAAAAAAAATCGGTAACAATAAAAAAAGAAGGAAGGGAGTGAACTATTAAAATAAAAACTCCTCATATATTTTTAACGCGTTATTTATAATATTTTGTTTTCTTTACTTTTGAGTCCCTAGAGCAATGGTTCCTATAAATAAAATTCTTTTACAGCTGGGGTTCTTACACAAGCCTGAACACAAACAGAACAAAAATTATGTTTCCAATACCTAGCGCATCAGCTCGATCATAATTTAGTTATCAGCAATAGCAAAAGAAAGCAGAAAATCAAAATCAGCAACAACGATAGTACTACTAATAAGAGGACAGGAGTCTCATTTGGGGCGGTGAAGTGTAAGTGGTTCACAGTATCTACAGAAATGTTCTCATCTGTCGCCTACCACTACTAATAGTACCAACAACAAAAAACAGATTGATGAAGGAAGAGCAGAGAACTTTCCAAACCTAACGCAGAAGCCTCTCTCTAAATCTCTCTCTCTCCTTGTTTCATGCATCCTCAAATCACGCGCTCGGCACTGCTGATCCCCCTTTTTCTAAGAGGACCAAAAAAACCCGAAGACGCTTTGAAAGCAGGGTCTAATTTAAAGGGAAATTTTACATGACAGAACCTCCGTCATCGTACGCCTTGTATCGCAGCTAAATGATACAAGTTTACGGACCTTCAATCTCGAGAAGAAAAACAAAAACAAACAAGAACGATCACAAAAACACATGTCACAGCAATAAGGAGAAAGAAAAAAAAAGAAAGAAAAGCCGATAAAGAAGGGAAGATTTCCAGCTTACTTCTCAATCAGACCTTCGACCAGAAAGAACAGCAGCGAGGACAGAAAAAAGAAAAAAAGAAGGAATGAAAGTAAGAAATCACTGAAGAAAGAATAAATAAATAAAATCTTGTCCCCATGTTGCAAGAAGGCAGCCAGTCTCTTCTCTCAAGTTCTGTTCAGCACTAACATCTATTAAGATATACTGACAACAAATATCAAATAAACAAACTAACAAACAAATGAAACACAGTATCTCCTGATATTGAATTCTAAGCACGGATAAAGTCAAGGGAATCGACTGCGTCTGCTATCGTCCAAGAAGAAGATAATTCTGGCATCATGGGACAGGGCTGTGCGACGCTTACTGAGTGACCTGAGGCAGCAACATTGTCTGGCATTACTGGAATCGACAGGTTGTCCAGAAAAGAGTCCCTCGAATTGTACAGGTGTTTACAACAGCAGCGGCATTATCTTAGGTCTCAGGTCGACGAGATTATGCAACAGCCGTTGTAAGAAGTGTTTTAAGGACATTCTAATAGTTGACGTCAACTGAAAAGACTTTTTTTTCCTCACAAAATGATTTCAGAGTGCTTGCATCAGTTCTTTAAAATCACAAAACTGTGTGTGTGTGTGTGTGTGTGTGTGTGTGTGTGTGTTTCCTTTTAACATTTACACTGGTTTACTGCAGAATCCTTAACGTTTTAAGACGTAGGCTGCAACAAGTAATTAAAGACAACTGTTTCGAGAATGCATCTTAGAAAGAGAAAGACAGAGATAGATTTGACACTTGAAACTGAAACGAAGAGAAAGTAGAGACACTTAAAACTCATAAATAGTGATAGTGGCAGTAACTTGGAACAGTGTGTGTGTGTGTGTGTGTGTGTGTGTGATGTGCGCGTGCACGTACAGCTATAATAATTAATGCACAACCTCGCACAATTAGTTACAACTTGTGTCCTCTGGGATTGTCGTTGCCCTAATTTTGCTTGCTTCAGCTATGTATTTGCTACAGTGAGAGACCTCACTTAAAACTTATCAAGACTATTTGAATGAGAGCGATAGACACAATCGACATTTAAACTCTGTGTGTGTGTGTGTGTGTGTGCGTGCGCGTGTGTGTGCGTGCGTGTGTGTGTATGTGTGTGTGTTACTACCACTCCTTCGACCTGGTTCCTTTTTTCTGCAGCTTTCTACAAGCAGACGTAAAGCCCGTGTTCCGGTGCCTGCTGAGCGTGCTCCTGTAAATTTCAATGTTTTTCAATTACCGGGCGACGGAAATGAAATATATGCACCACGCGTGTTTATGCATGTATGTAGACGATAACAGAAAACGGGATATCACGGGCGTCAAAGTGTGCGTTCCGTGCGTGCGTGCGTGAGGGTTTGTGAGCGTGTGCGAAGACCGGAAGAGGGGGAGATGGTGAGATGGGGGAAGACATGAAAGAACCAGCAAATTAAATGAAAAACATTAGCGCACATTGAAATAGTTGTAGCGAGAAAAGAAAAAAAAACACTCTCTATAAACGGAAACCATGTGTTCCAAAATGACTTGAGCTTTCACAACAAAAAACAAAAGCCAAAATGTGATCGAAAGAAAAAGGAATGAAATCAAAAGAAAAAAAACAACAAAAACTGGAGAAAAAGCCCCTAGGACGTTCGATCACCTACGTGGCAAAACGACATAACGTTTAAGAAAGATGGATGGATAGAAAGAAAGCAAACAGGGGAAAAGCCCTGTAAGACCGGAAGCTAGTGCCATCTTCACCGTCCTTCGAACATAAAGCGCAAGAGCCATTTCTCTTCTGAGTGCCAGACGGATCCAGCCAAATGTCCGCCATCCACATGATTGGTATTAGAAGGACAAGCCGCAAAACCAGCAAGCCGTGCCAAGAGCCTACGCGATAACCTTCTTCCCCACCCACCCCTCATCTTCATAAACTCTCTCCTTCCGCGCCTTTTTGCCGGAGGTCGGCCCCGCCAATCGATATCTGGCGGTCCTTTCATCTCTTTCGTTCGGCTTCTTCCTCTTTGCCTCTTCCTCCAAAAGCTTCCAAGCTTATACAGAGGCTGGAGTCGACGGTGTCCGGTATTAGTGAGCCGGTGTGGGGAAGCAGGTTTAGGAGCCTAGCCGGTTAAGCGCGAGTCGATTCCGTAATTCCTGACAAAGGTGCTGTACGTTCATCCTCGGCGTCTCCGAGCACGTTTCATGTAAACACAACAGAAAATACTTTCAGAAAGACAAACGAGATCGGACACGACAAGAACGGGTGGTAGCAGGAGTGGGTCGGCTTGAAGTGAGGGAAGGGAATGGTGAAAGAGACGTTTGATGGATAGAACTAGCAACTAGTATACATCTGTTTCGCGTGGACATGAAACCGTTCAACATGCTCCCAACTTTACCATGGAATGGTAACTACATCTGTAACTCCACGATCTTTTGCAACATCGTAAGGTTATAGCTCTTCTGGCCTCTGATCTTTATACCCATTCATTTGCCCAAGTCCAATTTCACAAACACAGTACAGCGCAGACAATTAATTAGTAGGCTTGTAGTCCTTGTCGGCCTCTATCTGCCTAGTTGTCATCCTTTTCCTCAAGTCCAGCTTCAATTAAACAATTATAAACCTATAGTTCAAACTGTGCATTTGAATTTAAAAGAGTTTCGTCTATCAGTAACAATAATGCAGCAGTTTGGCCACCTATGACCGATGAACGAAGACGTAAGGCTGCCTACATCTCATAAATGTGGTTTATTAGTGACCTATTTAATAAATAATCAACTTGGTTGCTTTTTTCATAAATTAGGTCACATGGTTACTTCTTAGTAAACTTCACGACTATACGTTCCATGCAAGACATCTACAGGCTAACAACAGTTACACGCAGGCAAAAACTAATCAACACGAAAGAAATTTACGAAGGAGACAAGGAACCCCTAGCAACATCCGGTACAGATGTACCACGCAGATTAATAAAGTGGGGGTTAACAGACACCCTTCCCTGCACCTCCCCTTTACACGTCCTCGACGCAGGGACACAGCTGTTTGGAGGGAAACCTTTTGGGCAAGAAGACCCTCTTTTCAAGACTCGACTTGAAAAGCTGCAAGCAATTAAGGCCCAGCCCCCTAGTCAGTTGCCCAACATGTTTGCCAACAGGTCTCGCTGGAAGGTTTGTGGCACACGTCACCCATGAATCCCGTTTGTAGCGCCCCTGCACTAGTACAGGGGAACGGCCAGCTTGCACGAGGGCGCTGTGGGTCTGAATGGTGCATAAGCTTGCACCTGCGTCTTTAAAGGCGAACCCCAGTGGAATACTGGTTTCAAACGATGGGCTTGAGTTCACTGTAAGATAATTTTTTTTCTTAAGCCAATAAACACGCGTCTGTTTAGAAGATACTAGTCTTAAACGTCGAAGTTTTCGCCCTCGTTTTGGAAAGAGATCAGGACCTTATTTTGCGGGACGTCACAAAAGTCGGTTTGCTGTTTTGGAAACGTTTGTGCATCAAGCTCGAAGCTCTAGACATGGCTTGTGACTTCAATGATGTCAGATGTTAGAACGTAGGTGCTTTCTCGCAAAACAAGAAATAAATACTAAAAATAAAACTGCAACGTAATTTTGTAACAAAATGTTCTAGTAGCCTGTAATCAACCTTGACCTTAATTTCGTGCTCGACAGGGTTGTCCTTTAATACTTCAGGTTCTGTACCTTACATTCGACAAGAGGAAAACACTCCTGCCTTTGCTAAAAACTAAGATTCACGGGGGAGGGGGTAGGAAAAGACAGAGGCGAAAGAATGATGCAAACCTGATCATACACGATATGCGGATCACCTTAACATAAACTCGGCATGTAAAGAACAAAGCGCCTGTTCTATGCCGTCTCCACAGATGACGACTGATAAACCAGTGTTGTGACCGACAAATCTCAACTGCACAAGAAGAGGTTCTTTTTTCAAAAAAAAATTAATGCTGAAATATTGTGTTTTGTGTAAATAAATTTATAAAGAAGGGGGGAAAGTTGTCCCAGTTTCGCTACCTACCGCAGCTACACAAGAAGACCTAGGCTACTGTACAATGCACAAGAAGTCACTGCAGCTGCTGAAACGAGAAGCAATAGTCAGCGCACATTCGCTGCATACTGTAGCTGCACCAGACGACAAAAATTTAACCCACATTCACCGTCTACTGCAACTGTAAAGTTTACTCATTTGCCTCCTGTCTTTCTTTTTTTTATCACCCACCCACCCATCCTCACCCCACACCCCCGACCCCAATCCTACTGATGTTCGGCCGTTGGGACTCGAAGGAAGTTGTTGTAGTTGGCAAGTGAAGTGCTTTGGGTCGTTATGTTCCGCAATGAGATGCTGTTGCTGTCCTTCACTCCCTCAACCCTCGACTTCCGACAGGCGACAGCCGCATAAAACTGGCGAGACTGGGCATGTCCTCTTCGCAACATTTCCGAATTTAAAAATAAATTAATTAATTAAAAAAAGAACTAGTGGTTATGATGGATTTGCTTCCCTCTGAAGCTCAATGCATTCAACTTCCATATATACGATGACCTAGTCTGTGTGCGTGTGTTCGTTGCTGCTGTCCCCTTCAAGTTTTCAACAGCTCCATTTTTAAAAATATATAATAGCGTGCATTTTTATTGGGTGTTCTTTCAATATTAGTGAGTTTTCTCTCGTACACAAATGGAAAAATATGGTCTCACATCAAAACTATTGCTTTATGGTGGAGGGAGCAAATCAGCCTATTTCTGTAACCGGTCTCTGACTTCGACAGCCCTTTGCTTTTGATGCTGATGCTGTTTATTTCAGGAGAATGAGGGACCGTGGAGCAAAGAGATTATAACGTGCCATTGAAGTTCTCTACATCTTGTACGTGGCAACAGCGTAGTCCTCTACGTGGTAACAACGTACGTGCGTTATGTGACACAAGCTGAGCACGAACAGCATTCACGTCGTGCCAGTAGCTTACTTGGCCAGTTGTTTCCCACCCACCGCTCGCTGAACGAGACAATAAAATTTTACCTCCCTAAAGACTTCCATGAACTCCAGACCTGATTACAACCTTCCTCTGCGTCAGGAAAAAGGTCTGTTACCATCGCGACAACAGACAGGCGCGCTTTCTATGTCTGTTTGTCGGTCTGTCAGACTACTGAGTGCGGCGGGGAGAAGGTCTTGGGTGACTGCAAATTGGAACGGTTCCAGGGGCCCATGCACACGGGTTTAGGACGCGCCAAAAGCGGGATTCAGCCCGTACAGGGCCCCGATATCAAAGACTAACTACCTGAACAATGTTCGCTTGTTCGTTCGATAGCGGTGCCATTAAATTCTCTTCCCAAGAGATGATATAAAAATGAGACTATGGCGGTATTAATAACCAATAAAATAATGTTATTAAGCTATTGGTAATTGTTGCTATGTTAAAGATAGGTCTCTTTCGCAAGAAAAGAATATTTGTCGGATTGTATAAGCGACAATGCTACGAATAGTGTCCTTACTTTCATCCAACCAATCACATCCTGTTAATCTAGGTCAATCAGACCTGAAACTATCATCGCCCTATGCTATCAAAAATTTATTTCAAAGAAATTGTATTGGGCCCAACATGCGAGACCTTCGAGCGAATTTCCCTCCTGGGGTCTCATACAGGTTCTGACAACAGACTGTATCAGATAATGGTCCAGGTTATGTCTGACAAGTATGGCAGGCTCCGCGCGGCAGATTGCAGCGACGCGGCGCGGCGCGCGGCGTCAGACGGCGGCAACCGACTTTGCTGATCAGGGGCGGTGTGAATCACGCTGCAGGAATGCTGGAGGTGTTGCGCTGCACTGCACCACACCTGCGTCTACAGGTATGCTGGCGAGAGAAGATGCAGGAGTAGCCAGGGGTAGGATTGGGGGGATGGAGAGAAAAAAGGGAAAAGCAGGGGCCGACGGTCTCTCGCACGTATGCAGCAGGTACAAAGAGACGGAGGAGGGGTAGGGGAGAGAGAGAGAGGAAACAGAGAACGTTGGGGCTGGGGGGGGGGTAATGGAGGCATAGGAGGGAGGAGACTGTGTACTGATGGTAATGTTATTTCCTTACGCTGCCGGGGACGTACTGTGAAATCCACTGTGAAAGCCAAGTAGGGGAACAGAAGCAGTCAGTTGCTGCCCCTGCTATTGGGTCTTGAAGAGCTCCCTGAACACAGCGTGTGCAGGACGAATCGAGCAAGATGGCGATCAGCAGACTGGTGTGTCGGGACGTGGGAAAGATGATGATGCAGAAGAACCCAAAGACAACGACAAAGAATTAGTTCACGATGCCACGAAGAGAACTGAAAATGTTTGCAGCTAAATAACTGTTACCATGTGTGCACCACATTGCCCGTGTTCACTCTACGCAGTCTGCTATCCTCCGTATCCTCCTCCCACCCCCTCAAAAAACCCACCTCCGCAACCCTCACCACCAATCTGTCACCTACGCCCAGCATCAGCTTCCTACAACGAGCATAGGAAATATTTGAGAGTGGATCGGCTGGTTTACTGATTTACAAATGGTAGCTGACTTAAAAGTCGCGTGTTCGTCCCAGTTGCAGTACAATGGTAAAGACTACGGCATGTAAAAACAAGTCAGCAGGCAACAGAAGGGAGGAGAGAAAGCAGAGACGAGGAAGACCCGACAGCGTACACCATTTAGAAGAGAACACAGGCGGACACAGCGATGCCATTTTGCCAGCAGTTGTGACTGCACATCATTTTCATATTTATTTTTGTGTAATTATTTATTTAAAGTTTTTATTTGGAAGTTTATGTTATTGAATTTTTTTATTTTCTTATTTTTCAAGCTCCCGTATGCCCATTTGTGTGCACTCGTTTAATGATGATGGCAAACAAATAAAGAAACTGGAAATGAACCGTGACGGCAGCCTACGTCGATGAAAGAACACAGGGCCATTCGTCGACTATAAACATAAACGCACTTTCCTTTGTGAAAAGACTTTATTTGTAGCAAGCTTTCCTCGTTGTGCCTACAAAGTCGTGGCAGAGCAAAACTTCCGGAGGGAGCTTGAGACTGTGGGTTGCGCTAACTCGGTTTCGTACTTCGTTTCCTAGTCGACAGTTGGAATGGTGCTTTCATACCTTGATGTCGGAGGATATCTCCTCCTCCCCCCATCCACCACACACACACACACTTTCCCTCACTCAAGCACTTCTGATTTATTGCCCATGAATATGAAGAGTTGTCTACCAGTGTGTGTCCATCTAACTCCCTTTATTTTTTGTGGGGAAGGGGATTGCTTCTTTTTAAATATATTATACCATCTATCTTAACTTGTGCCTATACGTATCTCACCGTCCATTGTCTATTACCTAATGTTCAAATGTTCCTTTTCATAATTATTGGTCAGCGCAGAGAGTGCGATCGATCTCGGTCGTGATGCTGCGCGATATAAGTGCACAGCACTTATTATATTATTTATTATACTACTATATTATTATAAGAAAAGAAAGTTATGGCCCGTGAATAGCCAGCATCAGCGTAAACAGAGAAAAGTAATACAATATTTTTAACAATATTTAATCGATGACGTCAATTTGAAGTGGTGAGCGTGATGTAAAGAGTCAAGCCACATTCGCCTGTCAAGGAAAAAATTCTCAATGCTTGATTGTAAATGTTTAGCCTGCTAAGCTATATCCTAATGCCGAGAACTTCAAGATTAAGTACACACGGCGGAGTGGTAGATGGCGGCACCGGCAGCGGCGAGCGGAGACAGCGGCACGGCAAGCGGTACCTGCACGCGACAAAACTCGAAACAACAGTAACACAAGCACGCACGCACAAACACACCCACAAACACGTTCACAGGCCTGCCTGCCGCGCACCTCCGTACAGACTACACCGTAACTACAGCGGTGGCGGCAGGCGGCATATGTCCACAGCACCAGAAAGATCGAGCGTAGATATACGCCACTATCGCTAGAGACCCCGCCGCCAGCCCCCTTTGCGTGTGTCAAACCTTATGATTACCCACGGACAAACTCGCGTGAGCGAGTAATGAGGCTGTTAACCCCTTGACCCAGTGTGCACAAAGTAGAGTTACCTGGGAGAGAGAGAGAAAAGGAAAGAAGAGAGAGAGAGGGCTAGCGATCACTTTATGCTATTAATACGGAAAGCGGGTGGGGGCTGATGGGTGTCGGTTGTAAGGTTCAATCTCCATCGCGCATTCTACGCACGCGCAGGCCGTGAGTCAGAAGGTCTGGGTGGTAGGGTGGTTTCAGAAGGAAAGGGTCGGGGGTAGAGGAGATGCGCTTGAATGTAGCGGTCGGTCGGACTGGCATACCTGTATCTACAGCTGCCAACCCCCGCAACATGATGTACACATGCATGCATCCTACTTCCCCCTACCCATCCACTAAACTTCTAACCGTGTTTTTTCTGGTATCACTGTGTCGACATTAGACTGCTGTTAACATTGTTGGCATGTCAATTCTTGACTGATCTCTACCACTAACTAGCTAGATTTATGACACCAGGAGGCATCCTATGACTTATTAAACATTTTTGTCCATCATACATGTTTATGTAAAGTATTGTAAAACTCCTACTGGCAGTAAGGGCAGTGAACTTGAGTGCTCCACACTGGAGGCATTAACCAGCAGCCAATGGAGCATGTGTATACAAAGATAAGTGCTTAAGTGGTAAGTAAGGTACATCATGTGGAATGTGGACCGCAAATGTCTACTTCTGATACCTTTACCTTTCACGATGAATCAGGCAGCCTTTTCTGCTAGGTTGGCAGGGGAAGTTTTCTAACTACAGGCCAAAGCAGGCCTGAATCACTGACTTTGTGCTCTACATCTGAGACACTAGCTACCCAGCTAGGGACACTCCCTTGTGCAAAAATGCATGAAGATAAATTCCAGCTTTGTTTTTAAAATAATCCTCATACCTGGTCCTCCGAAAAGCAAATAACTCCAATTTTATTAAAATTCATCTATCTGTACAATATTAACCTTCCAGTATCGGTCACAAAACACTGATAGCAGAATCAATGTCTAGATAATCCTTAACATCAAAGGCTATTGAACAACTTGCAATCATACCTGTACCCTGTAAGTCTGACCGTGAGGATACATCAAACATGATCCTTAATTTCAGCTTCACTTATCACAAGCAGGATAATTATTTTTCACATAGATGGGTTACTGCATATGTGAAGGTGTTACTGGTTACTGCAGGCAGGTGCACACACTTTGTGCATGAAGGAAAGAAGCATCAGGCAAGTCTCGTGACTATGTGATGCTACAACAGCATAAACAAGTGGGTACATAGGCTCAGTGCTAAAATGCTCAGCAATATTTGCTGGCATAAACTACAGTCCCCATTCACTATCATGCCACCATTTTTCCAACACAAATGTTGGGCAAGAGATGAGGGTGGCAGCACAAAAAGAGAACATAATCCATACCCAGGGGTAACTTGGAGATAAAATTTGTTCTACTACAAAGTCTGGCAAAAGGTGAGGCTGGCAAGAAAACAGGTGGTGAGTAAAGGAGTTAAAGGCCAAACTTGCACCTTTGGGCAGGAAAGAGTGGATTTGATCTGGTGGAGGGAGGTGAGGGTACTTGTCAGCAATTAGCAAGAATGACCAGTAGGGTGACTAGCACTGTGCATGCTCCTTACTTCCCTCACAAGGGTCAAACCATTCTTTCCCCACCATAAGTCAAAAGTTTGGCATTTAAGACTGTTCTTCAGGCCAGAAAGCATCTTTATGTGGGCCACGACTTTCTGATATTGATCATCCCTAAACTCCCATGCAACTTATTGAACACATATGATTTCGTGTACTAGTTTCTTGATCACACTTGCTTTCTGACATTGATCACCCCTAAACTCCCATGCCGCTTATTGCACACACATGATTTGATGTACTAGTCTGTTGATCCTACACTCTTTTTATTGCATATGGAATATCTACAAGATTGAGAATACCTAGTGTGTAAAAGAGAAAGAATGAACAGACAGATGAAACTGTCTAAATAAGTGGTGTGAGTCAGTTGTGATGACTAGTTATATACACCCCTCTATGACTCACCAACACAGAACTCCTAGGGAATTATAGATGCTCTTATGCTAAATGTAAGAATGAATTTATTGTGGTTCATTCTTTGTTTTCATTTAGATCTTTAATTCAAACATACTATGGAAGTATATATATATATATAAAAACGATAATCCTAAAGTGGGACTTTCTTTTATTTTAGGATGCAGTTTCATATTTTTTCTGTTTATGGTTGATTTAGTTCCATGATTACAAAGACCTTGAATGCAAATCAGATCTTAATACTTCAAGCAGCAGAATTGGAAGCTGAAGGATAAGGGAAGCAACTTTGTTGCAATTATCAAGCCACCTTTTGGTGTCCCTTTAAACCAGACTTTACACATTACATGCCACTATCAATAATAATTTGTATTATATATCTCGTTAAAGTATGCCATATTGTTCTCCTATATTGTTATAAATAAATGCTATGCTGCAATATTATCCCTTACACAAAGGACAAAGAAAGTTTATAAGCAATATGTCATACTTCCCTGATAGCTTTAGCCAAAGCTAAGAGCAGCAACTATTGTGATATACTTAATAAGGTGCTTATTATTGTGAAAAGTGTCATCCCCTTCAGGAGTGAAGTGTAAGAAACCACACTTTCTCAGGGCAAGCACCCACCTCCTCTCCTTTGTTGCCATACTTTCACCAAGCCTTTATAGAGTCAGATGCTTATTCTGAACACCTGGGGTGACTTGGGGAAATTCACTGCATCACACAAGTTTCGAACTGAAACACTTCCAGGTTTGGATGCCAGTGCTCTCTAATCTTTTTTGGCTATCTGCTTTCCTACTTATTCTTGTATTACACGGTAAAAGTCTTTTTATTAGTTTTTAATAACTTTATTAGCTCTCTCACACAACTCCCCCGCACACACACACACACACATATAACATCTTGTAACTGTATTGTCCTGGTGAGCATAATTACTATAATGATGACATGCAATTAATAATGAGATATTCATTCCAGAAGACTATGCATAATTTGATAAACAAATTTTCTCAAGGTACTCTAGTTTCCTTTATCTGATGTGAGTTTGTTTGTGTACATGCATACATGTGTGTGTGTGTGTGTGTGTCCAAAATGTGGCAATACTTTTCTTCAAAGTTATAATGGTCATATTATAATGTAATCTAGATAGCTTTCACATTTGATTTGTGATTCATTTGTGACATTTATTTCAATTTAATTTTGTTCTGTGTTTATGTTGTGTTTTGGTGGTTCTTTTCTCTTAACACTCTAAAGTATTTTTTCTATCAGTTTTTTAGCTCAAATTTAGTATAGCCTTTGGCCTAGACTGCAAAAGCAATGCTTAGCCGGTCCATGGAAATGAATAAGATAATGTTCATATCGCAAAAGTCACATGATCATTCCTGCCCAATGGTGGTTTTATTATGTTAGCTTGCTTTGGTAGATAAAAAAAGTTGTCTTCTCTTGTCAAAAGTTAATTTTCTGTGTGTTACCTCCTGAAGGGTTAAATTCGGATGAAAATGTTACAAGAACATTTATTCTTGCTGATCTGATGCATTTTGAAGGTATTTCTTGAATTACTTCATGTTGTTGATTAATTAAGAGAAGTTGCAGGTATGTCCGTGATTTGTGTGACACTGAGAACACATTGCAGAAAAGTAAGTTACAGAAATTAGGTGCATGAACAAAGGCATCAGGTGGCACTGAACGGAGTATGGAAGTGAATGGATCGAAGAAAGAGAAGTGAGACATAGTGTTGTGTGCTACTAATGAACAGACTTTAGTGAACCGGGTTTTTTGTATGTTAAAATTAGACCTAGACCTAGACCTAGTCACGTGATTGAATTTGAAGGTTCGCCTAGTTTTGGTGCGGCACATTGGTTGAATGGAGCGTCAAATGCTATAGATCCCTATATCAAATTTGTTCCCTGTTTTATGTTGTTTTGTTTCTTTTTCTTTTCTTGTTTATTTAATAATTTTTAAAAAATTTATAAATTTACAAACCATAACCCGCCTTATTTTAAACTCCGATAGACCACATGTAAATCGTTTTTGACACAGACTGAAAATAAATCGTTGGTTGTCATAACCAAATGTCACAGCACAAATAAATATTTGAAGTTTTCTGTTTATTACTGGATATTATAATCAAATGCTACTAAATAAAGAAGAAAATTAAACAACACTTACCCGCACGTATCCTCAGCATATTTTCGAAATACTCCGCTGCGAACTCCAAAATGTTTGACGGTTGGGATCGTAGTATTTCTCTTGCCAAGCCCTCGAGAACGTTTTGAAACCCTTTGGGCACCCTTAATTTGGTGTTTGAGAATGGAACTGCCATTTTCCTCTTGATTACTCACTGTAATGTTTCAGAATGTGACCACAGTAAAATGAAAAGCGCAACCACAAACGTCTGCCTACCGCCAGAGATACACAACTGTCTCTAAGCAACACAAGGTGAAGGCTGTTTGCTACATCCGCTTTGACAGCACCGCACTGAATGAAAGGGAAAGCAGGGGAGGAAGGAATGTCAACAGACATGTAACGTGCACCTATCGAATAGCATTCCGACGAAGCAATGATTCAATTCAGAATTACTGATGGGATGGATTATCCTAAGTCTCCCTCTCCATACACTATTAAGTAATAGAAAATAACAAACAAACAAATTACCGAACTACTTAGCAAACATGTTACCAAAGTCTATATCAGTCTGTCGATCGAAAGTCCCAGTAGAAGAAACTGGAAAGATGGGTCTATGGCAGTCTTGGTCACAGCGCTAAATACAAAACTTTTATGCAACTTTACCATACTCTGGCGTCCAAAGATTCTCGAGGGACGCGTACTTGCGCGGGCACGGCAAGCAGCATGCAGATGGTGCGTCACGCTTCCTCTCCACTCGCGAGCACTGCACGTGCAGTTTGTCAGCGTGCTCTTGCCTGATGGAGTATTTTTTGGCTCTACTAATGCTTTGCGTTTAGCGCGCGGAATATGGATGGAGTGGCATTTGTGGTGGATATGGGAAATACACGATGACGTGCTAATGGCATCGTTATTTCAAGCAGTTTGTGTACGTCAGGCATTGTCAGAACTTTCCTTTCTTCGGTAGAGACGACAAACATAAAGCATCATGTTCTCGTGTCGCACTTTGAGGAAAGAAGAAATTAAGTTGTTAATCGTGTCAGTTTTTAGCAGTATTGTGACCTTTCTCAAATTGATATTACAAATCGCCCCTATGACTAGAGTAAAATATATTTACGGTATTACTGCCAACAATTATCATTTTTAGTGGGTTTTATTTTTGTTTGTTATCCGTGCAATTATATACTATGGTATTGGTATGAATCTATTGCTATCTAAATTCTTGTATAATCAGATGTTCAGAGAGGTACACCAGCATATATATCACAGGTAAAAACAGCGTTATTCATTCGTGCAGTATATAAATTAATAGAATGCACACATTTGACCAGCAGCACTAATATAATTTCATAATTATGGACTTTGTACGGATAGTAACAAGTCTATAAGAAATTATGAGGGGGGGGGGGGAGGAAACTTTTCCAGACCAGCTATGATCTTGGAATTTTGCGTCAGGAAAAGATTTAGAATTTTGTGAGGCTGGCATGGTGTCATATAAAGCATATGAGCAGTTTCCACAAATATTCTTTGTCAGCAGATACTTTTTTAACTCTGTCAAAATGTTTACATAATCTAGACAGAGTACCCACTACTCAGCATGTCGCACTGTTAACACAAAATTATGTTGTATTTATAAAAATGCGTGTGACTATAAAGCTACAAAAAAAAAAACAACATAATTCACTCAAAATTTTAACGAGCATTTATTAAATTTTGTTTTATTCTGTGCCAATTGTTTTGTCATCTTCACCTGCTAAAACCTGAATAAAAGGGTAAATAAACTGATCAGAAAAAACACAGTTTGTGAAAATGGATACCAAAGCACAAATTAAAAATAAGTTTCACACTGTATACAAATGGACTATAGAAATTTCGTCAGTACTGCACTAGAAGAAAACAGAATTCAAATAGGGCAAAACCTTTAATTTATGGATGCTCTGACCAGCAAATACACATTACAACTCGAAGCACTTCTGACCCGCACGATTTGCCTCTACAGCATTAGACCAGCAAGCCCCATTAAATGTGATCAAGAATAAAACTAGTTCATTTGCCTGTCACATACAAACATTTTTGTGTTGTCAGTGGATGCCCAGGTCAAATATTAAAGTCTAAAATATGAGGAAGGGGTTGGAAAAAAAGTTTGGATTTTTTTAGTCACACCTGTACAGAGCCTTAATTAAAAATTGGTTAATCCATTGTTCTCTCCATGATTGAGGAAGATTCCAAGTATCAACTCTTGATCCACAGACTTTAATTGTAATTACTTTCCCCCCTCTGATTCATTAAAGGGTATCATGCCTGGAAGACTAAACCATGTCCCAGCTCACAATGTTCTGTACTTTGCAAAAGCATGTAAAATATGCACAGATATTTTTTTACATAAACTCATTCTCTTACTCATGATTGATAAAAAAGGAAAAACATGACTTTCATAACTTCCAAAACAGTTTATTTTTAATGTGCATAATCATGCATATATATGCACATGCAAATTATTACACAAATGCACAAAGTCAAAATGAGTCCCATATCCATGTGACCCACGATTTTGAATTTATCAAGTCATCTCTGACAAGACTGAGTCGAGGTACCTGCAAGAACACACAAAATCATGGTGAAATTTAAATAATCCATATGAAAAATTCTGAACTTGTGGGCACAAACATTTGGCCAGCAGATATGCAGTCAGGAGATTACTCGAAAGTTTGTGGTTGTTTGTGTTTTATGCCATGCCAGCAACTAAGTCAAAAGCCTTTGTTGGCAAGGTGCCTAATTTGAGTTTGCATAATTTGAATTTGTAGAATTAGTAGAATCCTAGACATCTAATAATCATAACACTGCGAAGAGGTGGAGCTTTTCAGCCCACTTCATTCTTCAATCTCCTGTTGAACACTTGTTAACAATAGAACTGGACAAAGAATGTTAAAAGAAACATACAAAATATAAATGGAACCGCTTCTATGATAAAAGGGTGAAACTGACCTAAGCTGGTTCTCATACTGGCTGCGTTGTTGGCGAAGAAGCTGAAGCAATGGGTCCGACTCAAATTCTCCATCTGACTTGTACTCTGTATGAACACACACATATAAAGGCAATCTGTTATATCATCAAATAGAAACATTAACATAAAAGAAGGCAGCGTGAAGAAACAAAACTAGAATCTCCCATGTCTTGTTCTATCACATAGGCCTGCACTTTATTTTCCAAGCACATTTATGTAGGCACATTCCCTCATGCACATGAGTGAACACACAAACACTTGTGTACACTACCTTCAGCATCATGCAGTGATAGCTGGTGACTCTGAGACGTTTGGAAAGGGTGACTACTGGAATAGACAAGCGAACATGAGCTGTCTACACTTGACACCAAAGACTCTGAGACATCAAACAGTCTGTCATGTACCACCTGCACATTGCAACATTTGCTTCAGTCTTCCAATGGTTAGTTAATAAAATTATCAGCTTTAAAAGTGTTACTGTCAGATTTTCACAGAATGCGTTTACTCTTTGCATTAGTGGGCATTTTATCTAAGTCATATAATATTTTTCATTTAAAGGCAGATTAGAAGTGTATGTGCAACAAAACATGAAAAACAACTATTTTCCTTCAATTCAAATCAGAAACTCACCTGTCCAATGGCTGCAGTAACAGGTGTCCGAGCAGGGCTACTGCTGAAGTGAGGCGATGGCATGACCTTTGACTTTTCTAATTTCTGTCTTAACTTCGCTTGAGCTGGTGTTCCTGGCTCACCGAATAGACCATGCCCTCTTCTGTCCCCAGCATCAGGATGGCTCTGGCCAGGAGCAAATCTTTTTTCAAGTCTGAAGTCTTCTAGGGTACTACTAAGGACCTGAGTGTCCTTGACAGGTTGTTTGTTAGTATTTTTAAGTCGCGTCCTTAGAATCTGCTGTAAATCCGGCATGTCTCCGCTGTCGACGAGATACTTGTTACTGCTTCTTTCACAGGTTGAGCCTTTTCCCCCATCCATCTCGGACTCCCCCTGAGATGAATGGACATCCAAGTTCCTAGGAAAACTGGATACCTCCTTCAATCTCTGTGATCCCCTGCTAACACCCTGTTGGATTTTGTTTTCCTGGACAACAAAGTCGCCACTTGGTGACGGAAGAGAAGTCTGCTCACCATTTTGGTTTGGTTGTAGCATATCTGGAAGGGAGGCAACTCTTCCAAACCCCAAGCTCTTGCCTGTGGCATCTTTTTTTCTGCTTCCTCTGACATTTGGGGGATATTTCTGCCGGTCAGGATTTTTTTCAGGAGTGTCACCACCATCATACACATGCGGCTTTTCAGCCTTAAGAAACTGTCTATACTGGGTAGTATTTTGGTTTTCTGGTTGTTGAGTCTTTTCTCCCTCTCCTACTGAGATAGCTACTTGCTTTATACATTTGTCTATCCGAATATCCTCCTCTGTCCTTTTCCCCTTACAACTAAACTTTGCCCCTGAACTTTCAGCAGCTGTGTGAGGTTGCTGGCTACTATCACAAGGGTCTACCCCCTCAGAAGTTTGCAAAGACATGTTAGCATGCTTTGGTTTCAACCCTTCTGAAGGCTGCAAGAGTATGTGGACATTCTTTTTCAGATCTACATGTTGTGGATCCTCTGTCTGAACAGAAGAGTCAGCCTTTCTAGAAAAGGACCACATGGGCACCTTGAGAACTTCATTTGTAGACAATGTGGGCAGAGTCTGAGGAGTCGTCTGAACTGCACTATCCATCTGTAAAAAAGGCAAACCCATCAGCATTTTTATGCTGTCATTTTTCTTTCAACACAGACTCAAACACACACATTCTCACTCACACATGCACAAGCGTGCATTTTGTAGGAACCATAAAAAAGTATACATGTAAGCCAAAGACAGTCCGCAATTTCCGAAAACTGAATTTCTTACAAAGTCATTGTTTTTGAAAATAAACAGCATCTGGGCATAGTCCCTGGTTTATGCAGATCACTTCCTCCTTCCAATAAAAAGAAACTCTTTTTTGATGAGAAAAGTACCATAAACCAAAAAGTAGCAAATGTTCTGGTTTAACCCCAGCGCTTTCAAAGCTTTAATATCTACACTAAACCTAACCCTAACCCAGTGCTACACTAACCTTAACCCTCTCCACTGGTGTCCCCATTTTATAAAGTATGTGAAAACACACACACACACACTCATAAAAACTGTTTAATGTTAAATAAAATAACATCGTCTCTACCAAAGACAGGATGTGTGTGGCTGCTGGCGATCATGTGGCCTGCCACCAAAACTGTAAATTAGAGGGCAGATGGTGTCGTTTAAATGCTTGTAAAGCAGACACCTGACCTTAACCATGTGATGCTTACCACAGTCAGAGTTTCTTTTACAATTCGCTCAACTTGTGCTTCCCTCACAACTTGTGCTGCAACTGCTGTTTGTTGAAGAAGCTTTTTTCTGAACTCTTTAAGTCTAGTGGCTACTTCTTCCTGTATGCAATCATCATCATCATTACAGCACAATTATCATCTTAGACTATTACAACTGAAGTGGCTAATAATAATGAAAATCAACTTAAGTATACTAAGCAGTGTTTCAGTTTCATGACAAGGAAAATGCAATTAAAAGTTGTAAACATGTAAAAATTCTCATTTTTAAAAGTAAACAGTAAGCCCCTCAAAAATCAACTAGGAAACAGATGGTTGTCTGGTAATTATCTAGCAAGACCTTCCAAAGTAAACATCATTCAGTGCAATGCTCTAAGCATGATTGTCTTAAAAATAACATTTACATCAGCGGGTGTTGTTTTATGCAGTGTAGTTTCATCCTGCCGCAACAATGGAAATTGTTTGGCCTGCTCCATCTTGTGCTGCAAACGCCATTTATACAGGATGTCATCTTCAGACCTTTTTATCCCCATGCTTCCAAATCTGAAGTCATTCACCCCATGGTGCACTTCCCCTGTAGTTTGACCTGTGAAGCAAACACCACACATCCTTTATGCCACTGCATTAAATAAAAAAAGAAGTTTGAATAAGCTGGTTACAAAAATCTTACAACCTCCAAATATGAAGTTGCCACAATCACCAATACATGAACTCTCCATGGAGGTGATGCATTACTTTGTGTGTGGCTGTGCAAATGCATGTGTGCCAGATTTTGAATGTGCATATTAGCTGAGACAAGGAGTACAGGACATGTTTACAAATTTATATTAGTTTGATCCTGACAGTCTTCTGTTCAGCCTGTTCTAAAGCTTTATCTACAGAGCTAAACTAGTTCTATGGTCATAATTTAGAAAGAATCTAGGGTTGTGACCCTTTATCTCTGATGGTTAAGTTCTGTAGATCTGTATCCGAAAATAGTGAGCACAATTGCCACAGATATTGAGAGATCTCACATATTTTATTATTATTATTAAGTGTTTAGATATTTTAGATATGTCTATATATATATATATATTTATCTCCATGTGAAGTAGTTGGGGGATAAAATGGAGAGACTACAAGCATTACAGGCATCCTTAAAAAAAGTAAAAAAAAAAAACAAACATCAGTCTAGGTTTTAAAAAAATTGCAGCACAACACAATTATTTGTAATAGCTTACTATGTAAGGGTTATGCATGTAACCTTACTATGTAACCTGCTAAAAACAAAAAGTACAGCAAATAAAAAAAATGCTAGGACACTTGAAGTGGCACAGAGTTCTCTCTCTCTCACACACACACATACGTGGTAATAAGGATGGGCGAACAGCAGGTTCTGAAAAGCTGCTGATGTCACTCCCTGTTGAGCCTAGTCCATCAGTGCTGACCACAGGTTCTGAGGAGGCCAAACTCTGAGCACTAACAAAAAGAAATTAGCTGTAAATAAAATAATGTTTAATGATCTAGAACAGCTGAACCCTTTACTACTATTACTGTTGTTATTCACATAATTTAAAAATGCTTCACTTACATATGCTCTATAAAAATCAGGGACCATAGCTCATCATGGCAAAGGAATTCTGATACTGTATAATAAAAAGAGAAAAAAAGACCCCATGGTCAATGGTTTGGAACAATTACATAAAGGGTAACAGAAACCATTCCACAACTTCACCATCCCATGATACCCAGGAAAGACCAGGTATGCACCTCTGAAGCAAACGTTCAGCTTTATGCTGCAGCTGCTTTGTCATCTCATCCTGCTGGTCATGTTCTTGCAGCCTCTCTGCTGTCAGACCAGTGTATCTTCTCTGTGACTCTCCTTCCTTGCCAGCCAGGCTCCCTGTGCTGCTATTTGAGGATGCACTTGATCCCCATAACTCACGTTTCTTCTCCTGCAACTTCATTCGTTCCTCCCGACTAGTGGGTGTGCCGTGCCGAAATCGTTCAATGTATCTGTTGTGAGAGAAACAAGGCTATCATTCTAATTTGTTGTGCTTATTTCTGTGGTGTGCTACCGCTGCTACAGACTATTATTTAACAGAGCTAAAATAAAGATACATTGGGACTAATAAAGTTGGTCATTGTCATTGACAGGCTGCATTTCCAGAAGGCTAGAATAGTGAATTTTACTCATTGTGACACATAAAGCAGCCAGGGAAATGCCTTTTTTCCAACACCATCTCCCATCAAAATTACTATTCTTCAAAATATTTTTAGCTTAGCGCATTAGTCTTCCACAAACATGTTTCCTGTCTTTGACCACCAAAATAAACAAAAATACCAGCATTTTGTACTCTTAAGATTGTGAATGTTGATGTTACAGAACTTAATATATTTTGGGATGATACAACTAAGTAAAATGCAAACTACCTTCATCTTTTACAGATTAATACAACATAAAAACATGCAGGATTTTGATCCAAAAATCTGCCTTCCTTTTGCACAATACCCTTCTCTTGTTAATGATGCTGTAGGTTTCAAACAAAAGATGTGAAAAGTAAACTCACTTCCGCAGCACTGAGCCCTCCTCTATTGGCACCTGTGGAAAGAGTTGCTCAGGAATATCATCTTGCAAAGTGGAAGGGTAGTTACTTTTTATAAGCTGAGAAGCTTTGGCCTTGGAGGAGGCTGTATCATGTCTAGATGCTGCATCATGTTGCATCTTGGCATGAACTGTTCTTCCGTCCTCTTCGGCACTATGATTGTCATGTCCAGCATGAAAACTAGAACATACAGTGTTAAAAAGCAGATTTCATCCTTAGAGTGTATAATCATAACAATTAACAATTACAATACTTTATACTTGCATAAAGAAAGCCTTTTATTTTCAACACTTATTTCTCAATTTAAAAATCATATTTCAGCTTGACAAAGTGTAAATAATAACACAAACTAAAACAAAGTGTCTTGAAAGTCTTAGTTCATAATACATAGTCCTTTTCAATGTATTTATAATTCTATTGTGAAAAAACAAGTGCAGTTCAGATTGAGATTATTTTTCTATTTTTTTTTACCTGGGAGAAGAGGGTCGCTCACTGTCTGGCCAAGATTCATCAAATTTGTCACTGGGTGGGCTTGCAGGGGTCTGTTTAGGCGATGACGTAAATGGTCTTATGGTGTGGCTTTGTGCTAAAAAATTCTTTTCAGCTTCATCTTGCACTTGCGGTAATGAACCTTCAGTTCTAATGGGGCTGAGAACTAACTGTGTACAGTGATTAAAAATAACCAATAATACTGACATGCACTGTGAAGTACGGACATACTGTACCAAAATAAGTAATTCTAATACTTTCAAATGATAAGGATGATGATAATCACACACACACACACAACGTGTGACCCTTTTCTCCTTCTATCAGACAATAAACCACTATCAGCAAAAACTTGTGACAGCAAGAAAAAACACTAGGAAAGAGACTTTTGAAACAAGTCTTCAGTGGCTCTTTGAAATTGTGAATAATCAATGTAAAGCAGGTTAAATAAAATAGGAAAAGGCATAATTGCCAAGCATTCAGCATGAAGTATTTGTATTGCGCGCCATTATATTCTTGCCAGTTTTTAACTGACGTCTAAAACCATATCATTCGCTAAAATTCTATTCAACACTTTTTTATGGTGTATTTGATGGAGTACTTTAAATACTGCACTTGCCTTTTTCTCTGATAGTGTCAAAGGACGCTTTTTAGAAGGATGATAAAATGCTCTAGGCAGGGGATCCTCGTGGAATGGATTTTGACTGTCAAAAATCCATTAAACGTAATTATATTTGTATCGGGCTTTGTGAAAAGATAATTATAAGTAAAAAACCAGCAAAATATATCATAACCTACCATAAACAATTGTAAGCAGGGGCAAAGCTTATAGTATTAATAAAGTATGTCGCTGCACCAGTTTCCTAAGCACCTGTGTATGTGTGTTTCTAATAATTATTTTCAATGTGATATTATTTATTTAGGTTCCCGGTCGATTCGACTAGGGTCGTTCCGACTAAGGTCGTTTCGACTAGGGTCATTTCGACTAAAGTCGATTCGACTAGGGTCAGTTCGACTAACGGTTGTTTCGACTAGGGTCAGTTCGACTAAGGTCATTTCGTCTAACGGCCGAGTCATCTATAGGACACATGAAATGGAAAAAAATTGAAGTGTTAATAAACGATTTAAATCTATCATGTAAATAGTGCTAATTGTCACACAGACTCAACAAGCACTTAAACGCTCGATGCTGGCGACGCATCCAACCGTCCCTAAGTTTAAAAATTGACGCTCACACGTGGGAACAGTAAAAAACACGCGTTTATTAAAGATGGAAGAAAATTATAAGAGAGAAGAAGAAAGGGTGAACACTGCCAAAAATAATGTCAAGATAACACATACAAATAAACGTCCCTGCAGAATGAACAAATTAATGGAAACCAGCGCAGCCGTACAGGGGTGCAACCATACGTAAGGCGGGTACAACATAAGACAACCTCCCTCCCCGATGCACCTTATAACGAAAGTTAAAGTGAGAGTTGCGAGGAGGCAGGCTGTCATCAAGCAGTCCGCGTCCTTTAGCATTTCATTCGTCATATAGACGACTCAACCGTTAGACGAAGCGAATAGTCGAACCAACCTTAGTCGAAACGATCCTATTCGAAACGACCGTTAGTCGAATTGATCCTAGTCGAATCGACCTTAGTTGAAACGACCCTAGTCGAAACGACCGGTTACCTTTATTTATTATTAACACAAGTCCAACTAGAATTTGTCTATTTGCACTTACTATAAAGTGGGTTTGGGGGGGCAAACAGTAACTCGCGATAAACGCGTAAATAGTATATGCGTATTAGATTTAGAAGACAGTTTGCTTTGCAACTAGCTGTTTCAACACACTGCTCAACAATAAATGATTACATCTATGTTTAGCAAGTTCGAACAGGCATTTGATCCATTCACATACAAGCGTAAAGACTTATTTGACAGATGTATTCAACGACGCATAAAACATAATTGAAAAATCCTTTATACCTGATCATCTTTGAATATCCCTTGCCAGTCACACTTAACATTTTGCAAAAGTTAACACATCATCACTTTCTATACCAAAACAAAACTTCCGTTCGTATCGAAGCGCCATGTGCCGCAAATCGTCGTCGTTAAAATGCTTCCCGTGAGATGTATAATTCTTTACGTTAAAATAAATTTCAATAATGGCTTTTTTGATGTTTTGTGATCACTTGTGAATTGACGTATAAGAAAATAAACTATTATAGCTAAATACTTTAGTGATTTACGTACGTTTCTAGGCGTGAGCATTTTATTTGTCGCGAAAGTTTAAAATGCTAGAAACAGTAGTTTTAATTAAGCGTCCCTCAAAGCTCTTTAACAATGATGTTTTATGACGTTCCAAAGGCTGTAAATGAAACAAACTAAATAATGAAGATACTTTTAAAAGTCATTACGACTCACGTATGACGTTCTTCACGTAGCCAGCGGTTGCTTCGAACGCTGCCTTGTTCGAACATGTTTTATTTTCATAAGCGGTCTTAATTCAAACATTTTCGAGATCATATGTACTAAACAAGATTTATTTCTATTCTAAAGTAAAAAAGACTGACAACAATCTCCTAAAGGTTTGTGAATTATGATTCAGTATCAATTTCTGCTGTGGAAATTGTAATTGTTGATTGACTTGGTGTATAATTATTAATTCAAGCGATAATGCAGATCCATGTACAAATACGATCGCAGCTTGAACTTCAGGAATTCCATAAACTGTGATTTGTTATCCTTATTGTATTTGCATAGTTTGGATTTGCATGTAGATCTGTGATGTATGGGAAAGAATAGTGCTTGAGAGGAAAAAAATCAAAGTCAGAGGATGAAGAATCTGACAGGACCATCAAGGGCCAGGTACCGCCTAAGCCCAAATGAAGTTGAACAACTCAGAAAGGAAGAAACTGATCGACGAAGAAAACTACGCATACTACAGGTTTGAAAGACATGTTTCCTTACAATGTATTTAAATATCTTTGATTCTTCTGAAACGAATTTAACTGCATTTCTGTTGTGCTGTCTTTTTGTTGCCAAGATTTTTTTTCAACAGGCAGGTTACAAAGATTTCTTCAGTTCCAATTAGTTCTCTAAATTTGGAGTCATTAATAAGTGCCCCGACAAGGACTGAGACAATTGGACTTAAGGAAATTTGATCAGTCAGTACCGAAGAATGACTGGAATTTGTGGTTAAACTGTCTTTATAGCCACACACAGCATCGACAATATATTTTAAAATACCTAGCAACTATTAAGTTAATGTCATTTTTGTTGCCTCACAGGTGCGAGAGCAGGCGAAATCAGCAGCAGCCAAAATTAGGAATGATGTCAAACAAGAAAGAGAACGTCAGCTGCTGAAGCTTGCAAAGCAGGTGGAGGTGGGTTTCCTTACCTTACCTTATTTCCTTACCAAGTATGCCTAATAACTGAATTTGTCTCAGTACATATATAATATTGTTCCTTCCAGCTACATTTACATAGCCACTTCAGTGAAAAGAGTGGTGGCAGAGTTAAGGGCACACGCACCCACTGAAAAGCAAGCCGACCTTACTCAGCACACAAATTCACATCAATGAGATAGCAAGAACTTTTTTCTAGATGCAGAGATATTGAAAGATGTATCCATGTGCAGATGTGGGTACAAACTGCTGTAGAATGATCAGATAGGATGCTGGGGTATGATCACTACTCTCTCACAAGTCATGTGGTTATTGTGGTTGCAGGAGGAGCTACAGAATGAAAAGCAAGAGGAAGTGATGAGACTAGAAAAACAGTATGAGAATACTCTGCGCACTGTTGGGCAAGCTCACTTGCAGGCTAAAGTCACTGTAAGTGGCTAGGACCATGTTTCTTAATTTTTATTTTGCAGAAGACTCTTTTTCCCTTATTTAAATAGCTTGCATGTGTGTGTGCACATGCACCATGCACAAGTTGGTGGTGCATGCACACACATGCCTGTACTCTGATATTTAAATCTGTGTAATGTGCATATTGAATAATTTTATTTCTTTGTTTGATAACTTCTTTAAACATTTATAATTCCAAAGTTTTTATGTTTTTGCAAATTCATTTTGGGTTTTAGTTTTTCAACTTTACAAAACTCTTCAATTACTATTCTGCTCTGCTTATAAATCCAAATTATGTGTGTAAGTAGAAGTAAACGTTATATTTTTCTGTGCCAGTTCTTGGCAGTTACTAGTGATTTGCACTCCCTCATGCTGGTTTTGAATGGCAAAGTTTTGCTTAGCTTAGTTGTTGCAGCAGCTAGCTGTACTGAAGTATGCATGCTTGTTTTACAACAGGACAAGAGCATTTGCCACTTGCAGCAGCACCAGGTGGCTCTGGAGAATAAGCAGAAAGCAGATCTTCGTCATCAAGAGGCTTTGCGAAAAATGGCCGTTGACAAAGCATACAAGGAGTATGAAGACACCAAGAATATCCGAAACAGGTATTATTGTAACATCGACTTCATAGATTTTCACAGAAAATATATCTATTGTAAAGATACATTTCTGAAGTTATTCATTTTGTAAATATATTTTTTAAAAGATATTCTTAATTTGTTTTAAACAGTGTTATATAAATACTCCAGAGCTGTCTTGATTGTAAAAGTTTTCCTGATGAAATACCAGTGGTTTAATTTGATATTTTTCAGAAGTCACCAGAGAAATGACATTTAAGCAGTAATATATATTGTAGTTATACATAACAAAAACAGTTGCAGGATATTGTGCAATAAACCAAAAATTTCAATAGTTTCAGAATCAATCTTACATTACAGTATGTTTTTAAAAGAATGTCAGATTGTTTTGTATTGCTTTCTCACTTCTAAACTTCAATGGTGCAAGCATTTAAAATTTTTCCCTTCATCCTGAATTTTCAATGATGTAGACATTACATGGGGCTTGTTATTTTATCATCAGAAATGCTGCACTAGAACAAGAAAAGAAGCGAGCAGCAGAAGTGGCTGCTCGCCCACCACCTGCACCAGATGTGGTGTCAGAGGTCATGGGAGAAACACGCAAACAACCTAGTAAGTTAGAATTGGATGATGCAACAATACAGTTAATAATTTTTGTCAAGCAGATTCACAGGCTTATAGCATATAAACTTATTAATGCAGTGGTGCATGAAGAGGTCTTGAAATTACATGAACTGAACTTGTAAATATTGTTTCCAATTTTATTTTTTAATTAGCTGGTGATTGCCACGTCATTCCTCAAATACATGTTGACATTGCACAGGTAAACCAATTCCACTGACTGACTTGAATGCGTTTTCTGCCACCCACTACCACATTCCAGAGTTTGCTGTAGAAAGGGCTTCTCAAGAACAACAGGTAATTTTAAATTATATGGAGAGGTGTGTGTGTGTGTGTGGAGAGGAGAAGAGAAAAAAATACTCTTTAAAAGTTCTTGCAATCACTAGATTTCGGAGGTATCTAGTTTTGATTATTTATATATTGTGATTTTTTTTCAGTAGATCACTTGCTTACAAGCATGAAGCCGGTGTGAGGACTGAAAATGTTTTGTCTAGCTGCTTGCTATTACTGTGGTGTCAGATTTAGAATATCTTGCAGTAATTTATTTAAAGGTCTGAATTTGTAATGTCTTTATAATGAATCTTGCTACTTTCGTGAAAGCACAATGGGAAATTGGCTGGAGAAGGTGAAGATGGGAGGGTGAAAGAAGAACTCGAAGAAAAAGCAAAGAGGGAGCATGACCAAATGATCCGTGCACGTATCCGTGGCAATGAGGCATTGAAAAAAGAGAAACTAAAGCATGTGAGTATGACATAAAATATGCTGGAGACTGCATTCTTTTTGAACTGGTAATGTATACACTCCTGAGCACACTTGCAGACTTAACAACGATGTAGGTGTTGAAAATTAGTCTGGGTTATGTTATAACTGTTGCTCAAATTTTCTAGATCTAAAGACAGCAAGTAATTACATTGAGGAGCTAGCTGGTTCATACTGGATATAATTTTCTGACAGCTGCAGCTATACTTTGCTTTATTCAGTCATCCATTCATTTTTTAAGCTGAACTGGCTGACCTATGCTGGTCCGCCCATCCTGGTCATGGTAGTGGTGGGGTAGAGGATATATTGGCCAACAAGGCTCATCGTCTATGTCTTCTTTGGCTTGCAAATTGTCACACCTATTCATTTTTCCGTTAAATTCTATTGACTAATCAAAGTTCTCAGGCAAGAATTTTTATTTGTAGTTCTAAGATTCCTCATTTTTTTTCTCGATAGGAATATGATGCGCTTATGGCAGACCTCAGTCTGCAGCAGCGACTTGATCGCAGACGTCGACAAGGTGTAGTGGCAAAACTACCTGTAAGTATAAAATTTAAAGCCATTTTTAACTGCCTCTTGGGAGGTTTTATAATGAAGGTTTGCAACATGCGACCATTAATTTACAGCAGAGAAGATACTTCAGATGGATACAAAAGGAGTTGCATCATAATCACAAGCCAGGTTTTATTTATGGATACAAAACATGGATGTATGGATATAAAATTATATATATAAATATAAAATTCCAATTAAGGAATTTTGTAGTGGTACTTGAGAAGTAATAGTTTTGATGTCTTTTGTTTCTGAAACAATAGAAACAAGTGTTTCTGCCACCAGACCGGCGCCTGGAAGAAAAGGAAGACAAGCAGTTAGAGATGGAACGGGCCTTTGAGGACATGTACATGCAACAAATGAGTATGTCGCTGTGTCTTTGCCACCACACCTAGATGTAATGGATTTCTTAAGAGCTTATTTCTAGATTTCTCATGCTTATATATATATTTATATGGCCTTTGTCAGTCATAGGTGACCATGGATGGAATGTTCTAGCATTATCTCAGGAGTAAATGCATGCATTAGATTTGAATTATGCATCACAAAAGACTTATTAAATAAAACATGTTTAAGATACTGTGAACTGTTTGAATTATTCATGTGAGATCATTACTCTCAGTGTTGCTCATTGTCTGGGACAAGCGAGGCCATATATATTCATAGAAGATAAATTAAAAGGTGTCTTTAAAAGATTAGCCTAATAATTGCTTAATTTCAAGATTAATACTAGAGAGTTATTATGAGTATATGGATCCTTAGAATAATTATAAAAGAAAAAATTTCTCATGACAAACATCTTATTTGCATTATTAGCAAAACAAAAAATGGGAAAAGATTATTTGGGAATCCCTCTTTTGAGCACCTGGTACAGTCTCATAACCATATTACTCCTTCCTCTTATACCCCTCCCTTCCATACACACATTCTGAATGCCACAAATATGTTATTTAAGTCATGGGATTTTTACTTGAAATCTTTATAGATGTGAGCGGAGACATGTCGCTGACATTAGACCCAGTCCCTCTGTCCTCACTGGGTGAAGATTCAACCTCCGTCACTGAAAACTCACCTGTCATCATGCCAAGCCTTCCTCGTCTCAACCCTGCTCTGAGGGAGCTTACTAATGTCTCACGCAGTCAACGGCAGGCAAGTCAAGAGGGAAAGCCAGGTAGGAAACGTAGGGTTTGTGTAAATTCATTAAGGTCATCATTTGACTTGATGATGGAAGCTACAGAGACAAGCAGTTAGTGTTTAGTGTTCCTTTACCTTCATCACATATGTTGTGTGTCTCTTTTTAGTGACTTGTGGCAACATTTGACTGAAATTCCATAAATTTTGAAACCAACTTAGCAGCACTGGTGCAGAAATTTTTCAGAATATCTTACTGTTTCAAAGTGTTTAACAAAACAGACTTTTTATTAATTGTTTTAAAGAAATAACCTAGTCAGAACATTTTTTTACTGGTGCATATAGTAGTATGCTTGTGCATGGTTGTCCTTGATAACTACAAGCTTAAAGAAAGCATATAAAATAAACTAATTTTTATTTGCAGAGACAACACTGAAGAGGCTTCTCAGTAAAATCAAGGAACAGCGTAGTGAGGCAGAAGAGAGTCTTGTACAGCCGGCATCATGTGGCTTGAAACATGCTGGTGAGATGATGAGATTATCTGATCCGACAATTAGGGACGTTCACATCAATAGATGGAGCTTATGACTTATTTGCAGTAATTTATGTTGTAGACAAGATATTCTTATATTTTATAAATGTGCAATTGAGTTACTCCAGCTTGTGCCTTCTTAAGTAGAATAGAAGTATGCCAAGGTATTGCTACAAGACAGATCATTATGAACATGGTTTTAACAATCTGCTTTTGAAGTATATTCAGCCTACAGGTGAAAAAAAGCTATGGCAAGGGGTAATTTACTGGGTCTGCCTTGCATCCTTGTTACCCAAACAATTTTCTTAAATGATAATAACAGTTCGAGAACAAACATGATAAGATAATGTTTGGCAAGGACTTAGAGAACTACAGAGGTGGTTGCCTTCTTGTATGCAGGTAGTAGGCCTCAGGAACACAAACACAGGTCTAGATCTCAACATACAGCTGCTGGACAGAGCCACTCTGTTCCCAGTCACTCTGCAACGAGACCTGACCCACAGCTAGACCTTTCACCTCTCAAAAGTCCGAGTAATGAGAAGCCACAGAAGCAAAAGGACCTGCTGGTGGAGTGCAAATCAGTTAGTCCAAGTTCTGTTATTGTGCTATCACAGCTACACTCATTGTTAGTACTTGAGACATCTACATACTCCACTGCATGTAGTATTTTCTTGAAATGATTGCAAAATTAATTTTTAATCAAAATATAAGAATCTACAACCTTTTCTGGATCATGAACTCAAAGAGGTTTTTTTCAATAACGGAGATGGTCTGAGCCAATAATTATTTTTGAGAGAACAGTGGATCATTGTGTTGATTTTTCCCTTCTTAGAGAGACGTGCTGCCACAACAGCCATCATCACCAGCCCCTATTAGACCTGATGGTGATGCTGGTGATGACCTCTTTCTGGAAAGACTGAAGGAGAGACTGCAGACACTAGAGTAAGTGTGGAATTTTGAAATAATTAGTCTAAGAATAGCATAGGCACTTTTTACAAGGAATTATATATCCAACTTGGCAGGCAGTAAACTTAAAGCTGTTTTCAAGCTTCACTGAGATTTAAAAAAAAACAAACTCATCTGCTTTTCTGTTTGGGGGCATACAAAAATTATCATCCACTTTTAACTTCCCTTGGAGTAGCAAATATAGTTCCGTTTAAATTTACCTGTTTCTAGGCACACATAATTTGCCGATTAACTTTGAACATGTTTCCTAACCTTAGGGCTCAGAAGGATTACTTGGATAAAAAGATGAAAGAGCAACACAAGGAGCAGCAGTGCTTTGGAAACACAGTGTCAGTTACAACTACAATCTCATCAGCACCCCAACATCGCCACCCCACAGCTGCCAGCCAGCCTTTAATCTCTGACCATATATCTCTATCTCAGACAATGTCTGATAATACAGGTGCACAATCTATAGGTCAACCTCGATTTAGCACCTTGGGCAGTGGAGGTAAACCTCATTTTGAACCTCAGATTCTCTCAAAACCAGTCCCAGAAACTGAACCAGCAAGGGAGACAGCAGGGGCCAATGTGGGTCAACTGCCTTTTGCCAGCAGTGTTGGATTGGCACCTTCTATCTCCCAGAGCCAGAGTTTATCCAATCTTTCTTTTGGTGCTAGGCATACCCTGTTAACAGGAGCCGAGCTTGCCTACCCAGTAGTGGGTTTGCAACCAGCCCCTGCTAGATTTTCAACAAGCGTCAGCTTATCATCTGTTGTACGACATACACCATTTGGACCAAGCTATTCATCTGCTGCTCCTGTAGGTGGGCTGATATTTTCAAGTGCCCCTGCAGCTTCTGTAGGTCAAAACCATGGTCAGTCAGCAGATAACCTTCTGAATGCAGTGGCTGGCTCTGTGTCAGCCCATACTGTTGGCTCATCTGCTGCAAGACCAGCAGTGGTCACATCCGTGGGATCTCTAACTGAGTTTCTTCCCTATTCAGCTTCTCTGACATCTCACCTCACAGGGAGGACACACCAACCTGTCACTACGCATGCTTCTTCCAGTGCTGTGCCTACAGTTTCAGTTTTTTCAAAGTTGACCGGCAGAACATACCAGCCGCTTGCTACAACCCTGTCATCTGCTCAGTACCCAGGAAGACAGACAATCTGCCACGCAGGTGGAGAGGGTAACATAAACATAGAAAGCTTATCAGGATCATTCCCATGCCAGAAACTTGCAACCAGGTCTGAAACTTTGGTCGGGGCTTTTGGAAGTCAGCTTGGCTCAGGATTCAGTGAGCAGGAGGGCATTCAAAGGATAAGGGATTATCAGCGCCAGCTGGCCGAGAAACACGCAGAGCGTATGCGGTCGCTGGCAGAGATGCGAATGAGAATTGAGAGTGGACAGATTAGTAGGGTCGAAAGCAAGACACCATCCCTGTCGGAATCAGCGTCAGGTCTAAGGCAGCTCCCAGATCCTGTTGTTTTGGCTCCTTACACCTTGCACACATCCAGTGAACAGCCTCCAAAATTTCCTGCTTCTGCCATTACACTAGCTGGTGCTCTGAAGCCATCCACAGCTGCTGGTTTCCCAAACTCTTCAAGAGCTCATCAGGCTACAAGCTCTATGCAAGGAGCTGTAATGAACTCAAATGCTCTCAGGACTTACAGCCTTGGGGTCAGTGATGGAGGGGATGCATTTTTTAGCACAGCCACAGGTGAGAGTCTCCCTTCTGGAAGCAAGCTGGACAGTATTCGCAGGTCACTTCCTTTCGAAAACCCTGATGAAAGCCAGCTGAAGGATGATGCTGAGTGTGCAAGAGACCCATCCATGGCTGACGACTCCCACCTATCCTCATCCACGGAGCGTGGCAGTCCAGCTCTTGCCAGTCATTCTAAGTCTGTGGGATCACAATCAGTAGACTCAGATGGATCCATTGGGGCTTCATCTCTCATTGCACGTGCAGAGGAAAAACGGTTGAACTTTGAACATCGCAGACAGGAGCTGCAAGAGCAGCTGGAGGAGATACAGCGCAAGAAGGATGAACTCTTTCAACATTACCATAGGAGGCAGCTGCAGGTATCATTTAAAGAGACAGATCTTCGTGGGAAGCTGCATGATGCACAAACCATCTCCACTGTCTCTGTAGCACCAACACCAGCACCAACTCAAGCATTAGCTTCATCGGGAGATGCTACAACATATTTCTCACATATGACTGCTGGTCAAGCTTTGCCCTCAGCTTTGGATACTACTCAGACCAGCACAGCTAGTCCATCAATGGAATTAGAAGAACAGTCTTTCTCTTCCAGAGGCAGTGGCATTCGCAGCTGGGCCAACATACTAGATGATTTTTCATTGCAAAACAAAAATCAAGGTATTTTCAAGAGTTCCAGCAGCATGACTTTAGAAGAACTCAGTTTCACTTCCAATGACATGCCGAGAAGACTAGGAGAAAATGGCCTATCTAATTCTAGCACAAGTGTCCTTCAAGAACGATCAATTCTTAGTGGTAATGGAGGAATGTCAATGGGCTCAGCATCCCTAGAAGAAGAGCGCCTCTCTACCCAAAGCAGCCTTGAAAACCTTGTGAGCCTGCCTCATCTATCTTCCCAAAATTACTCCAGTTTTCTCCCAAAACAGCAGCCAGACTCTGGACCCATAAAAGCAGGCACAACTGCTCAGCCATGGCTGGAGCTCTTGAAATCTGTCTCGTCTGCATCAGAAGATGACCTCACTACTGCGCGCTTACCCCCACCTACCTCACAATCTGCAGTTCTGCCCATCGTTGACTACCAGCCCCATGAGCTAAGCACCATCATTGAAGTGGACACACCGCAGACTGCAAACAAGACAGTCCCTGTGATTGGAGGGGCCCCACCTCTGCCGCTTGCTGGAGGAGGGACAGCTGGCTTTTGCGGACCCACTGGAGGAGGTGGTGCACGCAGATGCATTGATTTTAGCAAGCACAGTTCAGCAGGGGAAGATGAAAAACCTCCTGAATCCAGATTCTCAGCTAGCGGTGGCAGTGGGTCTTCTGGTAGCTCAGGAAAACACACTGTCATTGAGGTATTTCACCACATCCCTCTCGCAGACTCTGATCTGCTTATTGACTTAGGAGGACCTTTGGCAGACACAGACAAGTTCAGAAGAGAATCATGGAAAGCAGGTGAAATTACAAGAAAAGGGCCTCTCTTCCAGGCTGCACATTCGACAGGGCAGGGATTAGACCCTCTGCAAACTACAAGAGATGCTTCATCCTCCAGTGGCTTTGAGTTCTTTCCCTTGGACTTGACCTCAACTGCAACCCATTCAACAGAAGAATCTCTGGCTCAACGATTCCTGGACTTCAGCAACTCGGATGCAGAGCCTCAGACTCAACACCTGCAGGATGAGCGTGCCAAAGAGGTACTGAGGAAAGCACGGCAGTTCAACCAGGATCTAATGGCAGCAATAAAACAGCATGCTGATGATGTCTTTGATCAGTCCAGTTTGATGTCATTTTCTCACAGCAACGCAGAAGATAGTGTTAATTCTAGAACCTAAGAAAAGGTGTGCTTAATAATAGTAGTTTTTATTCTTCATCGATCTGATGTTATTAAAAATAATATTTAGTGATGGAAGGAGTACACAAAATACCAGTCTACGTTAAAAAAAACCCAAAACACTAATTTCATCAAGGATTTTCTTGCAGCTTTCTGTGATTAGAAGTGCTTGTCTGTTTTTATACATTTGGTCTATGTTTGCTTCTATAAACAGAGTAGACCTAGTAGATAGATTTTCTGCACTCAGCATCCTTGTAACTTTCCAATTTTTAATCTTCAGTCACAATAATGCATGTTGTATGGGAACAGGACTGCTTAACAAGTTATTAATTATTCAAGCTTCTACAGATAAATTAGTTACTTGTACCTTGTGATTGCTGTCATGGGTACAAAGATGCTTGTAATATTTAATCTCCCCTGCCCCCTCACTTCACCTGTGTACTGCAGTTTTAGATAACGATCCAGGTGACTTTTTTCTCAAGTGCTACAACTAAAAATGTGTGGATTTTAACTCAGAAATTAAGAGAGCAGCTGATGATGGCAGACTTTATAATCTGGAGGAGTTATAGTTTAAAATCTAGACAGATACACAAATCCATGAATTAGTTTTGGGGGGTTTTTTTGGAGGGGGGTAGGGTTTGTTTATGTTTTGTTTTTTGGAAAGGCTGTTGAAGCGCTGTTCGTTCAGCATCAACAACTATACAATCTTTACACAGATCTTCAGCCTCTACCATGCCATATGTGAACACATGCATGCCCCACAAGTCAGAACTCGTTTTCAAAACAGGTCTTGCAAATAAAAAGCTTTAGTTTGTCAATTACAACTGTAACATCTAAAAGATAAATTATGCTGCCTTTTGAGTAGCTATCTCACAAACAGGCTAGTAGGGGTAAGAGGAATTGGTTACTGCTGATACAAGTAGTCCCCCAACAATATGTCAGAGAAAAGGATCTTCCTTGGCTGACAAAGGGGCACATTTGGCAGCACCAAGACTATATGTTTTTGCTTCTGTTGGAAGGTAAACAGCCCAGTCAGGTGTTTTGTAATGAAAGTTTTAGAGCTAGTCACACAGAGAACTTATGGTCAAAGTCATTACCAGTCACTAATTTGGGAATACAAACACTTGTATTGTTTTTCTACGCTGCACTATACATTTAACTCTATTAAAGATGCATTACTTTACTCCTGATTAATCATAAACCCACAGTCCTACTGCTGAATAATCACATATAGTTGTGTACATAGGAAATAATTTTAAGATAAATCAATCATTAAAGTGTTAATATGCTGTCCAGATACTGAACAAAATTGTCATCATCCCTTCATTCTTAAATCTATGATCTATTTTACAATGCAGGTATTGTGTGCATGTGCTATATGCAGGTGTTAAGCGACTTTAACCAGAATACGAACAATGAGAGCTATAATTTTTGTTTTCAAGACCTCAACATGTTTCTTGAATTTTTGAGTAATTTTCCTTCTCCATAAAAACATATGTCGATGAAGCACAATCTTCCCCCTCCTCCAGAACTTAGTAAATTTTCTGCATTGATTAAAATGTGATTGTTTCCCCTTTTTTCTTAGTTTCTTAATTTGTTTCCAACTACCACTGACGGGTGGATCACTTTTTTCACCTCTTTCTTCCTTCCCTCACAAGATGTTGACAAATGTTGAATAAAATTTCTCCCTTTCATAAAATTGTATGAAATACATCAGCCTTTTGAAATAAGAATCGTAATTATCTCTATTGTCTCCCATTATACATGATTCTCTAACAGCTGTATTGGCATACCAGTAAGACAAACTAGAAGAGACCACGCAAGACCATAAGGTACATGCACAATATTCTTGTAAAAGGGAAAAGCTTCAGAAAGTCCTTATTTAAATCTTGTTCGAGGGTATGGTGGTAATATTTAAAAATAGAAAATCAGGTAGACATTTCCAGATTGAAAACTAATGTAGGTACTTTAACCTGTAAAATTGCTTTTTTAAAAAGTGGATTTTTGTCATAAGTTGCATGATCTATTAAATAAAAGTTGATGTGATATAATGTGAGTTGGTTCTTCAACAATATGCCACATATATATTTATTTATAAGCTAACTAAGAAAGTATATATTTACAGCGGAGCCATTCACTATTAATTTATAATCAATTTGGGCATAGTCCTGATCGAGTTGGGCAGTGCAAGAGCTATTCTTCACCTGTACCCTTGCAGACATCACTGATTGAACATCAGTTTGTGATTGGGCATACTTGTCCTTCACACACTTGGAGAAAAAGATCTTGTGTGATGCGAAGCAAAACTTGTAGCCTTGTTTGGTTACATCTAGAATGACCATTGTAAACCTGGAAGATTGATGGATGATCAGTTCACTTAAAATCCATTCTTTTAAAGAATGCTGACGTCAAGTTTTGTGGTCATGACATCAGATCCATTTCTGAAGATGAGACACTCCTTGAAACAAAATGAAAATCTTGTTCTAAAGGTAACACAAACACTAACTGTGAAGTGCAGCGTGAAACAGCATGCAGTCGATAGTCAGTGAAGTCTGGAATATCGTCTAGCAGCCACACCACAATCTTTCTTTCCAAGCCCCGCACATGGTTGGGGTCTGCAAGCCAGACCACATTTGTGCGGGCTGTTGCAATGTCCTCCATATTCTCGTCCTTGAAAACTTTGGTGTTAATAGATGATGCCTGAAGTCCACGAACAACACCCCCCTCAGTGGGATTTGCACACAGCACCAACACGTCTCTGAACTCTAGAGACGGAGGAGCAGGATACGTACCCTCCACGTTTAAAACTGTCCAACAAACAAAACCAATATGTCAAGTCATCAGCACATAAAACATACAAATTTTCTTGCACACAATACATTTCACATGTGAAAGATAATCAGCCTGCAATGATGTCATAAACTCTCTTGCATGTGTGCTTTATGTGCAGTTAGTACCTTCTAGCTAGAGCCCTGTGTATTATCATTATTATTATTATATGGGTATATTTTGCCACTGTTGGTGCTAAAGACTTGAAGTGTGTACATTCACATCTATGCACATCCAGCTGACCAGAGAGTGTGTAACTTGGATTTTTAAAATCTTTATTATTGGTACAATCTTCTTGTAACAACATTTTTAATGTCTAGATGAAATGCACAAACTCCTTACAGTTTCTTCTTTTAGCTTTTTTTGACTTAATATTTTTTACAGCATGAACAGTTTTATCTTCAACCTGCACAAATCTTCCCATTTCGTCTTACCTGGTTTCTCAATACGAAGGCTGTGCAAGAAATCTGCAATTTCCCTGCCACACTCAAAACAGTCCTGAGGATACTTTACACCATGTTTCACAGATCTATGGTACAGGTTCTTCACAGGAGGGCCATCTGTAGGCGCAGGCATATCTCTCTCACTGTACCTTCTAACTTGTGTGCCAAACTCTTCAGCCTGTATCACTTCCCGCACTACCACAGGTGGTGATCTCAATGGTCTGGTCAAAATCTCCAATTGCCAGTTCTCTGGGGTATTTTCATGGAAGCAGCTCGCAGCCCATAAGTGTAAATGTGGTACAAAGTGCAAAAGTTCCTGGCAAAACCTCTGGAAATGACCTCTGAAATTGATGAAAGTATAACTTTTATATGCCTGCTTCTAGGTGTAATACTTTTATTACTTTATACTTACATTTATTACTTATTTATAACTTGTTTATAACTTTTATACTTTATAGAAAATAGCAGGCCTTCCTCTGTAAAATTAAGAAAGGAAATAACCCTACAAATATTAAAGTACAAAATATCTCTAAGAAAAACAAACAGCAAATTATTTTGTGATGTTTCTGAGATTACCTTCTGTCTGGGCCTGCCTCATCAACCAAGACATGAAATAAACTGCCGTCTGCTTTGCGTGCCATATAGCTTACTGCTTTTGCCACGCTTTCCTCGTCTTCTAAATCCAAATGATGCAACTCAAGATGTGAAATCGAAATATTTGCTGATATGATATTTGATGATTTCTCCATTGTCTGCTTTAAGAGGTGGCATAGCATGACGTTTGCACTACGACCATATGCCCAGGTACTTAAAACATGAACTTTGTGCCCATGCCGTAAGTACTCTGCTCCTTTTAACAGCAAAACCAACGTTTTGCCAGTTCCTGGAGGGCCAGCAAGGAAAACCCGAGGTGGCGAACTGTTCAGCAAATTAATCTGTTCTGGATAAAGAGCCATGCAGGTAAATGCTTTTCCAGCTGCAGAAACAGCATCACCCAATGTCCTTAATGATAGTCGAGCAGAATTAATCGTAGGAACAGTTACTGAGGTGGCAGGACCGCAAAACCTATACAGCACAATAAAAAAATTGCAGTCAGAGTATGCTTGAATGCACAGTTGTTCTGTAAGATGTCCTGAAATGTCTATATGTAACAATAATCTTTATATAATAAAGAAATGACATTTTACAAAAACTAAATTTAGAAATCACTCTTCTGCAGTTCTATGTGGATATATGTAATTAATGGACATTAGCATTACTATAAGTATCACAGTCACTCCTTACCTTGCCAAGAGATGTTCATAGCACTCTGATGTCATTAGTGGGTCAGGGCCAAGCACAGCGACCACTGACCTCCACCATTTCTGCAGCTTTTCTGAAACCTCCACAGTTACCTCCCATGGTGCACGATGGTCAGACAAATCATCTGAGCAAAGAATCTTTTCAGAGGCCTCGATGGGTTTGGACACTTCAAGACGGCGACACAAATCCTTTTATTGATAAACATAAAGCATGTATCAGCATTATCAAGTTAATGGTCATTGCCACAAAAGAATATCTGCAGTCAGTTCTGCCATGTCCATAGCCTAACATCTTGGGCATGACCTGGAAGGTAGAGTCTCACCCTCTCTTGCCATGGTTTAACTCAATCTTGACTTAATGCCAGTTTCAAAAGGGCTTGTGTATTGTATGGTATTGTATTGCTGCTGGGCTTACAGTCATTTTTGAAAGTTTCCTAATCACTACCTGCCGACTTTTCTTTAGAAGGAATTGCTGCATTCAAAGGCAGAAATTTTTTTTTATAAATAAAGTCAAATCTTTGGAATCTATGGGACTGGGTTAACACCTGAAAAATCAAGTACCCATAGACCAGATTGGGAGGGAGTAGTTTTCCAGTCACATACACATTCAAACCAGCAGCCGTCAAAGCTAAGTGCACTAACCACCATGACTGAACACCTCCAGTTTTGCAAGCTGTTTATAAAGCTTTATGTTAATATTTTCTTGTAAAAGAAATGCCTTTACCACCACAAAAAGAATGAAATGTCTCACCTGCTGAAGATCTAAATTTTCCACGACTGCTTCAAGCACCTGTTGCTTTTTGATACTAGGAAATGCTAGGGACACTGCAATTTTCAGTCCTGGGGCAATGTCAGACACCAGATGTGACAGCATTGCTTTCGATTTGTCCAGAATGCTGATTGCCTGCTTTAGTTTTTTGCGCAACGTTGCATGAACATCCTGTTGGGACATATTCAGCTCTCTAATGTTATCTCCAAAAGCTTTTACTTCAACAGCAAGGAGGCCATACTTTCGGTGTATGATGAGCACGTCAAAGTCCCCACGTTTCCAGTTTTTTGGCAAGGCAGACGGCAGACTTGATGGTGATGGCAGTTGTGCAGCCGCTGCTGCATAAGTAGGTTCGTTCAAGTAATCCCCAAACTGCAGCTGACTCAGTACCATCATCCCCTTCTCCTCCATGTCTTCGGCCATCTTCCTCAGGCAGAAATAGACATGCTGCTGTGCACGGTCATCTCGGACATCGCTGTCCAACACCACCTGAGGCTGTTCTAAATCTGAGGTGGTGATCGCTAGAGGTGACCATCCTGGCTGTCCACGAGCAGCCTGTGGGACCAGTACTGGCACACCGGCCACCAGTTGTCTGCTGAGGGGTACTCGATTCATGTAGATTGGTGGAATAAAATAGCACTTATTGTGGTAATCTGGAAATGCCTCCCGAAGGAACTCCAGCCAGAAATTCTTGGCTTGCCATGTTGAAGTTTGTCTACTCTGTAAAGGGGTAGAAAACGACACATTATGTTAATTTGTTATGCTTATTTAAGCACTAAGCCCACTCTTAAATATCTGTAATAATATTATCACTTATTCAAATAGTAGTACATGGCAATATTATAAGAGAAAGTTTCTACAGCAGTAACACATTCCTCAGCAACTGCTTAAGTTTTTAAGTATTTTTATGTCCATTTAAACATGTACATGATAAAAACTCCCTTATTCTCATGCTCTTGTTCTCTTTTATAATGCTTTTTTGTTTGTTTTTTTTGTTTAAAACTTTCTTGCACATCATTACTTCCACCTATGAGTATCAGTTGCTTCATAGCAAATATTTAAAGTATCATCAAAACTCATCAAAACAACAATTTCAAACAGCCAACCTCAATGGTGAGAACTCAGCCTAAAATTTAAAAAAAAAACTCAATCTGCCCCCACCCATGTGTTTAGTGACCAGGGATAATCTATCATAAAACACTTCATTTAGTTTAAGTTGCTTATGTACCTGGTAGCCAAGCTTTTCTGATGTCCGTGCACGTTTCAACGTACTGTCCGCTACTGGAAGTGGTGGCTTGAAAGACAGCCTTTTTGTTCTGCTCGTGGGTGATTTTGGTGATGGCTCTGTGTTTGGTTTAGCTAAAGAGGTGATGCTTGCTTCTGAGGTTTGGGCCTGTGCCAAGGAAATGGATACTAACACAATGAGATAAATAATATGCTGTTCTCTAGCTGCTTAAACTGGTATGGAACCAAAACCTTTAGGGCTATACAGACTAATATCTCTCTCCTGCGCTAAAGCTGATGCGACAGAAGCCCTTGAATTATTTCTTACTTTATTGCAATGTCACAAGGATCTTGTTTCTGCTATGAAATCAGCCCCCCTTCCCTACCACTGAGAGAGCTAATTATATGTATGTATGCATATATCCATGTGCATGTGTCCACATGCATGAACACACATAGGTGTGACCGCTTGTGTGAAAAAGCAAAATATTAAAAGAGGATATGAAAAAAAAATCTAACAGGTAAAACGCCCTTTATACCCAAAACCAAACATTTTGATAGTTCTCATAAAACAGACAAAAGTGACATGGAAGATTTCTATGTAAGGATCTTTAAGACTTTGAAGACTTTTCCTGGCCAGCATACATCATAATGATCTCCAATGCTACCTTACTTATCCTGTACATCCTCTTGCAGGTCTCTTTGTCTATTTCAAAGACTTTCAAACCAATCACTTTATTTCTACTTTTATAACTACAGTCCCAACTCATTATCTTGCCACCATCCATTCATCACAATAATGGGCAAGAGGAAAAGATAGTGGCATCAAAAGGCATAAATCCTTTCTGCCACAAAGTGTGGCTAGAGATGGGTTTGGTCAGATAACAAGAGGAGACTACATTAGTATTAGCAAATAAAATATTTTCAAAACATCTAAGCACTTCACAGATGGTTTACAAAGTTCAATGTGACCATTAATAAGACTATTTTAACTGCTCTTGAATACATACTGCTGTGCCTTTCTGCACGCTTTCTGATACAAAGAGACTCTTCAGATTTTCCAAAACTGATCCCCATGGACTGTCATTCCTGTCTTGCTGGAGAAGCGACGAAGTGAATTCTTCTAGTGCTTCTCGCACTGCGGTCTTTACAACCCTGCTGGTCACTGATTCTGAGCAAAAGAAAGGCTTTCAACAGAAACATGTATAGTGTTGTAAAGTTTCTCTCTACCCTGCTTTTTTCTCATTTGTAGTTTTCACAACAATAAGATCTTGAAAAAGATTTCATCTTATCTGATCTTGAAGTGAAAGAAATGCAAACAGCCAAAGCCTCAACCATTAATCTTCTGAAAATACTAGCCAAGAGATTTAACACAATAATAATACAAAAATATTTAGTTCACAAGACTTTCAACAAATTAATTCAATAGCAAAAATCAAATAGTCTGCACTGACTTCATAAGAAATAAGCACAGTGAAATACCTTCCTCTTCTTGCAGACGAATGATGAACTTCCATGGTGAGTTAAACCTCCATTTTGACAAATCATCCATGTGATGCTGCCGAACTGTCCAGGAGTCTCTTGTCATAACAATCTCCTCAGGAAGTAGACTGCTGAGTATTTTTATAATGTGATCACTTTCCACAGTGTCATGTTCTAATGTGATTCCCGACAGTCCCTTTTTCTGCAGAAGGTTTGGCTGTTCCAGCACAAAGCACAGTGGGTTAACTTTGATGCCAAACAATCTGATCTTCCTTGATGTGTACAACTGACCAATTACACTTTCTATCTTTTGATGATTTGAGATATCCATTAAGGTGTCTACCATTGTCTTGCTGATGTCACTGTTTTCTACATAACAATCCAAATGGATCTCTGCTAATGAATCTTTTGTTGTTGGGTGCTTGTTCCAGTCAAATCTAGCCAGGTGTCTCATGCTATGACCTTTTTCCAAACCAACAAAAAGAAAATAGAATGCAAACAGACTACAAAATATCAAGTATAAAATGAGCATATGACGGTGAAAGTTGTGGAATGCCCATTTATCATAAAAACTGATGATAATTAAGCTGTGGAAATGCTGCTTTAGTTACATAAGATTTTTAAAAATATCTGGCAAACAATAATGGAAAGGTTCAACAAGAAAGGTTCAGCCAGAAAAAACACTTAAGTCAACTTGCTAACTCTTTGACATTCATACTAAGACAGGTGCTGCATGTGAATCATGCTAGATAACAGGAGAAAGAAAGCATGTGCTGACAACTTCATAAATTACAATAACATGTTCTTGACAATACCTTCGTCCACATTTTTAATACACATTAATCATGACAAGTTGACTGGCACCGTTTGAACTGATCTAAGAGAAACGGGATAAGGTGCATGTTCTTGTGTCATTAATTAATCTTATGCTGCAAGACATTCTTATGTAATTTTGTTGAATGCTGCTCCTTTAATGGAATTTAAGTTTGAGGTATAACAAAGAAGAGTTTCTGAGGTATATTCTGTGAGTTTTGATTGATTTTTGTTTTTGTCTGCCATATCTTTTACTTCATGTCGACACATCTAATGTCTTCACACACTGTAGTCTGCTTTTCTGCAGAAGGAACATTTTCATTGCAATATTTACTTGTTCTAATGGACAACATATTATTATTTAGTCCCTTGTTATAAGATACTAACAAAATAATCTCAAAAAGATTGCTTTATATATGTATCAAACCTGTGTAGTTGTTCATAGATAAAACATGTTTGTATAAAAGATAATCTATTACTGTCAATGTAAAAAATAATAACAGAAAGATGTTTTTTCAGTTAATGGCAGTCATGCTAGGTTGTTTTTGCTTGTTTAACTCATTCAGGATGTCAAGTTGTGCATGTTGATTGGTAATGTTCATCTTTGCAACATGTCTGGATCGAGTTAATTTTCAGACCATAGGGCTTTTACTCTGTCCTTTGCAGCATAATCTGCTCCAGATAAAATAAGAAAACTGAAATGCATGTGAAGATACTTTACCCAGGTGACAATGGAAACTGAAACTATTTCTTCTCAACTCATCAACTGTTGCCCGATTAACAAAGGCATCAATGTATGTGTCCACGTAGCCAGTTGTCTGTTTTTGCCACACTTGGTCATCGTCTGAAAGCATTATAAGCAATAATGACAAAGGAACAAAAATACATAGAAAGCTGACAATCAGAGAGAGTTTTGTTACTAGGTTGGTTTATTTAGTAGGAAAGTGCTTCCACCTTAGGGCGATTTCGCACTTTGGGGGGGAAGGGTAGAGGGGAGGAAACCAAAGTACCCGGAGAAAACCCCTGGCGCCCAGTCACATACAGTGTCCCATGACGAGCTCTGAACCCTGGGCCACTCACTGCAGTGGTGACAAGCGAGTGTTGGAACCACTACACTACCAGGGCCCATAGTTTTGTTACACACTGCATGTTCTCTAATCATACAAATCCCATTAGGTAAATTCCAGATGGACAAAAAAGATACTTACCTGTATCATTTAAAGTACTATCCTGCATAGGAATGTCAGGTGCTTGGAGATCATCTATGTTCATGTGTGAACTAAAGACTAAGATTCCACGCTGTTGAATGTTTGTTCAGTCTGAAGAATAAAAGAAAAAAGTAGAAATATTACACCCTTTCAATGTAATGGTTATCACCCTTTAAATGCAATGATTATCACATACACAAAGGTGTAGGTGCCCATGAATAGGCTGTATGTAGAGGTGTAAATTCTCATGACAACCTGAAAGTGATGTTTTAGAAAATGACAGAATGCATGTCTCCATGCACATTGTGATTGATTTTACGGGGAGAATCGGAGTCTTATTCTAACTGGTTTCATGAATGCATAACTGGTGTCTCCACCTCTGCATTGCTCAAACCACATCACATCAGAAAGGTGTCTCCACGTTTCACACTAGAGTCCCTAATATTTTTTTATTAACTCAATGCATTTGCTGCCCTTACATGTAACCTCAGTTCAATGGATATAAAATTTGGTCCACTTTGTAAACAAAATTATAAATAACCACAGATAACACAACTGTTGCTTACAAACCTCCTCAAAATATAAATTTTAGGGTAAAACATTTATTCTTACCTTTGTCAAGCTCTATCTATATTTTTAATACAATTCCATGTGGAAGAAACCAAACAACACTCCAAAAAACTGTTTTCATGAACCATTAACCATTATGTTCCTTTCTTAATAACACTTGCCTAAAATTTAGTTTAAGTATTAATAAACACTAATGAGACTATCCACAATAAACAGAAGCAGATATTAAAGTAACAGATAAGCTCTAAATGCCTTTCAATAGCACTGCATCAAGTGCTACCATTTTCCCACTGTTTTTGCAATTTACAAAGTAGGTGGTCTCATAAAATACTGAAAATCCTTAGAAAAATGCTCTCTTAACTTGCAGATGGGTAACTGCAGAAAACAATTTAACTAGCCAATCTGCCATTTCCTCCCTTAGCAAGTTATAGCAGATAGGTAAGAAATGCTAGACTGTAACTAAAAGTCTTCTACATGAAGCAGTGATGGAAGAACTCCAGCACTCATACAAGCCTCCATCATATTTTAATATGAAGTGATTTTGGTAAATTAATGAAGATATTTTAAAACTAAGAATAATATGCACCTTTGCCAAATTGACCTCACAATAATCCAGTCATATATGAACATAAATTTTGTTAACACTTCTAAAATTGTTTACAGGGTCAAATGGATAATAAGAAAGCAGGTACAGCTTTGATATGGGGTAAGACGCGACGCCCATAACAAAAATGGCTCGTGGCATTTGTCATCTGCTCGCTCCACTCAATTGCCCAAATGTACCTAATAAACTAAACCTAAACCAATGCTTGTCCTTCTTAACCCCGCCCCCTTCCCTCTTGCTACTTTACCCATCTTTCTCGCAAAATCACTATATTTTTCTGTTCCTTGATGCCTTTTGTTTTCTGTTTTGTCAGTACTGTCGTTTTCTTTCGTCCCCTTTGTTCTGTATCTACTTAGTCCACGTCTCTTCCTCGTATAAAGCGCTAAGAGCATGCTCTCTATGAGTGTGAATATGCGCTATAAAAATCTTCACTATTATTATTATTAAACCTAACCCAAACCCTAACCCCAAACAAAATAACATAGACCGGCCTATGAAGTCACATCTTACCCCATATCAAAGTTCTGCCGAAAGGACTTATATCGTGCACCCATATGCACCCATGCACATGATGATGATAATAATAATGAGGATTTATGTCACGCCTTGTTCTGAGCGCTTTCTATAAATAATATACAGACTAAATCATCAACAACTATGCATCCATGTTCGCATATAACGGACACGCTCACTCTACAACATACACTCACTCATATACAAGTAAATTATAAGACACACGTTATGCACGCTCATGGTCAGGAAACGGTCGCAGTGAAGTCGTTGTTCTGAAAAGATGCGTCTTATACTTAAAGGTGATAACAGAATCCGAGTACTGTCAATAGCTGACGGGTAATCCGTTCCAAGTTGATGGGACTTGGTAGGAGAGAGATCTCTGTCCATACGTCTTTGTCTTAGCTAGCGGGACTCGCAGAAGGTTGGTGTTAGAAGATGAGCGAAGAAATCGTGCAGGCGTATAGATGTGAGTGAGTTTGGAGAGATACCGAGGACCAGTATCAGAAACGGCGACGTCAAAGTGGAAAGTTTGTAGATCCACGACAGGCAGCCAGTGAAGAGAGCCTATGATAGGTGATATATGTTCATATCGGCCATAACCACCTCTACGCTTGTTCTAAAAGTCGATCCGACTAATTCTAACCATTCTGTGAAAAAATAAAATGTCGCTATTTTATTCTTTTTAAAATGCGATTCAAGAACCGCTCTCGTGTGTAAAAGTTACCTTACGACAAGGATCCGTAACTTTAGTTTTAATCAGGGTACTACTCACCAATTAATTTTAAAGATAGTGGCATTCTTTCAAAACAAAAAAGAAATGCTAATTCGTGTTTGTTTCACTATCACAATGACCCTTCCTTGAATCACTCAGATCACGGACGTTTGTGATCAGACAAAGAGTACTCAATCACAAGGCAGCATGAAAAGGGAGACCACTGTGTACATCCTGTACAACCTTTTCCTATTCACACCGTCAAGCATAGACTTCACATTAAAATCGAAAGTTGCGGGACACCTTATCTCAGGACAGAAGCATCTGAGTATACACCATTCAGACACGCAGTCTGGGTTCGGTCCATGAGATAGAATCGAAACCAGGACAAAGCAACATCATGAATATAGGCCTATAAGTACTCTTGCACTGGTTGCACGCTTGCTGTTGTGCAGGAAGATGTTCGACATAGGAGGGTGGTGGTTGGGGCAAAGGAAAGATCAATCCATGCTGACAGTGAACAACGTTCGCACTGGCACATACAAAACGAAACAAAGTAGGGGAGAGGAGTGTTTGTTTGTTAGTGTTTTACGCCATGCCAGCAAAGGGAGAGGAGTTTATATGCACCCATTCACACACGTACGTACATATATAGGTAGCAAACACAACTCATGCTACGTTCAGTGTTAAAACGACAAAGCAACATTACACAATAAACAAAACTCATTGAAGAATAGTACACCTGCCCAATATGATCCGACACAAGGGTCACCAACCTTTTTGACTTTGAGAGCTATTTCAAGGGTATACTGTCGATAGAGGAATACGAGGATATACTTGTTGATACTGAGTAACAAAGTTGCACAGTTCACATTCAACGGTGACAATATTAATAATAAAAACATAATTAAAATTTTTAGACGGAGCTCCATGGTGACAGTGGTATTTTTATAATATGTCCCGCGGACGACACACATGCCACATGGTCCACGCGGGCACCGTGTTGGCTACCTCTGATCGATCTAATGCAATCACAAAGAAATGATTATAATATATGTAGAATAAGATAAACCGTGTAATCATTTTAATTACATTGAATATTTGCACGTCAATGTGCTCCCCTAAAAAGTTGTTTCTTTGATTTCTGTTAATGAACTTCATTCTCATCCAGATCGACTGAGCAGACCAATTACGCCCTTCAAAAACAAAAGGCATATATATATAGTGAGGCAGTTATTCAAACACTTCACGGAACTTCTCAGATTTTTTTTATTCGTTTTAAGGCAGAAAAGCTGCGTTCTGCATTTGCAGTGATAACTGGAATAGTGTTGCAGTAATTGTGCGTTTCTTTAATATCCGCTAAGTCCATATATAATTGGTTATCATTATTTATAAAAGCAGTATAGTTAGTATTTTTGAAGTAAAAAGGAATCGAATACACAAAAATACTTTCAATTCTCACTATTCTTTCTCGTGTTTTAAGAATGGGATTCGGATTCATGCAGAGTATTATGGCATTGTACGGGAGGCAGTTGATAATTTTTTGTGCAATGACCACTTCCTTTCATTGTCAGGAATGCTGTTTAGAACCATTATCTATAAGTATACTGCTCAACTCAACGGAAAGGCCACCTTCATATTTCTACATTTTTATTAATTGTGTTCGTACCAACAGTGAGCAACTTATTCAAAATCTTTTTTCTAGTGAATTTGTTGTGTAGGTGAGGGCATACAGAACTGCCCTTTACCTGGTGCAAGGCAACCTGACAGGGGTGGCATACAGAGATAACATTTTACAGCTTATGGTACTGCCAGCACTGCAGGCCATTGGACCAGGTGCCGTTCTTCAGGACGACAACGCCAAATCGCACAGCCCCCGTCGTGAATGACTTCCTGGAGCACCACCAAGTCAACAGCATAGACTGGCCGACCAGTTCCCTAGATCTGAATCCCATTGAACATCTGTGGGATGTCTTGGGCCAGCGACTTAGAGCCAACCCCCTCTCTCAACCACCCACCCCAGCTGTATCAGTTTCTTCAGCAAGAGTGGCAGTCAATTCCACAAAGGACTCTGAGAACATTGGTTTAGTCCATGAGACAACGGTGCCTTGCCTGCATTCAGACCAATGGTGGATACGCACGATATGCGATACAACTTTATTTATCCACAAGGGAAATTCCAGATAGTGCTCGTACTAGCAGTAAAACATACATATCATCATCATCATTTCTTGTTACTCCTCGAGGAGCATAGGACCGCAACAACACCTCTTTTATAGGCACGAAACAGTGATTGATTCTACAAATGGCCTTTCCATTGCTTTGAGCAGTACAGATTTATAATAGTTCTGAGAGCCTCACAGGTAGATGATATAGGTATTTAGAGTGTGTCGTATAGTACTGTCTGCGGTTTTTGGTCACTTTGGTAAGATACCTTAATTAACACCCTATACTTTCTCATATTTTACATGAGACCTTGTGGAAACCTTAAATGGAGTGCATCGTTACTGATGAATTTTGTGATAAATGCATTATTGTTATTCATGTCATTTGTCATGTAAGCATTGAAAGCTGGTGGTTTTACAGGGTTTAGGTCTAAGACATCACCCTCTAAATCAGATTGTGTTGTTTTTCCTCAGATTAGCCACTTATGAATAGGCACACGATTACGCAGGTTATGTAAATATGTACAGAAAGATAAAAATACACTGTTATGACATAGAATAAAAACCGTAAGCATAGTTAGTTGGATGGATTTAAGAGTTCTGTTAACCTCAAAGGTAGGTGTTGTAGATACCTATAGTACGTTAAGGCTTTTGTTGAATGATTGGTGCTGCTTGCATCGGTTACATATTAATTTGCTTCTATCTCATGGACTGAAGACACTAGAAAGCGATCCGCTTCCTCACTCGGGCTAACACTGCGGCCCTAGCGCCAAATCAGTCCATTAATTCCTCTTTAGGGTTCCAGGGAAGAGGACGGAAGTTCCCAGGGAGAATTTTCTGCTAAAATCCTAGCTCTCGTTCGTCGGGTGCGTTATCGAATGTGATACCTTGCGTCGTATTCTTTTTTTTTTTCATCTTCTACACACCCGCACTTAGCTAACCTTGGAATCCACAAAAGACCCTGCTTTTTCCCTGACAAAACACAGAATTCGCATTCAGAGCAAAGGCCTATCACCGCAACTGGCTTAGTTGCAGGCAAAAAGCATCGCCTAACTGGTGTTTTAGTGACGTAAACAATCACTCAGATGACACGATACAATCAAAGATACTGAATACTACTAGTATTTACTATCTTTGATACAATTTTAAGATATTATTCATATAATTGACTCGATATTGATACAACTATCAGCAAGTTTAATGAGTGTCTTTCTAAAAAAAAATCAGCCCAAAAATGTCGTTATAGCAGATAAATCGAAAACTTCAACCGTGGTTTGATAGGGAGTTTAAGGAAAAAAGTCTATCAAGCTTTTCAAACATTCCAAAAAAACCAAAAGAATAAGTCACCAAAGTTATTACATTAGGATAAGGAATGTGTGCTTTACATTATGCAGTTATAGCACGAGCGCTAGGCAGCATGTACCACTGACAATGCTTTGTTCCCTCCACCCTGCACCCCCTTCCACCCCATACTTGGTCGCGCATCGCAAACGACAACCCAGCGAGTGACGTAGTACCCTTACTTTCCAGCATGACTAGCAAGCACGTCTATCACCTGTTACCTGAAGGCGACTGGTCTTGCTTGGAAAGGCAGCAAAACCACCCTGAGAACGAGAGAAGTGCCATTTTGCCGCAAGGTGCTATGGTCCCGCTGGAAAGTGACTCGCGTCACTCAACCCCCTATCTGACCCTTCTTCTCCCAGGGAGTTAGGTGCAAAGTTTTAGTTCACTTGGTATAGGTGTGTTACGATAGAAATAGCAGTTGTTATATTTGTTAATAATGTAAATAAAATCTATGTCTTTGAACTTATTTACCTGTGTGAGCGTCTTAGTCCGAACGAATGACAGCGTGTTGCACGTGTATCCTCGTCGTGTGGATGAGATGAATGTGTATCAATAGAACGAAAGAGATTTCTGTCGTCCGAAGTTGTGACACAGCAGGGCGCACATGAAGATTCGTGGAGTTGAAAAATGCACCAAAGAAAACACACTTTTGTTTGGGAAAAAGCGGGGCCTTTTGTGGATTCAAAGGTCGGCTAAGATTGGGTGTGTGGTAGAAGGAAAAAAAACCACAACGCGAGGTACGTGATTATATAACACACCCGACGAACGAGAGCTAGAATTTTAGCAAAATATTCTCCTTGGGAACTTCTGTCCTCTTCTCTGGAACCTTAAAGAAGAACCGACTGACTGTCTCTAGTCCAACCGAGGTGTTGATGCTAAACTGTTCATCCTTCACACTTTACTAAGCACCTGGAGAATGCGCAAGCCCCTGCACGACTGTTGTTTGCTGACTTCTCATCGGCCTTCAACACCATTCAGCCACATATCCTTGCTAGAAGATTCATGGACGAGTTTTCTTTTGATCATCAGCTAGTGTCATGGATCATTCACTTTTTGGTTGACAGGCAGCAACGAGTACTTATTGTCAATGGCACTTTTTCCGACTTAATTACAACGTGCACCGGCTCACCTCAAGGCTGTGTTTTATCCCCGCTTCTGTTTATTCTGTATACCAACAGTTGTCGCAGTAACCATGAGGGTCAATACCTCGTCAAATTCTCTGATGACACGGTACTGCTGTCTCTCTGTAGCGGGCCAGCAGACACGGTGTAGCTTTGGAAGAATTCATTGCCTGGTGTGATGACAATTTCTTAGAACTTAATTTAAGACCAATGAGATAGTATTTGATTTCCGTTGGAATTCTCCAGCAAGTCCTGTAAGTGTCACCCATGACAAGGAGGTGGAAATTGTTCCTGTTTTTAAATACCTGGGCACCATCTTCGACAGGCGACTTTGCTGGGATATCAATACCCAAGCTGTTGTGAAGAAGTTTCAGCAACGCCTCTTCCTTCTCCGCAAGCTGAATGTCATGAGATAACTCTAGGGGGTAGGTAACAATCGGCCCACTTAGTGTTCAGAGCGCCTTGTTGACAAGCCCTAGGCCCTTTGTCGAGGAAGTAGGGGGCGTATGTTTTGGTATGGACGCGTAAGTGGCGCGTGGAATAGAAAGCTCTAAGTGATTTCGCCTGTCAGGCGAGACTGAAGGCTAGAGAAACGTCAACAAAGTCGAGGGAGAGAAAGAGACCTAGAGGCGCGCACCTGGTTCCCGCCAGACCACGTAAATGGACAGGGGGAGGGAGGCTTAGCCACCTGACCGCGACCACCTGTAGGCGTGGCCAGTGGTCAGAGAGACAGGTTTCCTCCTTTTGTTGCTGGCTGTAATTGTAGCTGATTGGATGATGAGTGAGTGACCAATGGCATCCCTCAATGTATGTATTTGCGAGAATGTAGAGAGATAAATAGGGAGACAAGAACACACTTCACTTGCTTTTCGGCAAAAACGTGAGAGTGGACGGAGCAACGGGTCAGTGGCCGAAGTGACTTCAGCTTCCTAACGCCAGCTACACTTCTGCCTCGGACCAAGTCTAAGCCACGAGGGCAAGACTCGAGAGGAAAGAAGTTGGGTTAGAGAACCTTGAGAGAAGGAGGCAAGTAATTGACGATGGACTGTCAAGACTGCCTGCTGTCGCCGTGGAAGGAAGGGCTACTCGACTGTGGGCTCGCTCAACCGGTGTGAGAGGTAGACGTCCAGCGTTGAGGCCGCTAGAACGTCGGTTCCCAAGGACTGAGACTGTCTGTGGTGGTGTTCGTTTGGCGGCTGTACGAGGCACTACAGTCGTCGAAGAAACCACGTGTGTGCCCAGGAGAGGCGCAAAGCTCGAATCGGTGTCGCCGGGAGAAGCAGTCGTCGCTCTCTGACGTGGATGGCAGTTTGAGAAGGAAGACGACGGACCATCAGTCAATACTTCGAGGGAAATCGTCAGTGCGTCGTGACAGTCAGCAGAAGTATTGGACTCACAACAAACCAGCTGTAACAGAGCTAATTTGGTGCGCTTGCGAGTGTTTATGGTATTTGTAAAGAGAGGCAACAGCACTGTAACATCAGAAGTACCCTTTTAGCACGGATAGTATTGGGACCCCCCCCCCAGACGTGTCCACTTGATTGTATTTTGTTTGAACTCCTTTTGTATGAATAAATCTTTTCTTATTGTTATTGTTAAAATCACACGTCGTTGAGTGTTATGTTCGGGGAAGAGCAGGGGTGGGGGCTCGTGAGCCAAGTTGAGTAATTGAAGGAGCGACGTGTGATTATCGTGTGTTTCCCCTGCAGTTATGTTGACGTGGGCGGCTAGTGTTGAGTAACTAGTGCCCACGTGCCCATTCCCCGGGGCCAGTATTCACGTTCTGGTTGAAAGACCAGGGATACTGTCACACTGAAGTCTTTCTGTCTCCCACCAATTTCTTCAGCTCTTTAATAGATCGCACATATAGAGCGTGCTGTCCTTCTCGTTTATCTGTTTCTACAACAGTTTATCGGTGATGGAGAAGAGCAGTCTATATCGTGTGATATCCACCTGCTCCAAAGTCATTGGGACAGCCCAAACTACTCTCCAGACTCTGTATAACAGGCAGACATTTCTGAAAGTTTCTGCAATCCTTCGTGATGACAGGCATGTCCTGTCGAGAGAGTTTGTCCAGCTCCCATCGGGCCGCCGATTTTGTGTGCCTGCATGCAGGACAAATTAATAGACTGTCATTCGTTGTTTCGGCCGTGCGACTTTTGAATGGTGCTGTGCGAATGAATGAAACATGAATGTGAATGTCTGTTTTGTGCATACAAATGTGTACGATTTTTTGTTGTTGTTATCGAGCTGCCACTGATTTGCCCTTCGGGACAAATAAAGTATTATCTTATCTAGAACCGCAGTGTTAGCCCGATCGAGTGAGGTTACTAATAAATCGTGCCGTGACCCGGATCATTTTCTAATGTCTTCGGTCCGGCTACACATAAAACACCATCGTTTAGTAGGGCTGATGACCTAAGGAAGAAAATCGTTGAATTTTTTCCTCGCTCACTTTCACATGCCTCGCGTGCACACACACACACACACAAGCACACGTATGCCCACATACACGAATAGACCCTTGTGCAGACGCAAGTGTGCCAGTACAAAAAATTTTGTACAATGTACGACAAAGGTAAAAGTCTTGTAATATTGTCAATCAGTTAGCCTTTGAAAGAATGGACACCATAATAGAAGCAAAACTAACTATATAATGATCAGTAAGTTCACATTGATTCATGCTTTTTTTTCTTGGTTGTTTTCCTCAGAGTGCTGAACCTGTCACACAAAAGGACGATAAAATTAAAGTTATGCTTCAGACAACATTGTCAGAGGAATTAGCTACCCTGTTAGAAGAGGAGTCGCTAGTAGATCTTGTGGTTATCGTGGAAGACCAGAGATTTCCATGCCATGGTGTAGTGCTAGCATCATTCTCTGGCTACTTCAGGTCTATGCTGACATCCCAATGGAAAGAGAGAACTAGCAGGGAAGTTACTCTGGATGGGGGCAATGTCACAAAAGAAATCTTTCAGCAGATTTTGAAGATTATTTATTGGCAAGAAATCACACTTTCTTTTGAAAGTGTCAAGGAAATCCTTAAGTCAGTCCGCTACTTGCAAATGGAATGCATTGAACAAATCTGTGTCCAATATTTGAGTGAAAATATGATGCCTGAAGATTGCTTAGGACTCTGGGAGTTTGCAGATCAACATGCACTGGAAAGCTTAGCTGACATAGCATTCAAAGAAGCAGTGACAAACTTTAAGGAAGTAATACAACACCAAGAGTTTCTGAAAATTTCCAAGACTATGCTTCTGAAACTAGCAGCCACACTGTCTACAAGTTTGCAGAAGAATTTGTCTCTTTGCAGAGGCATTCTGAGGTGGGTGACTGAAGACTGGGATCACAGAAACCAACATCTGGAAGAGCTTTTACTTTTTGTAAACTTTCCAATGTTGCCTCCTCGTGTATTAAATGATCTCCGCAAAAACACATCTGCTATTTGGCACAATCATCATAAACTAAAAGGTATGCATGAAAAAAATCCTAGTGTCAAAAGTACAAATTATAGAAATGTAGGGGAAGGAAATTTATTTCAAATATGACTATAGCTTGCAGGAGAACTACACATCAGATGCAAGTAAAAGTAATTCAAGTCTAAAAAACAGAATTATTTAGCTGTTATTATTTACATCTTGAATTCTTACACTGAAAATTACAGTATTTATTTCCAGTTTAAAAACTCAGCTCTTCATTACTCTTTTTGTCTCCTGCTTTGAATTTTTTTACGGTAATAATGCTTGACCATCAGCTGGCTGGTTACACTTGTAAAAGAACATAAAGTTAAAGATAAAAAGAGACCCCTAATCTAGTAGCTGTAGATGCAGTGAATATAGTTGCTTCTCTTCATCTAGAAAGCTGGCTGGGGAAGACAGATCAGAAAGTTTTCCTTTCACCACTTTTACCATCCCCAATACATCAGGTACCCATTTCTGCTGGACAACTGCAGGGCTGAGGCAGTAGGATAAGTGGGGGATACATCCATAAATCTGAGCAGGACTTGAACCATTAAACTGCTCACTAATTATCTGGCTATGGGGCCTCTCACACTGGTTCTGTGATAGAATATGCACATCTGTGCTTTATAAGTAAAAAGAAAGTGTAAAAGTGGATACATGCTAAAGATAGCTATTACATCCATTTGGAGTAAAGATGTCCCACTTCATCCTGAATCAGTTATTAAGGTGAAACAATGACAAAACATTTTCTCAATGCCTCACAACTCTGAGCATTGTTCCATCTGTCCTGCAGCTGCCACCACCTTCTCCACATGGCATGGTACCTTTTTTTTAATTTGACTTAATTTACTGATTCGCTTTTGGCTTTTATGTTTTTATGGGTTTGATTAGTTCTATCTACAGCAAGAAATTCCAGTATTAGTAAGTGAACACTGTTTTATTACACTAGAGCAGCGTTTCTCAACCTTTTACTTGTGACGCCCCCCAGACGAAAAAAGGTATGTCCACGCGCCCCTCTTAGCCAGCTAGGGGGTCTGGGGGAGCCAGGTAAGCTCCCCCAGCAGGGGCCAAGATAGCGTTTTGAGTCGATCTTAATGTTGCAGACGCCTCTCGCGAAAACGGTATAAACTATAAAATGTCCTACTTTGAAGGTGAAAAGACGTCTCCTAATTTAAGTGTTTAATTTTGTAAGCATTGGTAATAATGTCGTTTTCGCTTGATCAATACACAAAAATGGATCTATAAATACAATGCAAATACAACAGATTTTTTTGTCCCTTGACAAAGGCTTCCTTAGTTGACCGCGAACGCCGCGTTGAGGAAATCAATACAACAATGGAAGAACAATTAAGTTTGTATCTGCAAAACTAAAATTGCCAATGAAATATTACGAAAGAATTCTGCGCTGCCAATTAATATTATTTTAGTAATTTTATTGGACACTCGCCTTGATTAATGAGAAGGTTGAGCCTGCTTGGTGTTGCATAGAGAAGCGAACCTGGGGTGCGATGTTTGTACTGTGGCTGTTCTTTACCATCAACAACAATGTTGGTAAAGTCGAATTTCAAGTATTCATTGTCATACTTTCTTACTTTCGTAGCAGGCCGTCCTGGTTTTTCATCGGCTCCAGCACCCAAAACTTGCACATCACTCGTTTCTTCCCTTTTTCTTAAAAAAAAAAACCCAAAAAACACGGCAATCAATTCCTTTTCGCATCACAAATTTATCCATGGCTATCTGGTCACCTTTTGATATTTGACCGAGTCAGGGAAGCTGACACTAAAATCTTTGACACAGTCGTCCTGTTGAGGTCGGCTTGCCACGTGTCACTGGTCAAGAGTTATAGCCACCCGCCTTGACCATCCTTTCAGGCCATTAACAGGAGCGGTGGTAACTTGACCAGTGGACTGTTGGTAGTCCAACACAAACTTAACTAAAGGTACAAAATACGTTTTCTACAGGGAGCCAGGCGAATGAGTCATCGAAGACTAGAGCTTGTCATATCATTCACATCATCAAGGTGACCATAAGTAAAACAGACATAGAAGATGATGGAGGAAGGCTCTTTTAAAATTTACTGCGCCCACAGACACATTTTTAACCATGGGCACTTTTGAACCACAGATAGAAAGCTGTTATTGCTGACAGCCAGCTATAATTGTCTGTCAGGACTGATTGGTGAGATGGACTTGATATATATCGTGGCTGACAAAGCTTGCCACTTAGGCTTGTATTGAATGTTGACAAGCAAGGTTTGGGTAGTTCATTCCTTTCTGTTTACCATCTAGTCTTTTTCTCTATCCCCTTCAGCATCGACCACTTTCCAAAGAGTGTTGTGCCTGGTCATATGGCCACATCAGAAAAAGTTGTGCCACTATTAGCAGAATTCTTTCTTGGAACCCGGTCAGAGGGTGGGGAGGTGAGCAAGATTTGTATATACTCAATGATCTTATGTTCGATGTAAAAAATTCAGAGAAATTTCCTGAGCACAGTCTTGAATATCTAGATTCAGCAACTAGCATTTACATCTCACAGGATAAGAACTCGAGGTGCTTGTACACTTCATCATCAGGGCACTGCACTTTATAAGATCTCAAAGATATGCAATGTCATTTTTTATGGCAGCTGCTTCTCTAAGATTATGAACTCAGGGAAAATGATCTTTACCAAACAGCTTTTACTCATTATATCAGTACAGTTTATTTGTTAGATCTCTGTTTGCTTTTGTTAAGTCCATGATGATCTCCACCATATTTACCCTAAATGGGAAAAAGTTATCTAATTAAGCATATATTCATGAAGCACGTTCACTCAGTCTGTTACCTGAGCTGGGTAAATCAACTGTCTGCAGGTAGCGTCTGTATTAAGTTTACAGGTAGGAAGTAGCACGTCTGGTCTAGGAGCCTGCAGTGTCCTTCATGTGGCAGTTTACATATCTTTCATCCCTGTCTCCCACCCAACTTGCACCAATATGTCCAAGAAGCTGTTTTCATATGACAGCAGCTACATTCCAGCACATTGCCTCAAAAGGAATGGGGAGAGTAGTTAGCATATCACACCTCCATCCCAGTCTTTTAATGCAAGACCGTCCACCACTCTTGTCAGCTGACGCATCTGTCTAGTTGTTACCCCCAATGACCAGTATTGGTGGTCCAGCATAACTGTTCTTCAGCTGGTACCAATCAAAGGATAAATGAAGAAATGAGTTACTGGCTAAAACACATGGACAAAAGAAAGCCAGTGAATGGGCACTCACCATCCTGAGTGCCACATCAACTTTTCCAGCTGTTACTGCTTCAGCATGTGTGCTAGACTGCTCGGTGCATGGACCAGGACTCTGGTCTATCTATAGTCTAAGCCCGTAAGACTGAAAGTTTGATATAAGAGTTTGGTTTGCTGTTTAGTCACACTAGAAGCTGCAGGTGAGAAGCAAGCAGTCGCAGTAATAAAGCTTTAACACCCTACAGCTATGCACTAAGTGTGTGCCAGCATGTGTCCTGTATTAAGTTACCAGTTACAACATTATCATGGTATTGGATGTACTTTGTAAATCATATCGGTGTCCTTTAACTTCACTTTCTCAATAGCTCATGACTGTACCGCTTGGTTCCATATCCATTTTACACATGGGTGAAATGGCTATAATATGACCCTTGCAAGCAACTAAAATAAAAGAATTCGACATAAATATTTGTGTTAAAAGCAGTTGTTAATTTGTTATGGGGATGGTGGTGGTACAGAGGAAGAAAATAAAGGTAGAAAAATCTAAACTTTGTCATTTATTCAACAGAACTTCTTTGTGAGGCTGTCACCTATCATCTGGAAGGAAATGTCCCTGGAGATGATAAAGTTAAGGGAGAGATCCTGTCTCGTCAGTGTAATGTCTCTGAAAACTCGGATCTTTTCAGGGGTGTCCTGGTACTGGGTGGCAATTCTGTTGATGAAGAATTTTTTAAGACTTTGAAGGCTTTCTCATTCCCAGATCTAGATAACCACTACGACCTTCATACACTGAGCTCTGTTCCCTGGACAAGGGGAAATGTTGGTTTTGCTGCTTGCATCTGGAGGAATGATGTCTATGTCAGTGGAGGATCTGACAAACCAACTAGTTTTGTAGTGTACTGCCCTGGTACTGGAAAATGGGAAACGCTGGCAAATTTGCCACAGAGCCGTGAAAATCATACCATGGCAGCAGTAAATTCAAAACTTTTTATTTTTGGTGGAACAGATCCAACTTCAGATAAAGCATTGCTCAATCCATGTGTTGAGATTCTACTCTATGAGCTCCAAACCAAATCATGGAGCACCTTTGGCCATTTGAAGGTTCCAGTTCAACAGGCACCATCGGCTGTGCTTGGTCACATGGTCTACATCTTTGGTGGGAAAGATGGTGACGATAAATTCATTGCTGATGTACAGTGTGTGAACACTCTCAGCGGTGATGTCTATATATGTGGTCATCTCCCATCACCAACATTTGGAGCTCAAGTTGTAAGTGATGGAGGTACTGTCTTTGTGGTGACAACTGAAGGGCATGTCTTTGAGATGGTTGAAGACTATGCACTCACTGATGAAAAAGAGGAACACATGAAAGATAATATTTGTTTGGACAAAGAGCCTGAACGACCCAATTTAGGGTGCTATGTACCAGAAGGAGGTTCTGTGGATGGTCCTGTTGTGGCATCTGTATGTGATCAGGTAGGAAGTGTGATATTTAATTCTGTAGAAAAACATTTCATTAACCTTATGAATAAAAATATATTTTATTTGACTGTGGTTATCCAAGGTTTCTGATGTACAAGAATTTAAATTTTTCTACAATTCTGCACATTAATATGTAATTTCTACTACCCTGCATCTCAAATTAGTTTTCAGTTATCATTATTCAGAAAACTATCTTAATCTTCCTTTTCTATTGTGTTTTTCTTGCTTTTTATTAAGACATTGATCTAAGCCAGCTGAAGGTTAGCAGCACTGTTTGGCACATAGGTTATTTTGGGTCAAAGGGGATGGGGGAGAGACACAATGCCACATTGAGGTGTAAGCTTCACCCAATGTCCTGCTAACTGCACCCCTTCAGCTTAAACAGGCATGTATATGTTCATGCATATTGTCCAAAGAAGATGCTGTCAATGATGCTATGTATACTATGAACAAGAAATTAGACTCAAAGGAGGACTTGAAAAATTAACTTTCTTCCTTTAACAATAAAACGCTATGTTAGGGAAAAATAATTTTAAAGGAAAAATTATATCCTATTGCTGTTTGGAAATCTACCTTGTAAGTGACTTCACTAAAGCATGTATTTATAATTTTTATTTGCATTTATCGTAATAACATGTTATAAATTTCTCATCAGCAGACTCAGCCAGCTGGCACTTCAGAGGTTATGGCACCTGATGAGATGACTGAGGTGACTTCAGATGTATTAGAGGTCATGGAGTCAGAGAAGGAAAGGAAGACTTTATTCACAATTCACTTCAAGAGGATTTGCCAACTACCCCCAGCACACCACTTTGGCATTTACATTTGCAGCAATAATATTAAAGTGTGGGGAGGCTGTGATAGCAATGGGAAATTGCTGAATACCATAAGATCTGTAAATTTATCATCCAGGAAGATAAGGAGACTGCATTTAATTCTTCCCTCTGAAATGGCCCACTTTGCTGCTTTTGTTGTGAACATCCCTAAAGTGTTTCTTGATGAAGGCAATAATTAAAATATGGGTATAGTTATCTGCAAAGTAGTGCTGTTTTCCTTCTAAAACACCATATGCTTTTAAAACAATATGAAAATTGTTTCATGGTGAAGGATGAAATTTAAAATGTAAAGCTTAAATAGGAAACTAAATCTTGGTAATTTGCCCTTAATTTGACTTTAAATAGATCATACCTGAGATATGTAGTGTTTTTTTAGTTTGTGAGATCACCTGAAAGCATGTGGAGGGTCTGTGTCTGCTAGTTTAATGTTGAGCTCATTTGGTGCACAACAGTAATGGCTCAAGCAGGTGATACAGTTGGAGACCTGTAGGCACATAAACTGTTTACTTTCTCATACCAATGGCTAAAGGAGCTTTGCTGGGTGCAGTGCATTCAAGTACTAACACTTGATGATGGAACAAGAGAGAGACTACATAAAGCTTTACTTTCTAAACGTTATATTGCTGTTGTTTGTAGTTGGTGTTGGAGCATGCTCACCCTTCAGGCTTGGAATCTGACCTTTTAGTTGCAACTGCTATTCTAATTCTTTAAAGTTTTACCAGAATGCTTAAGTCCCATTTGTCCAGCTATGTAAAAAAATTGACATCTCCATGAATTCTGTACTGCTGATGAAATAGCACACAACCAAAGTCTGCCAGCTGTGCTACCTTGAGCTTAGGAAAAATAATGCCATTACAAAATTTCTAACTGAAGTTTAAAAATCTCCTGTAACTTATCTCCCTGGCCGTCACTGATGCCGGACCCTATCCGTGAGTCTCTCCGTTCACAGATGGCGAACAGTTTCCATAACACATTAAAGTTCCGATAACAAAGAGATAGTCCAATGCTCACAGATATACACAGAGTCCAAGAATCACACACAGTTCTGTGGTGAATCACACTTCACCAAATTTAACGTAAATTACCAGTACAAAGTATATCTCCCACACATACACATTTACGTCTCTTCGAGGCGGACCTCCTATCGCCAGCGCGTGGTTCGGTAAAGTGAGTATTTTTCCCACGCAGAGGCCAAGATATGTTTCTGCCTCCGCGTGGTGTGTCTCCAGTCCCGCCCCTTTGTCAGGGGAACTGGCCTACACTAGACTTTCCCACGGCCGCTTCAAGTCGGCGGGCCGCTTTGTTGTTGTTGTTGTTGGCTTTGAAAGGGAAAGTGCTTCCACCTCTCGGTGATTTCGCACTGTGGGGGATGGGGTCTTGGGGGAGAGTGGGGAAAGGGTTGCTGTTTTGTGGTGCCTGATGCGTGGTTTCACTTTGTGCGTGCCCTCTATTTTTGTTGGTGTTTGGGTTTTCCAAGTCTGCATGGGTGGTGTATTGTATTTGTGCCCTCTTCATCCATTATTGATCTGCCAAGTTTGCATGAGTCGTTACAGTGCTGCTGCCCTCTTTCCTCCTGCTGCTGCTGGTGCTGCTGGTGCCGTTTGTTGCCAGTGTTTAGGGGTCCTGCCACGTGTACCGTGGTGGTGTATTGTGTTTCTTTGTTTGGTTCCATGTATTGCTCTTCCTCAATTTTTTTTTTAATTTTATTTTTCCAGTGTGGATGGCTATGTTATCCTGTTTACCCCTATTCTTATTTTATATTAGACTAGAGTTTGGGTGGCTTGTTGCTATAACTACTACTAGTGACAGTATACTGTTCCATAGTTCTTTAGGTGGGTTGAGGCAGTTTCTGAGGTTTAGTCCCAGCCTATACTTATCTATGAAATGTTTTAGTTCTTCTCTCTCTGGTTTATTTTCATTGCATTCCAACAGTACATGCGGGGTGCTAAGTCTGTCCCCACATGCACATGAAGGTGGGTCTTTATACATTTTATAATATTCTCCACTAAGCCTCATTCTGGTTATTTTAGTTTGGTCCGACCTGATTGACGTTAGGTACATCAAGGTGAGACTAGGCTGGTCGTCTATCAGTCTTCTAGTACCTATACCTTCATTTTTGTATTTTTCTTGCCACCTTATTTTTATTGCTGGTTTTATAGCTATTTTTCTCTCTGCTGGTGAAATAGAGATGTTTAGGGTGGAGACTTTAGGGTTATTTTCTTGTTTTACTGCCAGTTTAGCTAGTTTATCTGCCTCTTCATTTCCTTTTATTCCTATGTGGGAAGGAACCCAAAAGAACTTAATGTCTCCCTGTTTCTGGTTGATTTTCTTTATGATGGACCGTATCTTGTATACTATATCTATTCTGTTTGAGGATTTGTTTTTTAAAGCCTGAAGTGCTGACAGTGAATCTGAAATTACTACATATTGTTGTTGCGTTGTGTCCTTCATTCCGAGATGAAGTGTATGGAGAGCTGTCAGTATGGCCGTCAACTCAGCTGTAAAAATTGAAGTGTGTTTTGGGAGTCTGCTGGAGATGGTGATGCTACCGGGTTGGTATACTCCTAATTCGGTTGTGTTTGTCACTGGGTCATGAGATCCGTCAGTAGAAATCTGCTTGTGTTCTTTGTATGTGGTGTTTAGCTTGAGCTTTGTTTCTGCAGTGATTTGGGCTTGGTGTTGTTCTTTGTTGTATTTGGTGAGGTCAAGGTCTATCTGTGGGTGTGGAAGTGTCCAGGGTGGTGTTTGTATGTTGTCTGGTGGGTAAGGAGCTGTTATGTTAATTTCTGCTCCCTTTGTGTTTTCTAAGTGTTGTATGTGTTGTTGTAGTGTGGGGTGGGGCGGCCTGTTCTGTGTCTGTGGGGTTGAACATGAATCTGTCGGACTGGATGGTCAGGTGGGAGACATTGAATTTTGTAGTAGTAGCTAGCTGTCCTTTCTTTTATTATCAATTCTATAGGTTTCTGATCTGTTTCCGCCAGTACTGCTAGGTTTGGTGTGTACGATGGTACTCCCAGAACTACTTTTAGTGCCCTGGCCTGTACTGACTGAAGTTTAGCTAGTTGGTTTACTCGAAGGTGGACTAGCAGTGGGGCTGCGTATAATAGTCTAGACATGACATGGGCCTGATAGAGGTTAAGGAGAGATTTAGGATTAGTTCCCCAGTTATTTCCACTAACTACTCTCATTAGGTTTATTCCTTTTTTGGCAGATTTTGTTATTTTGTCTACATATGGGGTTCAGCTTGTTATTTCCGAGAAGATCACTCCTAGAAATTGTATCTGTGGACTGTAGTCAAGGGTTGTTTGGTTTAGTGTTAATTTGGGGTATTCTGTCTTCTGGTTTGGTTTTTGGAATATTATTGCCTGTGTTTTGGTGGCTGAAAGTTTAAGGCCATTATATTTGAGCCACTTTGCTATTTCATGCAGATCCTCCTGTATCTTATCTATTCCTATGATTTTAGGTCTGTTGGGGTCATTTGTTGGGCGTATTTCTACTTTTCCTAGGAGGGACGTGTCGTCCGCAAACTGTTTAACTTTGACATGTTTTACACTTTTGGGGAGGTCTGCTATCATTATGTTAAAGAGTAAGGGACTGAGGACGCTTCCCTGTGGGACTCCATTTTCTAGTGGTACCTCGTTTGAAGTTTGATCCTCAATTCTTACAGTTTTTTCTGTTTGTTAAGAAGGATTTGATTAATTGCACTATTTTATTTGGGGTGCCTATGCGGAGGAGTTTCTGTAGCAAGCCCTCGTGCCAAAGCATATCGTAGGCTTTTTCTATGTCTAGAAAAACTCCGCACAGGTTCACTCTTTTTTCTGTGTGGGCATTGATAATTTCCTGCTGCAGTGCTGTTATGTGATCCATAGTGCTTCGTTTCTTCCTAAAACCACTTTGCTCTGGGGGCAGGATGTTGTTGGCCTCGCAAAAGTGGTTTAATCTCTTCTTAATAATTGTCTCAAATGTCTTGCCTAGTTGCGAGGTTAGTGCTATTGGTCTGTAGCTAGATGGGGCTGACTTTGCTTTGCCTGGTTTGGGGATGGGGACCACTGTGGCCCTTTTCCACATTTTAGGGAAACAGCTTTTTTCAAGAATATCATTGAAGAGCTCTAAGATAAGGTGTTTGGTTTTCTGATGGCAGTTTTTTAGCATTTGGTAAGTGATAAGATCTGGGCCTGGAGCTGACCCTAACTTTTTGGTTGATAGGGCTTGCTCTAGTTCTTCTATAGTTATTCTGTTTGTTAGTTTGAAAGGATCTTCTTGGTTTAGAGGGGGAAGGAAGTTATTTTCTGCCTGTTCTTTGAATAGCTTAAAGTCTGGGTCTAAGTTAGAGTCTGAGCTGACTTCTTGAAATTGTTCAGCCAGTAGGTTTGCTTTTTCTAGGTTTGTCTCATATTTGGTACCTTCTTTTATCAGGGTGGGCATGGTGGATCTTGGCCCTTGATTTAATCTTTTGATCTTTCTCCAGCTATCATTTAGGTTAGCATTTAGGTCTAGAGATTCTGTGAACCTGTGCCATTCCTCTTTTTTGGCTTGGAGGATAGTCCTTTTTGCTGCAGCTTTGGCCTTTTTGTATTCTAATCTGTTTTCTATGGTCTTGTGGCTTTTCCATATCTTAAGTTTATGTTTCCTGTTCTTAATTGCTTGTTCACATTCCTTGGTCCACCAGGCTTGCCCAGGCGGGCCGCGAATCACTGGTCAAGAGTTATGGCCACCCGCCTTGGCCATCCTTTCAGGCGGTGGCGATGGTAACTTGACCAGTGGACCGTTGGTAGTTCACACGCAAACTTACTCCATGTGGAAAATACGTTTTCTACAACACCCCTTTCTCCGGGGGAAAAAATCGTGAATGCTACAGAACAATTTTTTCAAAGTCAAAATCTAAGAATAACCTAACATACATCAGCTACAGCAGTTTAAGCAACAATTAACAACCAAAATCATTAGCACATTGAATTCACATCATAGCAAGCTTTCACATAAACCATTTCAACACAAATTGCGTTCGTCTCAGACTGTTCAACAACCTGGTTCCTGCAACAACATATAGGCAATCCGTTTTAATACGCATCTGCATAGCACATCTCTGGCTCTTGACACATAAGCCATACAAATTACATTAGGGGTTAGGGGTGCTCGACTATATACCACCTGAGTGGACACGGCCCTCACCCCCTACCATACAAAGACATAATTACACAATACACACTGAGCAGCAGCCCCCACGGGTTCTGCTGACGCGGGAACTTCGCTTTGCGCAGCGCCTGGGTGCCCCGCTATACCACTTGAGTGGAGATACCCGGCGGTCACCCCCATACCAAACAATAACATCATTTTGACACTAGATCATACAAGCTGTGCAGCAACCCCACGTGTTCTGCTGACACGGGAACCTACGTTCCGCAGTGCCTGGGTGCCCCCCCCCCCACTGTACCGCTCTAATCTGATCTTCTGCTAGGTTCCACCTTGCTCAATACATTCTTACTGCTGATAGTTGTTTCTCTCTAATCCTTTTGCTACCTTGGGCCCTTAATACCAGTTGCTAAACTCTACAGATGTTTAATCTAGTTTTCACAATATTCAGTCCAACATTTAGGGAATTTATGTAATAATTCATTCAATATGTATTATTCATGGTACATACATTGCTTTATTGTGGAGCATCCACATGTTTATCATTTATACTTTCTGAGCAGCTTTCCACTTTTTTCTACATTTATTTGACATCTGGCAGAAAATATTTTAATTAGTAAAATGTAATTTTTGCTATATTCTGTTTGTTTCTTACAGACAAAAGTCAACATAGTGTGTTTCTGTTCTTGTTCGACCCAGAAAAGCTTCCAACTGTCATAAAAGGAAAAGTAAAAAACATTGACTGGTAAGATAATCTTTTTTGTACCATTTTATTGTTGTGTCTCACCCCACCCTCCAACACACATAATCAGACAGATGGAAAGATGGAAGTATCTGTGAAGTATTTATGGAAAAAATGAGATTTGAGGTGGGTTAATTTTCAAGTTCCTTGTGCATGGGCCATGCTTATATAATATTGCAGGCATGGAATTCCAAATACTTTGAAAGACTGCTTTCCAGACCTGTAGATGGGGAACTTTTTGTTTTGTTTTTATTTTTGGCCGGAGAAGAATCCTGAGATCTCAACATCTGTGATGGTTTATATTTGTGGATAACATCAGATAGTCAGGAAAACTTCCTCACACCATTACTTTTTTCCGTTGACTGAGATAAGTTATCTCCATTGGATGACTTTTATCCCTCACAGTTCTGAGCAGGTGATCATGATCGACATAGTGATGAAAACATTTTTGTCACATAACGAGATGAAAGTTATTTCAGTTTTTATTTTGTCATTGAACAGGAGCATACATCTTTCAGTAAATGCTGCTGATGGTTGCCTTTACGGTAGACTTCAAATGCTACTGGGACGAAGGTATTGTGAAATTCTAAATCCCTCAAAAAAAAGTTCCTGTTGAACTAAGCGTACAAGACTCCGAGGGGCATTCTGATCTATTGTAGTAATATTGTCTGATCATCAAATTGGATGAGATATAAATTGCATGAGTTTTAAAAAGACAGGAAACAAAATTTTGTGTTGAAAGATCAGTGTCATGAGATAACTCGAGGGGGTAGGTAACAATCTGCCCACTTAGTGTCTAGAGCGCCTTGTTGACAAGCCTGAGGCCCTTTGGCGAGGACGTAGGGGGCGTATGTTTTGGTATGGACGCCTAAATGGACGCGTGGAACAGAAGGTGCTAAGTGATTTCGGCCGCCATGCGTGGCCGATGGCTGGCTAAACGTCAACAAAGTCTGGGGAGAGGGGAAAGATTCCTCGGGGCAGCCGCACCTGGTTCCCGCCAGGCCACGTAATAGGACAGGGGGGAGGGAGGTTTAGCCACCTGACCGCAACCACCTGTAGGCGTGGCCTGTGGTCAGAGAGGGATCTCCTCCTGTCGTTTGCTGACTCTAATTGTAGCTGATTGGATGATGAGTTATTGACCAATGGCATCCCTCGATGTATGTATCTGTGAGAATGTGGAGAGATAAATAGAGAGACAAGAACACACTTCGCTTGCTTTTCGGCGAACGTCTGAGTGGGGGAGCAACGGGTCACCAGTCAAAGCGACTTCAGCTTTCTAACGCCAGCTACACTTCTGCCTCGGACCAAGTCTTAGCCACGAGGGCAAGACTCGGGAGGAAAGAAGTCGGGTTAGAGAACCTTGAGAGAAGGAGGCAAGTAATTGACGACGTACTGTCAAGACTGCCTGCTGTTGTCGTGGAGAGGAAAGGGCTGTGTGACTGTGGGCTCGCTCGACCTGTGTGAGAGGTAGAGGCTCAACGTTGAGGCCGCCAGAAGTCGTCGGGTCTCAAGGACTGAGACCGTCTGTGGTGGTGTTTGCTTGGCGGCTGTACGAGGCATTACAGTCGTCGAGGAACCCACGTGTGTACCTCGAGTGGTACAAGGCTCGAATCTGGGTCACCGGGACAAGCGGTCGTCGCTCTCTGACGTGGTGACAGTTCGAGGGAGGAAGACGTCAGACCATCAGACATCACTTCGAAAGGAAATCGTCAGTGTGTCGTGGCAGTCAACTGAAGTATTGGACTCTCAACAAACCAGCTGTAACAGAGCTAAGTTGGTGCGCTTGCGAGTGTGTATGGTATTTGTAAAGAGAGGCAACAGCACTGTAACATCAGAAGTACGCTCTAGCACGGATAGTATTGGGACCCCCCTAGAGGAGTCCATTTGATTGTGTTTTGTTTGAAATGTTTTGTATGAATAAATCTTTTCTTTATTGTCCTATTGAAATCACACGTCGTTGAGTATTGTGTTCGGGGAAGAGCAGGGGTGGGGGCTCGTGAGCCAAGTTGTGTAATTGAATGACCGACGTGTGATTATCGTGTGTTTTCCCCTGCAGTTAATGTTGACGTGGGCGGCTAGTGTTGAGTAACTAGTGCCCACGTGCCCATTCCCCCGGGGCCAGTATTCACGTTCTGGTTGAAAGACCAGGGATACTGTCACAATCAGATTAAAATTGTCAATCTTTTAATTGTAATTAACACAGCTTTTAATACTGATTTTAAATGCAGTGGAAATATTTGTATTTAAGGAACAATGTTGGTTGCTGTGACTAATAGTGCAAAAATTTCCATATGTAAAGTTATGCAGGATATTGTATTAAGTATAAAAATAATGCAGTTTTGCTTTAATAGTTTCAGCTGTAATGTTTCATGCCGGCTGATCACAAAAGCCTGTAAGTGAAATACTTCATTGTCTTCTATGTGTAAATTACAATGTAAAGGAAGATGTAAATATACGGTGACCGGACACTTAATCCTCAAAAATGCCCCCAAATCGCGACACAACACTCAAAACTGCTATTTTGTGAACTTGAAATATTATAACCGTAAGAGAAATGTGTCACGTGGTAACTCTAATGAGACGTAACAATCGCCCCAATTAGGGTACCTCCGATCATTAGCTTACTTTTCATATCATATTGTTCAAGAACATTGACCTTAATAGCTCACATGAACTTTAACTAATGTTATAGATGTTAAAGTTAAGTATCACTTGTCAAACTTATTTTGATGTTTACATGAAAATAATTATTTGAATTTGAATTAAATTTTTCATTCACTTCATAATTTTTTGGGTTGAAATTTCATTTTGAGGATTAAGTGTCTGGGATTCAAATATACATATGGCTGCGCCAGGGAAAACATTAAAACAACTCAAAAGCAATAATAGTACCAGTCTTGCATGACATAATGAGGCTAATTGAAGGTTAAAACAAACCCACAACACACTCCATTGCAAACCAGTATTGATATTATGTTGGAATTTTCTTTTTTCAGTATTAAGAGCAACTGACTACACCCTCAGTTTCAACAGTTATGGATCCAGCAATATAAAGATGATTTCCATGAAGGTAAATTTCTGCGTTTTTACTCTGTAGGCAAGAGAAACAAAGGTGAAGAAGCCCGAGCAGAATATATTATTATTTCTGACACTGAAAATTTAAGATGCCAAGGTAGAAAGAATTCACAAGGGTTGCTTCTGAGATGTTGAGTACAAGATAGTGTCAGTATTTTATAGCTTCCTTATTTCTCAGTCTCTTTCTCTCTTTCACACACACACACATGCATATAAATGAAAATGTAAAAAGACTTTGTTTTTGTCCAGGATCTAACAGCCACTGATGGCCCATATCTTCAGAATGGAAAAGCAAGACTGGAAGTTGTTTTTCGTTCTTTCAGAGTGTAACGGGTGCTAAATATGGGAGGCTTAAAATGGCGGGTAGCGTGTTTATATATCTTCATCATCAATCACAACCGCTGTTTTCCCCAACAACATCTCTTTATTCAGCTACGGGCGTACACATAGAATCAAAAACATGAAGGGAAAGAAAGAAGAGGAGGAGAAGGTTGAAGGTGTTGCCCTGCAAATCAACAACAAAAGCACATTTAATACACATTCAAAATCTTAAATCTTCTAGACATATTTTGTCATATCTTAGCTACCCCTCTAACACGTGGTAACCATGTGGTAAGCATGTGCTCACCACCTATTCTCATTAAACCATCTTAGAAATAAATCATATTACCATATCAACATTTTCTCTTCAAAACAACATACCACAAATTAAAGATCCCACAATAAAACACATTAGAACAATGACATTAAACATAATTGCTACATCGATTTCACATCCTCTTTTCCACACAAACCGCCACATGAGGAAAAATGATCCCCTCTCCTCATACAAAAACTTCAAACATCGTACACCTAACAAATCTAAAATCATACAAGAATACTGTGCCCTTGAAGAGCAGCGTTTAAACTATCAAACATCAAGCATATTTTTCACAAACCTGATTTAGGACAAACATCCCAGGGTAGGCCCATCGGCTACCCTGGGCCACGTCTTCCCCCAAAAGAAAGAATGTACAAATGGAAACCCAGAGAGTTGCTTCCCCCTTGTCTAAATCTCGGTGTAGTCTCGCATCTGCGAGACTACATAAAAATCAATGCATGAAATAAAATAATACAAAATTACTAAACAAAAACAAAAAATATTTGAATACACATGACAAATTTGTCATGGGTGTTACAAGAGATTAGCATATTAGATTTCATTTTGCTGTGCTATCGATCACTGATTTCTTTTGCTTGTTTGTTGTTTTTGTTTCAAATCTCTTGTTTCTTTAGATTCCTCTACCTGAAAATGTCAGTATTTAAGGGTAAAGAGACCTGTAATAACAATCGACAATAAAGAAAAATGAGCCATGTTTCAGTGTAAAGCTTTCATTGTAGGAATTAGAGTCTAGCATTACACAATTGCAATAGCTCTATGGTATGAGGCTTTGCAGTAGGAATTAGAGTCTAGCATTACACAATTGCAATAGCTCTATGGTATGAGGCTTTGCAGTACTATCTGGAAGTCATTGCCTTGGGAATAAACATTTTGTATTTATTTTTGTGCAAAATGATTTTTCCTTTGAGGCATCACATTTTCTCTCTTCACCCTCTCTGGATTTCACCATGCACTTCCATTCTACTCTCCCTCAACTGTTCATGCTCCACTTTCTTCTGGGCTGTCTACTATCATCTTGGCTCACCCCCTGAAATTATTCAGCTCAACGTGCAAACCATTAAGCTTAGCATCATTGGCTCTCCACAAAATTCCCTATTCACAGAGAAATTTTTCAGGCTGCTAGATCCAGTGTTGCTTTCCTCATCTCTGCATTGAAGATGAAATATTTTAGACGGTTCTTGAATCTACTTCTTCTAAAGAACAGTATTCCATCTTGAATGAACTTGAGCAACCATCTTCACTTCCAAACAACTATAATTGGAAAGGCTTATAATTACTTTCTGTTTTCTCCAACTTTTTTTTCCTTAATCTCAAAACTGTCTGTGAGATACAAGATGCAGCTCATTTCCCATTTCCACCTGATCCGAGTGAATAACACCCAGTTCTTGAGAAACAAGCTTAGGTCACCACTGCACAGAAAAAAGGTTATGGTACTCCAATAACCTTTTTGGGTCGTGAGGTGGTTCCCATCTCCTCTCCCTTGCTGCCTTATCTTCCCCAACCCAAGCCAGCTGGGTCGACTGAGGAAAATGAGCTGTACTGAATGGGTATCAAGCTGGTGCACCTCTCAGTTTGGACACCAGTACTATAACATAACCACTCAGCTATCCACATCCCCAAAGATGAAATGCTACTTACTTGGATTTGGGGAAATAGCTACTGTACCAAAATCAATCAAATTGCTAGGAAGGCCTTCAGCATTTTGTCCATGCTAGAAAATGTACTAGCAGGAGAATTTGTTTTTTATGTGTTTAGTTAAATGTTATGCTGAGCCTATATGTAACAGTAACAGGCACTTGCAATTGTTTGTACCCTCTTCAGTCCAGCTCCATAACCACAAATGAATTGTCAGTTGTGCGTGATGTTGTTGATGTGTCTATGAATGATTTACATTGTAAGATTGCATGTTTTTGTTTTCTGTGATGCATCATTTACCTCATCCTTAAATGTAACTTGTTCTGTTCTTTTATAACTGACCACACTTCCCATGTTATAACTGCCCACTGGGACTAATAAAGTTTGGCATTTGTAATCTAAAAAGTTGGCTGCTGTGTAATGAACTTCAGGAATGAGTTCTACTTTTATTGTTGTTTTGATAGAGCAATGGTTTGCTGGGGTTGGCGTTAAGTGCTAAAGATGCTGCTGCTGAATGAGGTGGCACTGTGCTGGTCTGTCAAGACTGTCTACAAGGTTGCATTAATTCTGAGTTCCGTCTGACAGACTATTATGACTGCTGAAGAGGACCCCCTCCCCCTCCCACAAGTCAGTCACCTCTGTAGAAAGTATGAATACCACTTATCTGTAGCTCTTTGTGATTGACTGTTGTCTCCCTGAGCACTTTCCTTGCCTTTTTTAAGAATGTCCACCTTGGCCGACCACTGAGCAAATCTGATAATTGATCTGATATTCTGCTGGTCTCTTGCTGAATCCTCTGATATTGTCAGAAGCTTTCCACACTTTTCTTTGAATAGCTCCCTGTAGATGCTGTCAAAAACTCATGGGTCTTGCAACTCATTCATCCATGACTATTGCGCATTCTTTAACAAAGAACACAATGATTGCTTTTAGGCTGTCCAGGTTGTAAGTATAATGGCTGCCTGGTCAAGTGGTCAAGGACTTTCACGAGACAAATAACAAACCTTACAAGACTTGAACAAATGTCGTTTATGGACAAGCAATTCTTGTCTCATACACCTAACTATTGTGATGTAAAGGTAAAATGTTAAGATGATTGTAGCCAGGGAAATGTGTGTGTGTGTGGGGGGGGGGGAAGGTATAAAAGGGGGTAATAATTACATAAATGCACTAGATCAAAATAACTCGAGTCACCCTCGCAAGGAAAATTCCCCCATTCACAATTTCTCCAATTAACTGAAAGCCTTTATCAACATACAATGATCAAATAAAAAATAATGGTTCCAGCTGTCACCATAATAAGTATAATATGGTTCCAGTTATCACCCACTCTTATCGCTCTTCACACTATTCACTTTGAGTGTTTCAGTCAGTGTACAGGAACTTCTCACTGGCCCAGTCTTAGCTTGCAAGACCAGCAAACAAACTGTTGACAGTTCTGGAGAGATCATAACGACTTCTAATCATAAGATCAACAGTGTTCAGTGTAGAAACAGTGACACATAAAAAGTAGCAAATAATTTATGAGCCACCATATTAACAGGCAAATGTGTACCCTATGGGGGCACTCAAAATCAAATCCCACACAATGAAGGAGCGTTAGGGCACAGGTTTACCAACGGTGCTGAATGTAGACAACAGCTCATCAGTCAACATACATGATATACACTACAGATTGTATCATATGGGGAAGTGTACGAAGGAGGAAGCAGGATCCAGCTTAGTGGCCAGACAGTAGTTACATAAGAATTGGGACACATGAGCTCACTCTGTGCAAACAGCATACACCACAATGGTTCATAGTTTGACAACATATTCCCCTGGTTGAACCTGTAATTTGTACTTTACCTATAAGTGCATGTCCTTCTAATGTTACATAAAATCACATTCATTCCTCATTCTCTGATTTTCAGCACAACAGCTAATTCAGTGTTATGATTACACTAACATCATACACACATCCCCAAAGTTGTTAAAAGATTGTACCTATTTCAATGTTCACATAAATCAGCATAAAGATTATCTTTAAATATTCTGCATAAAAAGGTTAACTTAACTAGATTAGGTTACAAACCAGTGTGAATAAATTTTGCCTGAGGATTGGAACTCTGAATGCCTGTTCAAAAGTTCTCATGTTTTTTTGTTTTTTGTTTTTTTTTTTGTTTTGCCCAGGTACTTAAAACGTTAATTTTGTGTCCATGCCGTAAGTACTCTGCTGCTCCTTTTAACAGTAAAACCAACGTTTTGCCAGTTCCTGGAGAGCCAACAAGAAAAACCAGAGGTGGTGAACTGTTCAGCAAATTAAGAGCTAAGCAGGTAAATCCCAGATAGCATTGAAGCATTTTATAAACGTTTGAAAAGCACTAACATGGCTGTAATAATGTTAAAGTTTTAGATGAAACATTTTAGAACCATGTTAGGAACATTTACGAATAAACATGTAAAAACTGAAACATTGTGCAAACATTTTAAATTGGTAGGAACAATAACATTTAAAGAAAAATATTAAATAGATGTACTGTAAACGTGTACTAAAACTTCCGGCCGTCGCGTGGTTTTGAGCTGAAAGGCCGCCATTTTGTTTGCCGGTTTCTCAATTCTACATGGATTTGTACTCCAACAACCGAAAATGACAAGAAAATAGTAAGTAATATTCAAACTCTAATGTGTGTTCTAATAAAATATGTGGGGTTTTTTTGGTACTATATGTTTGTATATAATGTGTAAATAATTTGTTGTTAATTTCCGACTGCTGACTTCTTCACGTTTTGAGTCGAATGCAGTTGCGATCTTTAATTTCATTATAGTACAAGTAAAAAAAGCTATATTTCTGAAGAGTTAGACCATCTGAATGTTTAAACAATGCTCTTTAAAGCGGTGCATCACATATGGTTGTCTTTATTATAGGTTAATAGTTATAAATATTCAATATCTATGGTCGAATTGTTGAATTGCAGGCATTTCCGCCATAAGCAATGGATTAAAACTTAAAAATTCAGTTATTTACAGTTCTCACAAATAATATTTTAATAGTGTATTATATATGTCACATCACTATGTGTGAGATTTGAAAACTGTTGTAAAATCGGTCATCTCGAAACACGGTTACACACCATGCACTTCGTATTGACGCCACGTCGGGTTGTTTCCCTTGCTTAAACTCGGAGAAGTATTGTTTTAAAAACAAGATTTTGATCAGCGTTTTCTTAGTGAACCTTCGTAGAAATACGGTAAAACGTTGATGATAACAACTACAGTCAGAATATCAAGTGAGTCCTTAAACAGATGGCGCCATTCTAAATTAAAAGTCACTTAATCGCCATGCTATTTTGCCGAACCCAAATGCTAGATGCTACTGTCCTACAGTATTAATAGCAGGCGTGTCGTTCTTTGGTCTCGAGTGGGCCCCCGGTAGTGTAGTGGTTAAAACACTCGCTTGTCACCACTGCGCAAGGTGGAAGCACTTTCCAACTAAATAAACAACAACAACAACTTTGGTCTCGAGTGATGTAGTGGATCAAAACATTCACTTGTCATCAGTGCAGTAAACGGCTCGGGCTTCAGATGACCCTCTCGGAACTCAGTATGTGACAATGACAGGATGTGGCGGTGGAGATAGGCGCGGCAGCGAACAGGGCCATTCGCGTGATGTCAGCAGTTGCAGTGACTCTGGAACTTCCTGACTCAGACCACCGTGGATGCACGTTGCCGTATGTAACACATGGTCGCACGACTCGGTTACCTCCAACGACAAACTATTCGGTCTTGAGTCTGAGGTCATTGAGGGAGAAATGGCGCAACATTCAGAGTACTTAAGGGGCACACAGTCTTTTTTTTTCTCAGCACTTGGCATCTGGCTGGCTACCTTGAGGTGATGCAGTGTTGCTGGCTCGGCGTAAAACCACCTCGTCTCAGTGAGCAGCATATTCAAATGTCACATAACAAAATTAAGTTTAACCTCTCTGGGTGAGAAAATTTGTTAAATGGTTGGATAAGTGTTTAAAATTCAGATCAACTATGAAATGTTTGAAAAAAGGCTGTAAAAGGTCGGCAAAAAGTTGGAAAGCAAACATTAATAACACATTACTTTGATGGGCATGATAAGCGTTTCAAAAACATTTCCTGCGAATATTATTTGAACATTTCGCGAGAACCATTTGTAAACGATTATAAAACGTTCAAATGCTATCTGGGATGCTTTTCCAGCTGCAGAAACGGCATCACCCAATGTCCTTAATGATAGTCGAGCAGACATAAACGAAGGAACAGTTACTGTGGTAGCAAAACCTATACAGCACACTAAAAACTTGCAATCAGAGTATGCTTCAATATACAGTTGTTCTGTAAGATATCCTGAAATGTCTCTACCTAACAATAACCTTTATATAAAAAAGATAAAGGATTTTTTTTACAAAAATCTAAATTTAAAACTAAAGTGAATCACTTTCTCCAGTTCTATGCGGATGTTTATTATTATTGGACATTAGCAAAACTGTATCATAGCCACTCGATCATTACCTTGCCAAGAGATGTTCATAGCACTCTGATGTCATTAGTGGGTCAGGGCCATGCACAGCGACCACTGACCATCATTCCTGCAGCGTTTCTGATACTTCAGCAGTTACCTGCCATGGTGCATGATCATGGTACAATGGTTAGATAAATCATCTAAAAAAAAAAGAATCCTTTCAAAGGCATCGATGGGGTTGGACACTTCAAGACGGCGACACAAATTCTTGTATTGATACACATAAAGCATGCATCAGCATTATCAAGTTAATGGCCATTGCCACAAAAGATTATTTGCTGTCAGTTATGCCATGTCCATATATATTGTTCTGGTCGCGTTGCCCTTACAGTTTTCACAACAACAGCTAGACGTCCTGACAGTCTGTTGTCCGTGACTGGCCCCTTGTGTCAAGGCTCTCTAACTCAAGTGTCCCAACTTTCTTCCGAGTCTTTGCCCTTCTGGCTCACGTCTCAGTCTCGAAGACAAGTCTTTTGGCATTGAAAGAAAGCTGAAGACGTGTCCACCTCCACCAGCCGATCAAGTGCTGCCTGACGACGTACAGAGAAGTGCTTTGAGAAGTAATTTTTCCAGTAGCTTAAATTTCCATGCATTCGCACACGTTATACAAACCAGGGACGTCATCGGACGAACACACAACCGACATTCTTCAGCATATCATCAATTAGCCATTACAAACTGAGAGGAAGACTAAATTGACCAATGACTGGTACTAGCCCCGCCTACAGATGGAGGGTTGGGGAAAAGGACTATTTCTCTAACGGTCACAGGTCATTTCGTCCCAAGACCATAATCGTCATGGCTTGGACGATTTGACTCAGATGGTGGGGCGATATGGTGTTGAGACGAAATGACCGCCCGCCCCTCTTCCCCTCTTTAGCCGTCCTATGCGGCAGGTCTCGACACCAGGAATGACAAGCCCTCGGATGTTTCCTCAACGCTTGGTTGTCAAACGCAACCATTACGACAACCGTTGGGGTCGTACCTGTCCACTGGCAGCAGGCGCTTCCACGGATTAAGTGGTCCCCAGATATTTTAGCCGTTGGATATTTTGGAGATAATGACGGTGCCGTGGGAGTGTCCCCCGTCATAATGGCTTCATCGAACACCGTTCTTCTCGCTCACTGGTGTCTGTCTTACAAAATGTTTTCTAAAAGCTTGTACACAAGGCATTTTTAATCACTTAAAAGCTCTCTGGTCAAAATTTAGTCCAGACTTTGTGGGAGTTTATCATGTAACACCGAAAGTTATCACAGAATAAGATACAGTTTCAAATGTTTATTAATCTTGCTTAGCATTTATCTCAAGGTCTCAGGAAATATACAGCTCTGACCATTGACTGAACTGTCGTTTTTTTTTCTTTTTCGCCAAGTAATGGCACTTGGCAAGAATGAGAGCTGTGTCTAGTAAAATCTACTAATTAATTTTAAAATCCATGTTAGAGCTTTAGGTATTGGCGATATTTCTATGAATTTTTGTGCTTTTGTCTAAAGCTGCTCAGAAATTAACTTCTGTCTCGGCAAGTTAAAGCTATCTTAATGAAACCTCCGTTGGATCTTTTCGATTATGTGATCAAGTGTTTCAAAGTACTGTTGTCTGTAATAGCTTGTGTACCAATGTCCCGTGCTTAAGAGGATTATGTTGGTTGCAGGCTGAAGGGATCAATTAACTTAGTAGGGACAGAGTAGACTAACAACGAGACTGTTGACGGGTTAGGTATTCGTCACTAACTGAAAACAGATCAGTCACAAAGTACGAAGCACTTTCATCTTTATTATCAATAAGGCTTGAACCATTACATATCTCTAAGTGCAGTTCTCATCAGCAAATTTCTTATTGATGTCATCATACGCCTCTGTTCATGCAAATGCATCTCAAGCATCATATCGACTTCTTTTATTGTCAGTCTCAATACGTCGATCATATATAGTACTAAATTCTCTTGTCGATTTTCACACGTCGTTAGAAGACCATACACTGTTGTTTTGCGATTTTTTTCCGTCGGACGAAACACAACAGACCATCAAAAACAAATTCGACATGTTGATTCTTCAGTATTATTTAACAGTAACAATATACAAGTACATGTATCCGCTTATTTCAAGAAGTCTAAAGACATATAAGGATAACACACAAGCACTTTGTTTAATTAGTTTATTCCTTGCTACTCTTCAAGGAGCATATATGCTATATATAGGGCCGCAACACAAGCACGTATTACATCTACTGAAATACAGACATACGGCAACTTTTCAGGGAGTCTGTGCCTTGGGTGATTTTAGTTACGGTAAGTTAACTATAATATTGACTGCCAGAGCGGAAAAAGATAAGAATGTTTAAGGGATTAGTTTTTATTACAGATACTGATTATGTCTTCAATATTAGTTTATCTTCTCGTCTTAAATTATTTCTAGTGTTAGTCAATATTGAAATGTTTTTTAGTCACATTGAGTATTTGTGCCCAATTTGGAGGAGAGACCATGCAGGTAGTACTCCGCTTCTACCTACCTAATGAGACTAATACCAGTTAAAGGTGATACCTTAAATTTAGCTTAAGGAAAAGAATGCCGACCGTGAGATAACAAGGAGTAGAGCTATATAGCTGGTGTCGCAACTATATGAGATGGATAAAAGTTCGCGCAGGTACGCATCGGCACAGCTTGCAGGACCGACCACCAGCAGCCGAATGAACAGATATCTAGTTCCAGTAGTTATATGAACTGTTGCGGGCCGGTTGCCTCGCGCAAGACACAATCATGCGATGGGCATGCAGCTGGAATTATAATGTGTTATAGTGGTCACCTGTCTGTCACGTGCTAGTTATGGTAGCTGTTGGGCGTAGCTAGACAACGAATTTTTAAGGTACCGTACAGCTTCGTGACGTAGGTATGCATGACCAAATGTACGTGAAAAGAATTATAATGCTCCATCTTCTAATAAAAAGGTAGAGAATAAACATAAAATTGCGCGCACGCACGCACACACACACACACAATGTCAGCGGCTGGATCGTAGTAGTCCTACTACCTCATGGTGCGAAAATAGGATTACTGACATTAGTGACATAGGCGACACTTCCTGGTCGACGAGAAGAAAGTACTTACGTAAGCAAGACCAAGCTTGACAACACTGAAATTTTGTAAAAGGGCTCAGGTATTCTTCAGAAGACTAATTTCAACAACAGTACAGAAAATGGCCGCGGAGGTAAGCATTAATGTAAACACATGCATGATGTAAATTAACTTAATGATAGCTCTTTATGCCACACAGAAAACATACGCGTTTTGAGAACAATTAAATGCGTTACTCGGGTGGCACGCGGCACCACGAGCTGTCGAACCTAGTTTTAACCGATTAAAAAAATATATAATATCACCCGCCGGTTCAGTTTATTAAGTACTCATTATTATTACACAACTCCAGGTGCCACTCCACTCAGCTCAGTTTAACCCGATACCTCGATCTGCTCAAACACGTCGAGCGTGTGATCCGAGTCACGCATTTGTGCCGCACTTTGTTCCAGAGTAGAAGATATTTATTCATATGCCCAGTCTGATTCTGTGAACTTCCAACTTATTTTTTTCTCCTATTTGAGATGTTAGATTGCATTGATTTGTGGAGGGGGTGAGTGGGATGAAGGAGAAATTAATGGACAATGATGGCTCATATCGGGAGAACTTATTCCGTTAGATAAAGATAAAATAAAGAAATCTGTCCTTGGCGTTTCTTTCTCTCTCTCTCTCTGCCTGGGTGGTTGTCTGCCTGTCTCTCTCATTTGCACACTTTTCTCCCTATCACATACGCGCGAATGGACACTTAGAACTATATGTATCCAAAGATCAAGCCTTGTAATATCGACAATATTTAGCACGGGACTGCAGATTATTTTTGAAAAAAAAGCTACATTAGATATGACTGATGACAACAAAATGAATAATGACAAGATTTGAATATATAATGTGGCATTCACCTTTTTTCTTCTTTCAGAGCAAGGAACCTCTCTTAATTACACAGAATAGAATGAAAGAGATGCTTCATGAAGCATTGTCTGAGGAACTGAATAACCTGCTAGAACAGCAGCTGCTGGTGGATCTTGTGGTCATTGTGGAAGGCCAGAGGTTCCCATGCCACAGTGTAGTTTTAGCGTCACTATCTGGCTACATTAGATCAATGCTGACATCCTCCTGGAAAGAGAGTACCAGCAGGGAAGTCACTTTGGATGGAGATTATGTAACAAAAGAAAGCTTTCAGCAGATTTTAAATCTGATTTATAAAAAAGAAACCACACTTTCTTACAAAATCATCAAAGCCATCCTTAAGTCAGCCATCTATTTGCAAATGAAACGGATTGAAATAATATGTATCAAATTTTTGTGTGATACTTTGAAACCTGAAGCTTGCTTAGAACTTTGGGAGTTTGCAGAAGAACATGATTTGGGAGATCTAGCTTTGCATGTGTTCACAAAAGCAGTGACAGATTTTGCACAAGTAATACAACATGAAGAGTTTCTGAACCTTCCCAAGGCCAAGCTCCTGAAACTTGCATCAAGATTGTGTTTAGATTTGGACAAGAATACCTCCCTTTGTAACGGCATTCTAAATTGGGTAACTGCAGACTGGGACCACAGAAGTCAACACTTGGGAGAACTTTTAATCTTTGTAAACTTTCCATTGCTGCCTCCTGGTGAAATTAGCCATATTTACAAAAATCCATCAATTAAATGCCACTGTAACAACTATTTAAAAGGCAAGTATAAAAATACTTTAGAAAATAACAAATAAATAGGAATTGCTGAAATCTTTGAGAAATTTATTATGTTTGCCGCTGCTTTGTCATAAATTTTGTATAATCCTACAAACCAAGTGTTACCACCAACAAAGAAAATTTCAATAATGCATCAGCCCCTACTATTAGTCCTATGATTATTTAAGACACTCCCTTAGGGTGCACAGTCCTAAAAGACAGTGCTACTGATATTTTCAGCATCTCAGCACAGAAGTGACTCACAGGTCTTTTACAAATTCACCAAGAATTGTTTTATAACTGTTATCATCATCATCATCATTAGCAGCAGCAGCAGCAGCAGTCCCTTAGCCTTGATTGACAATTTTACTATCAACTCTTACCAACTTCCTTGGTTCTGTTGAATTATCTGGGTTGCCCTAAATGAGGGACAAGTCTATTTTGGGATGTTGTCTGCCGATTTACATTTTTGCTTGTCTCTTCTTCTACCTTCCTTTACCGTTTCCTGCAGAATAGTCTTTGCAAGTCCTGGTAATCTTGTATGTATACATACCACTTCAGCTCTTATCTTATCACTGAATGAGGTTTTCTTTGGGGCCATGCAATTATTCCCCTCTCCTTTATACCTTATTGGCAATGTGGTCTATGTAGTAAATTGTCCTGAAACATCTCATCACCATGGACTGCATTCTCATTTTCAGATCTGTTGTCAAGTTCCAATTAAGTCTCACATGTATATGGGAAAATTAATGTAACAGGGTAGACTAGGGTAGTTTGCCCAGTCTCGCCACAATAATGAACACAACATTGTCGTGGGTTCAGGTGCTTAACTTTCACACCAGGGCGAAAACATGCACAGCACAAAACCTTCTTCCAACTGCTTGGTGGGGCGATGCTCCCACTTCCGTGCTCTCTTTACAACTGCCCTCTCTTCTCTCTTTCCCACACTCTTATCTCTCTCCCACTCGCGAAGCCTGTCCCCCACACCCCTGTCCTGTTACTAGGGGCCCCCCCTCCCGCTCTCCTTCGGTCTGGTCGCCAGTGGGTTTTCCCATGCGACCCCCTCCCGCTCACTTTTGATCACAAGGTCACCGACCGGCCAGTGTGTGTCGCCTCTCTATCCTTGTGTGTGTGCATGCGTGTATTTGTGTGTGTGAAATGCATGTCCTACTATATTAAGATGACCAGTGAGTACATCAGCTTAATTTTAGAGCATATACAGAGAGATGTTTCTGTCATTCAAGATGTCTTTCATGATTTCCTGTTGTTGTTTCCTACATTGTTCTGGAGGTCAATGCTGGCTTGGATTAAAGTCTTTGTCTGAAACTATTGAACCCAATTATTTAAAACTGTGAACTGTCTCTAGACTGACCAACAGACTGACAGAGCAAATACGTTTGAGGTGGAGAACAGGACTGACCAGGGCTGTACGTCATGGATAATGATTTACATGTACAGAGAATAGCTCAAATCAACTCAAAGGTTTCAAGTACCTGCAAACCATATTGTTCAAAGATGCATGCACTTGCATGGAAAAAAAAATCCACAGCAGTAAATCCTGCAAAGGTACCTTTCCAGTTCTTGAGAGCATTGTCCAACATTTGCATTTCAATCACTAAGTCATCAAAGTCAGATGCTGGGGCATAGTCTTGGATGACTAATGTTGTAAAGGTTTACCTTTAATTGGATGGAGATGTATCAACTGGAGACAGGCCAACATCATCTTTGTTCATGATATCTTAGTGAATACGAAAGCTGTTGTTATACTCATATATTGCTGTGTGCTTTCTCTTTACAGCTTATGACCTTCATCTGAGGTTATTTCTCCAAAACGCTTCATACTTCATCCAGGAATATGGCATAATTGGTGCTTTCTCATCTTATGTGCAAGTTCTTTGAGTTGTCTTTCTTTTAATGTCCTACAATTCCAAATGCTACTGATCACAAAAAGAGTGATCCAGAGATCCTCATTAGATGGTTCTTTATAGCTATAATATTATATTTTCCTAAAAATAATTTAAAAAGTGTACACATGAAAAACCCTTGAAATTTGAATTTATTCAACAGAATGTATTTCTGAGGCACTCACATACCATCTGGAAGGAACTGCTGATGAAAAAGCAGAGATCATGAGAGAGATTAGGTCACATCAAATTAATGCCTCTCCAGGCTTGGATCTTTGCAGGAGTGTCCTGGTACTAGGTGGCTACTCTGGTGATGACACATTTTTCACCTTGAAGACTTTCTCAGTTTTAGATAGAAGCAAGTACATCATGCACACATTGAACCATGTTCCGTGGACAAAGGAAAATCTCCGTTATGCTGCTTGCCTCTGGAGGAATGATATTTTTGTCAGTGGTGGATCTGAGAACCCCACTGTCTTTGCAGTTTATAGCCCATTCACTGGAAGCTGGACAAAAATGGACAAAATGCCACATGGCCGGAAGAATCACACCATGGCAGCCATAAATTCAAGTATTCTCATTATTGGAGGAAATGACCCAACTTTGGAAGATGCAGAGAGCAAACCATGTGTTGAGATACTAGTCTACAAGCTCCAAACAAAAACGTGGAGCACCTTTGGCTATTTGAAGGTGCCAGTTCATCAGGCACCATGCGCTGTGCTAGGTCATCGAGTCTACATCTTTGGTGGAAAAGATGGAGAAGATAAATCTACTGATGGTGTGCAGTGTTTGGATACTCTCCGTAGTAAAGTCTACATGTGTGGTCGTCTCCCAACACCCACGTTTGGAGCTCAAGCAGTAAGTGATGGAGGAACTGTCTTTGTTTTGACAACTGAAGGACAATTGCTGGAGATGTTGGAAAATTTTACACTTGCTGATAAGATAGAGTTACACATCAGGGAGAATGATAATGATCAGGTAAGAAGTACAAATATTTAATTTATAAACAATGAATAGAAATACATGTATAGGATGTTTACAATTGTACAGTAGCTGTTCATCAAAGGTTGCACATTATTTTTCTAGTCTGTATTTTAATATGCTTATACTACTGTCTATGTCTATCAGCTGTCAATTTAAAGTCTCTCTCTCTCTCTCTCTCACACACACACACACACACACACACACACACACACACAATTTTACACTGCCCATTTTCTTACAAAAGTAATCAGTCTCCTCATGTTAAGGTAGGCTTAATCAGTGCTTCTCATTTATAAAACTGGAGAGAAAAAAACATTAGGAACAGTAAAGTGTCATAGCAGGATAACTCATTGTGATGGTGTTAATGGTGGTCTGCTAGAGCAGTCGTAGGATGCTTTATCTTTATTCCCTAGATTGCAGTGACCACAGACTCTTATCTGTTAAGCTTGAAACGTGTACATACAGAGTTAATTATTTTGTCACAGATCTGTATGTTGCATTGCAATGCAGCATTTACAGCAAACAAGAACCAAATCCAGTGAACATAGTAAATTACCCCCTCATATAACATTTTTGTTTTAGAAAAAGATACCTTTTTAAGTAAACCACAGAGATATACCTCCATGAGTAAATGAAATATTCCAATGTTTTTTAGAAAATCTCTGTCTTGTGAGTGTTGGTGCATCAATTTTGTGTGCGTTAATATTTGATATTTAATAATAAGACTGTCATCAGCAGACTAAACCAGCTGACATGCCAGAAGTCATGGTTTCTGGTGAAAAGGATGAAGAGACTCCAGACACATCAGACATCAGGGACTCAGATGAGAACGCTTTATTCACAGTCAGATTGAAGCGCATTTGCCAGCTACCACCAAGACAACACTTTGGCATTTACAGTAACAAGGATAAAATTGTTGTGTTGGGTGGCCAGGATGATGATGGGAAATTGCTGTACCACACAACAATTGTGAATTTGGTGAAATCACAGTGGATTCCTCATCCAACAATGTACACTTTTCCCTTTGGAATGGCATACATTTCTGCCTTCATTGTGAACATACCTGAAGAGTTTCTCCCTAAAGGTAATAGGTAGCAGAGGCTCAATACCATTTTTAAAAACAAAATCAGTCTAATATTTTGGACAAACATGTCATCTTTTCATATAAAATAAGATACAACTTTGTTTATCCCCGAGGAAATCTCTGTAAGGAAGAACCACGCAGTACAACAATCAACTACATCAACAGTCTACATCATCATCACACATTAGAGCTGCCAGGCCAGAGAACCCACATAAAATCACAATTAAGACCTGCACATGATCACAATTATATGTTTATGTTGTACTTCATGCTTTCATAGAATTTTATGTTAAATTCGCTCATTCATTCAGTAGGCAGCATACATTTATTTATTTTTGATTATTTATATTTACTCATTTATTTCTTTATTTACCTGTGAAACATCTTTGGCAGTTTTTAAATTCATTTCATTTAAAATGGTAGGGCTTTGTAATTTTATTTTAGTAATTTGTTTGTTCTGTTTCCTACAGACAGAAGCAGCGGACAAACAGTGCTTCAATTCTGTCTCTGTCCAGATAAACTACCACTGACATTTAATTTCACTGTAAGAAATATTAACTGGTAAGATTATCTCTTTGGTATCATCTCTAGGAATCTGTAACTATAAAGGCCATTTACTGAAAATTAACAGATACATCTTTACACATAACTGATTTCTGATTTTGATCATTGCCATGAAATTATAGGTAAGGAATCATGATTAGGTATTTGACATCAAAGTCTATGACACCAGTGATGCAGGATGTGAGGACAGATACACTCTGGTGTGGCTGGAATATGGGGTTGGGGAGACAAACAGTGTGGGAGTGTCGACGCTTGTCCCTCATTATGTGAACTCAAAACATTGTTGACGACTTTCAAAGGCCGTTTCTGGGTTGTGGAATGGGTGGCAAGTAGACAGTGGGCTTAGACGAGAATAATGTTCTTCACATCACTTTGAGATAACAGCTATAATGATGGAAAAATGAAGGGTGAAGGGACAGACAGTGATACAGAGAAAGAGAGAGAGAGCGAAATAGAGAATATGTTGTCTTTGTGTATGTGAACCCATGTGTATATGATTCTTTGCATGAACAGATTTCAGTTTTCATTTTGTCATCAAACAGGAGAATAAAGATTTCACACAATACTGGAGATGATAACCTATATGCTGAGCTTTTGGATGGAAGATTAAGGTTGAAGTATTGTTTGCATTCTCATACAAGTTAAACTCCTTTTGAAACGAACAAGTAAAATGGAACTAAACTATGAACAATGCATTAAAGAAATATTTCATGATCATTTAATTATCAGTTCGGATTTGGACTCTCTAGTTGTAACAAGACAGGAAGCCAAGATTTGTGTTGAAATATATTAAAAAGTGTTTACATGTTATCATAAAACCTTGATTTTTTTATCACAATAAACATTATTTTTTTCTATATGTAAAGGCAGTGAAAATGAAACCATCAAAAGAATAGTGCAAATAATAATCACATTTGAAACTACAGTGATTGCTGTATGAAAAGGACAATCCATCTTGTATGTCATTGATGTATTAAAATTTTATTTTTAAAATAGCAATGTCGACTACAAAATTTCTTGCTGGCTGATGACAAATACAGGTAAGTTTAAAACTTTTATAGAGTGTCCTCTGCCTGTTTGTGAAAGTTAATATGTGCAAAAGATGGGAAAAACATTGTAAAAGACATTGTCAAAAGCAATAAAATTGATACCAGTCTTGTATGACATAAAGGGCTTTTTTAAAAAAAATGTCGTAATAAACTGTGTTTCAAACTGAGACTGTGCTGCCATTTAACAGTTGAGTTTTTTTTCCAGCATTGGAAAAGGCTTTTTGCACCTTCAATAGCAGCAATTATAAAGTGTATTCAAAGATTGCTATGAAGGTAAAGTTCTACAACTTTACTTTGTAGTTACATGTTAGGTGCTTTAAACAGGAGATTCTTATCTCGCCTTTGTGCATCTAATTGAGATGTGAATACAAGATCAGTACATTTTAATTCTTGTGTTTGCAGCGTAATATAGTTCTTTTATTTCTTTTTCATCATTTAAAGATGGATAACCCCCTCTACACACACATGGATGCATACAAATACACATGCATGCATGCATGCACACACACACACACATACAGAAACACACACTTGCTCACATCTAGGAATATACATAATATCTGAAGACCACAATTTTTTTCCAGGATCTGACAGCCAGAAACAGCCCATATCTTGAATCTGGAGAGGCAAAATTGAAGGTTATATTTTCTTTTTAGCATTCAGCTTCCACAGGTGGCCACTGTGGATTTAAGGGCAGCTTCCATTAGCACGCTTTTGAACTAAACTGATGCACGTCATTGCAGTGTCATTAGGTGCAGACCTTATCTAGTGCAGGTGATGACTTTTGATTCAAAGGCACATTACATTTATCTAATTTCAGTGTGCTGTTTTAGTTTGTAGTCTCTTTCTCAAATACCAGTCTGTGATGCAACTTTACTTCAGGAGGGCCCAAGATGCCATGACACTTTTTACTGATAAATGAGGCTAGGGTTAAGGTTGAGAATAAGGGGTCGGGTTAGGGTTAAGGATTTGGAAAGTGGTTAGAACACTGGTGTCCGAACTCAGAGGCATGCCAGTTCGATACCTGTGCGATGCAGCAAACTTTTCCCATTCGACACAGCAGCTGGGAATGAGTACCTGGCTCCATAGAGAGTTGGGAAAAGTAGGGCAGCGAGGGAGAGAGGGACACTGCCCTCAAAAAAAGCTGGCCCCTGCAGAAAGTGAGTTGTCTTACGCTCCTCTCCCCTGTTGACCCAAAAAAGGTTAGAGGACGATCTTTAACTTTTTTTTTTTTTAAGGGTTAGAGATAGGAGTTGAGGTAAGGTTAGCATAATATATTTAACCAGATATGGATATAGACCAGAATACCCACCATTTATTAAATTAAAAGTAACATCTGCCAAGGGACATAATCTAATACTTCCCACTTAAGATTCCACAGACAATTCCATTACCCATTCTATGAACATGGAGAAAGCGTGGGATTGCACACTTATAATTGTGTGGTCAGAGGCGTTGTTGTAAGGTCAGTGCTGGAAGTCATGATATATCCCTTTGTGGAATTTTTGTACACATTTTCTTTTGGATAATGTATACATTACTGGGTTTGGTTGCACAACCAGTCAACATATGATTTTTCAAAAACTGTGTAGGACAAGTCCATTTTAAGCTATTATTTACTTTAGAAGGTACTTGATACAGCTAAAAGCATATCTTGGTTAAAAGTAATGGATGTTCAAGCTTTCCATGATGCACTCAAGCTTATATGGATAAGAAAAATCTGTACATTAAATGTGAGTTGGAAGTGCCTGTTATAATTCAATTCATCCAAAGATTTCAACTTTTCAGACATTTGGAGGTTATTTTCTGGAAAATATTACAGAAACAACCATTTTTGGAAAAATATGTTTTCCATTTATGCAGACTTTTGCGCTAGATCTACCCTTCATCACTGGAAGAATTTCTGCATGAACCATTATTCTTTCATAAAATTTTGTCCAAAAATGACACGCTAAAAGCAGTAGAAAAATGGTTAAGCTATAATACTATAAAAGTTGGGGATTTATTTGATAATAATGGGATACCTATAAAATTTGAAGATTTTAAACAAATGCATGGTGATGGTGTTAATTTTATTGATTACTATAGTCGCATCATAGCATGCAGTTGTTAAATATAAAAGAAAGATTTGTCATTTATGGAAGAACTCCAAGAAAGAAACTAAATGCTATGCACCACTGTTAGCTATAACCAAACATAAAAAAGGCTAGAAAGGGATATATAATAAATTGCTACATTCACAGACACCTCCTTTATACATGCATTAACAAAATGGGAAAAATATTATACAGACCTTCAATGGAAACAAATATTTGCCCACCCATTTATTGTGGCAAAAGATACAAAAACTTCAGTGGTTTCAATACTGGATTTTACACCGAGTCTTAGCTACAAACATATACCTATTATACCAGACAAAACTTTGAGATTCAAATTTCTGCACTTTCTGTACACAGTCAAAGGAATCTATAGAGCAGTTGTTCTTTGATTGTATTATTGTAACAAACTTTTGGAATGATCTCTTTATTAGGTTAAAAGAAAAATGTCTTCCTTGCAGACAAATTGAAGTTAACAAAACAGTTAATCTTATTTGGAGTCTAAAATGATTCTAAATCAGGGAAGATACTCAGCCTTATTTTAACTATGGCAAAATTTTATATTTACAGGAACAGATGTCTTAATATGCAACTGAGTGTGAGCTCATTTGTAATAGAAGTAAAGAAAAGATACTATGCAGAAGATAAATACAATAAATTGCAAACCAGACCTTTTTTCACACCAGTGGTTACCATACAAGCAGTTCCTTTTCACATATTGAGAGGTTTGGGGTTGGTAGGTGGGGGCATAAATAATTTGAGCCCAAGCCTCTAAACAGAACTTCCCCATTTTTTGTTTGTTCGTTTTAAAAATATCATGGACTTGAAAAGAAGTAAAAGGGTATTCACAATGAGGATAATTAGGGCGCCTCTTAAATCCTTCAACTTCCTCCTTCCCTTGGTAATAATCATGTGTTTTAAATGCAAGTTAATCTACAGCATTGTATCTCACTTTTCTCTAGAGTTTACTATGTACTATCTCAATCAGGTACAGTCAAATATGCCGGGATCATTACCATTTATGTAATTTTTACGCATCATCATCATATTGCCTCTTTTGTAGATATATCTCCTCTTTTGCATCATCATAATCATCATATTGCATCTGCGGTAGAAATATTTTTATACATGATGAAGAAAGTGCCAGTGTCGGTCGCTGCCTATACCCCTTTACTCTGCGGCATTAATGATTGTATATAGGATACTGCCATGTATGGATTTTATTTTTCTTGCTCAGTCTACCCAGTCACTACAAATTTTATGTACTTGCTTCAGACAGCCTGTAATTTAGGGCTACAGCTATATGTGGACTAATCTCAGTTAGTGAAATGCAGTAGCAATCACTGACATTGAAGAAAGAGGTCTGGTTGTTACTTAAATATTATCCGTGATGTGGTTCTTTCCTCATGATCTCTTGTAAGTGAAGTCACTGTGTGTGAATAATGTGTTTTTGACTATTGTAGTATGATGGTAATTGTCAGTATCAAGAAAACAAAACTGTAAAATTTTGAGGATGTATTAAGAGATTTTTTTGTAAAGAATGAATGTTGCCCTCTTCTTGTTTTGAACTGTATTTTTCAATTATGCTGAGACACTAATGCACTCATTTTAAATTTGTTTTTTTGGGTATGTTGAAAATAGTTGGTTTGTATGTTTGGATCCATAATCATATTACAAAAGAATGTATTATTTCGGATGCAAAATTGTGAACATGTCTCTGAATAAAATTATAAAAAAAAGCATATCTTGGAACTAAAAAAATGTAAAGTTTTTTTTATGATCATGAAAATAGTCAGTTTCTTGAAAGAATGGGTCCCAATATTCTCATGAAAGAGTAGTCTGAAAAATGCTGGGCAAACTCATTTGACACAGGCTGGTATCACCATCATCAACATATGGATAGATTCTTGAGTAGCATGATTAAGTTATGTCAGTTCTCTTTCAATGGCAAATACCTCTATCAGCAGTTCATCACCTACTGTTGTTTGTGATGATTAGTCTTTGAAATGTTTTATAAACAGTTGATGGAAATGTTCTAAAATGTTTGGTATGGAATAAATGAAGTTACTCCTGAGTATAACTAGGTATATATATATATAATTGTTTTCATTAGCAGCTTATCAAAAGTTCTTATATGTGGCAGTAGTTTTGGTGATCTAAAGAAATCAGAATCATGATGTATTTATTATGTAGTCATAATGTACTTGGGAAAGTAATATTTATATACACATACACCAACACTAAGTAGCATGACATTAAATGCTGGATATAATTTGCAAGATGCTCTGCATTCTTACATGTGTCCCTGTAGCACACTGGACTTCTAATACAGAGGTCACAAAATCCTGCCAGGGATGTAACAATTTCCATTTTGGGGAGCAGACAGCTGAGTGCTTATAGCACTGGCACCCAAACTGAGAGGTGCACCAGTTCGATACCTGTGTAGCACAGCTCTCTTTCTCCAGTTGACCCAGCTAGCAGGAATGGGTACCTGACTCCAAAGAGGTTTGGGAAAAAAATGCAGTGAGTGGCCCCAAGAAAAGCGAGGTCTCTGACATCTCACTTCCTAACCCTTACATTATTTTGTACTTTGTCAATGACTGCAAACAAGATTCAATTTTATTTCTGTTGTATGTAAAAAAAGAAAGTAATATTAATTTTAGTCAAATGTATAGTTTACTTCTGTATTTTGTGCTTATAATATTTTCCATGGTATTCCTTATAAGAATTTGATGCTGTTATGGCTGCTTCTTTTTTGTAAATAAACTGTTTTTAATAGATTCAAATATTTCTTAATATGACTTATGAAAATAGTAGTTTCAGTTAACAATTGTAAAACTTTGATCAGTGGAACAGCCAGGAACGAAAGTCCACAGCATATTTGTAAGCAGACTTTCATCAACATAGTAAACATAGATAATCTACTTTTGAAGTTTACTTAATGCACAATCCTTGTGGAACTTTAGCTGGAATCTGCCACAGTTCATCTACAAAGCTGTAAGGTTGATGTACACACCTAAAAGTCTTCAGTATTCATATTTTCCATAGCCAACTCAGAGGACTCAAAGAAAAGGTACAGTCCTAAAGTTGCCTGTGTAATTTTTTACATTTTAGGTGACAGAATGAAACAGATTAAGAAAACCAAAATGTACTTTCTGCTGTATATCACACTAAAAAAATCATTTGAACTAATCTCATTTTCATCCTCTGAATATTAAAAGTGTGGAATTTGGTTTTCCTATGAAATGGAATATCAACGTCACATCGTCAGTCTGCCCAATTACATCAAGGTGGCCGAAACCAACATCACCTTCACGTCATCCGTTAGGAATCTGGGATTTATTGTCACCGCAGACATGACCCTTGATAAACATGTTACAGCTGTCTGTCGGTCTGCCTACTTTGAGCTCCGTAAGATCAGCGCCATCCGTCATTTTCTCTCTACACATGCTACCAACAATCTTGTCTGTTTGTTCTTTCTCGACTTGATTACTGCAACTCCTTGCTGGCAGGCTGCCCCTCATACCTCATTCAGACTCCAGAAAGTACAGAACTCCGCTGCACGTCTGGTGCTTAGAGCAAGGAAACGGGACCATATCGCTCCTCTCCTTCGTTTTCTACACTGGCTATAGCCGTCTGTTCTCACATCCAGTACACACTGTCTTTGCAGGCTCCTGTCCTGATTATTTCTCTGAATTTCTCATCCCTTACGTTCCCGCCAGACAACTACGCTCTTCGTCTGATGACCGTATCCTCACTGTTCCTGTCACCAGAACAACATATGGTCACAGGATTTTTGGCTACTGTGCAGCAAAACAATGGAACTCTCTCCCTTTCCATATCCACCATCATCCTACAACTGAATCCTTCAAATCTGGACTGAAACGCACCTCTTCCTTGAGCATTACTCCTAACACAGTCCACACAATGCTCGTACTTTTTACCCTCCCCACTTCCACTCTTGCTACTTTTCTCCCCATCTTCCTCTGTAGAATCACTATATTCTGTTCCTGTTACTTGGTGCCTTTTGTGTTTTCTATCTTTGTTTTCTGTTTGTCGTCAGTACTGTCGTTTATTCTTCCGTCCCTTGTGTTTTATCCATTTAGTCCATGTCCCTTCCCTGTTTTAAGTGCTAGGAGCATGCTCTCTATGAGTGTGAATATGTGCTATAAAAATCATTTATTACTATATTTCTGTGCTGTATGTAAACACATGATGTATAATGTACATTTTGCTTCTACATTCTCTGGGCTCATATTGAGCTCCAGGTAAAATGTTAAGAGATTTACACAAAATGTAATGGTAAAGCCAGGGAAGAGGGGTGGGGGAAGGAAGACGGTCCAAATCATATAATTATATTCCCAAGCAGAATGCTCTTATCATCTCTATAGTAAAAATTACACTGGTCATTTTAGGGCGATGCCTTTTATTGGAAACTCCAAGCTAAGAGTGAAAAATAGTGAAGATATTAAGGTATGAACCTTAGTGTAAGGTGACAAAATAAAATAGGTGGACAAAGCCAAAATTTTCTTCTGTTGTAGATCACATTGGATAACTCATTTGAGCTAATCTATTTGTTTATATGAGAATCAAAAATGTGGAATATGGTCATCCTACAAGACAAAATTCTGAAATCATTACAAATGCTGAAGTACTGATGCTGGGAGAAAATTAGAACAGTGATAAACCAGAAATGAGGTACAAAACTATAATACTATTTGTGATACAGGGTAACAAGTTCATATTTCCGACATTCTAGAAAACTTATGCTAGAACGCAAGCAGGTGGTCACTGTGGAAAAATGAACTTCAGATGAAAATAGGGTCATACTGAAATCACAGGAGATACCATATTGCACCTGGACATATATCTGCACCAGCTGGGTGAATTGCTGTACTGTGTGTTTCACTGCAAAATGCCTCTTGAGTCAGACATGTCAAACTGAGGGCCCCCCAAGGGCTGCATGGGTCACATTTGTGTTGTCATGAGGGCCGCACGTGTACAGTATCCTTTCTGTGGGTTGCAGGTGTGCTTGCAAAGAGCTGCATGTTTGACATGCCTGTTTTAAGTAATTAACATTGGCATTTATTAATCTGTATTAAGAGATTTAAAATGAGAACAGTTTTATCAGCAGCATGTGTGCATATATATATATAGATCTGCACACAATTTCAGATAACAATGTACAAAAAAAGAATATATGCCAAATGTATCTGGTAACATTGCCCTGTTGTAGTTAACATGATTGAATCAAATCATAATTACACTTAGAGCATGGCTGCACTGATAAGAAAGGAAGCGTATCCACTTTGGATACTGAAAAGGAGTCTGCAGAAGCAGACCAACCTAAAACAACCAATGTTCATCTCTCAAAACAGTAAAAAAATAATTTTTTGCTTAATTGTTCATGCAATTTTTAATGCACACTTGCATATATATTTGTATAACATCTGTCAACAATACTTTAAAAAAATATATGAAGTTCACAGTAACAAAGTGACTGCAAATTTACACACACACAAAAAAAGAAGTGATTTTACACTCAGAAAGCTCATTGAAGAGCAAACAGGCAACTTTTACAATTATAGATGTCAACAAATACACAGGAAGGCATCACTACAAAAGTTTTCATTGCAAAACATGCAAAATCCATTCTCATGGGGGATAAAAAAAAAAGTGGTTGCACAGTTCAAACCTCACAGTACAACAATAATGCACACAATATAATCAGCCTCTCATGCTGACTGCAAATGGCTGTAGTGTATTATCAGCCATGTAACGTTACTTTGTACATGTGTTGTAAATATTGAACTTTTATTACGTCTGGGACTAGGTAGGACTCTCTTTCATGCACACACACACACACCCATCACACGGGATAAAGATAGGCTATGCAAAAGAAGAAATAAGACTTAACATTTAATCACATTATAAATGTGACATCCTAGAACAATGGTATATTTTGAAAACATAAAAAAGTTCAAGATTTTAACAGCAAAAAATGCATGTGCACATACAAAAATTTGATAAAGAAAACTATATCATCCATACAACTCTTGAAAACTGAGTGTAAAATGCAAACAGAGAAATGATCACAATTTTAGCTGCTTGAGATATTACTACACAAGTTACATGAGAGAAACTAGACTTTTGTTCTATGTTTTATATTCTGAAGAACTGGCATCCCATAAAAAGAGCAGCTATAAAGATTCTACATGATTAGTATGCAGCGAGATGCCATAGCAGCTGAAAAGAGACAACACAAAATTAAATTAATGATTAGATGGGGGATAATGAAAAGTGGGCAAGGTGAAAACAAACTGAAAAAGAAATAAACTTTATTTGCCAGCTGCTCTCCCTGATATTTAGGTTCAACATGTTTCTGCTGTTTGCAATTCTTGTGTCACTAAATTGACCTGCAGAATTTTCAAAATGGGAATGGGAACAGGCCAGCAGCAGCAACTGAGCCACTTAGCTTTTGGCAGCATCAGAAACTAAAGTTAATACATAAGAACATCCACTCCCACTTGAGTAGGTCACTATTAACGGGAAAGGAAAGTTGATTATGTCTGGCCATGTAGATCAGGAGCAGGATAATCAGACATCATGGCAACTGAGGCCATGTAGGAGGCACTTTGCAGATGATGTTCTTCATCATATCACGGATGCGAATGAAGTGGCGCTTGAACTCTAGTCCATCACCCTGGAACCATAGTACTTTTGATATTAAACCATCATTTTGTGTCTGAGTGAAAGTTGGTGGGGATGGGGGGAGAGCAGGGAGTTGGGGAGAATTGGTGTTTTCGCCAAGCCAGCAACTAAGCTGAACCCAGGATAGCCAAACTTCCCTATAGTGGTGACAGGTGCAAAGCATTGCGCCACCAGACTGCTTGGTGGGGGAAGGGGGGCAGGGAGGAATCATGTGCATATTAATGAGACATAAGATTTCTGGAACTGACTTCACAAGAATTCAAATAAAACTAATTACACCCCATAAAAATACATGGCAAATCCCTGCCAGCATAATTGAAAAAATACCAGGGAAATGTCAAAAGTCAAACATGAACAGAATCCTCCCAGTATTACGTCCTATGCACATTTACACTGGCATACTTATGGTGAATTACAAACACATAACACTTTGAAGAGTCCTTGCAGATGAAGGTGAAAGAAAGTGGACACTGTTGATCTTCAGTTGTAGTTAAGATGAGGAATGAGACATTTGACCTTCAGCTTAAGTCACAGAGGTGGAGAGTAAAGACAGTTGATGTTAGCAGTCAGAATGAAGGAAGTCTGGAGAAAGTGCACTGTTTAAGAACCTTCACGATGACATCGAGAACAGAACACGTCCATCGGATGGTAGAACCAGAATGTTATTCTTTCATTGTTCACAGATTTCCGACTGGTCTTCTTTCACGCAGACATGTTCAAATATTGCTCCTTATGACTTCTTTCTTTCTCAAGAATGATGCACACAAAGACATAAGATGCAGGACACCACTCATATACGAAACAACATAAGATCTACTACAACTCATTACACTCCCAGACCCACATGAGCTTTTGTTACAATCTTGCACGTACCTTGGAAAGCCGGAAATCAACCAGCAGACTCTCACCCATCTCTATTATCATCACCTTAAAGACGAGAGGAGATTGCCGACGATCTGTCAGGTTAACTGTCAGCTGCAAAAAAGGTTTCTTGAAAAATTTTCATTTTTTAAAAAATTACTTAAAATGTTTGTTAATTTTTCCTTTAATGTCTTTCAATCATTAGTGGTAATTTCCCAGGAGATGGCCAGACTAATTTTTATGCCTTTAAACCACCTACCACATTTGGTGGACTATGTGACCAGTTGTATCCCAGCTGTGTAAACACTCTGTCAATTTCTTTTATCATGTCAGCATACTGATGTTTCGAGAAAAAGCGAGTCATCCTCCGCACAAGCTTCTGCATAGGAGTCTGAAATTAAAGATTTTCGTTTGAAGTTCTATGTGTGGAAAGAAATTAATACTTGGCATAATGCAGATACTTAAGTATAACTTAAACTATCTTATGAAAGCACAGTGTCAACAAAAGTCTAAATCTGAACATTTGGCTCATGGTGGCCACGCTAAATCACAATATAACCAATAGCACCAATGTTAATGACACAAACACATAGGAACTATACCTAAACACAAGGCAACATATACGAATTATACACCTAATACAAAACAGGTGTTATGAAGGGTCAATGCCCACTCCATAAACATGACCAAGAGTTTCTCACAAGAAGAAAATTCCCAAGAAACAGTAGCAATTAAAAAGAAAAATGACCTATCACTCCTTAAACATAATTATTAAAGGAGAACATAAAAAACTTAAGCATTGGCCACTTTCTAATTCTCAGGATTTTAAATCATTCCTACAAGCAATGCAAATATGACTGAAAAAAGAAGTCTGCAATCCAACATGAAGGTAACATTTGTCAACAGTAATCTGTTTTTTTAAAAAAACATTATGGGGAAGGTGTGACAGGGGGGATGAAATGGGATAAAGAAGAATAAAGAAATGAATCAATATTAAATAAAAACCTTGTGAAAATCTTAATGAGAAAAATTTGCAGTAAACAACAGCATGAGCCAACACTTTTGATGTGATCTGGAAGATACTTTAACAACATTTTTGAAGGCTTGAATACTCAGGCTTAGGAAGACCAAGACTGAGGATATACAATCTTACCTGTGATGAGCCCTGTGTGTACTGCAATTGTGAGCTGAGAAGCATGTCGTCTGCTTGGGCTGGCTGAGAGAAACTGATGGGAGCCTTCACTTCTGCTCCCAGTTCTTCCCCTGCTCGGCTCGAACCATTGGAAGTAGATGGACTAACTTGCCCACGCATATAACGGCTCAGTTCAGGTTGAGAACAGGAGACAGAACTAGAAAATTTTTGTTTTCTTCTTTATTTAGCAACTATAGGTCATGCAAAATTCCTTTAAATTAACATGACACAGCACAGATTAAAAACACTGCACAATTTGGACATGAATAAAAATATGCTTATAAAAAAATTTTCATCACTACACACACCACATAAACTACTGGAAAGTTGCTCCTGCACCTACCCTAAACAAACACCTTATTAAAACAAGAAGCATGCTACTGCTTTTGCTTCATGAGATTCAACAGTTACAGTTAACCTCACCCTGGTGAGCTGCCAGAGATGGATCGAGTGCACATACGCTTGGGTCCTGCTGAAAACTGATCAAAGCTGTCTGGAAAGACAAATTATTCTGACCATAAGCATCACGTTGTACTGGATTTAATCAAAAATCAAAATCACAGTACTAATGCGGACATTCTCCTGACCAATCCATCTGGTGACAGTCAAGAGGTAGTTTCGTTGCATGACAGGATCAACTGTATCTAAACTTTATCTTTGTGATATGCTAATGCTAATATCATGAAATGATTGTGCCTCCTATGTACAGGAAACTGATTCAAACAGGTTATGAAAAAAAATCTGTCAGTGCTTGGTAAAGCACCAATTCTATGAACTTTATGATCTAAATCCATGCTGTGGTTTGAATAAAAATATTCATGCAAACACATGAAAAATGATTACAGTCTATGTTAGGATCCTACTTATTCTTATTGTGAAATGGACATGAATTCTGCTAATAAGATGTAATTTCAACCTACAGTTAGTGTCGAGCATGCATGAACGAGACAGACAGACCCCATCATAAAAGGCACACCTAACAATTTATGTACTTTCCTTGTGTCAGGAGCATAAAAAGGAGTTGAGCAATTTTTACCTACAAATGAAATGTCTCTTAACAGAATTACCTCGACTAAAGTCCTTCTTGAACCACTGATTATTTCGAAGCTCAGGGATAGTGTACCGCTTCTCTGGTTTGTCAGCCAACACCCGACGAATCAAACCTGCAGATGAAACACATGCTCTGATCGCACAAAATGTGAAAAAAAAGTAATTTTACTGCAGCTCAAACATTAAACCCCTTTCAATCTTTGGTGCTGCCTTTAGCGTAATTCGTGTGATTATAATTCTTCTACAGATTATTTCCTGCAAATTAAGCTCACAGCCAGATAAGTATATAAAGCCTTATGAAAAAGAATCTCCACTTGGGATTCATACCATTTTTGTTATGAACAAAACAAGGTTCTGAATATAAAATGGCAACTTACTCAGTGCAAGGTTGTCAATCTTGCACCATGGCTTGTTTTCAATGTGACACTCGCGCCAATCACAATACTGTATACAAGACAGCAATGGAGCATCCCATGGAAGCTCTTCAAATGAGAAAGAGGAAGAAAAAGAAAATGAAATTAAGCAAAAATTAAAAATAAACTGAACAAAACTTATGTAGCTTAATGAATAACCTGCGAAATATATAAAAAAATACAGTCAAGCTGTGGTCTTTATAAAAGCGTCCTTTTATTTTTTAAAAAAATAAACAAAACTAGTGAACTACTTTGAACTACTTATTCTGGCATACTGGACATTTTTTTCTGTCATTTAAAGGCAACATGTTAATTCTAGCTTTCTATTTCTTGAGGAGGGAGTTGGTGGGTGGTGGGGGAAAGGTTTGGGGTGGGGGCCAGAATTAAAGCAGAGCCAGCAGCCTCAGGCTACATTACACAGAAGCAGCCTGCCTTGTAAACAAGTGGCAGACAGATAAAAGAACAGTGCAATCAAGACAAGATGTAAACTCAGGACAGCCGAGTATCAATGTATTGGCGACAAGCACTTAAATGTTGGTCTGCTGACAAAACAAAAACAAAAACACTGTATGAGTATGATGCAGTAAGCTACATGGTTTCTATCACAATTGTAAAAATAGAAAACGTCAATGTAAAAAACATCTGCCTCACTTCTACTCTTTTGTGTAAAACACACCCACCTCCTGCAAGCATCGCAACAAGAACAATGCCGCATGACCAAATATCTGCCGGTTCGGCTTGGTAGGATCGGGAGATAACCTCAGGAGCCAGGTAAGGTGCTGAGCCACAGACCCGCTCAAGCAGCCGCCACTTGCCTTTATGACGAAATATTGTGGCGAGACCAAAGTCTGCAATCTTCAAATTATCTGAAATGATAATTAGCAAATTTCTTCACTGTGCACATGCAGACATTTACTGTCACTCTCGAAATTTCAAAAGCTGCTGCTAATGAACAGAACACACGAACAAGCAGACATTTAATTTGCTGTCGATGCTTATATTAGTTGTAACATTATTTATAACTTTCCCTGAGAATAGCTCAAAAATGTAATATTTTACCGCCAAGGAAATGTCAATAACTACCTTTGTCATCCAGCAAAAGATTTTCTGGCTTGATGTCTCTATGAGCAATGCCTTTCTCGTGCAGATATTCCTGCAAAAAGAAGCCAGAGAATGTCATTATTATTTACATTTTTACTTGCATCTCAAGCATTTGGCATGGTCACTCTAAAACAACCTGAGAGAATCTCACATTTTAAGGCGATGCCAATGAGCTAATTACAAATCTGAACAGCAGACAAACGAAAATGGCAGAATGCACCTAGGATTACTCACAACATGCAAACAGAAATACCTTTTTAAAGATACATACCACTCCATTGATAAGCTGTCGGAAGAATCTTTGAGCCTCTGCTTGTGGCATTCCCACATCAGGTTCTGCAAAGAATAATTAAAAAATGACATTAACATCCTGTCACTGTACACTTCCAGTAACATAAAATTTGGTTAATAAACAAATGAAGAATGCATTCCACAAAAAATCGGAAGACAGGAAGGTGCGGATGAAAGGCACAGTGCAGCATTAATTTGAAAACATTGTCTGATTTAGTAAATATATACTCTCCTGAAACAAGAAAATTACAACACGTGTTACATATGTACACACAAAGTGACATATATCATATTTTAACACATTTTTAAAGTACATGTTTGTTAAGCACACACATTATGTTAGTGTTAAATACACAGTCTAGACTTGTTGTCTTGATAGTACACATTTTTTTGTGAGATAAGGATGAGAGTAATAAATGACATGTAGCATTTGCCCAGAGTCAAGACGTAAATCTGTCTTCCTGTTCACTATGCTCAAAGAATCATGCCTCTTATTACTGACAGTGTTACTAAAATGAAAACTTTATCAGTTTCCTTTTCTTTATCATCCATCCCCTGATGGTAAAGTGGAGCAGTTCATCACAGACAAGTTTATTTTGGGGAAAAAATGTTAAGAAAAATCTGATTTGTAGAGTGTAGAGTGTACATAATATGAACTTTGAAAACATAAATAAGAATGATTTTAAGACATAAGATTGATTAAAATAAAAATTCTATACCAATATCATTCATGATGTTCTTTATGTTAAAGACTACCTATGTGTTACGAGCATGTTATATTGCTAAAACAAAAATGGGTTCCAAATAATGCTTACCAATTCTGTCAAAGAGTTCACCTCCACTTGCATACTCCAGGAAAAGATATTCTATATCACCATCCTTGCGAACACCATAAAATTTAATGATGTTCTCATGGTTTATCATTCTGTGGATACAAACCTGCAAAAAAAAATGTAAGGAGGACATATTAAAAAGTAAATAAGCATCTACATGATGCAAGCCAAAATAGAGGTCAATGCTCTGCATGCCCAAGTGTTTTATCACACATTTTGAAAAGAAGCTTAACAGCCTGCATGCCAATATACACACACATATGTGAGTGAGCCTTTACCTGGAGGAGAAAGGATAGGGCACAGGGGAACTGAAAATGCCTAGTACCTCTTTTTTGATGTCATCCTTGATGATAGATTTGTCAGATGTATCAATGATCTTTACTGCAACTGCTTCCTGTGTCTTCACATTGTAAGCAAGCTTAACCCTGAAAAATAAACACCCTCGATATAAAACAATTAATAAATGAATGACTTCCTTTGCTGCAATAAAGCTACAGAATAAAATTACTAAAGCCCACTGTCACCAGCTATTACACACACACACACAAAGGTGGGGCATGAGCTCCCCATCATGGAAATGATTTTCTGTCACATCATCTGCTTTACCCAGTCTAATCCTAAACAACTAGCTCTTCTAAATATAAAGTGATTTGATCTCACTGGTTTGCTTATCTCATCTCCACTTTCTGCTCCACCAATTTTGTAATGGCTAATGACAGTAGGACTAAATAAATTGTTACCAAAATTACCTAATTTGTTTTCTTACAAAACAACCTTCTAGTGAAATTAGGCATTCCTTCTTTAATTGTGATAAAATGGATAACAAGGTTAACAATATCTTCTATGCCTTTTAAAATTCAACAGCAAACCACTTAACATCACATTTATTCACTAGCAGTCTTCTGTTTACCTAACTGTATTAGACATTTAACCAAAAGACTTGTCTGACTTATATCCATGCTTTATCTAATTAACATTGTGAACTACAGAAGTAATGCCAGTATTGGGAACACTAATCAGTGTAAACACAACTTACTCGCCATAAGCACCTTCTCCCAGTGTTTGCACAAACTCCCAGTCTTTGACAAAAGTGTTGGATGTTTCATGTCTTTTTAACTGTCCTGTTGATGAACCACTCCTTGGGGATGCTGTTTCTATTTTTACTGGTCTTCCAGGGCTATTCTTTGCATTTGTTGATGATGCAGAGATTTTTGGTGATGCAGAACCTGACAGCTTTGGTGATCTTTCTTTGTGTTTATGGCAATCTTCTTTTTCTGAGGAACGTCTTGTGGTGGGTCTTCCATCCTCAAGAACATCCAATTTTCGTTTGGAACAATATGTTTGATCAGTCTTGTCTTCTGAAGGTAACTTTGATGATCTACAGACTGTTAAACTACTGCTTGAACGTATGTGTGACTTCAACACTTTTGTCTCTCTATAATCCTTTTCAGTATTGTCTGTTTGATCTTCAGCATGAATTTCTGTCACAAAATCCATTTCATCCCTTTTGTGAGATTGGCTTTTAGAATCTTCTGTGCATAACTGACCACAGTGTATTTCCACAGCACTGTCTTCACTGTTTACCCTTTGATTTTTAATTTTCCTGTGTTTTACAGCCTCCAGAGCTTGCTTGTACGTCACCTCTATTTTACTGTTCTGACTATCACTTATTCCAATAGCACTGAACGTCCCTGTGAGGGAAGATGAGAACATAACGCTATCATCGCCGTTGGCTGACACAGGTGTATGAAAATCCTACATCGGGAACGACCATCCACGACTTGACTACTGAAAACAAAACCAGGTAAACAACTTACAAATTAAAATAACGATATCATGCCAGTATGCCACTGTAAGCACTGATGTGTCAACTCGACTTCGTTAATCCATGTACGTTTTCAATTTTCGAACTAAGCACATAGTGCTACAAACGGATACCTTTCGATTACTTTAATGATAAAAGGGAAAAACATGCGTATTACTTCAATTCTTTTACAATAGCGTCTGCACCATGCCGACAATATATCTTCATAAACCAAGCAACACGTACACAGCTGCACAGTGTTAGCTTCAGCGTCGACTATTTATAACCACCACAAGCACTTCAGTCATCATATTTACAGGTCTTTCCCACTCAAGCATAGCCAAATTAACTACTTTTAAAACATGTACCCGATCAGTTTGGAAGTACAGGTGCAGAAGAAATCATGAATTCGGTGATACTGCCCAACATTTCGCACGACCTTTCACATCGCGCGCTATTTTGTCACGTGACCACAACGGGCAGCTCTTCTCGCTTTTTTCTCTGAGCGTGAGACGTTCGTTCGGATATCATCTATTACACAGAGTCACAGACATATTCGTGCATATCTGTGATCCATGTCATAATTATACACGGTAGTAGTAATAGGGACAGGCTTCGAACAGCTGAGGCGTTTCCTATTCAGTTTGATGCAAACGTACGTAAAAAAGTTTGTCGAGTGATTTGACTCTGTATGAACGAAGAATTAGAGATGGAGATCATAGACTATAGAGACTTTCTCTATAGTCTATGTGGAGATAGAGATTGATCCGTCGCGACTGATATAATTTTACATAACACACGTAGGTGGTTAGAAGATTTTGAGCACCGGCGTCTGAGACCGTTAGCTCGTTCACTACCCGGTTCAATATCCAGTCTTGTTACACAGGGTACTAACCCCCTCAAATAAAGTTTGTCTGGGGCAGAACTGCGATATCGAGCACAGACCTTACTTATCGAGTAACTCGCACAGCGACCAACTTTTACAAAACAACACTGTTCAGTAATTCATACTTTGGTCGCATGCTATTTATTCACATGTGATGTGTGTGCATATGTAGGCTCTGTGCATCCACATAGATGTACTATATAGTTATCTAGTCTATTCTGTAAGCCTTTGGTTTTGTGAACACATTTTTTGCATTGTTTTTACTTGATTGTTTGTTTGATTTCAGAGTGGCTTGCAATGTATGCACTTCTTTGTTTTCTTCATATTTCAACAGCATTGGCTTTCAGTAAGGGATTGAAAATATGGTGATAGTGATACAGTAATAGATAGTCTGTCAGTTTGTTTCATTTTCTGTCCTCATTCATCTTTAAAAAATAAAATTCTGTTCAGTTACAGAATAAAAATCATCCTAAATCTAGAATAAGACAAGGATTACATAGAGTACTTTTTGCAGTCTGAAAAACGGATTTCTTTATTATAGCATGGTAGTATTAAACCTTAGAAGAAACAGTTATTTCTGCTTAATCCACCCATTAGATAAGAATATACTTTTCCCTTAGCTATTTTTTAAAAATAGCTCTGTGCAAGATGATGATGAGGATGATAATTGTGCACTATTTTTTAAGTGCACCCAAGCCACTTTACACAGAAAGTCTCATCCCCCTCATCCCTCTTTCATGCAGCCACACTTTAACATGTCATTAAATGTATCAAACAACAAGCAGAACACATCACAAAGATACAAATCCTATAATCTGTTCTGTGAAGAAAAAGGCTAATGGAAGAACAGATTCAGTCATATACGACTGTTTCACAAAGATGTTAATGAACTGTAGTTTGTTTCTACACTATATTATTTTGTGTAAGAATAGATTAATCAATTTTCAGGATGGTCTTAGCCCTTGACCTTGTCTTGTTTGGTCATGAGGCAGAAAGAAGAGTTAGTTAATTTTTGTTATATGCCAAGTCAGCAACTAAGGCTATCTCATGGCAAAGCAGAAAGAAGAGACCACTTCACATGATGATTTACATGAAAAACAAAGAAATTAGAGAAGGCTGTCAGTCAGTGGAAAATTTGAAAGCCATAGATAGAAAGATGTGATAATTTTTTTGTTAAATGATTTTCAGTGCATTTGTGGTGTAAGAGTTTCTTATTTTTTATTTTGTTTTGCCTTAGAGCATCTTGGTATCACTGGAGATCAACATGCACAAGGCAGATGCCATGCAGCAAAAAGGATGCTGAACATTGGGTGCAGATTTCCTTCAGCTGTCTCTTCATTTACGCTAGATATGCATTATATTGGGCTTGCTGATCAAGGTGAGATTTACATTATTAAGGGTGAATGTGCTTATGAGAAAAGTCAGGAAAATTTATAGTCTTGTGAATGGTTGCTTCTTTTCTGTTTCTGAATAGTCTAGATAAAGGTATAAAGCCTAGCATTCTGAGATCTTTAACTTAGTTCTCAAAGATTCAAAATACTTGTCAAAATACATGTTTCTTTGTCTCCCCTCCCCCTCTTGTCATTCAGTGTGTGCTCACGGACTAGATCAAATGGCGCCATGAGTAACCATTGACCTAGTCCATGTGAAGAGGAGACAATAATACATGGACTTCTTTTTACAGAATACTCTAGATATGAAAGTAATGTCAGTGTGTGTGTGTGTGTGTGTTTTGGATGGAGGCTGTGTATTGTGTTCTTTTTTCTGTGTTCTTGTAGTTGTGGTAGGTCAGTGCACCAAGTCTAGGTGTGAATGTCACAACAAAGGAAACTGTGTTGTTATAAACAGCACTGAGACAACAGCCGAGTTCCAGTTGACTAATCTAACACATCAACCTGAGAGACTAATATGTAATCCTACTGGCATGCAATTTACATTGGTAAACTGCACCGTGGCTAGTGGTAAGTATAAAAAAACACTAGTTTTGCACACTTTCCATTTTCCATACTTCTTCATTCATTTAACCAGACCACATAAAATATGACTTAAAAAACTGTATGATTTTTACATCTTATAATTTAAATAATTTGGTTCCCAGGATGCACTTACCATACAGTACTTCATGAGTTACAATAATGTTTACACAAGTGTTAAGATATTTAAGATGTATCTCACCGTCCACTGTTATCTTTCATTTATCATTATTGGTCTGCACAGAGAGTGCGAGTGCTGTGCATTATAAGTTCACATTATTATTATAATTTAGAAGATTTGTTTAAAGTGCCAGTTGTTTTGTCAAATGATTTTGATTCCAGTTGAGAATATTAGTTTCTTATTTGTTTTGTTTTTCTGTAGAGAATATTGGAATTACTGAAGATCACCCTGCACAAGGCAAATGCCAAGCAACAGAAAGGACACTGGACATTGGGTGCAGATTTCCTTCAGCTGTCTCTTCATTTACGTTAGATATGCATTATATTGGGCTTGCTGATCAAGGTGAGATTTACATTATTAAGGGTGAATGTGCTTATGAGAAAAGTCAGGAAAATTTATAGTCTTGTGAATGGTTGCTTCTTTTCTGTTTCTGAATAGTCTAGATAAAGGTATAAAGCCTAGCATTCTGAGATCTTTATCTTAGTTCTCAAAGATTCAAAATACTTGTCAAAATACATGTTTCTTTGTCTCCCCTCTCCCTCTTGTCATTCAGTGTGTGCTCACAGACTAGATCAAGTGGCGCCATGAGTAACCATTGACCTAGTCCATGTGAAGAGGAGACAATAATACATGGACTTCTTTTTACAGAATACTCTAAATATGAAAGTAATGTCAGTGTGTGTGTGTGTGTTTTGGATGGAGGCTGTGTATTGTGTTTGTTTTCTGTGTTCTTGTAGTTGTGGTAGGTCAGTGCACCAAGTCTAGGTGTGAATGTCACAACAAAGGAAACTGTGTTGTTATAAACAGCACTGAGACAACAGCCGAGTTCCAGTTGACTAATCTAACACATCAACCTGAGAGACTAATATGTAATCCTACTGGCATGCAATTTACATTGGTAAACTGTACCGTGGCTAGTGGTAAGTATAAAAAACACTAGTTTTGCACACTTTCCATTTTCCATACTTCTTCATTCATTTAACCAGACCACATAAAATATGACTTAAAAAACTGTATGATTTTTACATCTTATAATTTAAATAATTTGGTTCCCAGGATGCACTTACCACACAGTACTTCAGGAGTTACAATAATGTTTACACAAGTGTTAAGATATTTAAGATGTATCTCACCGTCCACTGTTATCTTTCATTTATCATTATTGGTCTGCACAGAGAGTGCGAGTGCTGTGCATTATAAGTTCACATTATTATTATAATTTAGAAGATTTGTTTAAAGTGCCAGTTGTTTTGTCAAATGATTTTGATTCCAGTTGAGAATATTAGTTTCTTATTTGTTTTGTTTTTCAGTAGAAACAGAAATTATATTTATCCAATTGGCTTTTCAAAACGTTAAGCGTCTAATCAAACTTAATTTTTTTACTAGTTGAAAGTTATAGAAAATTATTTTACTTGACACTGTTGTTAGAGATGGTTATTGGTTGTCCATTTAGACATGGACTTCCACCACCAAAAATGAGTACATGATAGTAAGTACTGTTTTCATTCTATGTCTATTTCTAATAAAATTTTGAGGTATTTTGTGTTCCATTTGTTTATAGTGTAAAGTTTTTTTGTTTTATTTTTTTTTAAATTTATGCTTCACTACAACAGACCTCAGATTTACTCACTTTGTTCCTCTCTTCTCACATTTAATACAAGAAAACAAAGGGAAAAGTTAATGCCAAATAAAACATGTTATTGTTTTAAATATGTTATTTTTTGTATGAAACGTTTTCTTCATTGATTTATAGGTGTGCCTATATAAGCACAATACACTTTTGAGCAAACCTTGTAGCATCTTTCTTGTTATTATAGAAGCTGTCTGCATGATTCTGCTGATAGGGTGTAACTCACTTATTCTGTCCCCCACCAAAAATAAAAAATAATACTGCAATCCCATCAGTCAAGCTATTCAAGTCATCTGATTTCTTAAAAGATGCCTTTAATTTATAATAGGTAGTTAGGAGGAGTTAAAATGGTTATTAGTTTACCTGGATGTGTTTGTATCTTTTTTCAGGTTATCAGTATTCAGGCACAAAGTATCTACCGATGATAATGATAATAGCTGGCGTGTTAACTCCAGTGCTTCTCATTGCTGTCTTATGCAAGAGGTATAAATGGTAAGTAATACTTCTTGCTGTTTTGCCATGTAGAGTACAGAAGTTATATAAGAAACTGGTATCTTTACACATTGAAGTTTCATAGCATGAAAAATGTAACAGAATAACAAGAGGAGCATACATGCACCGCACACACAGATACACTAGAGTTAATTTATGATAAAATTCTTCTAGCTGTGTTTATTCTTAGATTCAAGTTTTTTCTAACTAAAAACATAGATTGCTACATGCAATTTTTCCAGAAAGAAATCTGTTTAACACCTGAAGTTATTGCCTTTTGTCTATAAACAAGGATATTGATCATTTGAAATGACAGAAACTGTATATAATAATACCAAAAATTGCATGTAATTATGTATACAGAATTTCAATTTAAGAATTTCTATTTCATGTGTTTCCCTCACAAACGTTATTCATTGGAGCTTGGTTTTTTTTTTTTGTGTGTTACAGGTATAGGTATCTACTGCAAAGATACTTCACAGATGACAATAGTGTATCAGGTCATTCATCTAAAGGACCAGAGCATAGTGAAGATGATGTTGATGTTTCTCAGTCACCACCAGAAGACAAAGATCTGCATAAGGACAATGGGGAAACGAGCAACATGTCGTTACCTACTTCAGAAGAAAAAATGCCCCTCATTATAGACCAAAATTTATTCAGGGAAGTAAATGCTACACCACCAGAGCAAAAAGGTTTGGCCTGCCATGGGGAAGAACCTGATTTCGAACTGAATGGAAGATCAAGAATCCAGCCAGACAAGCAGAACAGAGTGACCATTAAGCATTCCTCAAATAAAGATCGTCACGGTATCAGGAGGGTTGGAGAAATGGATGATAATGGAGCTCTTGTTCCCCGCACACTAAGGCATTAAGACATTTGCTGTGTGAAGATAGCACAACATGCAAATTACAATTTTCAATGGATTTTTTTAAATTCCTGGATGAAGATCAAATTTCACACATTATTAATTTTGCTTCATCTAGAAAAAAGTCACTGTAGAATGTTTCTTGTACTCAGCAGGTCAGTTACAACTGGCAAGCATTGACTTTCTATTTATTAATTTAATTATTTTTACCTTACTGTAACTGTATTTTTTAGCTAATTTTTCATGTGATGTGATGCATTTAACCTTATGCTACTTTATTTTCATTTTATTTTGCCATTTTCACTTTCAAATATCTGTTATTGATGCACCCCGATATGTGTCGAAGTACAATTGTAAGCCTTTTGTAAGAATTGGGTCTTGCAGATTGCTCTCTTTTTATCAGTTGTTTCAAATTCACTTCTTTGCAAGCTGTGCAGTGCAGTAACTAGTATTTTCTTGTGAAGTCTTGTTGTCAGCAACCCCTTAATGGCAGACACTTGTATGGGATACAAATATGTCTTTACTCCCTGCTACCCAAAAAACCCAGGCTAAACTAAAGCTATTCTCTGGTAAAACTTTCCAGTAAAAGTTTCTACAGAGGCATTTCATATTTATTTTTTCCATGGTATCATCAGATGCAATCAATACCTAATGCATTTTACATATTTGAATAAGGAGGTCGTATGATGATGTAGGTGTTTCTTAAGAATTCTCTAGATGTAAGATCGCGCTATTGCTAAGTTTCTATAATGTGCTACTTGTCTTATCCTTATCTTGTAACTAACACTTGTTTTTATTTTTTGTAACTTTTGTAACTGAGCACACTTCCCGAGCATAACTTCCCACTGGAATTAATAAAAATTGGTCATTTATCATTTGTCTACCCATTTCACCCTACAACAATGGGTGACGAACAGAGAAATACCTCAAAGAGGTGCACAGTAGCAAATGTGTGTATACCTTTTACTTTTGACTGAAGATTTATGCACCATATGTCAGTGCTGGCATTTTGTAGGAGTCAGAAAATTTCCAGATAAGCCTCCCTGAGAAAGATTTTACATCAGTGCCAAACAGTCATGTGTTTCAACATTTTACTGCAATTTCTGCTTTATGATCATGTGGACATTCTGTTGACAATTTGATCTTTGTTTCTGATTATTGATCTGTTCTGCTGTAATCAAGTGACTTTTTGATCTGTAAATCTACATCTTGGTCTATGAATGTCATCTAGCAGAAATACAATCTGGCATTCCCATTAATTTCACAGAGATCACCAAAGAAATTTTTTCAGTGCTGTGTTTTTTGTGTTTGTAATGTGCAGAGAGCCTGGCTTTGGCTGGGATACCATGCTTTAAAAGCTCACATCATCATTATTATTTTCCTTTTCTTTTCCTTTAAAATATATATAAATATATCTTCTGTTTTATTGTGTCTCTAATATGGCTTTAATTCTTAAACCTCTTTCATTATTACACCATTGTTTATGTGAAGAGTGATCAAACTGCCTTATAACATAACATTAAGATGTGCATGCTTGATGATTGCCATGAAGATCTCTGTGATGTGTATTGAGGGTGCGTAAACAGTGGAAGTCAGATCCCATGTCTGATCGTTTGACGTAAACCACTTTTTTTCGAGCAAATGTTGAGCTTTATTCCATTGTTACAGTATATATTAAAAATGTTGACTGCACATGTGATACATAGAGAAATATTTAAATTTGTCTGTGGCTGGGTTAAAAAAAAAGTTCTGATTTGAATTTTTTTGGCTGTACAATAGACCGACTTGCCACTTGTATGATTCAGTCCCAATGTCATCATTTGGGAATCCGTGTTGTCTTAATACACTTCAATTCCAGTGTCGCTTCTGGGGTTGATCCTGCTTGGGACCCAACAGCTCAGTGTAGGTGTGCCCTCTTGGGATGTGCTGACCGTTTGTTAACTGTTTCTCGGAAAGTACTGCTTCCTGTATATTTTGTGCATAATGCAAATGAATTTAAATTTCACCAGCTGATGAATATTAAATCTAAAAGTGTACTTATTAACTTAAGCAAATTTATTCATATTATACTATCACTGTTTAAGTATTTTATATATATATATATTTTTAGTATCATGTATCCATCTATACATTTTGCCATATTTGCACAATCTGTTGCACATAAGAGATTGTTTCTTGTGTGATTGTTATTAACAGATGTTATGGCTAAATATGCCCCATGGACTTAGTAAGACTGCAGGACATATTAATATTATTCTACCTTTTTAGCAAAAGCTCCTTTATCCCAGTGAATCTGCAAACTTACAGAAAGTTATATTTAACACACCATTTTGGGTAAGTGCACTTTCCACTTTCTCACACACACTTCAACTGTGTGGATTTTGCGGCTATAAAGGAAATGTAAATCTTGTCAGATGGTCAGAATACATAAGGCCAGCTACCTTTATAGAACATTCTATACATTTTTGACACAAATAACCGAAGGCTTGCTTTTTTGCTTCATATATGTGGCCTGATTTTTCTGTGATCAAAACATGCTGGCTGGGACATGCACAACTTTCATTCAGAAACGAAGTCCCATGTCACCTGTCTGTGACACACACACACCATAACGTTACTGGTATTGGCTCTCACTTGTTGCCTTTACAGTGCTCATGTTGATATCATTTTGACATTGACTGTATCCTTCATGCTGCAGACGGTACTGTGCACCTCGTCTTTTGTTCTTTTATGTTTTTAAAACTTTTACCTTCTTTTTAGTTCTTTTATGTTGATGTCCACACAGGGGTTAATATTTTATGAGTGGAAGGTTTAAACATGATCATCTGTGCTAATGTCTTGTCCTAAACTAGTGCCTGCCATTATTCTCTTGCTTTTTACTTTAAATCCTGACATTTAAGCCTAACCTTTTTTGTCTTCAATCTAATACTGGAGGGAAGCCAGATGATCAGCTACTAAGGTGACGAGGAGTTCACTGCATTTCCTTTGATAATTTCTTACTCATGTGTTCTTTTGTAGCACACGAAGATCTCTGTGAAAAACACATAAGTTCATTAGAAAATTGTAAGAAATATTTATATATGTGGCTTTGAATTTTCTGATTTGAAGTATGTTTCATTAGTAATATCATGACATGGGAAGGAGATAAAGGTCTCGCACATTTTCTGCATAAAGCTGTGACATATCATGAACTGCTGTACACCAGAAACTTGGAAGTGTTTTTTTAATGTAAGAAACTGTGTAGCTTTCTGGAAAAGAATTTTTAACTTAGATTTATGCTGTTTTAAAATGGGAAAAATAGCAATCTACAAAGCAGACTGTCTGTTGAAAAGGATTTTTTTTTTAAGTAGACAGTTAAATGGTGGAACAGTTTTTCTACTTTCTTTATTATCCAGTTCAAAAGTTCAAGAGAAAATTCAAAAGATTGTCACAAGAATTCATGCAGAATTCATTGCTATTCCAGGCAGTAAACTTTACAGTTAGCTGCCTAAAGCATTACACTTCCATAGACGAGCATGAAGTTTAGTCTACCCATTGCCGCCTGGTGCAACCACCAGAATTTTCCCATTTTATTAGTTTTAAAAATGAACAGCACTTTATTGCCTGCAGTTATGTTTTCTGAATTACATTTTCTGCCCTAAAGAAATTCACCTTAAAGTGCAATAAGAAAACATCTAAGAAAGCTTTTGTTGCATGAAGAAAATGCTAAATTTGTCCCTTATTGATCAGTACATACCATTATACTGGATTTATACAGATATATGCATTTATGTGACTATTTTTGTTTTGCAAACAAAATTACCAGAAAAAAGTATATTTTAACGTCTGAAATATTGTCTGACTAGCAGAATGCAACATAGATCTCAGAATGCAACATAGATCTCCTGTGTGTATGTCTTGTTATATTGTTTTGCAGTTAGTCTGCATTTAGTCTGTGCAAATTTTGATGAATTAAAATGTCTCTTGCATCAAACAGATACTCAAGTGATTGCCCTCAAGGAGATCTTTTTTGCAGGACACAGATACTTTTTCCTGTAAGGGTTTTCAGATACTCCAAAAGGCATCTGCCAATGTATTCCATGCTGGAGGAGTAGCCCTTTTAATTCATTCATGTTTTTGTTTTTTTTTAGCCCCATTCCCCTTTCCACCTCATTACAAGCGGTAGCAGCTAGAACATCCCTCAGGAAAACCATCACAGTATGCAATGTCTACCTCCCCTCTTCAATTAGCATCTCTTGTCAAAACCACCTGGTGAACTTTTGTCCAGCTTTTTTAATGATATTGACTTATGTGTCATGAATGATGGTAGTCCAACCTTTTATCGACCCCATAATAGCACAGGCTGACTGGAGTTCTTTCAAAACACTCCATGAGTCAATGCTGTCTCCCATAGAACTTTTCATCTCACCCGTGGATGAGGTTGCAAATAGTAAAGATTCCACAACCTCTACAGGTCATCCAATAGAAAGTTTTTCCCTGGCACGAGTTTATGAACAAGAGCATCCCTCATTCCAGTCACCACAGGAGGCTCCCCAAAGTTCCCTGGTTCAATGAGGATTGCCGAAAGGCAATACAAAGTAGAAAAAAAGGCTCAGAGAACAGCTTTTTGATCTTCCACCCCCGAAAATTTTCTTAATTTCAAACGCCTTTGAGCACAGGCCCATCGCATCTGTAAACAGCAAAAAAAGGCTCTCTTGGCAACATTTTGTTTCCTTGTTGACTCCATCCTGGTTGGTATGGTCAGCCATAAAAAAAACTTAAAGGAAAGGATGTCAGCAGAGTGGTTGGACAATTGAGAGTCAAACAAAATTTACTTGCCGATCATCGAGAAATTGCAAATCAACTAGGCTCCACTTTGGAAATGACTACCTCGTCATCGCAATATTCTGCAGCTTTTCAACAAGTGAAGGCTTGCAAAAAATCAACACAATGTAACTTTTGATAACTTGGAAGCCTACAGCATCAGTTTTCTCACATCTCAAAATGGGTGCTAGAAAACGTTTTCAAGTTTTTTTCTTCAAAATCTGCATCCACTTTACAAAACTAAGAGGGCCTTGTCCTGAACATTCCATCCAGGTAAATGGTGGCACTCAGAGTAGTGGAAGAGGTCCATTTCTCGGGTATTATTTTTTATCGTAAACTCTCTTTTCAGAACCACATCTGCCATCTTCAGGCTTCTTGTCTGAAGGCCCTGGATGTCTTGAGAGTGATAAGCAATACAAAATGGAGTGCAGACCAAATCACTTTACTCTGTATCGTTCTCTACTGCGTTTTAAATTGGACTATGGATCAGCCAGGACATCATACCTAAAAAGGCTAGACACCATACACCATCATGGGCTCAGAATTTGTCTTGGAGCATTCAGAACTACCCCAATACACAGCCTATATGCAGAGGCGGTTGAACCGCCTGTAGGTTTAAACCTACTAAAATTAATTTTGTCCTATGTCTTGAAACTTTGAGCTCTGCCCCAAAACCCTGCTTTCCACTCAGTTTTCTCACTTCATTTTCCTGGTAAGTGTAGGGCATGTGAACATGAACAAAAACCTCTACCCATATGGGCTTATCCCATCTTCAGAAATTGGGAATGGACCTCAAAACAACAGCACTATTTGCACTGACCAAAACACCACCATGGCTACTTCCTACATCGTAAATTCATTTTGACCTCTCCAACTTAAAAAAGTCTGAAACCCTTGATAAAGTCTATTTGCAACCTTTCAGAGAAATAGTCACAAACTATCTGGGGTTTTGTAAAATATACACTGATGGGTAAAAAAATCCTGGAAAAGGAACTGTGGCAGGTGCAGCAGTGCCGATGAACATTTCCACACCACCTTTGACAGCTTGCTTGGAAGGCCATAGCTCCATTTTTTCTGCAGAGTTAAAAGTTCTACTACTTGATTTGCCATACATCCGCACATCTAGAGATAAAAACTTCTTGGTCATTTCAGACTCCCTATCATCTTTACTTGCACTTCGCTCTCAATGCTTGGATCATCCACTATTGGTTCAGTTTTTTGAACTTCTATCTTCACTACAAATAGACAATATTGACATTATCTTTATTTGGGTTCCTGGCCATGCAAGTATTCCAGGAAACACTCGAGCTGATGAGGCAGCCAAAAAAGCCCTTCAGCAGCCATTTATGGTCTATACAATGTTTGCCTCAGACTGGTATGCTTCTGTGAATGTGTATATCTCACATCTTTGTCAACTCCATTGAGGACTCCATGGAATACAACAAACTTCACTCCATTTTTCTAAAACTATCTGACTGAATAACGCGAGACCGTTCTCTAAACCGATTGAGAACCAGTGGTTATAAATCACTCATCGATTTTTACTAGCAGGAGAACACCCCCCCCACCCCCGTCCATGGTGTCATAACACTCTTACTAAAGAACATTTGCTCGTCTCCTGTTCAAAACTCTCAACAGTTCGTCAAAACCATTTTACAGCACAGACTCTCACTGAATCACTGACCTTTTTGTCAAACATTATTCCAAATCAATCCTGTAAAGTCTATTCAAATGTTTCACCTGATATGATAGGCCCTGTGTATTTAAAATTTTTATTTTTACGTAACTAAGAAAAGAGAAATCTCTATCCTCTTCCAGTATCATGTCAACCTTTGAGTGGTCATGTGCATTGCTTTCCCCGTGAGATAGCCTCAGTTGCTGACTTGGTGTAAAACACCAATTAATTAACTCACAGTGGCAACGTTTAGTTACCTTGGATATTGAATGATAATCATAAAGCCCACCTTGCAGTTAATCCATGACAGACCTACAGGAAGTGCCTTGGGGCTTTATTTATTGACCTAGGTGATTGATAGTTATTGATTGTGCCATAAGTATTGTACCTTTGATAAACTCAACAGAAAGCTCCATCAATTTTTACAATGCTTAATTTCTTAAAAGCTGGCTATTTGAGGCTTTTTCCTGCCTATCCTTTCTCCAGGCTGTCACTTTCATCAAAGCTTCATTGTTGACTGACTGTATAGCAAAGAAATTTCTATTTTTGTAAAGAAATCATCTTGGTAAATTAAAATTTACATTACAGTGTTTTTTATGGATTAAAAAATCTGGCAGTGAAATTTATGACTTCTTTCCTGCAATATTTATGAACAAAATTGTTTGGCACAAGCACCTGATCTATGATGCTAGGATTTTGATATTTTGATGACTACGCTTAGGAAACTGAAAGTGAAAACTTACACTGATGTTCTGCCAATTACCAGTGATGGCAGAATATGACAAGTTTCAGATGTTACAGCCATTGCTTACATACAGCTATGAAAGAATTAGTAAGCTGTGATATGTGAGTGGATGTTTTCTGCCTGAGATTGTACTGCTTATATAAATTAAAATCTGTTATTTTATACATGAAAAGCATACACGAAGTTCTGATGTCAGCCTGAAGTGTTGTGGAACAAAATGAGTGCATTTTTTTAAAAAGAGCTCAACAAATTGAATCCATTGATACTAGAACCATTTCTGTAGCTTAATATGAACCAAAGTTACATCGTTTTAAACTGTTTTTATTTTCTAAGTAAGTGTTAATAATGAATAGAAATTGTCATTGTCATTGATAATAATGCTGCTGTGTTTCAGAGCAGTGAATTTTGCTTTAAATTTTAATTTTGAAATCATATTATCAATTCTTTTCAGTACCAGGGCACAAACTGTTGAGTTTATCTTATTGTTAATGTGAAAATGACTATATTTATGCAATTCATGAAAAAGAGAAGTATTAAAATTTGTCCACAATTACATAAATATTTTATTATATGTTGGCCTGTTCTGAAAACCTGTTGATTGTGATTGAATGTTTAATCAGATTTTTAAAATTCTGAATTTAGCCTGTCTTGCCTGCATTCTTGTTGTTTTGCTCAGTGAAGGAAATGGTCACAGGTCATGACCTCTAAAGACAAAATAGCATAACTTGAAAGGGGTCCAGGTCATTTATGCCAGACGAGTTTGCACAATTCAACCCTTTGACCAAAAGAGGAAGTGTGAAAGAGAGACTAAATGGAAATATTTCACTCCACATTTTTTTGTATCTCCACCATTATTAAAGCTTGGCAAATAGGAATGACTGCTGTACATAAGTTCTGTTTTCCCTACACATATGACAACTCTTCATCATTTGATAACTATATTTATGTGAATCACAACAAACCCAGAAGAATTGTTTTGTCTAGTAGACAGTTATCTTTCCAAGTAAAAACAGTGCTGCGCAGTCAGTGTCCAAATATCAAGACCGGGGAATAGAAAAAAAAAAAAACGCTTTTGTTAGGCGTCCCCTCCCCGTGATCTGCTGAAGTGTTCGGGAACAAGATGACAGACTACAACGAAACTACAAAGGAGAGGAAAGCGGAACATTCTCTCATTTCTACCCCCTTTGGGGATTATAATACACAGATAATTAACCGCACTGATACGAAAAGTACACGATCATTTTCAAATAGAAACAGCAACGGAATATCTTCTTTGGTGAACAACACATCCCTTCGGACAAGCTGGATGACTTAAGACCAAACAGATAATTAACTGTTCACAAAGTACAGCTTTTGAGCTGACCGCTGGAAGTTAACCATCTATAGATATCTATATAGTGACGTTTTATACTCTCGGCCTACACTCAGAGGGGCGAGGATTAAACAAGTGCTAAAACGTTTAAAGTACTAAATTGGTGGCTGGAATTAGGAAGAGCAAGAGGGTTTGGAACACCCTCAGCAAAATGACGGGTGCACTCAAAGCTAGACGTACGGAGCTGACGTGGGCCACTGTCATGAAGAAAATGAAACGGCAGCACGGACCTACGGAAAATATAGGACTTACAGATCATCGGAAACCAGACAATCCGAAAGACGAGGAAACGACACAACGCATATACACTATTTTTCTTTCCAGAAGCTAAAATTACACAACAGGAAGAAAATCTGTACAACATCAATTGTTTCACGCACATGCTCAAGACACGCACATCATGCCCACACACGCACGCACGCACACACGTGCGCAAAGAGATTTCCCTGTTGACGTCAACAAGTGAAGAAATAAACCCAGACCTTTATCAGCTGTGGTGTACAAATCTAGTGTGAACAGTTCACTTTTGTACACAGCGTCCGTACGTTACATCCACAGCATCAAGTCTTGTCTGGAAATATATTTTACTTGTAGTTCGCCATGGCAGCAACGCGTCTACATTTAATGGTGGCTCTGGTATTGTCAACCTTTCTTTCCCAGACAGAGTGTCAGACATCGTGTAAGTTTTTAATTTTTAATTTTTCAGTTATTAGGAGAGGAAACGTCTGAATGATGTCCATGTAGGTCTTTCGTTGTCGAGTTTCAGTCACGTTTCTTGCGACATCAAGAGACAAGCGTTTACTGGGTGTAAGTCGCTCGACGATCAGAGAAAAAGAAACCGAGGAAAAGATATTATATATATATAATATGAAGTTTGGAAGGGTAAAAGAATAGACAATAGATATGAAAGGCATTATGCTATATGGAGGGAGATTTTAAATTCATATATAGTTTGATAAGTGGCAGATGTGTGTTTTGTGTTTGCGTGTATATGCATGTGGATATGTACGTATACGTGTACGCGCTTAATGTAGATGTCTATGTGTGTGCTTTTGTCTCTTTTTATGTGTCTAATCATCATCATCATCATCATCATCATCATCATCATCAATGTTTATTTATAGAGCGCTTTATCCTACCAACAAAGACGGACTCAAGGCGCTAACATACATGCAGTCTCACGTACGTACGAGCACACACTTATCATAACAGGCATCAGATACATCATAACAAACTCATTCACTTTCAGTCAAATCTCACTCTCTCTCTCTCTCACTCGGTGGAGGAAAGCAAGTACCCGGAGAAAAAAAAAACCCATCGACGGTCATCCCTGTAAACAGATATCACATTCAGAGAGAGGTATGTGGGAGTTGAGATATAAGCCCACGCAGGGCCGGCCTTAGGTAATTGGAGGCCCTAGGCAACGTGAATTTAGTGGCCCCAAATGAAATAGAAAAATAAAAAATATCGGAGGCCCTAGGTGGCTGCCTACTTTGCCTATACATAAAGCCGGCCCCGACCCACGACACCATCCTCTTTGACCAGACTCTTTCTGTACTGGTGACAAGCAGTTTATCCACCACAACACTAACCGCCCAAGCGTTTGTCTGTATCTTTTCGTCTCTGTGTGCATATATGCATGTTTTATGTGTCTGTGAATGTGTATGTATCTGTGTTTCATATGTACATGGGAAAGTGTATGTATATGTGGATGTATGTGTATTTGTGTGTATGTCTATGTATTTAAGTGTATGTGTGTGATCATGTATCTACATGTATGTGTATATGTGTGGCTGTATATGAGTACACGTGCGCAGCTCAGGTTTGCCACACTATGTGTATCTAAATTGAATATATTTATGTCTATGTTGATATACATGTGTGCGTACATACACACGTGTGCAATTCTACTTTGATAATCTATATGTTGCGCGTGTCCCTGCCGACAACACGTTCCTTGCGATTTAACTTGAAATCTCTTTTGCTCTCTCTCTCTCTCTCACACACACACACACACGCAGGCACGCACGCACACACACATTTATCACACAAAGTCTCCACAAAGTATTTCCAAAAATGGTGAGTCTTGAGGCCAGACCTGAAAGCATCAAAGGAGGTATTTGAGTGAAGTGTTGGCAGCAAACATTCCAGATACTGGGGCCAAAGAAAGGAAAAAATATGGCTGAACGTCTCTCGTCTGATACGTGGATAATGCAAAAAGTTGGAGAAGCCGACTGGACTGATGTGTTAACAGGAAGGTATTTTAAAGAAGGCCACGGAGACAACAATAGCAGAGTGTATCCACCGTGTAGTCAACTCGGACGCGGACAGGGGACTCAGGGCAACTCCCGGAGGAGTCGTGTCACTGGATCAGATTTGCGCTTATGTGAGACAAAGCAGGCAACGGTAATTTGGACTTTCCGAAACTTGTCAAGCAGGCTATCAGGAAGATCAACAAAAAAGGAGTTGAAGAAGTCTAGCTGAAACAGGACAAACGAAGACACGAGTTTCTTGGTGAAGGAAACTTTTTTTTTAAATGTAAAACTTTTTAAAATGTATGTTTTTGTGGGTGTTTATGTAAATGTTTCTATACATACAGGTGTGTAAAATCGAGTTTGACACTATGTAAAGGAATGAATGCGTACATATTGATGTGTATGTACAGGTGAGCAGCTGGAGTTTGACACTCTAGAAAACACAGACACGACACTCACCGTGACGAAGAACTCCAGAGTCACCCTGACCTTTTACATCAACACAGACAAGTGTATTAACAGTCCCACCGACTACACCATCCAGTTGTTGAAAGTGAAGTTGTCTACGAACAAGAGCGAGAGTTTGGTGGTCTGTGACATCCACCTGCAGCAACAGAGCTGCACTGTGCGTAACGGCACGTCCTCCTGTCGCTGCAGGAGTCACCGCAAAGGCATCGTCCAGTTCAGCCAGCGGGTTAACGAGTCGCACGACAGCGAGCACGTGTGGACCTGGATGAAGACTGGTTTTCAGGGAAGGCCGCAGAACAGATCAGTCAGGTTCCATGTCGTGGGTAAGCACAGTTCCTATCTTTCGATGACAGAAATATATAGCCTGTCGAAACACATGCATGTGTATTATGCATGAAGTATATGTGATGGATATATGTATACATGTATTAGTATATTGTCGCGTACTCTTCGCGGACATGCGCACTCTTACGAAATAACAACACAAGATCGCTTCAGTTCAGGACGTCCCTTCCCGGACACATACTTATTTACAAAATGAATCGACAAGAAATGTAATTAAATACACAACAACTCTGCCCCTAGGCAGTCAGACAAATCAAGACTCAGAGGAAATATACACAAGTAAAATAAAGGCAAAACACTTAACGAAGTTACGAAACTAAGCCTTTCAAAGTGTAAATAATTATTAGACCGCTCACAGGCAGGTCTTCTACGTTACACACTGCACAACAGGCAGATCTCTAGCGGTCTCTAAACTTCACACATTTAAATACACACTGGTAATAGACCGCATACAAGCAAGTCTTCAAAAGTTACTTTCAACTGTCTACACTTATATCTACTATCATTATCCCGACTGCATGCAAGCAAGTCTTCAATGCACCAGACTGCACACAGGCAAGTCCTCAAAGTTACCAGACTGCACACAGGCAAGTCTTCAGCAGTCTCAAAACTGCATATACCTTTAAATGTACTGAGGTTACTCAAGTCTCTAATTCAACTGTCCTGTATCAACACCTGGTAGACGAAGGTGGAGGACATCAACTAGGGTACGTAACACCCTTTATCTGGCCCAATGCCAAAAGAAAGTCTTACTTTCTTGTCTGGACGCCGCGTCTCAGGTAAGTCCGGCGTTCCCCGATAGCTCACGCGTCTGCCCTGCGTTAGAGGTCCCCCGGACGTAACGGTCGGTGCACAAGGACGTGCCTATCTTCGGCTTACTGCTCGGGTACACGGATACCGCGACGACCCTCCCCTCAGTCGGTGGGTTTTCTTCGTTGTAACCGGTGGTGGTGGAGCTCCGTCGCTCGACACACGGAAAAGCTGATAAGATTCGTATCGCCCGCTCGCCAGCTCCGGTTGTTCAGTCTCGCTTTGGCAACCTTCCTTCAGCGTGGCGCTTGTTCTCCGCAATTCAGTAGCAGAACGGCGTGGAATCTCTAGTATCAGCTCGGCTTTAGCAACAGTTGGTCAACTGGATCAGCTTCAGCAGTAGCAGTATCAGCAGCAGCAGCCCACTGGCCGCTCAGGGTCGGGAATATATACACACACCTCTGTGGTAAACAGACCAGGTGTGTGCACTGTATGACCCGTGCGTGAAGTTAGAATATTTCGCGGCTCACGCTTTTCCACGGAATTCATGCCACAGCAGTAGCTTTCTGACTGTGGTTGGGGGATCAAAATACCCACACCTGTCACCCAGGACCGGGTGTGAGCACTGCCTATACGTGAAATCTGCTAAATTCGAGGTCCAAGCTTTCTAAGGGATACATTTGACACGTCAACAACATGTTATGTCCTACCCCCATCCCCACTCTACCTCCTATCCGCTACATATATATTATGGATGTATAGATGCATGTCTTATATACGCATGTATATTTGTACGGTCAGACAACGATGACTAGGAGAAAATGGCCGTAACCCAAAAGACATATTTTCTACGGTTATCTGGCATCTGGGAGGAGAAACCATTTGTCGTCCTAAACTGCGTACATATGTATGAACGGGGGCTGGTCATTTCGCCCCAAGACCTTATTGCCCCACAGCCCGAGTCGCAGCTGTCCATAGCGTCCCTAGTAAGACCACATCGTCCCATTCGCGAAAGTCAAATTGTTCCAGGCCCAAAAGACAAACTGATCACCGATGACACGCTATTGATTAAATATTATCAAAAGAGATAAGAGGATGCTCTTTAGGAGTGTGAATATACAAATCTTGCGTTTATTCTTATTATTAAGAGGTATATTGTTGTTCGAACATTTAAGTCAGTGCTATGCACATGCAAGCTCAGCTGCCTACACCGGTGACCGTACGCACATATAAAGCTATGTACGTATGCAAATAAGTATTTAGGTATGCAATCAAGTCGCCAATGTTTTATATCTTATCTTATGTAGTCAGGTGTGTAAGGTGAGGTGGAAGTATGTGTGTATCCAGTTATGTGTATGAATGCATGTGCTTATGTGTGTATGTATCTGTGTATAGTTGTCTGTGTCTGTAGATAAGTATATGTGCTTGTACTTGTATATGCATGCGTGTACATATGTGTCCTGTGTATGCGTGAAGGGATATGCATGTATATGTGTAAATGTCTGCTTAACAGAATGACTTGCATGCTTAAGTACGTAGTATTTTGCTTTATCATATATATATATATATATCAATCAGTATCAAATCGCTTTATTTACTTATCAGATGTACACATTTATCAACCAGTATGAAATCGCAATCAGATATAACAGCACATTTTTATTCATAGAAAAATGCATTCTCTATTTCTCCGCAGACACGCACGCACACACACACACACACACACACACACACAATAATTTGAAGAACTAGTAAGTGGACGTTCAAGTGGTTTGCATTTTTCAGCCGGCGAGGTGAGTGGCGTCAGTTTCCTCATGCTGGCAGTGGGTGTGGCTGCTACCTTCGTCGCTGGCATCGTCCTCACTTCTGGAGTTGCTGCGTGCGTCGTGAAATATCGCAAGGGTAAGAATTAATGTATATAATCGTCATTCGTCCACAGATTTGCTTTCACCTTCCTCCATCCTTCCGTTTGCCACCCCAGCCCGTCCACTCACGTATTTCGTTAAAAAATATTTATGTTTGAATATGAAAGATTTACAAGTTGGAGGATAATTGTTATCAACCCACTTAAGCTCCGTATTTCCATGTTTACTGTCGTGCGGAAGGTGGGTAAGCCGTAACATCCACTCGGGGCAGGGGCTGGAAAACGTTTCCTACCCATCCAGTAGACACGGGTATCTGAATAATCGGAGGAGGTAAAGACGGTCGATGGAGAAAATTAAGCTTCCACACTCCGTACCTGCAGTGAATAGAAGCAGTAGGTTATGGACTGCTTTCTTCTTATTTGCTAAAACTACTTAGTGTTTTTTTTTTGAGGGGCGGGGCTGCTAAATATATTGAGTTAGTAATGGGAAGTAGCCCTTGCTACATCAATCTCTGAGTACTCAGCGAAGTAATTTCCCCGTTGATTGATCATTTCTCAGGATTTGAAAGATTTTATTCTTTTTGACAGTTAATGCAACCACAGCCATCGACGTAATCATTAGTCTTCCGATCTACACACCGTTTTTCACGTGCAAGCAGTTGTGTTTTGATGTATCTTGCCGTGTACATGCTCGAGTGTGTGATTCTGTCCTTTGCACGTCTGCAGGTCACCAAAGGTACGAGCAGCTAAAAGACGACCAAATCCAGTACCCCGGGTATGATGCGATCGTCTGCCATGGCGAGGTTGGGGCGGGAGTAGAATACAACGAATATGAGGAGGTCGAGTACTCGGAGACACCGTTTTTGGTGAGCAAGATGTCTGACGACCTCTGACCTTTTAAAGTTGTTGGACAGGTGTGTCGAGATGTGGGGGACAGTATGTCTACATAGCAGCAGAAATAGCAGATGGATCGTTCGAATGTTCCATTGTTTTCATTTGTAGAGTTTGTCAGTGACAATACTGTCTTCTGTTAGTTTGGTTGGTTGCATGGATGTCGCGCCAAATCTGCAGGACAGAAAGTCTCAAGTTCTTAAACAATCATTTCAGTCATGTATCAGCGATACTGAACACGCAATGGATGAGATCAGTATAGCATCAGAGAAAACATCCAGGTTTTTTTTTCATTTAAGTCTCATCTGCTTAGTTTAGAATGAATGCAGCAGTGCAGTTAGTCATCCTTTGAATATTTTAACTGTTTCTTTTCCAGATGATCGGGACAAAAAATATCTGCGATGGCAGAAAACCATACCTTCCATGTCGATAAGGATGTGATATGGGGTGTGAGTGCGCCTGGTTTTTGTCCAGTAAAACAACTTTAAGCAGCACTGGCTGAGCGTCTGCTGATCTACCCCAATGGTGCTGACAATCCAGATTTTCTACCTCCTTCTCTACCTCCAGAAGCACACCTACTATACTCATATGCGTCCATTTGTGAGAAAAGGAAAGCAGAACAAATGAAGGAATTAACTTTATCTCATGCCAGCACCCCAGTTCATGGGGTGGTTTAATTAAACATAAGATGATGTTCAAATTCAACGACAAATACTTTCTTTTTTTAATGTGTAAAATTCACTAATTTTTTTTTTTTTTGTAAATCCGATGCAATTTACAAACTGTGGGCTACACATGTAAATACTAAGAAGCAATCACAGTGAACAATAACGCTTCTCTTCTCGCACTCTTGTAAGAAGAGCACCAGTAACATGAACTCCTTCTGAACAGCCTTTAAACTGTGTTTCATATTCACTCTTTTAGTAATAGTCTTCCCTAGTGTGATTAGGTCTTTGTGTTTTTGGATACCAGAAAAAGAATGTTAGTTGTTATATAGTATTACTTTCTTCTTTCTCCTCTTCTTAGTCTTAATATAACGATCTACTGATTGTATATACAACAATTATATACTATAATATCTTTGTTTTCACTTCCAATGTATGTTAAAAAAACCTATCCTCTGTGAATAACAACTTGCTTACCATGAATTTATTGTTCTAGTTTGCTTTTTTAAAGCTGTCAGCAGCTGGGCATAACATATGAAGATTGTAAAATTGAAAGAGACATGAGATTATGTGATATTTTGTGAGATTTGGTCACATGTAATCTTATTTTTGTCTTATCCCACTGAGTGCTGGGCATATGTGATAATTAGCATGTGTAACGGGACAGCCCACTGCCCATATGCAGGTGGGCTACCTGTTGTAGGGCCCACTACAAGCCTACTAGCTTTGCAGGCTGGGTTGTGCGCAGGGCACATAGCATAAAGTGGCTGAAGAATCACACCTAGCCAATGGCTTATTTTGTTGAATCCTCTCTGGTGTCAGGTACAGATGTCCAGGCCAGAACACTTGGCCTGAGAGAGTTTTTATGCGAAATCAGTTGCCTCCCAGTACTCTGAATGTTGAAATGTGTCTCCTTGAACTCTATAGGCAATGTGTGTGTGTGTGTGTGTGCAGCATCTGTTCGCATGTTTGTGTATATGTTTGCATGCAGTCATTGGTGGTACTGATATATATAGGGAATGGAAGTGTGCAGAAGATGCATGGATTTGCATGTGTATGGAAGGGGTGTGAGCCTCATGTATAAGCACATGGAGGAATTTACTTTTTCAGTTGATTTTGATTTTGTTTTTTAGGTTTACATAGTGCATGTAAAATTATCTGTGAGTGTGTGTGTGTGTGTGTGTGTGTGTGATTGGTATTTGTTGAGTGTGTGACGGCCATCATTAACCAGGTATGTTCACTTGGCAAATAACTGAAATTTTTTTTTTGCTGGATTTATCTAATCCAAACAAAGACCACTATTTTCTTTCAAGTAAACCCCACGTTACTGCACAAATGAGGATTTTATTATGCACAGAGCACACAAAACCATGTGGCTTTCAAAAGAAAAAAATAAATAGAAAATTTCAAAATGTTTATAAAAATACAAGGTCCAAAAATATAAGCACAAAATTTGTCAGACAAGTAGCACACACAATTTACAAAATGCCACATCATGTTGACTAGTCAGTGACAGCTTGCCACCCATGGGAAAAAATTGTATTGTTACTATATGTCATAGGTTGCTGAAAGTTGAACATTAATTAAAAAAAATATCAGCTTTTTCCATTTCATTGTTCTGGATAAGTATTATCTCACCTCCATGCATTAGTAAGTATCCAGTGAACATTAAACTATGCTCAATTTTACATTATGAAAATAACAGCAGCCAGCTAAAGTCCTATTTTTTATATTAATAATGCATACATATGTCGAAACGAATGCCACAAAAATTGTTCTTTAACTCTACTTTCTTCTCTTACATTCTAGTGGTTTTATACAACAAAGATGAAATACTCAAACATGATGTCTGCATTGAAAGACTTTCAATTTGAATAAAAATTATACAATTTGTGCAATTTACGGCAGGCAAGCCTACTGAAAGTGGTTTATTCAATAGTTCTTTCCAGACTTGATTTATGCCAACACTTTATACTTACTCTCTGCTCAAACCATATCACTGACAAACTACAAAGAGTTCAGAACTCCTCTGCATGTTGTGCTCTCCAGTCAAAAATGCGTTTTCACATCACCTCTTTTCTATGCACTCTTAAGTCAGTTGATTATAAGCAGATTGTGATGAGTCACTCATAGCTTCATCTGTGGCTCTTCCCCTGTATTCATCAATATGCTTACTGTCTACTTTTCATCAAGACACCTTTGTTCCACACTATCCCCTATCTTCAAATAGTTTGCACCAAAAAGTTTTGGTGAGCAATCTTTCTCCTAAGTGGTGAGCATACAAGCGGTGTATATCAGGAAAAGTTTTGTAATCCCCTCTTGTCTTGATGCCAAAAAACTGAGACAATAAACAATATCAATGTCAAATGTCTTTCCATTTACAGTTTCCATTTCCCGTTACATCAAAGAAAAAGTGGCCATTATGAGATGGTCACATCCACACACAACACTCACCATCCACCCACGCCTTCCATTTTCATTGAAAAAAAAAGTAAAAAAAAAATATATATATATACACACACACAGCAGGACTTGTGGGCAAACAGGTGGCAGCTGTTCATGTGCCCCTTAGTATTATGCAGCAGTGATTTTTTAAAGCACTTTGAGATTGTCTTGATGATGGGGAAAGGCACTACTAAAATCAACATTATATATTATATTTATCTCTGTGGAGACAGAATAGGAAGCTGCACACACCAGTGCCACAAACATGGCAAAAGGCCTAAGCAAAAGACACAAAGCTACCTATCTACAATCTGTCTATCCATTAACAGTGTGCAGCATTAACAGCATATGATGGCTTCATAGTCTGGTGGTTACAGGTCTTCACAATGAAGCAAACAACAGTAAGCTACATGCAATCCTTGACACTGCAGTAGGTATGTGTTGTTCAATGATCCAAACAATTTAGTTTACGTAGCTGAAACATTTTTTTTTCTTGAATTTGTGACCTGAAAATGACATTTCTACCCTGGGTGTGCTACATTTTAGAGAACTTTTTTTGGCAGACCTGCTTCCTACAGTAATATACAAAAGCCATAGTCATGCCCAAGAAAAACTGCAAGGACCATGGTTGCAAAACCATAGTGAAAACTATAGTCAATTAATCCTTCTCAGAGGGCATACTTAGGTGCTGCAACCTGGTGAGTTTTGTTAGTCTTCTGTTATAAGGTGAAGACCCACAGAACAAAGATTAAAAGAAACTGTGATAAACATCTATTGCAATTTGATTTGGTCCTCAAATTTAATGTGGCTGCAAGAAAAATTGTTAAATACTTACAACAATAAACTGAACAAACTGGACATTTCTGCACAGATTTGCTACATTTACAGATTTAAAAAAAACAATTTTGGCAGTATAATTGTCTAGCTTTCCCTCTTACTCCCAGAATGTCTGAAATGTCAAATAATGTATCCCTGCTGTCGTCATTTCCTTACATCTGGTAGGAGACAATTTTCCCGAGAGATAAGAGCACTATATTTGCCCCTAGGGATGGCATAGTCACCTTCCACTAGTGCAGACTCTCTTGCACTTGTGGAGCTCTGATCTCCACTAGAGTGGGTTTTGTGAACTTTGCTTGATTCAGCAGATTCTGGCTTAGCACCAGTTCCACATTTCTGTTTTATGGATGCTGCTTCATTATTAAGATTGCAGGAGCTTGAACTAGCATTACTACCTGAAATTTTCAAAGCCATGGCATCATCCTTTGTAAACTTCCTAACCTCTTCAGACAGATTATTTCCCCCAGCTACAATAAAAGAAGAACGCAGATCGTTGTCTTCACCATCTTCAAAGATTGTCTCCTGGATTGTGACTGGTTGTTCATCTGCTTTAGTCTTCCTGCTCTCCAGTCCACCTATCCATTTGTTGATGCATCTGTAACACACATGTCAGTTTCTTTTGTCTATCAGGTTTTTAACCCCAAAATGTTTAAGCTGCTCACAGATCTAATCCTTAGAAAAATTGTATTTGAAACGAAAGAGGAGAATAAGACAATTTTAGGAAGAAAATGACAAATGGTAGATTGCTAGGTAAAATGGAGGATGGACACTGAAAGATAAAACAATTAGATGATATTTCTCTAGTTTGGAAAAGAGGCATTTTCAAAAAGTGCCCATGTAAAGTAACAATTTTTCTTCAAGGTCTTACTACAAAAGAGAAGCTTTTGCAAACCAAAATTAGATTAGATTTAGCTTTTGCTAAGACTGGCATATTTGGAGATTATTTAACAATAAGTGAAGCATACTAACATATCTTTTAAAAAAAAAGCAAGCAACAAAAACAACATAAAACAAGGAACAGAAAAAGCTATTATTAATTCTTCTTGTCAAATATTAGTGCCTTTTTATTTTATCCAGAAGTTATGGCTTTGGAGAAAGAAGCTTTCCATCACACAGAGACAAGAAAAATATTATCTCTGTTTCTAAAGAAAAACATAAACAATACCTAAAATATAGGTAGCTGTTCCAGTTAAAACGTCTCTATAACACAACCTTTTCTAACACTGCAGGGCGTCTATGGTAACATATAATGACTCAGTGGCGTAGGAAGATGTTTGGCTTTGTGAGTGGGGGGGGGGGCAGCTCCATGCTGACAGTGAACGAAGTTTACATTCTTGCCTTCCCAGTATCTTTTTTTGAGGGGGCGGCTGCCCCCCTTACCCTGTGGTTCCTACAACACTGTGACTAAACAGGTTTTCTGAAAGTGTGATGGAGGTGTATGCATATATTCATCATCCCCTCCCCCCCACACACACATATCTCCCATGCATGAGTGAATGTATATGGAAAAAATATTTATATAATTTTTTATGGTATTCTAATGGAAACAACAAAAACTCCAAGTTTTATGCTTTTGATTGGCTTGTAGAGAGCATTTGATAACATAAAAACGAACCCTAACTGAAATATTTCTCCAGTTTAGTCTGGCTAGTTGTTAATATTAACAATATTTTTGTAGCTGGTAGAAGCAGAGAGAAAACCCTTTAAAAATATACAGAAGAACTAAAAGTTATTTAATAACAACTGAAACTTATTAACTTTACTACAAGTACATCTACAATGTCTGGTACAATTACTGATACTTCATCTGGCACAAAGATTTAATATATACTCAATAGCTAGCAGCCCTTATCCATTATGTCATTTATTAAGAAGCACTTACCTAGCACCGCACTTCCATGAAGTCCAGATGAAGGCAATGATGATAATAAAAAAAGTGATAGGTAGAATAATATTTAACTTATTTTGTAGTGACTGATTTTCTGAAAGAAGAACAGATTCAAACATTTTATTGTTCTGAACCAACATGGTAAAATAGTGCATGAAATGCATTATTTATAATAATAAACATACTGTATATGTAGTTTGTTTGTAACAGCAGCAGAAAATGAAATACACAATAAAGACAGATCAAAAATAAAAGGCGAAAGAAATGAATCAGCAATTAATTGGGCTCTACAAAGGTTTTAATTGCATTTTCAGAAAATTAAAGATACGCATCTCTTAACAAATAAAACTACATGTACTAATGTTTTGTCAGTGGTTTTCAGCAGCTGTCAAAAATAATATGACACCTATTGGTAAAATATTTACTATAAAATTTATTTCACTCTTCCATATCAATTGAGTATTCATAACGGAAAATGACTTCCCTCTTTAACAAAAGTCATCAACTGACAAGTTTATTTACGTGAGCATGAGCCAGTATTTCCTGCAAATGACGTACAGTCAAACCTAGACAAGATGAACTTGATAATTACTGCATGGGGAAATTCCCAGCCTCGCTACACAACAATAAAGTCAGTTCAGACATCAACCCCTATCCTTGTACATATCCTAATTTTTCTCTTTTGTCATTTTAATGCCTTTGTTATAATGTAGTGTTTTTAGTTTTTTTTTCTACTTAGATGAAGGGGTAGGTGTAAAAAAGCACAACTTTTATTTATTCTGTTACCCTAGTAAACAAAGATTTGTCATTTGTCAATATACCTATATCAAAAAAGTAACGGCAGCTTGCAGAACATATATAATTATTGCATGTTTTAAGACCTACCAGGCAAGATAAGAGGACTTGTTGTGGAGGCAGGTGATGGTCCAGTTCCTGGATTACAAACGAATGAAGAAGAATAAAATAATGAGCAGAAATTATCCAACAAAACAATAAGATGTAAAGCTTGCACTACCTTTACCAAGTTAAAGCGATACATATGACATAACCTTAGATTCCTTTTTGACAACAAATACATTTAAATGCAAAAAGACAATTACAATAATTATGGTAGTTTGGGCAAGTGATGAGAAATGATTCTCTTTCATTGCCACAGATTTGCTTTAGTGTGCTGATAAACTGAAGGAGGTATTCCCCAGATTTATAGTTATAAATACAGCAATGCCACACATATTTGCCAGTAATATATTTTAGGACTCACATAAAACAACCGATAATATTACATGCTGTAACTTGGATAATGTAGCAACTAATGCGAACATCAAGAATGCTAGAAGTAGAATGAAGGTAAGTTCTATAGGGAAGCATGGGTATAGCAAGTAAAAAAGATAAGTTAGGGCTTATTTGAGCAGATGTTATTCACCATGTTGTCTACTGTTCTCTAGTGGTACTTATTTTGAAACATAAACATTTATTTGCTTCATTTTATATTCTTTAAGCCAGGGTAATTCACAGATAACTGCAAGTGAAACGACAGATACAGAATCAGTGGATACAAGGGCATGACTGGATATGAGCACAAATAAAAAAGTATTGTAGAAATAGTGTGGTTTCCATTAATGATATCTCCATGATACTGAAGTAAGCACTATTAGATAAAAAAATATCGAAAAAATAATTGACTTAGTTACACACCTTTGTCTCTCTCCTCTTCAGAATCATACACTTAACTATCAAAATAAAATTCTCAAAGGGTTTTAGGCTATAGAAAAAGAGACTGGAAGGTGTTCGTGTTTAAAGACATACCTGAGAAGGCAAAAATGCAGGTTGCCAGCGCATGTGATCCCCCAACTAGATTACAAAGCAGACTTACAGGAAGACATTCAAGGCCATAAATTACAACTTCTCTTCTTGTGGCAGTGTTCTCTTTGACATCACAACTTAATCCTGATTTACATGAGCACCCATCTTCTTTGCACATGCACACTTCATCTTGTAGAAAAAAACAAACAAATTTCTATCATTTTATAATAAAATTTTAAACAAGAAAAGTAAACCATTCATTTGAAAAGCAGAAGTACATCAGAAACAATTTAAAGCGTTAGAAAGATATTTAGTTAATGATACATGACTGTAAGAGTGAAAAGTTTGTGAGGAATAAGAACTTTTGGGCAGGAAATTTTGTAGGTTAAATGCTTATAGCCAGAAATAAAAACACATAGAAAATTGATTTAATTAAGGCTATGAAGATAAACACTAAAGTATAATATTTTTTAATAGGTGTATAATGCTAAAGCATGTACAAAAATGATTAAATGAGAGATGTAAAACAGATTACTTACTGTGTGTTTTTTCCCCCTCACATTGTACCTCTAAGGTAATTGAATGAGTATCTTCTGAAGATTTGCACACAAGTTTTACAGCACTTCTTGTGCTGTGACATTCTCCTTCTAATGACTGATCACCTAGGATCACAAAAAAGGAGGAAATAATAATAAAATATGCAAAGGATGTGAAACTTAACAATAAAATGTAAAGCTTGTACTAACTACATCACTGCTTTATCCCTCTGGCTAAACACGTAACAACATATATGTTTAGATTTATTTTTGACAATAGTTTTTCATTGAAAAATAGGATGAATCATGAATGATTTAGAAATCACCTGCATTGTTTACAATGTTGCAAGATCATGACCACCAAGAATGACGGAGTGGTTTATTAATTGTTATAAAGAAATAATCATAAAAGACTAATCACAAAAACATTGAGATTCCTAGTATCCATTCCACTTTATAAGCACAAAGACAAATAAATAACTTTGAAGAACCTATTTTACCTGGTTACACACCTATATCTTGCTCATACTTCACAAGCCCATACCAACAAAAAAGAGGAAACAACTCAGAAAGGTCTAGGTTATTTAAAGATGAGATCGGAAAGGTGTGTTTTAAGATTTACCAGACAAGATGAAAGGGCTTGTTGTGGAGACAGGTGATGGTCCAGCTCCTGGATTATAAATGAATGATAAAAAATAATGAGCACAAGGTTTCCCATAAAACATTAAGATGTAAAGCTTTTACAACCTTTGCCCAGTAATAGCTTTTTATGTTATGACATATCCTGAGATTTCTTTTTGACAACAGATACTTTTAAATGTACAAAGACAATTACAATATGGTAGTTTGGGCAAGTTATAAGGAATGATTCTCTCTCATTGCCATAGCTCTGCTTTGATGTGCTGATAAATTGCGGCCACAGTGAAAAAGATCTTCCCCAAGTTTATGGTTATAAAAACAGTTATGTTACTCATATCTGCAATCAACATTTTTAAGACCCACTTACATGAAACAATCGATAATATTGAATGCTGTAGCTAGTGTGTGTGTGTGTGTGGGGGGAAACTGGTGTTTTACGCCGAGCCAGCAACTAAGACTATATGATGGCAAGGCAGCCAGCCCTGTAAACAGATGCCACATACAGAGAAAGAACAGTGTGCCGGAGACAACAGCTGAACCCAGGACAGACAACCTTCACTGTATTGGTGACAGACGCTAACCATTGCGTCAGCGGACAGCTCCAGCTGTAGCTGAGATAATGTAGCAACTAATGTGAAAATCAAGAATATTAGAAGTAGAATGGTGGCAAGTTCTTTAGGGAAGCATGGGTACAGGGAGACAAGAAGGCAGGGCTTATTTGGGCAGCTGTAATTCACCATGTAATGTACCATTTTCTTGTGGTACTTATTTTGAACTTAAGAACCATTTATTTGCTTCATTTAAAATTTTTTTCAGCCATGGTAAGCCACAGATAACTAAAAGTAAAAAGACAGATATGAAATCAGTGAATAAAAGGGCACAACTGTATATGTGCACAAAGGCCACATTTTTGTAGAAAGTGTGGCTTCTATTAACTCCATGTTACTGTAATAAGAACTAAATAGATAACAAAATGTTGATGAACATATATTCACTTAGTTACACACCTTTGTCTCATTCCTCTTCAGAATCATATAACTATCAAAATAAAATTCTCAAAGCTTCTAGAGATTGGATGGTTCTTGTTATCAATGACTCACCCGAGGAGACAAAAATGCAGGTTGCCAGCGCATGTGATCCACCAACTAGATTACAAAGCAGACTTACAGGAAGACATTCAAGGCCATAAACTAAAACTTCTCTTCTTGTGGCAGTGTTCTCTTTGACATCACAACTTAATCCCGATTTACATGAGCACCCATCTTCTTTGCACATGCACACTTCATCTTGTAAAAAAACAAACAAATTTCTATCATTTTAAAATAAAATTTTAAACAAGAAAAGTAAACCATTCATTTGAAAAGCAGAATAATAAAAGTACATCAGAAACAATTTAAAGCATTAGAAAGATATTTAGTTAATGATACATGACTGTAAGAGTGAAAAGTTTGTGAGGAATAAGAACTTTTGGGCAGGAAATTTTGTAGGTTAAATGCTTATAGCCAGAAATAAAAACACATAGAAAATTGATTTAATTAAGGCTATGAAGATAAACACTAAAGTATAATATTTTTTAATAGGTGTATAATGCTAAAGCATGTACAAAAATGATTAAATGAGAGATGTAAAACAGATTACTTACTGTGTGTTTTTTCCCCCTCACATTGTACCTCTAAGGTAATTGAATGAGTATCTTCTGAAGATTTGCACACAAGTTTTACAGCACTTCTTGTGCTGTGACATTCTCCTTCTAATGACTGATCACCTAGGATCACAAAAAAGAATTATAATAATATGTCTAAAAGATTTTTAAAGTATGTTGTAAAAGATTGTACTTCTTTACAACTTTCATTATCATTTCTATGACTTAGCAGTGTTTTTTATATCATGTATGATGCCAAATAGTTTACATTTTAAAGGATACTGAAACCTGAAAGATTTATGAATGCACATATCATGCAGTAGCCATCTTATATATGTGTTACCTATGAGACATAAATACCTATTCTATCTTAACTAATCAGTAGTTAGGATAACAACTCTCCTGTTTTTGTCATCCAGGTAATTATATCCCTTAAACACCACTGCTTATGACATTTATTATGATAGCAACCAAACATTAAGTAAATACCTTAAAAAAGAACTGGTTGCCTTTGATAGGCTACCACTGTTTTTCGTCATATAGTCCAGATCGACTTATTACCTCTTACACCATTTACCCCAGTTGTAGCAGATTAATTTTCCTCTTATGTTATTTCTCCCTAAATCTGCCATACATGGCTTTTGCCATGCCTAATTGTATCACCAACTGTACAATTCCACCTGTTATGTTGCTGATTGCAGTTGATGGTTGCAACTGGTATAGTTCTGACTGCAGGATACACAGAGCACTACACTGAAGATTCTCGATATCACTTGGTGACTATTTCCTGCCTGGGAAAGTAGTGATAGTCAATCTCTTTTTTTTCTTAAACATATCCAAGCATGCTTTTCTCTCTCTTTCTCTCTCTCTCACACACACAGCATACATGCACACACAGCTGGCATGTTTGGCGTATACGTCTTGTATAAATTGCTCAACTTGACCATCATATATGCAACAAGCAGGTTAAGCTTAAACCAAAATGTTGGATAAGCAGAAGCTTTTCCATTCAAACAAAAAAGAAAGATGCTTGATTATCACAATAATAATCTGTCAAAGAGACAAAAATGTAAGTTTCTGGTATGTAGTATGTTTCTGCTCAGAATCCTGGAGTTCATATGTTTGGCCCATCAAAGAGAGACAACTATATACAAGATTAATTGCTTTGTTCAGTTAACGTAAATGAGAGTTGGATGACGGTGAGATAACGAGTCTAGGCTGTAGTTTGTATATTGAGTTCATATCTACCAAAGTTTTGTCTGTCCACTATATATATATATCGATTAGGTGATAGCTATGGGCTTTTAATGAAAATTTAGTAGTCATGGGGATACATACAAGCGGGCAAAATAAAAAGTATCAGTATGTTATATAACTTACTGAGAGGAAAGCACAGTGCTGTATGTTTCTGCAGAAAATACAAAGCTGCTAGTACTAGATGTGTCAACCTGACAATGAGAGAAAAACAAAAGATTTTAAATAACAAAGCCAACAACAAGCGACTATAACCTGTGGATCTACATGCACTGTACAGCCAGTCACACCATAAACAGTCAACCTAGGCCAGTTGCACAACACATTTCTAATTTTAAACACTTTTAGGCCTTTACTCTAATTAGATAATTAGTTTAAAGTAAACACCACAATTTTAGAATTTTTTAAACTAAAACTGCTTTATGTATGATAAAGTTGTTTAAGTCTGACTTTCCGTCCTGTCAGTACAATGTTTTGTATGTTTTACTGCAAAAAATCAAAATGGCTTAGAAGAGATTTTGCCTCTTTAGAACAGTTTTAAGGTTTAGAAATGTGTTGTGTAACTGGCACAAAAACCTCAATTCATCATCAGGCAAATTTTTTTCCCCTCGGACTGTACGTAAACTAGATATGTTGACTGACTTTTGAGAATCCACAAGTATTATACGTCTTCTTCTGTGTTTTCCTCAAACACAAATCTGGTGATAATAACACCACTTATATACTTTGCGCCTTCCGTTTCACTCTCAAAACCTATGACGTGAGGCTTCAAGAAACTGTTAGTGTAACTGGAATATACTGAATGTTGCTGGAGGGGGACACGTACGTCTGACTCACATATTCTTTCAACGCCTGCAACGATGACACTTTACAAAAATGCAAACACATAACACCAGAAAAAAATTCAACTAACCTAACTGCCAGTGACATTCCGAGGCAGTGACAGTCGGGATGGTTTCAGATTTTATCGTTGGTCGCGTGCTCGAATCTCGTAGACAAACGCCAATATGGTGAGACAGAAGGAGGAGGCGGGCGGAAGTTTAAATATGAGTCGACGTTATTAATATCAAGGACCACTTGACCAGATTGTAGTTTAAGGTGACCAGACGTTTCGGGAGCGAAAGCGGGACGCGTGCCGATGATGGTGTCGTCATGACCGACAAAGAGTGCCGAAAAAAGAGTTGGGAGGTGGGGGGGAACCTTAAAAATCGAGAGGATGGCCGGGGCCCGCCGCTGGTACTGCAACCTCTAGGCCCTAAGCGAGAGGTGTTAATGGTGCTTGTTTTCGTAGTTATTTAGCGACACAGTGAATCCTTCTTTTCCCGTTTCTCCATCACTAAACAAACTACATTAGTCGACAACTCTACACCGGGGGTAGGCAAAGTACGGCCCGTGGAGGTCTTTGGATCGGCCCGTTCGCCAAAATGTGAAATGCACTTTTTTCATTTTTTAAAATTCAGCCTAGGTTAATTTGCTTAAAATTTATTTTATCAAGTACAACAGAGTTAGAAATCGTCAGTCCGCAACATTCTAACACAGACAAAGTACAAAGATAACAAATAACACGGCTAACATATATGTCTTAATTATGGAGTCGTTAGAGACCAATGGGTCTATCAAAAGAAAAGCTGGCTTTACAGTTTTATTGTGAGCGAATTCAAACAGCTTCACTTTACACAATAAATTCGGTAACTGAACGCCATTATGTACTCATTTGTTGTCCATTCCATTATCACTGATAATTTAGACAAGAGCAAGGAAACAGCGAACACTATCGAACCTGGCAAAGCCGAGATCCACATGAATGAAGTCCAGCTGGAGGAGGAATATACACCTTTAAATTCATGGGCGAAAAAACGGCAGCTGTGTACGGACATTCGTCTCAGGATCACAGCAACAATAGAAGCGATAGTCGAGGTGGGAGAGTAGAGGTGTCAGCTTTAGCAAGTTGTGTCCACCACGCTGTAAGGCTGCGAAACGTGGACCTCGCTCACCAACTCGGACCGATGGATCTAAGACTTCGAAATAAAGTGCTTCAAAAGATTCCTTCGAATCTCCTACAGGGAACACACGACGAACAAAGTCATCCTTAGCGCAATCAGAGACCATATATATATATCTATACTCTCTGTCGCAATCGACCACCCTGCTGGGTTCCCATGGAAACCCTCCTCTCTACCACCAAACGGCGAGGTCACCGCCGAGGCAAACAGAAAAAAAACTGGTTGATTAATGTGAAGGAGTGGACAGAATGTCCACTGAGGGACATCCTAACGGGAGCACAAGACCGGCCCCGTGGGCTGCTGCCCTGACGAGAGGTAATGGCTGGTCAGCCTCGGGGGCGGGCCTGCTTCCGTTGGGTGTGGCCGGTGCCAGTTAATTCCACAACTTCTGTTCACTTTAGACCGAATTAAGGCCGGTCATTAGCTAAAATGGATAATTAATTCCATCAAGACAGACAATTATTACCCAGCTTTAGTCATTTTCCTCCATATCATCCTTCTCATAATCATCCTTATTATAAAAATAAAGGGGAAGTAATGATCTTTTGTTGTCTAGATTTGTATGGCATGATATCACGCCTATGCTATTCATCTGAGAACTACTATTTATACTGTATTGTGTTTGCGTGTTTCTGGCAAAAGAAAAAAACAAAACAAAAAACAAAACAAAACAAAAAAAACAACAAACAAAACTAGACAACATCAGATCTAATGCTGTATATGACCAAAACGTCAGAGGTTTTATTTCTCTCAGTCAGAAGCAGAAAGAATGTCAAGAGAGCGGACAGTACAAAGTACAGGCTAGTTGTGGGTTTGCAGAAGACTGCGAGAAAGCATTAAAGGCAGATTAAAAGTTATGAAAAAGCTTATGGAAAGGAAAATTTTAAGCAGCAGCAGCAGCAGCAGTAAGCATACTGTGTAAGTCATACAAATATTTCATGCCAGCCATCACCCCTCAGTAAAAACATCGCCTCAGCCTTCCCCTACTAAAAACACCAAAATAAAACAAACGAATGCAATGCACAACTAACTTGCCCTCATATCTACTTAACGTCTGTTTATATTCAGCTCCGTCTGTCCAATTGTTTCTTCAATTGTATGTATGTATGTATGTATGTATGTATGTATGTATGTATGTATGTAGTTGAATTTAACATAAAAATTAGTGTGCTGAAGCGAACTACTTAAGCAGCCAAGCAGGTTCACAATAAACAATGCTTGTTAATGTGGTTATAAAAAGGGCTTTCAGCCTTACTAACAATATCCATGCTTCCTTGTAGGACACCCAGTTCACACCATTTTCATTTTCACACACACACACACCAGATCACCTCACTCTCCATGCTGATGATTCTTCTTCTCGGTCGTTGCTGGCAATATCGGCAAAGATGAACAGTTCCATTTGGTGCGTCGGGTGCCTGGTGTGGGTAGCCGTGGTGTCGTGCCAACTTTCCTCAGCCAAGACCTGTATGTGACATAGACTCTCGCGGTCTGTGGTTGGAAAGTAACCTTTCTGTTCTAAGGATAGTCTAAGAACGCTTAAAGCTTAATTTCGTTAAAAGTGTTCAGTGAGTAAACGATAGAAGATGAGTAACTTTGTAATCTGGATCATTTCAATGGAGTCCTAATTCTAATAGTTCTGATCTTCCACTGAGCTCCTTAAACCCTTGACTAAATGGTGTGTGTGTGTGTGTGTGTGTGTGTGTGTGTGTGTGCGTGTACATTATGTACGTATATGCGCCTGTGAATGTTTGCAGGCATTTGTGCCTGCGTGCGACGATGTACGTGTGTGTAATGTTTATGCGAATTTATTTTACAAAACTTTGTTTTGCCACAGGTGCAGATCTGGAATTCACAGACTCGAAAGTGACTGGAAATGTCAAGGTTGAAGAAAATGATTTTGCCAACCTCACGTTTCACCTGAACACGTCAGCCTGTGGAAACCTTTCAGACTTTTTTCGAATTAAAGTGTCATATGACCATGACGGTTTCATTGTGGACGTTTGCAACTTAATTCTTCCTCAAGGAAAGATATGTAAGACAACAGATTTAACAGAGTTTTGTAAATGCTTACACAAGAATACCAATCTTATACGATTTTATAAGAAGATGAATAGTTCGTACCCTACAGTGTACACCTGGACTTGGATCAGGGCAGCAGACAAAAGTGAAGATAAGAGGAAAATCACATTCGAAGTACTCAGTAAGCGATCTTTTTCTGTTTGTAAGTACTGTTCTTGATGTGTTGTTAAGGGTGTAGTATTTGTTTCACATTTCAAAAGTGAAGTAGTAAATGTTAACTTTGTAATCTTGCCCCTGACATCCAATTGCACTGTTGCAGCTCGACCGGCTGAGACGGTCGGTCTCCTCAATCTTTATTCTCTAGGTCACGTTCTGCTCCCCACTTTCAGTTCTGAAAATTTTATAATTCTTTTCTGTTTTCTTCAGTCAAGTCATCTTAATGACACACGTCTTCAGTCAGATTTTACTTATCACTGGTGGGTTGAAAGAGGTTCCTCCTTTCTAGTTTTACGCTGCCTTCAGTATCTTAATGCTTTGTTCTCTTTCTGTTTTAGTTTAAAATAATATAGGTGTTAACTTCATGTGTATCATGTTGTTTCTTGCCATTCTACTTCTCTTTGAGTTTCCTCTATTATGGACAGACATGTTTTAAATCATCATCATCATCATCATCATCATCATCATCATCATCATCATCATCATCATCATCATCATCATCATCATCATCATCATCATCTTATTATTATTATTATTATTATTAATATTATTATTTATAATAAGCGTTTGAACCAAGTACCGTAGTAGACAGCCAAACAGCAACACAAGAAGCATACACGACAGCAGCCTTTGAAACAGCGACCACAGTGGCATCTTTCCTGGCAAGCGAAAGAAGAACAGACAAGAACATCGACGGAATTCACGACAAAATCGACGACGGGACGCTGCACACGTCCCCTGCAGTCAGAGCAGAGACGACGAATGTGACAACGAGGACAGCAACCCTACACACCGACAGCCCCCGAAACATCGCAAACGTCAACCTGGAAGTCGTCGCAATCCAAAGCGTGATGAGCGCCGTAGGCACAGGCATCCCTATCGCCATCGTCATCGTCATCGTCATCGTTGTGGTCGTCTACAGACGTCGAAGAGGTGAGGATAAGTACAGTCGTCTTACTTCTATCCCCCTCTCTCCCCTACCCACTATTAAAATTGTTCCAATAATTATGATATACAACAGAAAATTGGTTTACAGTCCTTTTAAGTTGCAAGATACAAGATACAAAATATTTTGATCCCTGTCCATGGGCATTGACACAAGCAATATATTCCATGAAGGGGAAGAAGATCTTGAAAACCAAGACACGACACTACATCAACTCAGTAGGTCACACAGGCACATTCTCTTTCCTCATCATACTAATATAAATATACGGAATTACGGATATTCTCCAATATGCATCACACCCTTCCTCTTTTTATCCACATGATTAATATCTCTATCATCCGCTTTTAACCGCCATCAGCATTAATAATATGTACATTACGAAGAAGAGAAGATCTGTTGGCGTTATCATGTTCTCCTGCGCATACGAGAACGGACTCCTATTTACTCTCTGTAATATTCACCTACACACGGACAGCCCCTTTGTTGAGGAGTTGACAACCCCCTATTTACAACCCCTGTATAAAAGGGGTTTCAGTTCGATTTTGTTTGTTTACCGAGACCAAGGAGTATGTTGTAGTCGAGAGTCACCAAGGCGCCCTCTATGAGTTTTCCATCCTGATATTCCTTTACTACAAGATCTACTGATGAAATGAAACAGGGATTTAAAAAAAAACAGTATGGACAGAATGGGCTCGGAAGAGGCGAGTTAATTTTGTGACTCACCCTGTATTTTGGTATCTAACACGCACGATACACACACTTGCACTTAAACTAGCACACACACACACACACACACACACACACACACACACACACACACACACACACACACACACACACACACACACACACACACACGATGTACAGGTCAGCAGAAAAAAAACATAGGACCGAGAGTAATAAGAGCAAAAGAAGGTTCATGTCTTAGTCAGCGATTAATCAGGTTTTAACCAGTAACGTGGCGTTATAACATTCCGGTTTCGAGATTATAATTATAATGCATGGAGACTGCCGACACTACTAACACTTCCTCGAACAATTTAACAGAGACAAAATTGTATACTAGTTCGGACTAAATAAAACTACCGTTTAGAGGGTTAATGACGTTAAACGTTGGCACTCACACTGCAATACCATTTAATATCAATGATTTTTAAATTAATAAGGAAGTGAATGGTTTTGGGCAAACAATAAATCGCTTGTAGTGTGCTGCTTTTGTGATTCTCGGACAGGATGGGGAATTCCTTAAGATGGCGAACTTCCCTGACTCCTTTTCCTTCTCTCGCAAACATGCTAACAGTGTCGTTATAATAATAACCTAGGCCAATGTAATAACCTGATGTCAGAAAATCGCTTAAACATGTTTACAATTTCACAGCAGGTGAAACTCCTACGAACCTGATCCACACTTTACACGTCACACGCCATCCCTTGAATGTTGAAAGAGAAGACTTTTGTTGACAATGCGTAAATATTGCAAAAGTTGTGGGTTTATCATGCGTGAACGAAGGAAGAGAAAACCTAGATTTATTGTGAAATAACGACGTAATAATAATACTTATAATAACAATTGCCAGGTCGCATGAGGGCGCCCACCACACAGCGCCGCCTTGTGACGAGTGAGCTGCGCCTCACCCGCCTGTTGAACCGCGTTATTTCACGAGACCAGAAACCGATCGCCTCTCCGCGTCCCACGTACACCCTGCAGACACCCCAGCGACCTTTGTCTGCAACTTCCACGTCCGGCGTGTACGTAGACCTCAACGACTACACTGACATCAAAGGTAAACTGTCTTGCTGAATGGAAAACTAACGCTGTCGGTGATCGTAACATAGGCCTCCATCTTTCTCGGTGTTCGTACTCGTGGCCACGTTAGATTTATCCACGGGCTAAAATAAATTTGGCACTCTGCCAACCCCTTTACGGTAATTTACCTGTTAAGAGATCATAATATGGTAATATTATTGCCTAGCCAGAGATGCTAAAGAGAGAAGGACTAGCATTTCAAGCGCGGGAACAGATTACTTGCGACGCGCATGCGCTGGATTAAGTCATTGCTTCGTTTTTTTCCGGTTTCACTTTACACAGTGTGTCACAGAGCTACTGTCGTAGTTATTTTGAGATGCCAGGCACTAGATGTGTGATTCCAGGATGCCCTTCATGCAAAAGTCTAGACAATCACGACTGGGAAAAAAGCTCTTGTGAGAGCTGTGAACCGTGATTCTAGTTTTAACATTGAAAGAGCGACTATTTGCTCCAGACATTTCAAACCGTAATGTTACATCGAAGATAAGTCACCTGGCAAGAGAAGTAAAACTTTTTATATTTTAGAATAATTTGACTTTCCAGTGGTTATAAATATTGCTGCGCCAGATAAAAGGATTCATAGATGTAAAAATAATCGAACTATTTATCTAACATGGATGTCTTGAAACTGTTCGTATTAGAGAGTGAGATAGCGCGCACACACGTGTGTGTGTGTGTGTGTGTGTGTGTGTGTGTGTGTGTGTGCAGATATTAAACAAACTATTACAATGTGTTAAATAATTTGATAAGATAACACAACGCACGATGTGAATGTGTTTAAAACAACATTGTTAAAAAAATCAATAAATAAGGATTTAAATGTGTTACAGAATAAATTGAGTTTAAGGTACGTTCCTTAGAACCTTAGTCTGAATTAATTCTGAATTAAATTCATTAAGAAAAGATAAACTCGCTGCAAACCGCTTTCTGTAACCACTCAGAGAGACAATGAGGTAGAGAGCGAGTTTTTGCTGACAAAACCATCTTCTTGACTTTAAAATAAATACATATACTATGAAACAACGCTCTGTCTGAGCAAAGATATTTTTATGATTCATATAATATATATATATATACACCAAAGCATAGTTTCTTCGGTATCGAAGGATTCTACTATGCTCGCGGGTACAAAACAGAGACCGGAAGCTGCCTGTCAGTAAGTTCAGCTTGTATTCAGAGGATGTGTGGTGAGTCATCGTAGTGATGGCCGTCCTTTCCTTCAGTTTCTCTGGTCTAAACAGTTGATTTCCTTTTCTCTACTTCCTTGCTGGCAGCAAATTTTCTTTTCAAAAGAAAGATTTAAAGTAAAGAAGCTCAAATGGCGAAATTTTCTGATTTTGTATTGAACCTCGTTATAGTGGAACAAGCCTCCGCTTTGCCACAAAGGGCGGAGAGGGGATGAGGTTGTCGATTTAACAGGAAAACGAGAAAACGTACACACAGATGTACAGACACGTAATAAAACATATTGTATATAAAATTATATACGAGATACAAAATCTATACATGCATACAAGCATGCACACACATTGCTTACACACTCTTATAAATATCTACAATATAAATATCTACATACCTCAACACATACAGATACTGGATGATTGAAATAAAATAAATGCTAATCGTCCAGCCGACATACACACAGAACAGACCAACCTACATACATTCACTGAAAGGTTTGATGGAGTTAGATATTACTGATTAACTGAATGGAAGAAGATACGGCAATGACAGCGCGCGTGCGTGTGTTCGTGCGTGCGCGCATGTATGTGCGTCTGTCTGTATCTGCAGATCTCACGCTGTACGAGACGCCCGTGTCCAATGATGGGCAAGGGGAGACAACGTACACGCTTCTTGAACAAAAAGACAGCTTGGAACAGAAGAAAGAGAAATCAAAAGATAGCGACAAGAATCAGACAATCATGTCTAAGCAGTCCTACAACCCATCCTCCTTCGAAGGTAAATATATCTTAAATGTTACAAGAAAACCTTTTTGGTGGAATCTTGGAAATCGAAAACCTCACTCTCCCTGTCAAGTCTTTACAAAGACTCGATCCGTACAATAAAAGATCTTTGATGCATATATTAGACAATAATTCTGGAACATTGTCTTAAAGACAGAATAGTAAAGAAAAACAAACAAACAAACAAACAAACATAAAAATGTTTTGTCTGTATTAGAAGACGTTTGCTCACCTCACTCCTCACTTCCCCACCATCATGTGTTGCCTGTCGTTTTTCGTCGCTAATTTCTAAGTTGTTTCCGATGTTTTTTTAATTGTGTTACAGCGTATTGTTCTAGTGAGCACAGCGCTTTGAACTCACCTCTGCACAAGGGAATGCTCTTTATAACAATCTACTACTACCACTCTTCTTCTTCTTTTTCTGATGATGATAACGATGATGATGTGGATGATAATGAAGAACTCGTTTGCCTTTTTGTTTTGGAAACGTACTTTCTGTTAAAAAAAGAAACTTATAGCATCCTTAATATGTCTAACTCGTCAGAAGCTGTATCCTCTATCTTGCTGCATTCTGTCTTACTATTGTAAGCTTAAAAAATAAAAATGCTATTTTACTCCTAAGAGACAGGGATTGCTTGTGAACCACGAACCAGTTCTTTATGAGTCAGTTCTTGTCTTATTTCTCAACAGAGCCGAAGCCAGGATGTTCCAAGACTTCTGACTTTTTGGACGAATATGTAAAACGTGTGTAGACAATTGTAGACATCGTGTGAAGTTAGATTGTGTAGAAACAGCTTCCAGACAGATTGGGTAGACATCGTAGCCAGATTGGGTAGACTTTCGTTGTAGTCATTGGGTATCGTCACGATTGTGTAGAAAATAGGTATAAACACTGGTGTAGAAAATGGGTATGTATATATACATATATGTATAAAATGGCTATATACAGATTGTGTAGACAATGGGTATCTACACTGTCGTAGACACCGGGCACATACAATGGTTATATACAGATTGTGTCGATGCAGTTACAGATGTCGTATATGGAAAGACTGTACAGTTATACTGTATAGACAGGGTATATCCTGCTCATAATATAACGTCTCTGTAGCTTCCATTGACTATTATATTACCGAACATTTTGTATATATATATATTTCTACTGGACTAGATTCCAATATATCATTGTTTTGTAGAAGGACGATTTTAAAGTTTGTACATGTCTGACATTGACTGGAACGCTGCGGTAAAGGAATCCTAATTATAACATGCTTGTATTTACTTACAGATTAAATCTGATAAGAAGGAATTTTAGAAGAACTCTTTTCTCCTTTCAGGACTATTTTAGTCTCAGCAGTGTTGTACAAGCAGGACGTCTGCTTGGAAAGCATCATCCAGGGAGACAGCTTCTTTGCTCTGTATTTCTTCGCTGATGTCCCCTTAATGATCTTTGTTATTTGGTGTATTAAAAAAACCAACATTATGTTCGCCTTCGTTACAAGCTGGTATAGGTCCTTCAGTATTTCTTATTTTACATCAGCCACCTATATACGGTCAGCACATGACTTGCACGTGTTCTTTCATTCACGAAAACAGATCTGCTGATGGACGGAACCCATTGATTTATGTTTAGTCCATGTCCAACGATTTTTTTAAAAGCAACGTTTGTTCAATGACAATAAAATGTATCGCATATTAAAATTCTTCTACTGACAATAATTATAGCTATGAATGATGTCTCATCAAGGACCGAATAACTGAAAGTTACGAAACTGACTATATACATTGACACCCAGTAACAATGATATCTAAAGAGATTCCTCATAATGTTCACAATGCCACAATTCCTTTTATTGCTACGTCTGCACATTGATAGTGTTGTGAATTTGAATTTATATGTGACAGTGTTGCTTGTTGCTTAGATTAGACTCTCAACGAACCACGAAGTTGCTTGATGAACAGAATATCGCATGTGGTGCGAGAAACTGATGATAAAAGGTTCAGTTGATGCATCGGGTTTGTACTATATTTTAGATGGATTCGAACAGGCTTATATGTCTTTAGAAAATGTATGTATACTTTCAAGAATAAATGTCACCGAACCCAGAAATAACACGACTTCATGCAATCATAATTCATTGTCAGTATACACCTTAAAGTTAATATAGTAACTTAAAGATCAGACGAACATTTCGCGATCCAGTCCACTCTTTACAGCAAGGGGTGGCCAGTTTCATTAAAGGTCGTCAGAAGTTCAGTGAATAAACAATGAGCTTTCTTCCTGTATAATTTGATATCCTGTGGTAGCTCAGCCCTCCCTCATACGCCATGCAATAATTCAGGGAAGAGTACGGCACCATAAAATATTTCCCAGAAAAACATATTTCTGTACGTACAGGTTGAGAATACACAAATATTAAAATACACAGGCTCGTATATTATACAAAAAAGTCTGAGTGATCCTTGCTGTAGTTTGCACACCTCCGAGAAAGCTGTGATCTCTGAAAAGTAATTCGTTAACTTTCATTTATTTATTATCTTTCTCTCCACCTATTTCTGTGTCCTGGGCTCAGATCTCGTCTCTCGCACGCTTCTCTTTATCCGTATGTGGCTCCTGTTCATAGGGCCAGCTACTCGCTCGTGATCTAGCCTTATAGTTACTCGCTCAGTGTAAAACACCAATACCTCCACTCATCCTCCACCCACCGCCCTTCACTTATTTCCCCATTCCCTTCCACTTGCTTCTCTCTCTCTCTCTCTCTCACACACACACACACACATATATATTCTTCGTATATTAGGTCAAACCCCAAAGCTTAGTGACCAGTAGGATAACTACATAAAACCTTATTTTTGTGCTTTTATCAAACATGTCAAACACATCGGCCACCACCCCCCCAATCCCCCCCAAAAAAAAGTTTAAGCTGCACACTTGCTGTAGGAGCGGTGAACAGTGTCTCACTACAGCATGTAGAGGGTCTTTTACCTTCTGTGATGAATCAGATATCACAGTACCAAAACTTCTATGTGGAGACAGGTGTATTTTCCTTTTGAGGAGTTACAAACCTGCGATCCCCTCCCCATCCTTACTGCATAATCGACCGCACTAGCCACACATGGTTTGGATTCGGTTTCAATGTGTCATTGATATTTTGAAAATAAATATGTTAAACTTATGTATGTCTGCCTTATTATGAACAACATTGCTCGTGTGTGGCAGCAACACTACTAGCAATAGAAGTAAGTATAATATATTGAACACAACATGGTAAGCTGTGGTCAAATGTAGTCCATGCTGTCGGGGATTGAGAAGATAAAGACCAAGTCATGCATTTTAAATATCAACTACTTCAATAGGACTCGAAACATGGCAATGCTAAAGCAACTTACAGAAATAGAATAAGGAAGAACAAGATGTAAAAGCTTCATCTTCCTCGAGATTCTCTCTGGTAATCAGATTCTCTCCTTGCCCTCACCGTGATCAGCTGGTCATCACTCTCACATCGCCCTTATCATCTGGAAATGATGTGTGGTGTCAGGTGGGGCTACCTGTGGATAACGCTGCTGGCGATGTCCCTCAGACGAGGTCTAGTCTTTGCCAAGCAGCTGCGTACGTATGGTGTGGTCCACCAGTCTAGTCTGTAACATGTCTACTCACTGTATTCACTGTTACAAAGATGTGCGTATCATGTGGTTGACCGGTCTAGACTTTGAAGTATTTATGCACTGCGGTTAGGGTTGGAGATCCGTTAAGGTGTAGTCAACCACTCTAGACTGTGCTGAGGCGCATTTAGGCTCTTGTACCCTATGATAAGAGTATCAGATGTATACGTATGGAATATAATCAAGATTGTAACGTGGTTCTGATACCCATCATCAGACCCTCAGTTCTTTGGTTCTCACTCATGGGCAGTCATGATCTTCGCAGTTTATGACAACTTAATGTAGCAAGAACTAAACCTCTGTAATTCGTTCGTCTTTTTTTCATCCGTCTGCTTGGCTGTCAGCCAATCTGTCTTTCTTTAATAATCATATGGGTATATCTACTGTGATCACGTGTGAAAGTCGTGTTATTAAGGAAATTGACAGTACAACAATAAAATCGAAGCTTTTGCAAAAAGTTTTATTTTATTTTCCTGTATTAAAAGTGTAATCTGTGGTTTAACAGCTTTTATTTTGCATGAAACAGCGAGCGACACAATTGGTGCGGGACAACATAAGACGGAATTCACACAAGGTACTGAAACACAGCATGGTGCGAAACATTATAGGACAAAGTTTCCGACAAACGTTAGAGCAGCCATCACCTACAGAAGTACTCTGGAGCATGACGAGACGGAGTTTGTGACTGTCAGAACAACACTAACATCCATCACCTACAAAAGTACTGTGGAGCCTGATGAAACGGAGTTCGCGACTGACAGAACAACACTAACACCCATCACCTACAGAAGTGCTGTGGAGCATGATGAGACGGAGTTTGTGACTGACAGAACAACACTCACACCCAGCACCTACAGAAGTACTGTGGGGCATGATAAGACGGAGTTTGTGACTGACAGAACAACGCTCACACCCAGCACCTACAGAAGTACTGTGGGGCATGATGAAACGGAGTTCGCGACTGACATTGATGCAACACCAACAGCAAGCATCTACGTAAGCGTCGCCTCAGCTACTGCAGTGGACCCGACATCATCTTCTCAACTACCCTGTATGACAGACGTCGGGACAGACCGTACATCGCCCTCTAAAACTGGTCTTGTGACATATACTGAAAAAGATTTGGCCTCAACTTCTGAAACGAGCCCTGGGACAGATGTTGAAACAGAAACTAGCTACACGAAAGACATGGCAGGAGGATTCACAGCAGATGATGAAATTCGTGTACTAACCACTGGAATGAGTTTTGCGGGGAGTACTAGTGAAGCTCCTGTTTCAGACATTACAGTTGGTGTTACAGGAGACACTAACGTCACACCAACAGCCGTTACTCAAACGCTTATCACAATGCACAGTGAAACAATGTTTACAGCAGAAAGTGAAACGGAAATCACTTCAGTCAGTACGATGCTGGCATCAACCGACAAAATGGCGAGCGACGATAGCGCTGTCTTCATCGCGGGTATTGCGGGTGGCCTGGGCACTGTTCTCTTCCTTACTGGCCTCATCGCTGTTTACATCTGCAGACGAAGGAGTAAAGGTGACATGCTTGCTTCCTTTGCCATTTCTGCTCGTCTCTATCTTTTAGTATCTCTGACCGCCTCTGACTGTCTTTATCGTACTGTCTCTCTCTGTCTCCCCAATTCTCACAATATGTCTTACGATCTCTTAATGTCTCAGTTACGTTTTCTTACGATATTTTACTGCTAGATGGATTATGATTTCTGATCTCTTACTGTCTTTTACTTCTTCTCATACTTTGTTTTATATCTTACTTCTTGAAATATATTTTTATTGTCTCTTACTTCTCTTATATATCTAATTGGGTGTTGCTGTCTATTATTGTTTCACTTTTCAGACAGTCCTTTACTGTTTCTTCCATATCTTACTATGTTTTAGTTTCTTTCGTCCTAACACTCATTTCTTCTTATTACTGTCTTACTTCTCTTGATAGCTATCTCTCACACCTCTTGCATCTTACAGCTTCTTACTCTCTCTTACTCTGTCTTACCGCAACTTCCTATATCTTGCTGTCTTTTGCTTCTCATACCACTAATTATATCTGTCTCTTACGATGTATCCCTGTCTTACTGTGTCTGCCTGCTTGATATGGGATGCTTGGTGAGCACATATATCTGTCTCTTACGATGTATCCCTGTCTTACTGTGTCTGCATACTTGATATGGGATGTTTGGTGAACACACTACCGTCCTCTTCATAAGCCCGCTCGCTCAATAAAGTGCAAATGATGCAGCTTTAAGTTCAGCAGTAATGCCACACAAGTGAATATTTACATAATTCCCAAGAAGGAAGAAAAACAAATTAAACAGCAGAAAACTTGTAGGGTCAAATAACACAACAGTCAGTTGATTGCAAATCGCAGGTCGATTTCCTGGTGACAGATGCTGTTCGCAGTACGGTGTAATATTGAAACTGAATGTTCTGTTGCGATCTTTTTTTGAGAAAATGTTTTAATCTCCGGCAGCTGAGCAGTGATTTCTAGTGCATTCGTTTTTTTGTGACCCAGTATGAAAGTAATCTGTCAGGTCAAGCAGCCGGACAGGAACTTTGATTGTCTGCGTGATCGAAAGCGAATTAAACTGACCTGCAATCTATTGGCAAATTTAGGACACTTCGAGACAGACCCGTATTGTGTCACCTAAACTTTCAAAAGCGATATTAAGGGGTATAGAAAGCTTTGAAGAGTATCGCCAATATGATATATATATATATATACATGTAACTTTGAAAGGTGTCACCAGTAGATTATAGATTTCTTTGAAACGTATCACCATGGTATACAACAGACAGAAAATTGGGATATTTACATCATGAGGGAACAGAAACAAGATATTCATAACCTCTATGTCATTATATCTCTGGTAGAATAGGCTTAACTTTGTATCTCGATGTCTATAATTGCAGGCAGAGTCTCATTGCGCCTTTCGGATCACGAGGGGGATTTTTCAAGGGTGTACATACATCTTCACAGCAGAAGAGGTCAGGAACCAATGAACCAGGGGTATGAGGCTTCAGACAAGCGACAGCCGTCTGCTACCCAGGGGGTGTCTGGCATTTACACGGAGATTGCAGATGACCTACACTCTCGGAGAACATTGTCTGCCAAAGGTACAGAGGGAGTTTTTACCGTTACCACATCATGGTATACGAGCAGCTAACAAATAACTGTCAATCAGACTGGCTGACTACGAGGCTGCTTAGTTTTGTAAGGGTTATGTTGGGACATGACTGTATAAAGGCGTCTTGTAGCGTAGTGGTACAGGGCTCACTTACACCACTGCAGTAATAACATCTTCAGATCGCGTCTAGAAATCATTTAGGTGCTCAGTAACACATGTTTACAGTGCTACACATCGCTGGTTTAATCCGGGTACTTCGGCTTACCCAACCTTTATGATACTGAGAGGTGAATGGATGAGGCTATACGATTTCATAAGTACGCTGCGGAATGAGGTCAAATCAGGAAAGTATTTGATGAGAGATGTCAGCTCCTGGTATTAACAGGGTTAAAGTCACGTTGTTTAACAGGAAATTCAAGGAACAGACATGAGGTTACAATTTTGTATGATTAAGTAAAGAAAGACTGTGAGATTGACTTGTTACTATTGCCAGTGCACTTAAGACATACAAAGACACATGGAATTTTCAAAAATTCTTTAAAACAGATCTTTTTCAAAACTATTTAACATATTGAGTCTCTTGCGTACAGATGTATATGTATGTGTGGGATGTGTCGTACACTGTGAGTAGCTTCTTGCTAGGACGAGGCGCAATGTACGATTATTGGTAGTTTCAATGATGAACAATTCTATTTACAGGTAACGTGAAGGCAAGCCTTGCATTACACAGGGATTACACTTCCAAGACAAGCAAAAATCAGAGACCGGAACAGGAAATAACGACAAATCTTCAAGGCAAGCGCCGCCCATCAGCGTTTCAGGGAGAGTCAAGAATTTACACAGAGATTCCAGAGGTCTTCGATAATTTGAACACATCGCCTGAAAAAGGTATAGAGACTTCACCGTAGTAATGATCTGGTAGTAATGAAAGCAATAGACACATCAGCACCACGGGGTTTGCTTTAACCTCCACTCAATGCCTAAACTAATTGCAAACCATGCGCAGGACGGATCTTTTAGGTTATCAGCCGACTGACAAGACTGTACCTGTGTGCAACGATATGACCCTTCACTTCCGGTTTAAAAGCTAACCCTGGGGGTAACGTTACCTCAGCTTCATGGCTACCGCTCCAGGCAGTTTGGATGACGTAAAATAATACACGAAGAAACGAACAGGTAAACGTGCAGGGGTGGTAGCTATAAAGCGAGGGCAAGTCTTTGCCCTGGGACAAAGTGTGGAACTCTAGGAAAAGCGTCTTGTTTCAGAAGTTAAAAAGCGATGTTGAGAGAGCATAGTCTATAGCGTAATCAGACGCACAGTATATAACGTCCTCAGAAGCACTTTTCATAATGTAATCAGAAGCTCGTTCTGTCACAGACCCAGTTCCAGCGCACCTGTCAGCACTTAAAGATCAGCTTTATAAGAGGTCCAAACGCCGTCTCCAGAGACCTGAAATGACACCAGGGCTGCCCAGAGTCGGTGTCATCAAGAGGGGCCCATCATTAAAGAAAGATTCTGGTATTTACACAGAGATAACAGGTAACCGGAGAGGTCACATGCACGTCACGTGTACGGAGTTCAGGAGACTGTATTCGTATGCGTATACACAGAAAGAGTGAATAATATACACATGTAAAACTCTTAACATGATTGTTGCTTTAATACGTTTTTCTCACATGTCACTTATATACTCCAAAACGTACAATGTTTCTAAGAAGAAACTAATCGTTCCCAGCTTCTAACCCACCCACCCCTAGAGTCACCCACATGTCCACCCTGTCGTTGAGTCTTCGTGACATGTTGCTGATTCGAGTATTCTAACGGTGCTGGGAGAAACAATCGTCAATCAAGGAATGAAAGCGTTCACAGAAACAATACAAAGTTTGTCATGTCGATACTGGCTTTCAACGCTGTTCGTGCAATCGCTGCTGGTGATTTCGGTGCCCACTTAATGTAAGTTGGTTTATGTGCATTGTTTTCTCTATTCTTAGAGCGCTAATTATAGTAAATTACAGGTACATATTACAGGTATCTAACGTGACGAGATCTTTCTTCTGAGTATCGTCTTGAATTTGATAATACTGCTGTAATTGATGTAAATAGCTGTCTTTACTATATTTAATACGCTTCTCTTCCTCTCTAAAAGATAAAAAGATTAGAATTTTAATCAACATAAAAAGGCAAATGAAGGTTGATTGCATATTTCAGACATTGGGACCATTTAAAAATTCACAATTAGGTTACAAATAAAGGCTTTCTTAAATTCTATTAAAAGCAACACTCGAAAACTTTCTCTAAATCGAAATGAAATTTCACGTGCACGCACTTTAATCCATTCTGTTAGAATCACCGAGTCTTATTAAAGCTCTCACTGGATATCAATGACAGTGGAATACTTCCAACAGGTCTCTTGACCCCACACAACATGAAATTACCCACGTGATCTGCAGTGGTGGGACTTTGACCTGCCTCTCGAGTGCTGTGCCATTCACAAATTAGGAGAACTTCGAGGAAGAAGATCTTGGTTAATAACTCCCTTGTTCTACATTCTTCGTTTGGTCAGCTTTTCCAAATGGCGACATTTCTTTATTTAATCATCGGTATCAGCACATAGCATCGAGTCATCGGCGCAATTAACTAGATTTTGTCTTGGTGCATGTTTCTGGTTTTGGTCAGCATAAACAACAACAGAAAAACAAACAGGTAAAATACTTTTGCTGGACTAGGCTGTGTGAAAAACTTGTAAAATCTGGACTATTTTATGTATGTAATTATGTATGTATGTATTCTATACTCCAGTAAATTAAACATTCAAATTTCTTATTTTGACACAGATTGCTTGAACAGCCAAGATCTGAATGTGCTGCAGAACAATGCTTGTGAGTATCAATAGTGTTTTTATTTAGTTCACCGAAAAACTGTCGCTTCCCTGTAGGACAGGAAATGAACATCAAGGTCCCGTTAGAGCAGTAAAGTCAACACACATGATATCCTGATGGGATCTGATTTGAAAATCACGCATACGTTCGTCTCCATGCTGATATTAATTTTATCTTTCAGATCGTCGTTGGCAGCAACAGCAGCAACGATAAGCAGTTCTCTGTGGTGCATCGTGTGTCTGGTGTGGGTAGCTGTGGTGACGTGACCTGTTGGTGACACAGAGTTACACTTTGTGAAGCTTACACTATGAATCTTAGCATTATTGGTAAATAACCCCAGGGGAAGCGGATGGCTGAGTGTGTAGAACGCTGGCGTCTCAACAAAGAGAGCGCTGGTTCAATACCCGATATCTGCAGTATGGGTACCTGACTTCACAGAGGGTTGGGGAAGGTAAGACAGCGAGGGAGAGGAGATGGACCCGTGTAAAGTGAGGTCTCTAACACATCACACACCAACGAACTGAAAAGGTTAGAGGTTCACCTTTACCTTTTTAACTAACCTTCTTGTCCTGATGATACTATACAAACGGTCAGGATGATCAACTTTTTCGACAAGTAAGGATTTGATGAAGACTTCTTTTCTGTCTGTAATTTAATCATTTCATTGAAGGATTCTATGTGCTAGTTTTGAGCATCAGTTTATTTTGTCGTAACACTTAACTAACCATTTCTTTGTGCGTAAAACTCTAAATCTCTATCAACATCTACATTTGTATGTTGTATATATATATATATTGTGTGTGTGTGTGTGTGTGTGTGTGTGTGTGTGTGTGTGTGTGTGTAAGATTTCGTACACATGAATATGTACATGCATGCGTGTGTATGGTGTGGACGTTTTCTTTTCTCATTAAATCATGAAAGTAGAGGTAACACATTTCTATACAAGTATAGTTTAGAGATAAACTTTATACATGTTTATGATAGGGCTAAAATATGTAAAGTATTTATTAACTTGAAAATGCGTACAAATTATTTTATGCACGAAGTTACGCTGAATAAATTATTATGTAGAGAGAGAGAGAGAAAAAAATGAATGTGATATTATGTAATGGAAGAAAGGCATGCATTTATAAGTAATGTACAACTGACAGCAGAGCCGGCGCTAGGGTGTGGCTAGCAGGGCGAGATTCTCTGGTACGGTATATAGCCTACGATAATTTATACAAAGTCTGCATGGTCAATACTCTGGATGATACTTCACCCATTGTACGCCTCCCCGTGTAATACTGCTTCTTAATATATAACCTTAGGTGAATCTGTGTTTATTTGGCGTGGGACTCCTTATGTGCCCTGTCATGGTATCTATTTTTGCATACTATTATGCTGGCAATCCAAATGCCACAAGATAATCCATTTGTTATTTTGTGTGTGTGTGTGTGTGTGTGTGTGTGTGTGCGCGCGTGCGTGTGAGAGAGTGTGTATGTATATGTGTATGATTAGGAATTAAAACATATTCAACCTTAGGAGTAAAATTGTTACCAACTCTCTCCAACTGTAATTATTAACAATTTGTTTACTGGTTTTCCTGTAAGGGTCAGTAAGAAGTTGACAGGAAAAGGTAACTAGTGAAGAGAATGAAAGAAAGCGATTGATGGAATCTCGTATTTATTGCGTTGACAACTAAAATATTATACTTTTTGTATTGATAAACCCAAATCTTGTAATTATTGTGTTGACAGCTGGAACCCTGTTGACCTGATCATCATACATTGATGCAGACTGTCAGTTAAAGTATTAGTGAGTAAGAACATTTACCATACGAGAGTTGTGAGCAGTATGCATACAGTGTGGTATCTTGTTTATTACCCTCCCGGCTGTATCTTGCCCCATGGTTTTACCTCTCTGTAGTTAAATGTATGGGTCAAGCGTCTTATTCAGCAATTCCTCCATGCTCCTGGGGTTCGTGATTTGGGTTTGTCTCGTGGAAATCCTTGGCCAGGCAGCGATTACATACGACCTGGGCAGCCTATGGAAATGGCTGTGTTCTTCGCGGAAAGAATGCTTATATGTCTCGAATGAATGATTTTGTGAGGTACATGCATTCTTGACACACATCAATGCTGATTCTATCTTTAGTTTCTGCTGCTAAAAAGCAACGTTTGATTGTTTTTATGTTGTTCCGGCTGGATTACTGCAAATCTCGATTGGCTAAAATTGTTTTCGTTGGTCAGGGTTACTTTCATATTTGATAGTCATAATCTGTTTTCCTTGTGTTGTTGTTAGACATAGAGCTATCGCTTACATTGGTTTTCAGTCAGCAAAGCCAGGAAGGAAAGACTCCAACAAGAACCCGGTTTGTAAGACCAAAGCAACGTGAAGAAAAAAAGAGAGAAGAGTCCCAGCTTTGCAGAAGACGTTGGCAAAAACAGGTCTACCAGCCTTCATCACAGGTCTTGTACAGTCTGAACAATCGTAAAAACTGTAGCCTTGTATGTAGTAGACATCAGACATCACATTTAAACCACCACCGGTAAGGGACCTGTGAAAAAAAGGGGACAGTTTATGTGATACACTGCAACCACAGCGCAATGATCAACACATTTAATGTCTCGTGTTATTCTTGTTCATATTAATAAGATGCTACTAAAACTGAACAAAACTTTGATTTTCTTTTACACAGAGGTATATTGCTTTGGAAGCAATTTACACCCAGAAATTGTTCAGTACAGCTCCTCCTTTTCTGTTATGAATTAATACTATCAGAAAAATAAGATATTCCCTGAAAATAAGACCTAGCGCATCTTTGGGAGCAAAAATTATATAAGACACTGTCTTATTTTCGGGGAAACACGGTATATCCTTTATTACTAGCGCCACACAGCGAAAGGCCACTACAGTCATTGAAGGGACATACATCCCCATTCTTCAACTGATGAGACTGGCTGTCGCTTCAGTCCACTTCAGTTTGCTTCCGTGATGTGAGGAAGTCAAAAATTTAGAACTAGACTGGCGATCTTATCTTGTAGGGAGAATTTGTAGGCATTGTAGTTGGAGAGGCCAAAGTTCAATCCTTTTGCCCCTCTTTTTTTAACTTCCAGGTTAATTTCTCCTTCAGTCCTCCATACACACACTTTATGCAGCTTACATGTAAGAGTCCTAGGCTTTCTTAATGTCTACCAAAAAGGGTCAAACTGTTTTATTAGAAAAGTATTAAGCGCTTCCAAGTAAACACCACTTTTTCCGGTTAGCATGGACACACTTGTAGCTGGTCACGAAGCTCCTCCCTAATGGGGCGTGTCTTTGTAGCTTAGTACTAGCAAAAGTAAGACAGTTCCGGCTCGTCTTTCGGAGCGAAAAACAGCGTAGAGGTGGTCTGCGGGCACACTGATGATGTTGATGACATTTAATGAGCTGTCTCCAGACTACATCGGTTAGTACTGTTTCAGAGATAGAATAATTTCAATAGTAGTTGTTGTAGCTGTACGAGGACGAACAGGAACAAGTTGCTTGGTTAGCTGTTGGTGTTGTATCCATAATCAGCAACTGAAGGCTATATCACGCCAAGCTAGTCCAGCCATATAAACAGGTATCACATATTGATATTTATCACAAGTAAGTAAAAAAGAGCGAAGGACGAGGAGGAGAAGAGGCAGAATTACAAAAAAGGAAGAAGATAAAAGAAAGAAGAAATAATAACTGTTTACTTCTCTGAACTTTGGGATTATTCACTGACTGCATTGCTCCAAATGATCGCCACTGTGTGATTTTTTTCAGATCATCGTTAATATCTTTGAAAGATATGGTCACGTGTTTGGCTTGTGGCGTGTGTCTGATGATCGCCATGTTGGCTTGTGGTGGCCTGGCCTCTGATGAGACGTGTAAGTCTTTTTTTCTATTGTGTGTGTGCGTGCGGGAGCGTGTGTTGTTGTGTTCGTTTTTCTGTTTATGTGGATGTCTGTGCCTGCAAGGTTGCCCTTAGTTGTAGTTAATTACAATGATACTTACTACTACTTCCTTTGTTTCGACAGGCGCAGACATGGAATTCGAAGGCCTGACACAAGATGTTACTGTCAGCGTTCAAAAGGACACTTACATCAACGTGACATTTTTCCTTAACACGTCCAAGTGTCCGGAAGATGGAAACTCCTTCCGGATCAAGGTGTTAGCCAATCAGGGAGGCTTTAGCGTCAGCGTCTGCGTCTTTGTAATCAAGAAAACGAATTGCAGCCTCACGGAGAAGTCCGACGTCTGCCACTGTTTACCAGACACTGGAGGCTGGGCTCGCATGTTTCATTTGCCGAACGATACGGGGCTAGTGACTTGCATCTTTAGGTGGAATGGAGTTGGCTCAACCACGAGCCATGAACTTGCCAGCATCAACTTTGATGTCTTCAGTGAGTAGATTCATCGTAAGTACTGTGTGGGTGTGGTGGGTGAGTGCGTTCGGTGCGCGCGTGTGGTGGTAGAATAAGCAAAGCATGCTTTTCTCGTCTAGCCCTCGCCCTCTGCAGGGGAAGAATAAACTTAGTTACTAACCTAATATAAAGTATGACATGAGCAGAGAGTGAAAGAGGAATATGTATAAAAGTGACAATACCTGGGTTCAGCTCTCGTCTCGGGAGCGCTGTTCTTTCTCAGCAGGTGGTATCTGTTTACAGGGTTGGTTGTCTTGCCCTGATATAGCCTTAGCTGCTGGCTCGCCGAAAAATACCAGTCTTTCCCCCATCCACCCCAGCGAGGGAAATCTCGTCAGTGTCTGTGTCAGCAATTGTGCGGACGATAGCTACGAGGGTGTGAAATTCCTCGCTCACCTACTTGCCACAAATTTCCCCTGGATGAAGATAATGTGCGTAGGTAGAAGATGTGGATTTTCAGGGTCGACTGCCTTACACCTGAGGGAAGTTGGAGTGGTGGAGAGGGGGGTGCCATAGTTTATCCATCGTGCAACGATACTCTTTCGCTGATGTTCTTCATCGTATCGGGCGGTCCGGTAGCGCAACGGTTAGCACCTGTCACCAATACAGAGAGGGTTGGCTGTCCTGGGTTCAGCTCTCGTGTCGGGCACGCTGTTCTTTCTCTGCATGTGGCATCTGTTTATAGGGCTGGCTTCTCCGGCCTATCGTTAGTACCGGACAAAGCGCCAGGCTGCGATTAGCGCTGTATAGTCTTCAATGCTTTATGGACAGGGTCGAGAGTGTTGAGTATTTTTTCTCCTCGGCTGCGTCATCTTTTATGTATAATGAATCATCATCATCATCATCATCATCATTCCTTGTTACTCCTCGAGGAGGAGCATAGGGCCGCAACAACACCTCGCCAGCGGTCTCGGTTTTGGGCAGCCCCCCCTCAGTTGGGCCCATGTGGTTCCGGCATCCTTTGCCTCGCTCTCTACTGACCTGTTTTGGCCTCTCAACTCTCCTCTTCCCCTGAGGGTTCTAGTCAAATGCCTGCCTGGCAATGGTGTCAGCTGGTTTGCGCAGGGTATGTCCTATCCAGCCCCACTTGTGCTTTTTGATGTCTTGACTAGTGGCATTCTGGTTAGTTTTTTTCCACAGGCTGCTATTGGAGATCTTTTCAGGCCATCTTATTCCCAAAATATGGCGAAGGCATCGGTTGGTAAAGGTCTGGAGCTTGTTGTTGATGGTATTTGTCACTCTCCAGGTTTCGGAGCCATACTGTAGGACTGACTTCACATTGGTGTTGAAGATGAAGGTCTTACTGCGGAGGGATAATGCTCGGGAGTTCCAGATGGGGCGGAGGGTGTTAAACGCATGCCTGGCCTTGTTTATGCGGCTTCTGATGTCGTCATCCGCTCCACCATCCTTGCTAACGATACTCCCCAGATATGTGAAGCGGTCTGTTTCTTTGATGTTCGCTCCTTGAAGATGGATTTGAAGTTCCTGCTTGTTGTTGATTTTCATCACTTCAGTCTTCTTTCTCTTGATCTTTAAGCCGGTCTTCTCTGCTTCCTCTGATAGCTTGCTCAGTTTGGCTTGCACATGCTGCTGCCGATGAGGTAGGAGATTAATATCATCTGCAAAGTCCAGGTCGTCTAGCTGTTTGTTGAAGGTCCACTGGATACCAGTGTTGTTGTCTTGGGTTGTCTCATGCATAATCCAGTCTATGACCATCAGGAAGATTGTCGGCGATAATATGCAACCCTGTATTATGCCAGCCTTCATTACAAAAGGTTTAGTGAGTTTGCCGTTATGGATAACTTGGCAGGACGATTTTTCATACAATCCCTGGATAATGCATATGAACTTAGACGGGATACCATAGTGGTTCATAAGCCTTCAGATGACGTCCCTGTCTACACTGTTAAAGGCCTTCTGAAAATCCACAAAAGTTTTATAAGGGAAGGATTGCCATTCGATAGACTGCTCAATGATGATACGGAGGGTTGCAATGTGGTCAGTGCATGACTTATCCTGACGAAACCCTGCTTGTTTGGGTCTCAGTCTCTTGTCTAGTGCCTTCTTCAGTCTCTCTAGTATTATCCTTGTCAGGAATTTGCTGGGGATGGACAGCAGGATGATTCCCCGCCAGTTGTTGCACTGGGAGAGGTCTCCTTTCTTTGATAATTTGACCAGGTGGCCTATTTTCCAGTTTATGGGACTAGCTCTTTGTTCCCAGCTCTTGTGTAGGAGGGGCTGTAAAATAGTTGCTGTTGTTTCTGGGTCTGTCTTTAGCGCTTCTCGGGGTACGCCATCCGGGCCTGCTGCTTTGCCACTTTTCATGCTTTTGGTAGCTTTAATGATTTCTATCTTGGTGGGAGGGCTGGTGTTGACGTGAAGTTGTTAAGTTTCTGGTGGTATGTTGGGTAAGGATGGGGGATGAGGTCGATTCAGCATCTCTTCGAAGTGCTCCATCCAGCGGTCTCATTGTCCTGCATCTTTTGTTGTGGTCTTGCCGTCTTTGTCTTTCACCGGCTTGTTTGGGTTTGCGCTCCTTCCTGACAGAGTTCTTGTTATTTCGTATAGTCGCTTCATGTTTCCCTGATATTCGCTACTTTTCATTTGACTCTCCCTCGTTACACGAGACCCATAGTTGCCTATCAGGTGGCTGGATCCACGAAAACTGTAGAAGAGTATAGAGACAGAAGAGACATTGCCATCTTGAATTTTCAATATCGCTTGTGTGCTGTTTGTGTCCCTGTCTCTAGGAGAAATAACTTTTCACAAACAACATCAAAGGAAAGCCTCGGAACCTAAGTGTGTGGTTTGTTGCAATGGCTGATGCAGGAGCACTTGTCTGGAGGTTATGATGTCCAAGGCAATATTGTTTGACCTCATAAGTGACAGTCCGCTAATACCTTATAGCCATCTTGAGAGAGTGGGAGTGTGCGAAAAAGTGTGTGTGTGTGTGTGTGTGTGTGTGAGATAGAGAGTGTAGCATTGTATGTGTGTGAAATAGTGTGGGTTAAAGAGAGAGAGAGAATGGGTGTGTGTGCATGTGCGTGTGTGTGTGTGTGTGTGTGTGTGTGTGTGTGTGTGTGTGTGTGTGTGTGTAAATGGAGGAAGAGGAAAGGTGGCTATATGTGTCTGTGTAAGGTAATCGTGCACAAACATTTTTTATTTAATTCAGTTTTAAAAGAAATATCGCCGCACTAACAAATACTAACAATATCTTAATCACGAGTGTGAATACTATATTAAACTTTACGGCTATTGGAATCTCGATAGTCCATGTTAAAGGTACTACTACAACGCACTCCCTTACGACGGCGGAGGAACTCTCCTCTACATCAACTGAAGGAGAAGTAGATAAAACAAACACATCGTCAGGTACAGTAACTGCAAGTACAACAAAGAGCATTACTTCCCCTGAAGACATGACTGAAAGAGGAATTGCGGCTGGCATTCAAACAACTTCACCAGGGCTGTCCGAGACCAAAAGCGAAGACGACAACTTTCAAGTGATTTTCTTTACAAGCATCATCACTGCCTTAGTCATCGGCGTGCCTTTCGTCACAGGAATCGTCATTTATGTTTATAAAGTCAAAAAGAGAAGAAAAGGTATGAGCAGTATATTATCTTCTGCAATCATATTTTTATAGCATTTTTCACAAATTTTTGACATTTGTTTTCAATTGTTTATTCATATTGCACATACATACGCCTTAAAGCATCATCATACACAAAACATTGCCTAAACACGACATCACAAAAGTCTATGGTCACGGTTACCGACAATCTGCTCCTACTTCTGCCATTTTGAAAACCTAAGCTCTTCCAGACACTGAGCTTGCATGAAATCTCGGAGAATGCTAGAAGCTTGATCGGTTTAATCCGCGGATCCGATGGTCAGGTGGTCCTCAACTGAAGGTGGGTACTTGGAATTATTAGTTATTTTTGTGTTTTATTGTGAGTGCGTATTTAAATGTTTTTGTGTCATTATCTACACTGATACAAACGTTGTTCAAAGACCAGGTTTAGTGCCGACTATAAATAATGTGTAGTGTGGTAAACATGTAATGTTCAGTATGTGAAGCAGTATGGGTCAGTGACATGTTTGTACATAGTGCAGTTGTGCGTTTATGTTCTGTATATAACACTTGTTGATTACATTTAGGGCTACATTTAGGATACTATTTATTAGATAATTTTGAAACATTAGATTTGAGCTTATTTTGTATTGTCTTAAATATATTTGAGATAAGATGTTTTAAGCATTGCCATTGAAAGTGTTTCTTTCTACAACAAAGCATATTTAGGAAATTGATGTGAAGCTGTGAAGGTCTGACCATCCATGCTAAATGTGGCTAAATCCTACACATCGCCCTAATGTAGTAGAAACGCCCTTCTGGTAGGACGTGTCCCTACTTGATGGCGCAAGGGCTGGCAAAACGGAGAAGAAAGAAGCAGCTTTACCAGAAAGTTTAGGAAAACCAGAGAAAGGGAAGCTGCAGAGTACAAGACGGAACATTTGTTTGTGTGCGGAAAAGATAAAGACAGATTTGTTGTCAATCGCCTGAACCTCTTTCCTCTCGACCAGCTCATGGCAGTTATGATGCCCGTGCAGCTGGGATTAGGACAAGTGAATAAATGTTGTACACATGTCCATTATTGTATGTACAGAAGTGTGTATGGTTTCATCTTCCTGTTCAGGGGAGCGGACAGTCTAATGGTTAGAGGAGCGGTGGTCGGACAAAAAGGCGAGCACACTGTAGACAGTTGTGCTGACATTTCTAAGAAGACAGACTTTTATAATCTCTATGAGTCTGTTCCTTAGAAGGTTGGAGAAGGTAAAGCAGACAGTGATAGGAGATGAGGCTCACAAAAGCTGGCCCAGAGACAAGCGAGAAAACTTATATATCATTTACCACTTGGACCATAATATCATGTGATTGTTTTTACATATTAAGCGAACTGAGCTCTTCAATATACGCGTGTGTGCATTCACTTGCTTGTATGTGTGGAAGGTTTCATCTTTAACAAGCTGTGGTCTCCTCCATAGATAGGGACGTAATGTATCTGTTTATAAATTTTATAAAAGTCTATTTATTCATTCATCCCTAGAGTGGACCAGTTATATTTATCCGCCAGTACTGGCCGTCACATAGCAGTGGAGAGTGAGGGCTGCATGAAAGAACCAGGACACATCTTCCCGTTTGCCACCTCGCTACAACATACACTGAAGGATGGTTTTCCGAATCACAAGGCAGAAGAACCCTTTGCTCCCGATTCGGATAAATTCGGGGTAAGAAAAGTAGCGCCATGTGAGGTAAGAGGAGCGAGGACAGTGGCAGCAGGCTTGCATTTCGGTTCATATTACCGCACAGGGCTTGTTTTTGTTGGGCACACACAGGATTCTAGAGACCATGTGCATCCCACGCCATGTCAGACCTGCCTCTTTTATTTCGGTGGAAACGAGTATATTTGTGTTAATCTCTTTCGCCCTTCTTTTGTGTGTCTGTGTGTTGTTCTGTAGTCTAACAATATATATATATATATATATGACAATGCTTTCTTATAAAAGAATCACACTAGAGGAGGTGATTAGACGAACCTTGGTCTAGATTAGGATTACATTTAGCAGTGTGACTTGTCATATGTTTATAAAGGTCTTGTGTTGTTTGCAGCACATCACCAGCGAGTCACTTCCGTCCGTATCACTCAGAGCAGACGTCTGGCCTCTTGCCACAACCTCGCAGGAGACTTTGGTGAGTCGCCTGTGAAGTTTCAGTCGTCTACTGCTTCTTCATCTTTCGTTGTGACAAGTGTTTTCTTTCACTCGATTACTGATAATCTGCTTCAGCTTATAAAGAGCTGTCTAACTGTGTTGCCTGTGTCTAATGTCAATTGTCATGGTTACCGCTGGCAGACTCACAGAGAGAGAGTGTGTGTGTGTGTGTGTGTGTGCGTGTGTGTGTGTTTGTGTGTCCCCACACAATTACTGCAGACCTGAGACATGGAGACACAGTCAGAGTTTCACTGAACACTAACATCAACTTTACCCTTCTCCTCCTCCACAAAACTCTTACACTAGACGTCTATCTGAGGAAGCATTTTCTTTCTTAAGACGATGGACTTCTTTAATTAATGGTCATAGGTATACAGTCAGAGTTTGGCGCACTGGAACCTAAGAAGAACTGGACTGAAATTGAACAGAACAACTACATCAACCTAACAAAGTTTTTGAACAAATAAATTCACTGCCCGGATGTCTTACAGTTTAAACTGGTTGTGCCCACTGATCGTATGGTGAGCTCAGAATCAACCAAGGAGTTTGAAGGAGTACATCTATAAAGATTAATATGCAAAATTTAGATAACGAAAAACAGAAGGACGAACAGAAATATGAACAGGACAAACTGAGAGGAGATACAGACTGAGGTAGGGGGACAGCAACACAGACACATACATAGAAGACACACGGATAGACTAGCACAACACCTTATAAAAATGCTTAGTTCCATTTCATTGTTGTTTACACTGTGACAGGTGTGTATAGCATGATATCTGACTTCACAAGATCAGCCTGGACGTCAATAAATCGTCTTCTGGGTCACGTGACACAACATACCAGCAGCAAGAACGAGAGATACAAACAAGTTCAGCTAGTCATATAAAAACGTATTCGAACTAAAAACATCCATGTCGTCATCATTGTCATAGTTGCTATTTTATTATTTCGTATTATTTCTAGTTAATATGCACTTTAGCTGCCTACTTGTGTCTCTGTGTGTTTCTGTTGCATTCGGATAAAGTCATAATATACCGCCTAGTGAAGCGACATCAGTGACACATGATATTCTCGTGTCTCGCTTTGTTATCTACTGCACAGCCAACGACAAAAAAGGAAAGTAGGGTCATGTGATTGCTGAATAAAGAAAATGAAAGTATATTGTCTCTGCAGAAAGTAAATTTAAGTTAATACATGTAGTGTTTGAAAGTTTCAGAACGTGTTTAATTTTTCACAGCAGTTTGGCAATTATGTGAAATGTAGCTAGCTTTCTGGTATGGAAAACTATTTAATGTAAGGCAGCTTAAGAATGTTTCTGTGTTGTCTCCCTTTATGTGACAGTTGAGGAACAATAATCGACAGATTTTTTTTGTGGATGATAACAACAACCTAATATTAACCACGCATTTATCATTAGCCGAAGAACATCTAAACATGCACACATGTAAGCTTTTGATCTTTAAGATTTCTTAGGTTTTCCCCTCATCATTCCTATTTAAGAATAAGGTGAGTTCGTATTTCGAAATAATAATAATAAATGGACGGTGAGATACGTATAGTCACACTGAACAACATAAAGATGAAGTACAGGGGTAGAACACAAAGCAATGGATGAAAGTATGAAGGGATATAGGTACTGTAAACAGTGTGAGATGGAGTCATTATATGATGGTTAGCATGACAGACAGTATTACAAAGGAGTTAAGAATAGTAATCCAGGGATAGTACTTTGTGAAAAGATATGTTTTAAGAGAGAATTTGATTGTAGCCGTGAAATCTGAGTGGTGAATGTGATGTGGAAGAAAGTTTCACTGCTTAGCAGCACAAAGGGAGAACCTTCGTTGTCAGTATGTGACTGTCTGTGGGAGGGAGGATAGGATGCGGGAGTCTGATGAGGAGCGAAGGTTTAGGGCAGGAATGTGGACAGACAAGATTTCAATAAAGTAGTTGGGGTAGTAGCTTTCAAATAATCCCTAGCATACAGTTGAGAGCTTGCAGTCTCTTCTAGCTTTAACTGGTAGCCAATGAAGACATGAAAGACATACAGCTGCAGAATTAAAAACTGAGAGAGAAAAAAATAATATTCGAGAACTCGAGCAGCTAAATGAAACTTTGTGAATCAAATAGAGAAAAAACAACAAGTACATAATTAAATGCGATTTAGAATTTTTAGAAGAGGATAACAAAAATGTTACTACAGAAGCAATTCAAGACTATCCAGGATATCTATTCAATAACACACAATAATGTTTTTATCGTGTGCAGGGTCATACTAGGACTTTTTAAATATTTTGGATGTTGTGTCCGTTAGTTCCAGCTGACAAGATGGCGGACAGATCCTATTTCTGTTAGTTCTTGCTTCATCTTCGCTTCTCCCTCTGCTGTTGGAGTTTTCTTGCGCTACATTCTGTTGCTCTCTCCATCTCGCAGTCTCAGATGTAAGAAGATGAGGCGCAGAGACGGTGTGAGGTGGAGACTCAAGACTTTTGTCTGACGAATCACCTCCTCCATCTGTTCTTACAGTCGCTTCCTAACTAGATTATTGGATTTGAAGTGTGGGTCAGGAACTTTCCATTACACAGGATACTTGTTTCCTGGTATTTATTGAAACCTGGCTACATTTTTTCTCTGATCTAGAAATTACTAGTTTCTCCGACCCATTAGATCAGGTAGATCTGACACATTTTACTGACTTGGAGTACAGCTGGCTAACAAGATGGCGGGCCTTTACTACGTCGTACAGTCGTGAGGACCTTCTCGTACTCTTCCCGTCTTCAGCTACACTTCTCCACCTTGACAAAACTTTGCAATTGATATCTTACCTCAAGACTTGGCCATCCATCAGAAGAAAATGAAAAAGAGAGGAAGGAGAGGAGGAGTTCAGCGTCGGCTGAGGAAATTCGATCATAAAGACCGGCCTAAATCTCCACCGTTATCGTCTGTTCTGCTTTCTTATGTTCAATCCATCCGGAACAAAGTTGATGAGCTCGAGGCACATGTTAGATGCCTTCGGGAGTTCAAAGAAACGTGTCCCCTTGCTTTCACTGAGATTGGTTGAGGGAGGCTGACAGCGACAATGATATATATGTCAAAGGGTAGGCCATCCCATTCGAATTACTAACAAATCGACCGACTGGGACGTGTGTTTTTACATTGTGAACGGTACTGGAACACCGTTGTAGTCAGGGATCGACTGTGTACCACGGATGTTTATTGAATTGCTCTCTATTTCCCTACGTCCTTACTACCTTTCCAGGGAATTCCATCAGGTGTTTTACACACTTGTGTATATACACCCACGTGCCAACGGAAAGTCCGCCGCTCACTGATTGCCGATGTGAGACAAACTAGACGCCATTTGCCAGGACGCTCCTAAGTTTATCCTTGGTGATGCGGCTTACCGGGATCACCCGCCTGCAGGGATGCTTCCATTGCACAGATAGGCAGGTTCTCTATAATTCCAGTGACAATCTAGATGACGGCTGATATTGTGTCTTCCTACATCACTTTCTGTGTGGACACAGTCATACCCTCCAAGGAAAATGTCATCTATCCTAATAATAAACCCTGGGTAACAAAAGAACTCAAATCTATATTGCGTGTATTTTATACTGGAACTGTGCATGAGAAAAAAAAAGTAGCAAACGGGGAGGTGCGGGATGCCATTAGGCCGATTAGGGAGGCTAAGATAAGGTTCAAGGATAAAGTTGAGCTGCAGTTCTGTAGTGGTGACTTAAGGGCAGCATGGCATGGTATTAATTAAGAATATGTCCTCTGTCAATTGCAAAGAAAACGTTCTTAAAAACCAGCGACACTTGCAGGCATTATTGATGAGTGTGATCTTCCCAACGTGCAACAAGTCTAGGAAAACCAGAGAAAGGAAAAGCTGCAGGGTGCAAAATGGAACATTTGTTTCTGTGCGGAAAAGATAAAGACAGAACTGTTGTCAGTCGCCTGAACGACTTTCCGCACAACAAGTTCATGGCAGTTATGATGCGCGTGCAGTTGGGATTAGGACAAGTGAATAATTGTTGTATGCATGCCTATTATTGTATGTACAGAAGTGTGTATGGTTTCATCTTCCTGTTGAGATAAGCGGACAGTCTAGTGGTTAGAGCAGCGATGGTCGGACAAGAAGGCGCGCACACTGCTGACCTGACATTTCTAAGAACACAGACTTTTATAATCTCTATGAGTCTGTTCCTTAGAAGGTTGCAGAAGGTAAAGCAGACAGTGATAGGAGATGAGGCTCACAAAAAGCTGGCCCAGAGATAAGCGAGAAAACTAACCTATCATTTCCCCCTTGGACCGTAGTATCATGTGATTGTCTTTACATATTAAGCAAATTGATCTCTTCAATATGCACGTGCATGCATGCATTTGCTTGTATGTGTGTAAGGTTTCATCTTTAGCACACTGTGGTCTCCTCCATGGATAGGGAAGAGCTGTATGAAAACAACTAAATTTATTTATGTTTTATAACATTTATAAAAGTCTATTTATTCATTCATCCCTTGAGTGGTACCAATTATATTGGTCTGCCAGATAGCAGCGGCGTGTGAGGGCTGCACGAAAGAACCAGGACAACTTTTCCCTTTTGTTACCTCGATACAACATACCCTGAAGGATAGTTTTAGTGTCTCTCCGGGTCACAAGGCCGAATCAGATTAACCACAAGGCAGAAGAACCCTTTGCTCCTGATTAGAATAAAGTCGGGGTAAGAAAAGTAACTTCATGCGAGGTAAGAGGAGCGAGGACAGTGGCAGCAGGGTTATATGTGACAGTGGCAGCAGAGTATATATGTGTTAATCTCTGACCCTTTGCTTCGGTGTGTCTTTGTTGTTCCGTAGTCTAACACGATATAGAGTAATGATGTTTGATAAAAGAGTCAGACTAGAGGAGGTTAGCAGTGTGACATGTCATGTAATTATAAAGGCCCCCCTCTTGTGTTTTTTGCAATACATCACCAGCAGACCATCACTAAGAGCAGAGGTCTGGCCTGTTGTCACAGCCTCGCAGGAGAAGACTTTGGTGAGCCGCCTGTAAAGTTTCGGTCGTCTACTGCTTCTTTCGCTGTAACAAGTGTTTCCTTTCACTCGATTGCTGATAATCTTCTTCAGCTAATAAAGAAATGTCTGCTGTGTTGCCTGTGTCTGATAACAATTGCTATGGTTACCGCTGGCAGACTCACCTGAGAAGAGACGTGTACGAGTTTTGCTGTAAATGGAGGCTTCTATGTAGCAAGTGTAGCTGATGTGTTTCATTTATGTGTTTTCTAAGGAAAACACTTAAATGTAGCACTTCTATCTAGTTGTATCTAATAATATAGAAATGCTTAAAAGTATGTAGCTCATAGTGTCAGGGATCATGGATATAGCCCTGACTGATTAAGAGTGTGCAGTTTTATTTTTGAAAGGGAAAAAGCGAATGTCAGAAATAGAGTTAGCTCCCTTGTTTGTTGTGTGCAGCAGGGTTAGTAGCCCTTGGATGTACGTTTGGTGTATGGTTGAGAAAGCGTGACGTAAAAGGAGGTATGACGTGAGGTGTCGTCTGCGAGAGAAAAGAAGTTTCTGGAGATCGTTTGGGAGCAATGTACCGGTGTGTGTGAGTTTTGGAGAAAAGAAAAGGAGGTCGGCGTTTGGAGTATTGCTTGGAGTTTATAGGCCTAGTGTTTCGCCAGTTGCTGTGTGTCTGCTGGTAGATTCAGATAATTGGAGTATTGCTGTTTGGAGAGATTCATCAGTTTCTGTGTGTCTGCTGGTGGATTCTGTATTGGGAGTAATTGCTGTGCTTTGGAGATTCGCAGTGGTGTGTATTTCTATATAGTTTCAAGGAGTATTACAGGCAAGTGTACATCTGTGGGTGCGTGTGTTGTGACCGGATGTTGACAGTGTGATTTGGTCATTTACGTTTTGAGAAACTGTTGATGAACATTGGAAGAAAATTAAACTATATAGAGAGGAGCCGGTTAGCGACGACTGATTGGAAGGTTGAGAGACATCTACGTTGATGAAAGGATATTCCTGCTTGCTTGTTGTCATATATTGACTGGAGATATTTAAATTATTAGAAGGGCTTACGTAGTCAACAATTAGCTGCGAGATATGTTGATGTAGAATTTATTTGAAATTCGTTGAGTGTGAGAAAATATTTGGAATTTTTGAATTATAGAGATATAGGAACCCACGTTTAGGTCTTAGTACTTTGTTGTATGAAAGAACACGTGAGGAACGCTGTGAGGTCAGTGTGTGTTGTATGTGACTCGTCCACACGTCCCGTGCGTTCTTGTCACATAGTAGTCTTTACTTATGGTATTAAATTATGCCCACAATGTGTGTGTGTGTGTGTGTGTGTGTGTGTGTGAATTGTTGTTTTACGCCGAGCCAGCAACTAAACAAATGCCACATGCACAAAAGGAACAGTATGCCTGACACGAGAGCTAAACCCAGGACAGCCCCCCGCCCCCCTTCGTCTGAGGGACTAAAGTCTGATCTGATTCGTTGATGTATGTCGGCTTTGGTGACCAGACACTTAAGCCCCAGACACTTAATCCCCGACACTTAATCCCCTATACATTTAATCCCCAGACACTTAATCCCCAGACACTTATTCCTCAAAAATGCCCTCAACGTTATAAATGTTGAAGTTAAGTATTATTTTAATTGTCAAATTTATTTTGATGTTTACATGAAAACAATTATTTGAATTTGAACTTAATTTTTCATTTACTTCATAATTAAATTTTTCATTCACTTCATAATTTCTTGAGTTGAAATTTCATTTTGAGGATTAAGTGTCTGGGGATTAAGTGTCTGGGGATTAAGTGTCGGGGATTAAGTGTCTGGTGATTAAGTGTCTGGGATTCGTCGGCTTCAGTAATATCCTTATCAAGACCTAACACGGATGCACACGCATCCGATATCTGCAGTTATCTAGCTATGATCTTCCTTTCAATGTACCGTTAAAGCTTTACACAAAGCAAAATCGTGTATGTGTTAAAAAGTTCATGTCACAGGAGATGTCATGTTCATATAAATTTGCGAGCTCAGACTGGTTTAATTAAGTGTACAAACAAAAGATTAAATAAAAAGATGTTGTACACTAATCGCTAAACGCTTACATCTTCAGACCACTATAACAATGATATTCCAGTCTTCGGTACTTTTTTATTTTCAAGTCTTTACAGTTACTTCCCTTAAAACTTTCTGTCTCTCCTTACAGACAAAGGCAAGACATTGAGATAACAATGATAGTGATGGTAATGGTGTTGGTGATGATAGTCCTGGTCATGGTAGTTGTAAAGATGGAGGAGGTGGTACTTGTTGATCATGTGATCAGGACGATGATGATGGTGATAGTGATTGAGGTGGTGGTAGTAAAGATGACTGTTGGCAGTAGTGGTAATGGTGTAGAGATGATCAAAGATGTAAAATAAAAGTTTCCGCGCCATTGTTTAAGGCATAGCTACACAACACTGAGGCAGACACTTAAATTCATCGTTAATATCTTTCATCGTAAACTTAAGTCAGCAAAAATATTATCGCAGAAACATTTCAAACTTTAAACTTTGGATTTAATTTAGTTGGAATAAAAGATAACTAGACTTAGAAACCCAACTTTATGCATTGAATATCTCTTATCATACCAATAAACATTTGTAACTTTTTGTGGCTAAAAATTACTGCCTTGACAATGTAAATTGTAAAATGCCTCTTTTACGACTGAGAGGCTAACAGCAGGAAAGTTACTTTCCATGTAGTTTAAATAAAAACTATGGGATGTGTCGAGGGACATTAATAATGATGCAGCCGGGTTCCTGTGGCATTCTCAACTTCGACAGTTTATCACAAACATCACTAACTTATCTGTGAAGTACCTCTTTGCTGTAAACGCCTACACCAACATTCTTGTTACACAAATTCATCCTCCATGTCTAGAGACGTCGTATAGCAGGACACGAGCCAGGAGTTCAGACTAACTTATAATGATGTGTTAAAAGAACATCATCAAAATAGCCGGCCCCACCTACATCTACATAAAAGATAGCAGACTCCCGCTTTGTTACCAGACCTACGATCGCATCAATAAGTAGAAAGCAAGCTAACCCAGTGACTCCACATACGCTGACATCTAAACAAATATACCAGGACGGGCCCGTAGCTATGAAGGTAGGATAAGTCGTTACCCTGCGGCAACTTCGGCAACTTGTCTTGACTCCGCAGATATAAAGCAGTGTCCGGACACCGGAGATGTAGCTTTATCCCATGGGGCTGTAGTTATAAAAAGTGGCACTGATTCCTGAGGGGAAAAGTAACTTAATAAGCAATGGTTGCGTAATCTGTACATTGCACTTCGGATATCGTCGTTTTGCCTTTGTTTTTCATATTTAGCCTCGGGACAACGATGAACCTTGCTTCATGACTACGACATCCAGGAAACACTACTCACCTTCATGGCAATCACTAGGTGACCTCACAGACTATCACCTGAACAAGTGTTGAGGGGCCTTGGCATACATCACATCGGCCACTTCAGTGAATTGCATCAAAGTTTGGCGCGGTTGTAACACAAGGCAGCCTTTGTATTCCATATGATCTACAGCTGTGATTACACTGAAGTGGTTATGGTGGTGGTTTTACTTGCTGTTAGCTTCTCGCTCAATATCCCTTAACTCCGGTTTTTTGATATTTTTGCATCTGTTAACAAGAAAATCAACTGATTTCTGAATTTTTAAATATTGTATTGAGTATTACAATGATCAAACGTTAAACAATTTTGGGAGAGAGGCAGTGTACATCATTCGCCGGTCACACAGAGGACGACTGGTGCATAATGCATGGTCCATAAAGCATGTTATACTGGTGCCTCATCTAAAACAGTCGGCATCTTATCTGTGTTGCGTTGTTCCTCACCGTGGACACCCCAGGGAGGTGCTTCGTTCCTTTGAAATACGTGTTTCTAAGAAGGTCAGGGTGCAAGCAACCATTTGTCATCAACAGCCTGGTTAAAGGCCAGAACAAAATGGTGGTCTAAAGCTATGTTAACTATAGGTAAGTGGCAGTCAGTAAGGGGGAACCTTTCTGTCCGTTTTCACGAGTTGGTAGGCCACTAGGATATATGTCGTCCACAGTGAGCCTAGAGATGGTAGGTAGTATAGAGCTACTGAAGGCATAGGTAGAGGTAGGAGACTTGAAAGGCGCGAGGCTTTGTGTCCGGTTTTACGACTCGACAGGTCGCGCTGTTAACAGCTTATTTATTGTTGAGGTGACTGGAAGATAGAGACCATCTTTTGCGCATTGTAATTTTTGTTAAGCATATATGATATCATATGATTGTACATGTGAAAAAAGGACAGTCTCTAACACCTCACTCCCAAGCAACCGAAAGCTTGCAAGACTGTTCCACCTGGCTTCCGCAACTAGTGTAAGACTCATCTGTGTTGTTAATGTAACTTTCTTCATCTTTTTATCCACAGATTTGTTTGTTTTTATCCCCTTAAGCTCTTAGGCAGTCTGCTGGTGAAACGGTAATACTTTTGTCACCATGACAGCGAGAATCGGGGGCAGTGTGTTTGGATCTCGCCACTAGCACACATTATTTCTCCAAAGATCTGCACCTCTTTACCAGGTTGAATATAATTGATATTGATAGAGCCTAAGCTACTGAATCGGTGAAAACAACAACCAGGCAACAAAAACCAACACGAAATCTTCACATAATCATGCCTTATGTCCATCGTAGACCTTTGTTCATCGTTCAGCTACGAAAGGCATTAAATATAATATAAAAACACCCACGGCAACTGATATCATCGTGAAGTAAGAAAGTATTAAGTATTATAATATTGGTTATAGGTATCTGGCTTTCCCCAGGCTTGCATTTTACAGATCGTTTACTTTATATGTTTAGTCCTAGTGGTGAGTAAAACAGCTGTGACCTTGACTACATCCGGAGAAACATAAGATAAAGCTTCAGTGCCGAGTGTAAAACAGGAAATAACACTCGAGAACATCCAAAACACCGCTCGCATCTTCTTCTGTGCTTAATTGTTTAACAACAAACTTTCTCCAAAACTGCACTTTGACAATTGCGTTCAAAGAAAGCAGATACGAATAAAGACAAATTAACATCCGCGTGGACAGAGAGAGTTTGGAGACAGCCAATGAGATTCAAACATTCAACACGCCACCTAGTGATTCTGCTTCCTGGTCACATTGTGGTTTGTGTCCAGTGTCTCATCAGTCACACACACCATCGTCCTACGACTTCACCAGCCGAACCAACGATTACCCAGCAACATGATGGTGCAGAGGTTCTTCAGTACTTACCTGATGTCTCTTTTCCTCATGCCATGTCTAGGTAAGTAAACTAAACCACTAAATGTCATATCAAGTTATAAAGGCTGCAGCACAGACTATTGTATTAGCTACTCATATGGCAGTTACTTTTTACATTGGCAAGATAGCAACAGCATAATAATGTCAACTTCATGGCTTCCTGTGAATGTCCTGACTGCTACCATTGTACAACCGTGTTGTTAACTTCTCTCCTCTTATGTTGATCTTATACCTGCTCTGTGTTAAGTCTTGAAAATTAGGGACACTTCTTATTTTCTTTTTTTTTGTTCATACGCCTTGTTCGCCGTTTTTACTTTGTGTTTCTCATTATTGTGCCGCATGATTTCTGATGATGGAGAAAAACTTCTGTCTTTGAAATGTATTTAGTTATGTATTTTTGATTTCTGTTTGCTTTTATTTACTTTGCCATTCTGTTACACGATTCCATTGGTGGCAAAAGCTGAATAGTTTACGATCATCATTATGATCCCTATTGTAATTCTACGACTGTTATCTTGATTTTAAGTATACTACGATGTTTAGACATACAAACAATCAAGTCACATAAAGTACGAATACTTCAGTATTTGACGATTTGCTAATCAACAGGTCTAGCCGTTGTCGATCTCATGTTAGACATTCTCCGCAAAAAATGCTAGACTTTCTTGGCAAAAACAAAAAAGCAAAGTACATTAGCAAGGTCGATGTGTCCAACGGATATTGGCGGATATAATTTGGAGATAAAACTGGTCAACATCAGTAATCGCCCCAGTGAAGTCCAGTATACAGCCATTTTATTGAGCTAGAGGTCTTATCCACTGCATGTCACTATGAGATGTGAAATAGGACGATAAGGTCTAGTGATTCTCACCAAACAAATGTCACTGTACAGCTGGTCGTCTCAAATAGCTTAATGGAAAAGACTGCATGTCACATTTGATTTGCCTGTCAGGGTAAAAATCTTAAAGTATCCCATTCCCCATTCACACCCGGAATTACATTTACGCCGAAAATAATTTTCTTGTGGCGGTGGTGTAATAATGTCAAATAATGATATTCTTTTACCATGTCTGGGACATGTAGTACCGAAAAAGCTACTTTAATTAGCTATTGGAAATAGAAATGTATACGTAAATACTTTTCTGAAAACAAAGATTTTATTTCTATGATGACACTTCTAATTTAGTAGTGAGAGCACGTCTGATTATCTCGTTATAAACTCATTGTATAAAGATCAAGACTCTTAATATTCGAAAATTAGATATTTAAGCCTTTTGTTATTATCAGAATATATTTTTTAAATATCATGTAAACTTTATTCTTGAGTTAACGGTGACAATGTTTATGTCATGACACTGCCAGCTGAGCCGATGAAAGTTCGTCTAGTTAACGGGACATTGGGGGCTGGACGTCTAGAGATATATTACAATGGAGAATGGGCAACAGTGTGTGACAGAGGATTCGAGGAAGAAGACGCTCAAGTAGCCTGCAAGATGTTAGGCTTTAACAGGTGAGTATTTTAATTTTGTTGAACAACAGGGCTAGATACAAACCAGTCACCAACACTGGGATTGCATCTTTTAGTTTTTATGTTTTTATTTGCCTCAGGAAACACACGTTACATTCATTTACCAGTGAGGTAGGCGATGGTCGAGAGGCAAACATATAACTTCAATATATATATATATATACACACACACACATTTTTACACACACACTCACACACACATTTTTACACACACACACACACACACACACACACACACACACACACACACACACACACAAGTTAACACAGCTTTTGAAACATGGGATTTGATTCGGTTACATTATGGGACAAATCACAAATTGAATATTACTTTATTAGAAGTATTTAAATAAGAATAAAGGTCATGTACAACACCGACTGTAACGATAACAAACGATGTCTATGCTGAAGTATTTTAAACGTTTGTAAACCTCTTTATTGGCAGCACTAAGCTGGCAGTTGTCAGCTCAGTCAGATACGGACGAGGTTCAGGTAACATTTTACTAAGCGACGTTGGTTGTAGTGGAGCGGAAACCAGTCTGGATCAGTGTCGTCACAGTGGTTACTACCCACGTTTGTGCTCTCACCAGGAAGATGTTGGTGTCGTCTGTAATATCAGTAAGAACAATGAACATCACATAGAAAATCACATATTGTTGATTTGACGTGGTTCCTATTCCTATCGTCGCCACACACACACACACACACGGTCAAACAGCCGGACACACACACAGACATAAACAGATACACACACTGATACACAGATACACGGACACACACACATAAGGACACAAACGGAAAATCGGCCTGACACACTGTTACAGATGAACGTATTGAACGCCATAGATGTTGAAATGTCCGTAATTATATTGAGCGACGCAGCATAAGTCCCATGCACCTATATGTCGTCTTCAATGGCTCGTTATGGGTCCTTAATCTGTGGCGCCACCTCTCCAAGAAACAGATTCTATGCAGTCAAGATATTCTCTGCTAAACGCTTTATTTCACAGTTTGTACAGCAAGTTTCACACTAACAAATCGGCGATACACGCCGGCAACACAATTCACAATAACCGACCGCAGCGACACAAGCTGGCTAAAGGCAACACACACCTGACACAGTAACTGACCACAGCGAGACACACTGACTAAAGGCAACACACACCTGACACAGTAACTGACCACAGCGACACGCTGGCTAAAGGCAACACACACCTGACACAGTAACTGACCACAGCGACACACGCTGACTAAAGGCAACACACACCTGACACAGTAACTGACCACAGCGACACACGCTGACTAAAGGCGACACACACCTGACACAGTAACTGACCACAGCGACACACGCTGACTAAAGGCAACACACACCTGACACAGTAACTGACCACAGCGACACACGCTGGCTAAAGGCAACACACACCTGACACAACATACTAGCGGCGATACACGCCCACAGAAAACTCTCTACTATGCTCTCGCTCACCTCCTACTGAAACACTCATTCTCAATGCTAATATACACGATACAAACACATCTAGAAACATCGAGCATCTATTCGTTAAGCATGCGCTCTCTCGCACCGAACATTCTGGGTTATCGAGGCATGAGTCAGACACCGGCTCACACACACGCTAGAAGGATCTCGGCGCTTGGTTACACACACGGATACACGCACGTACACACGGACAAACACACGGAAGAACACATGGACACACAAACAGACACACGCATGAACACGCTGAGGTGGACATACCGACACACACTGAGACACAAGGAAGGACGGTCGGTCAGCCGGGGTCAAACACACCATCAAGTACACGCATTTAATTCGTAACACACACACACACACACACACACACACACACACACACACACACACGGGCACATAATGAAACACACACGGTGTCTGATGGACGGTCACACATGACCACACACGGACTCAAACGGACGGAAACACGGACACACGCACATACACACGGACAGGCACACACACACACACACACACACACACACACACACACACACACACACACGTACACGTGAACACACAAACGTGATCGTTGACGGAGACACACAGTCGGACACACGAACACGGACGGCTAGACGCAGACGCACGGAACACCCACAGACACACAAACACGGACGGACGGAGACACGTACTGACGGTCACACAGAGGAATGGACACACACATGGACACATGGACCGTCAGTCACACATACAGACAGAAACGCGCTTACGGACACAGACAGGGACACGCGGACAGACGGACTTGCGGAGGGGCACGCGGTTGGACGGTCACGCGGGCAAACACTGAGATACATTCTCTTGTTGTAGTGGAATGGGAACCAGCCTGACGCTATGATTACAATTCATTATCTTTCTTTCCCAAAGGAACAACAACTTAAGCCGCTGAAGGCTTCACTTTCTCTTCCAAAAATGTCAAATAGTCATATTTTTTTCTTAATTTATTAGCTGTAGGAAATAGAAATATATAGGTAAAGAATTTTTTTGAATAACAGCTTTTTTTCTATAAGAAAACTTCAATCTTAGTAGCGAGAGCTCGTCTGATTATCTCGTTATAAACACATTGTATAACGATCATGACCCGTAATATTCGTAAACTAGATATTTAGGCTGTTTGTTTTTTGTCAGAATACTTTGAATGAAATATCATGTAAACTACATTCTCGAGTTAACCGTGAAAATGTTTATGTCATGACACTGGCAGCTGAGCCGATGAAAGCTCGTCTAGTTAACGGGACATCGGAGGGAGGACGTCTAGAGATATATTACAATGGAGAATGGGGAACAGTGTGTGACAGAGGATTCGAGGAAAGAGACGCTCACGTAGCCTGCAAGATGTTAGGCTTTAACAGGTGAGTATTTTATTTTTGTTGAACAACAGGGCTAGATACAGACCATTCGCGAACACCCCAGATAGCATTGACACATTTTATAAATGTTTTATATATTTTCTCACGAAATGTTTGAATAATGCTTTCAGAGAATGTTTTCGGAAATGTTTTTCTTGCGTATCTAAAAATGTTTTAGTAATGTTTACATTCAAACTATTTTTAAAAATTTTTTTAGAAACATTTACCTGTAAAACTTCTAATAGTTGTGTCACAATCTTGGGAAGTGTGACTGTCACTATCTCTTCCAATGACATGCACGGGCCAGGGAAATACGTGTTCTTTCGCACAAAAAGAATAAAACGACTTGCCTAAGCTGATCTGCCTACGTCTACTAAAAGCTAAAAGGACACAAAATAACATAAAAAAATTCCCTAACAACGATCTTAGCCCAATCCGAAATCTACTGTTCTCTCTACAATTGACTCTTTTTCCTTTCTCGTTCCTTTTTCCTCCAAACGATTTTTCTCTTTCTCTTAAACTCTTTCATGTCAAACATCATCCATAGTAGCCTGCAAGATGTTAGGCTTTAACAGGTGAGTATTTTATTTTTGTTGAACAACAGGGCTAGATACAAACCATTCACCAACACTGGGATTAAGTCTCTTTTAGTTTTTATGTGTCCGTGTGCCTCAGGAAACAAAAGTTAAATGCGTTAACCCATGAGGTAGCCGATGCTCAAGAGGCAAA